>JAOXJM010000001.1:86999794-87011239 GCA_026413425.1 Tringa solitaria
AGTCACAAGGGAACATGCCAGAAGGATGGAGCTGACATCTGCAAGTAGCCCTTGTGCCAATCCTCTGTAATTTATGGCATTCCTCTTGGATCCAAACTAGACCCTAAAAGATCAGGAATGCTTCTAGGCAGATTCCCTTATTTCCTCTGTCAGTCAGGGATGGAGCAGGGGATAGGTACTACATCTCTTAATTAGAATATAGAGGAAAATCCCCTTTGGAGCATTTTCCTCTGTCCTTGTCCCCTCCATATATTTTTTTTTTCATGGAGAGGCAGCAAATGAGCTTTTACCTACCCTTGTTGAACAAGGGTCTTAAGACTATCCCTCTGACTTTCAGTGCCTGACCTGAGTGAGACAATTCAGACGAGCCTAGTGGCATTACCTTGCTGAATCACAGCCTTAGTTAGATGATAAAAGTGAGTGCAGGAGATCTGTTATGCTTCGATTTCAGTGAGGCAGCTGAGATAATGCTGCATAATAGAAAGAAACGAGATGAATTCCTAGCTGATAAAACATGCCATCAGAGGGATTAGGTATGGCTCGACAGATGAGAAACAGAATGAAATTAATGGGTTAAAGTAGAATAAGAAAAACTTTTACAAACAGATCAGAGGAAAAAATACCAGTAGGGAGAAAGTAGGTCTATCAGTAAATGAGGATGGGAAAGAAATTAATGATGGCTCAAAAATGGCTGAGACTGTGAATTTGGCTCTCCCTCCCCCGCAAAGCATCTCGAACAAGATTAGAAAACAAAACAAACTCAACAAACCAGTTTGAAAATAAAAAGGACAAACTGTAAAATAGCTGTAAAAGAGCAGGTATGGGAGGCTTGCAACAAAATATGCTGTAGGTCAGCTCTTCTGGACGAGATACTGTACCAGAATGCTTTGCCTTTTCAGGACCCAGCCAGCCCAAGTCAAACCCAGCTGGGATCATCAAGTAGTCTCTATAAAATGCTCAGAACAGAGCTGGCAGGTGAGCACAGGAGATGATCTATTTTCATAGGAATCACAGACCATAAGAGATTTGAAAGGAGGGGGAAGTAGGTAGGAGAAGTAGTGGAATGATTTTGGCTTGAAATGGTTTTAAATGGAAAAAAAAACGAGAGAGTGCTGTGGCAGAGAATGGAGTTTATCAGCAAGTCCTCTAAGAAATGGAGGGACTGACCACTTGCCTTACACATAGGCAAACAGCTGCACATACATGTGTGCTAGGATACTTAAAGTTGTTAACTTTGCTATAATACTGGCAATTATTTCTGAAAAAGCAGGGAGATCTGAGGAGGTATGGGAAGCTTTAGGAAAAGCGAGTGACCTTCAGAAAAGAAGTGATCTGTAAGCAACTATCTTCTCAGTCTAATTTCTGTCTTCAGCAAAATAATAGAGAAAATCACCAAAATGCTCATAGATAATGGAAAAATAAGCAATAGCAAGTATACAGATAAACCTCGTGGCCAGCCTAATGCAAGTGCTTTTTGTATTGGAAGAGTGCAAATTTGGAAGACAAAGGGCAAATATACCACATGTGGACTGTAGCAAAATATTAGATAGCTTTACAGTCTGTGTTAGCTCAAGTGAATTTAGAGAGGAATATTGGAAAGTAGAGTGAAAACTGTCCTTCAGAACTTGAAACCAAGGCTTTTCTAAACTGGCAATTTATGTGGCTTCAAGAGAGCCATCTTTTTCCTGGCCTGGCAATAGCTCTGGGGAATCCTCCTATTTGCCCAAGACACAAAGGAAAACCTGGGGCTTGGATCTTTGGAAGATCCCTAGTGTTATCTGACAACTTCCCTCTTCTGTTCCACTCCTAGAAAAGTAGCACTGGAACATCACTGAGGAGGACACAAATTCTATCTTCCGTAATATTTCGATCTTGATCTTGCTGTATTTCTCTGGAGCCTGATCCCATATGGGGATTTTGAATGCATGTGTGAGACTTTTGAAAATATTTTTACTTTCTTTTATAATCTTGACCCCTAAACCACAGATGTTCCACGCAAAGCATGGTTGACTGTGGCCACAATCCTTGGTTGGCTTGGAGACAGTTCATCTGGCACTCGGGTTGGGATCATAGTACTAATGAACATACTGAACAAAAGAGTTATCTCCTTTCTCTCTCCCTGCCTGGACAGGAATGTTTTTCAGTTGAACTTGTCTTTATAAATAATGCACTATTACACACAAATTCTATCCATCATTTTAATTTGTTTCCTTTCACCTCTCCTCCTACACATGTTCCTCTCTCTGTGGACATTTCCGTTCACTCTCTCTCTTTCCCCCTCCAGAGTCTTCTGTGTAAAAAAGAAAAGGAGGAAAAAAAGGTTTCGCTGGGAGGTTGAAATTATATTTTGTTTATCTGTGAGCTGTCTGCCTGCTGTCCAGATATGTTGCTATTTTGTCCCAAAGGGACAGAATAAATCTTTGTGGTGAAAATCCAAAATTATTGGAGCTGGGCAAAGCCTTAAGGCCCTTGTCACAAAGGTGGAGCTTGGCAAGAGCCCTGCCAGCTAGGGAAGTCTCTTGGAGGCCCAGGCTCATGTAAACACTCTGATGGGCAACTGCAAGGGATTGCTGATGGAAAGGCTTGATGGGATTTGTTTCTCTGTCTTTCAGCCCAAGCTCCAACAAAAGGGAGAATGGGAAAGGGTTTGCCTTTTCCTTGGTTCTGGTGCCTACAGTAGTTCCTGGCTTTCTCTTTGCCTCCTTGGGATATCAAACAAAAGGCCAGTCAGCTTTCTAGTGAATAACAACTTATTAATAATATTCCTGGAGTTTCACGGAAAACCAGTTCAGGAAGAATAATCTAACCTGCATGGGTAAAAAATGCTGCTCTGCCACTCAGGTCATGTGAGGAATGTGTCCAGCTCTTCCATGAGCATCCCAAAAGACCCTGAGCACCTGATTAAGGATTCCAGAACCTGGGCTGCGCATCTATAGAATGAAATTAAAGATACCGAATGCTAGTATCTCTGTCTTTAATGGCCTGGGGGTGTCTCTCAGTGTGTGCTTATCCCATGCCTGGAACAACAGACTTGTGAGCACTGATGAATAATTATAGAGAAATATTCTAGTAACAGTAGGTTAGGGGTGGTGTGAAAGAATTTATGGTGGTTATAGAGCACTAGATAAAACTTGATCTATGGAAATATAAATACCTTTCAGACAAGACAGCTCAGTTCTGGCAATGCAGAGGAAATGAATGTTAATATTTGTGGCTTAGATGGGCAGCCACCTCTTTTCATTCTCCCTAAGAGAGTGAGGGACAAAGATAGTGCTGTTAGAAATTTGCTCCCCAAGCCAGAAGGCATTTTAAAGTACTTTGAGATGTGCTGGTTTAGTCCAAAGATCATGTTGTAACCATGAGAAACCTTCCATGACTTAGGCTGCTGTATGTTGTTAGTGTCCCTAATAATTTCTCTTTTCACAAGGGGTCTTCTGCTGAGCTGGGTGCTTCTGGCTTTCCAGACCTAGCTGAGCTGGGGACCTGACGTATTTGTAGCTAGATTTTTTTCTCAGTTCTCTACTTTGTGATGTCACCCGCCCTCCAAAGTTCTCAGCTTTCCAAGACCTCTTCTCTGCAAGTTATCTGGCTCGTCTTAGCTTCCTGGGCAGATGGGATTGCCACAGGAGCCAAATACTTGGGAGAGAAGGTAGGATGTCCCAAAGTATTTCCGCTTTCTTCAAAGTATTGAGCCTCTCATGGTTTTCCCCTGTTTCATCTAAATTAAGGAAGATTTCTTACAAAAAGAGAAAAAAATAAAACTCATAGTTCTTTTGGGGTGCTGGTGTGTAGGGGAACATCTTTTCTGGCTATCTCTAACCATGCCCTCTACTCACTTATTTACCTATTTATCTGTTTCTGAACTTCTTGGTTTTGGGTCCACATGTAAAACATTACCAGGCTAAAACACTTTACTGTTTGCACCAGTGGCAATGTTACACATCCCCTTGGTCCTGATGTCAATATTTATATCACCGAGCAACTTGTCCAGTCAAATGCCATTGCCAACTACCAAAAGCCAGTCATCTTTTTGGAAGGGGACTGTTGGTTAGGGAGCCCTTGGAGTTGCTTGAAGTGAAGCACAGAAGGTGCTGGGGGAAACAACCCCTTCATTATGTGCCTTCCTACTGAAACCCCAGTGCAAGGTATCCTCTGTGTGCCTGGCTGTTGTTGGGGTTGGGAGTGTTTGTGACATCCAACCCAGGGAAGAGTTGCTTAGCAACTGTGTCCTGCCCTCAGGCTGCCCGCAGCTGCCTGTGATCTTCTGCTTTGATGATGGAAATTCTTCCATCTTGTGTTCTGGGGGCTCTGTATGTATCCTGCTGGGTATATGTTTGTGTGCATAGATTTTCTATTCAGCTTGTCTGATCTTACCAGCTTAGATGCCAAACTCACCTGCTCTTGCAGTTTGAATTCATTGTTGCTAATTAAAGGCAAGGGTTGTTTTTCTATCACCTGGTTTGCACAAGAGACCTGTACCAGTTGATTGGAAGTGATCTGTAGGCTGGCTGGATAAACTGGGTCTTTCCCTTCTTCTGTGGAAACCGCTTTTTTATGTGCTCTTGGGGTGACCTTCCCATTAGAGGGCTAAGCAAGATAGTCTTTGCAAGAGGAGGGACTTGCATTGAGTCAAGTCAGAGATAGTTAAAGCAATTTTTAAAAAAAATATGCTCATGCTAACAAGCTCGCTCAATGTGAAGTGATCAAGTTATTGCTGTGACACTTGTTCCATTGAACACATTTTACTCGGCAACTGGGCTGTGGGCACAGAGCAATGGATGGTTCTGCAAACAGCTGAGTCAGCAGAAGATACTGCAGCAGCTGAATGTGCCACTCCCCTTGTGCTGGTGGTGCCATCCCTCAAAGACTTGCCAGTTGAGCTGCTTGTCTGAGTGCTCCCCTCTGTTTCAGTCTAAATGATCTAGGTTGGCTTAAAGAGTTAAATAGCAAGTCCCAAAATTGTCAGCGTAGTCAGTAACCTCTGGTGGAGCACAGTTCACAGCAGAATCCCCTTTCCTTGATTTACTGGATACAGCTGAAAATCTTGTGTGCAGTCTTAATCTTGTATTTCGGCAGCTGCCATGTTAATGTGTGGTTACTCATTGAGCCCTCGTAACTTAAATGCTTTTGAGGATGGTACCATATTCTTCTAGCATAAATCACCTAGGATCTGTTCAGAACAAAATGACTCTGTTGGAGTGCTGAGTTGGCCAAGTCTGTGGAATTGGTTAAGACTTAGTTAAAAAAACATGTCTCCCTTGTGTGTACCTCTTCTGACAGCTCTTTGGAGAAGTAGCAAGCAAAGGTGCTGAAGATCAGAGCAGAAAATGGAAGTAGACAACTCTAGCTATGTTTAGGTGAGAATTTGTTTGCTTCCTGTGGTGCTTTCTCAAGATCGCTGTCAGGGTCTCCATGGGAAGAATTTTTCTCCTGTTCCTACTGTCTCTGGGGAACAGTTTGATAGGCACGATGGATTTGCTTGCAAGCACTTTAAATAATTTCTAGAGCTTTAAGTCCCAGAGGGGGTCTAATTCCAAGCTGAAGCTGCTCAGTGGTTTGGGTCAGACCCCTGGAGGCAGCCTATCTGATGAATATGTTCAGTCTACAGGGCAGGGGATGTCTCAAGTACCTTAAAGGATAGTATTGCTATTTGTGAACACATGTTAAGATAGTTTGCCTGCATTATGTTATTACCATAATCATTACTTTTACTACTACTCTGCGGATTTTGCGTAACAGTTCTCATTTACACATTTTGAGGCCATTTCTGCCTCAAGGAACCATGAGATAAGAGAAAAACAGAGACAGAGAGTGGAAAGTAAAGTGACTTGTCCTGATGCATCCAGCAGGCTTGTGGCAGGACCCACAGCTGCTCTCATCCAGAATCATCAAACCCACATTATTCAAAGAAAAACAAATTTTATAATCAGAGGCAACTTCTTTTTCTAGAGCAAATGATAAAGTTGGGAAAAACAGTGTAGGGTTTTTAGCAAAGCAGCCCAAAAGCTGATGTGGTCCCTGTTGGAGACCACAGGAGAAGGTGGCCACCACAGCATCTTCACTTTCCAAACTCTGGGTTCTTTTCAGACTTTTCTCTTTAGGCTTCTCTAGCATTGATTCCCATAGGTGACCTGGTTAGGGCTTAGAACAGGACAGATTCCCAGTTGCCATGCTGTGCAGAGGGGAAACACCTCTCTGGTGCTGTGGGAAATCCCTAGCTGTTGGGAACTGCTCTGTGCAGGTCTACGGTGCTGAAAAGCCTAGAATGCACTCAGGTGTAGGGCAGGAGTGGAGGTAGGTCATCCGCTGGAGAGACTTAAGCCATTACAATTCATTGATTTGATGATTCAGAAACGTCTCGTGAGATAGGGTCACTGAACACTAGCAGCCATGCTCCTTACTCCTTGACTTCTCCTCAGCTTTATATACTTCCAGGTACTAGGGCAACTATACAGGTGAAGCTGTTAAGTTTGTCCAGTCAGTGTAGCCACACTGGGAACTGGAAAGCAAAGGAACCTGAAAGCTAGCCAGCGGATGTGGGAAAAGACTGGCATAAGCATGAATAAGTATCTAGAGCAGGGAGCTCGTTTTTATTCCTTGCAGCAGGCTCCATGTTCACCACAGCTACTCAGCTGTCTGAATGTGTATGTAAAGCAGTATTATAAATCTGTGGTGCTACATGCACGTTTTTATTCCTATTACACTATATACATATTTTATTATGTTTATCATTAATATTCAGCATGGGGTATTAGCAGAAGTCAGAAGCAGTCAGTTCTGCTATGGTTCCTCCAACGAGCTCTCAAAAGGGGTTTCTGAAAACTGAGACCTCTTCATTTCTCCCTTGCCTCGTATGAGCTCCCTCTAATGCTCATGAGAATGTGCTACATTTCCTCATCTCTCCCCATCCCATTAGCTTTAGATACAGTCAGGAGCAAACACACAACCTTTTGGCATAAATTCAGACTTTGCCTAACAGGATGAAAAGTGACTAGGATTATAATTAGTGTTGGTTTGGGTCTTTTGGTTGCAAAACTGGAAGTTGGCCCCTCAGCCTTTTCCTTTTAATCGTAATTAATTATTAATCACCCCAACAGAAGAGGAGGGAAAGGAGAATTACTGGTACTGTGTGGAATAGTCATGATGGGAAGAGGTAGAAAATTGTCTGTTAGGAAGTTGAGACTCCAGAGTCTGATTTGAGGAGAAATTAGACTCATTTATTACTGCATTTTAAACAGGCTCTGAAGCCCACTGGAGAAAGGATTTCTCGCCCTCCTTTGCCTGCCGTGTGCAAGCCCAAGCTGGAAATCTCTGTTTGCTCCCCTTTCTGACCTCAGCACTGCCCTGAGGCAGCTGGAAGCTACAAAGGCATTCTGGTTAATGAGACAAGCAAAAAGTCCTCCATGTGTGCCACAGTGCTTCAGAGAGGTCTGCATTGTCCCACAGGTCACCAGGGCAGAACTCCTCTGTATCTGAGATGGCAAAGCTCCCCTGGGGCTTTGATTCTTTCTTGCCAGAGTAAGGGATAGGCCCAAAGACAGGGTCTAGGAAGAGACATATCTAAATGGGGACCATATGAAGGAATAAATTAAAATAAAAAAGCTAAACAAAAAAACCCTAAACCAAAAAATCTCCCCAAAACCCCACAGTGAATTGAAGGTGCACATAGACTCTGACACATTGCGTTAAATTTTTCTCAAAGCTCATGCTTGACTAAGGTAGCAGTGCTTGGTGGTGATATAAGATAGGTCTTGCCCAGCAAAAATCTTGTCTCTTGTAATGATCATAATAATCATATTGCCCATTTCCTCTTTTCTTTTTTTCCCCCTTTCCTGTAAGACGAAAACCTCCCTTTTCCCCCCTCGTTTCCTGTGACATCCCCATGGTTCTCAGTGCTATTGATCAAGGCAGTGTTCCTCCGGTGCTTGCTCTCTCTTTTACCTCCTGGTGAGAATTGTGCCTTACCAGCTGCTGCTCTTTCACTGCTGTTTGAGCCCTCCTTCCTCTTCTCTCTACCTTTCAGACAAGTCCTGTCATTAGCACTGCTCCCTGTTCCCCTGCCAGTGATAGCTGTAAGGCTGGCGTTGTCACTCCTGTGTGAGCCACACTCAACTTTCACATCTTCAGCTTACTCTATCATCTCTCTTGTTTGTCCGCCTGGACTCTACCAAATCTCAGCTCCACTGTAACTTCCTGACTTTGCAGGCTTCACAAAAAGACACTGTCTGTGTCCGGATGAAATGATCTTCTTTCTTGTGTGAAGGCAGCACGGACCATTTTCAGAGTACTAATCACAGAAGCAAGGCATTGATATTATGCTCTTGGTTATGCTTCTTGGGCAAATGACTTGTTTCTCTGTGCCTCTGTTTTTCAAGGTGTAAAATAAAGAAGGTGCTTCTGATCTACCTTTTAAAAACATTTTGAGATCTGTGACTGAAAACTGGCAGATAAGTGTGATGGACAATTGTCAATATGCTTCTTCTAGCATCACCTTTTACAGAGATCTCATATTTACATTAGTCATTATTTCCTTATTTATATCTTCTCCATCAGGTTCATGCTCCAGCATCCCAGGCGCGCGCACGCACATACACACTCTTCTTTGCCACATCCACTCCTTTGTTGAAATCCATCATCACTGACTTGTCGCATTATAACCTATTCACAATTATCCCTTATGTTATTATTCCCAAAGCCATGCTGGACACCACACCAGCAGTCAAGAATACTGCAATTCAAGGGGAGGTTGATTAGTGTCGAGGAGAGGTAATTCCCCAGTGAGGTGACCAGTTCTGAGCTACTTTCCTGATTTTCCCGAGCAGTCTGTGAAGGAAGATCTGTGAGGTGTGATTGTATCGCTTTCAATCAATCACGCACCCCCTCAGTTGCTGTTTCTTCCCACCTTTCCCCCTCACTGTCACACTTGACCCCTAACCCCTTCTCCTGATTGCTCCTTCCCTCTCCCGTTCCCTGCTACCACTGCTTCCCTTCTCCATCACTGCCCCTTCTGTTTCCTCTCCAGGCCATTCCCACCTTGTTTCCCCCACCTATCTCTCTACCTGCAATCAGAAGCCCCATCTATGTGTTGTGCATCCAACACCGTAGTTGGCTGTGTAGACCTTTATCTGTTCTTTTACTCTCCTCTGTAATGAGATGCAGGATTCTCTGTGTGAAGGATGCTACACGGAAATAAATTGTTCTCTGTAGTTTTCCGTTATGCGAATTTACTGCGCCAAAAGAGAGCAGTTTGGCTGCTTTAATATCGTCTTCCCTTCACCACTTGATGGTGCTCTTGGACATAGCAATTCTTTATTGAGCTGCAAGACGGGCCATTGCAGCCAATGTCTCCAGAACTGGCCAGTAGCTCTGAGGTGCTTGATTATCCTGGAGCTCGGTCGTAATCCAGAACTAGGTCCAAAACCATCTCTAAACTAGGTGCTTTTTTTTTTTTTTTTTTGCAACGTAGGAATCAGCATTCTATATTCCTACCTGTTAGGGAAAAAGCCTGTTTAGTGTTCGCTCTTCTATTGACTGGCTTATTTTCTCCCTGTTTGATCAAACTATTTTCTTCCTTCCACTTCCTGCTTTTTCTTTTTTTTTTTTTTTTTGGTACTCACCTTTCAGGTTCTGTTCTGTTCCCTTCATGTTGTTTTCACCTATCCTCTTCCCCCAATGCCTCTCCCACATCTCCAAATGTATCCTCCTGCTTCTATTATCTTTCCTCTGCTCTCCTTTCCTCCCCTTTTCTCTTGTGGTGTTCTCTCTAGAGTTCACAATCTTATCTGTAGAGTCAAGTCCCAGTAAGTCATAATGGTCACTCAATATGATTTTCTTCCTTTTGCCTCTGAAATTCTTAGACCTTGCCTCTCTCAGCTTCTGCTGCACCCTCGGTCATTTTGCATTAAAGAAACCTAAACAACTGCAAACTCATCCTCTTTTCTGCATCCTTCTTACTCCCATGACTGATTTTCTAGTTGTTTTGTTGGAGGAAAAGAATGCCCTGCAAGTCAACAGGGGAGCCTCAGTACAGAGCACCTCAGAGAAGTTCCATTCAGTGTACCTTCCAGGCCATGGAGAGAAACATTTGAACTGCCATGAAGAAATTCTCCTAAGAAGGTTCACAGCAATTCAAGTGCAGAGTTCATGTTATTTGGTATACACTTGCAGAAGCAGAGTACCATGTAGCTTTGGCTACTGCTGTTAGGGCTTGAGGATCACCAGTGCCGTTGTAGCTTGAGTTAAATTTCATTTTTCACTCTACGTAAAAATTTAAACTCTCCTATGAAATGATAGCAGGCTGCTATCCAAGCCAGCACTTTACCAACTCAGGAAAGACAACTTCAATAGGCACTGAAAAAACAGGGAGGGTGTGTATGCATGTGGAAGAAAGAGAGATAGAAAGAAACTTCAACACAAATATGAAGAAAGAAAGGAGTTGAAGCACAACCTGTTTAAGCAGCTGGTAGCCTGACCCTGAGGAAGAGCTTAGAGAGTTTGATGCTGTAAGCATAGAAACTGTCTCTGGCTTGTTTGATTTCTCGTGCATGGAGAAAATGTGACTCCATGCATTCTTTGCAAATAAATAAGATATCATAAAAGAAAGACTTCTTTCAAAGTCCTTATACCCACTCCAATAACCCATAAGACCCTGAGTTTTGGTTAGAGGAATGAGGGGCAATGCGTTTTATCTGTGAATCTCAAAGTAATGTATAAAGAAGAATTGTTTTCTTCTCCCCATTTTATGGAGATGAATACTGAGGCCACCCTCTGAGGTGAGTGTTTTGACAAGGGACCTCTCATAATACTCAGAAATTGAATTCTTAACTCCCTATCCCTGCCTACAGCTGTGAATCATGTTGCCTAATATACTGTCAGGAGTCCAAAGTCACAAAGTCACAGCGAAGGAAAGGTTACCTGCTGGTTAAAGGTGAGGACTCTCAGCTTTCACTCTGACCAGTTTCGCTGATACCACTGTGTGATCTCGAACAAGTTGTTTGAATTTTGTTGCCATTCGCAGTGATGTAAATGGAGAGCTCTGCCTTAAGATGTGAACCCCTAGGTCAGCTCCCATGTCCCCACCTGGAAGAACCCCAGAACGGTGCCTAGAATTGCCAAATTTCTCCCGTGAGACAGGACCTGTGCTGTAAAACACCATGAAGGCAATTGCGCTGGTGGGCCAGACTTGCCATGTACACAAGGCAACATTACAGCCCTCTAATCTGGTCCTTTGTGGTCAAAGCTGGTTTATTTTCTGTGGTAAAAGTTTCCAACCCATGATCACAGAATACAGAATCACAGAAATGTAGGAGTTGGAAGGGACCTAGTCCAACCCCCCTGCCAAAGCAGGTTCACCTGGAGCAGAGAGGACAGCAACACATCCAGGAGGGTTCTGAATATCTCCAGAGAAGGAGACTCCACAACCTCTCTGGGCAGCCTGTTCCAGTG
>JAOXJM010000001.1:87011339-87027334 GCA_026413425.1 Tringa solitaria
GGAGCTGGTTGAGGAATGAGGGGTGCAAAGGCGGTGGGGGGCGGCGGGAGGGAGCACCGCAGGCAGGAGGGCAGCGGGAGAGATGGGGGAAGCCCAGACGTGCTGTGGTGCATTGTTTTTAATGTGCTCTATGGCAATTGGAGCCGTTCCTGCAGCGTGGGACCGCGGCTCGGTACGAGCCAACGCATCTGTCTGACAGGCTGTCCTCAGGAGCCGTGACTGAAATAGCCCCTGTCCTGGAGCCGGCCCTGTCCCGTGCCCCCAGACAAGGTTGTGCAGCTTTTTCTTTGCCTGTCTGTAGTTCTCCCTGCATTCACCCACGTGGAAGTAAAATTTAAACCCTGGACTTTGCCCCGTGGGGGGTGAGTACCACCCCTCAGAATCACAGCATCGCAGGTTGGTAGGGGTTGGAAGGGACCCCTGGAGATCATCTAGTCCAACCCCCCTGCCAGAGCAGGGGCACCCAGAGCAGGCTGGACAGGAATGCATTCAGGCAGGTTTTGAATATCTCCCGAGAAGGAGACTCCACAACCTCTCTGGGCAGCCTGTTCCAGTGCTTTGGCACCCTCAAAGTAAAGACGTTTTTCTGCACGTTCAGGCAGAACTCCCTGTGTTCCAGCTTGTGTCCATTGCCCCTTGTCCTGTCACCAGGTGCTGCTGAGAAGAGCCTGAGCCCATCCTCTTGCCACCTGTCCGTTAGATATTTGTAAGCATTGATGAGATCCCCTCTCTGTTCCCATAGCTCTGAAATGCAAGAGACAACCCTCTAGCTGGGATATGGCACCACGACTGAACTCACGTGAGTGAGATCAGGATCAGTCTCTCAGCACTCACGAAATGATTATAATAATATTGACTTAGTGGGGCATTGTGACAATTAGTGAAGGACTGTAATATATTTTGAAACCTGTGGATGACAGTGGGAGAATATAATGATCATTTTTCTCCTTTAGTTCTTCTGTATATAGATCTCAAAGTACCACATTAGCATTATTAAACTCCAGAGTTCTCTGTGAGGGTGTTCAGTAGTTCAATGAATCCATGGTCATAGGAATAATTTTTGGTTGTGTCTACACTGTACATCACAGTGACTTCTATCTCCGTTGCTGCACCAGTGGTATAACTCGGGTCCTCTTGTACCAAAAAAACAGGCACCTGCCACTTAAAAACCCTCATAGCATCTCCATTAATTATGATAAGCATGAGAACTATGCATCCCGTTTAGTGGATCAGTCTAACTAATTGGCAGGATGAGACGGTTTGCCAGTGCAGTCAGGGTCTCTTAGCAGCCTCCAGCATCCACTGGCATCATCTCCCATGCAGCTCTGTGAGGGAATGGGACTTGCCTCGCCTCAGAAGCAGCCCAGTGTGGGAGGGAGAAGAGACTTATTGTTCCCTGGAATAGGGTCAAGGCCTCTGATCTTGGCTTCCCTTAAGGAAGCAAAGTGAAAACAGAGGGATCTTTTAAACATGACCTTTTAGGTTGCGCTTGCTATTAGTGAGTTACAAAATACTTACACACTTACCTCAGGAGTCCTGAATTCCCTTCTGGAGGCACTTGCTTCTCTCCTGTAATGAAACTGAGAGAGCAGACTCCTGGTTTTGGTCCTCTGAATCACATCTATGTTAGTCACACAGTCTTAACAGAGCATCCAGCTCCCTAATGGCCTACTTGGCAATGTGCTTCAGTCAGAGACTCCCCACCCGAAGCCCCTGCCTCCCACCAGCTTAGATCCAGTTTCTCCAGAGCTCTTTTGCTAGAGGTGCCCAACCTCTACACTGGGATGTCTTCAAAAGGACACCATCACATTGTATCAACCCCCACATTGCGAGCACAGTGTAGGCTCTACTGCCTGCTCTTGTCAGCCTAAATATAGTTATATCCCTCACATGCTATGAGGAGAACAATGGGATGAAGGTAAATTGAGGGGAGGTTCCTTCCACTCCCTTTTCCCCATGAACAGGCACATCTATGTGTTCAAGTGCAATCAGAAAAAACCCTCTGAACTGCTTGGATCTGAGCTAGCAACTGTCCTTTCTGTGCAAGTGGGGCACTGAGCATGAGACAATATGTTTTAACGTGTCCAGAAGACTGCTAGCTCCTGATGAGGCTGCCTTAGCAGACAAGGGGGATATGTGGACTTCAACATGCTGATCTTACCACAGTTTACAATGATGATCAGGGTGTTAAGCAGGAGACCTTGCTTGGATGATAGTAATAATTCTCTGTTCTCAGGCCTGCTCCTCACTATTCTCTGGGGAGTCACATAAACATTTATTTCAGCTTCTGTTGCACACCTGCCGGTCACAATTGCTTGAAAAAATATGCATATATATACACACATATATATGTGCATGTGTGTATATGTATATGCATGTGCATAAATAGTACATACGGCTTTATAAAACAGGTATGACTGTGGGATGAGGAAGTAGTTCTATAGGGGTGCACAGTGAATATCATGAGCTTTCAGTGCAACTGAAGTTTCCAGTCCCAGCCTCAGAAACGTTTTCTTTTTGACTTCAGGAAAAGTCATATACTTCTCTAGCACAGCAATTGCACGGTGCAGCACTAGAGTAACAGGGGAGAGAGGAGGAATTTTTCTCTTGCTTTGCTGTATACCTTTGCAAATGATGGCTGGTAGGCTAGGAATAAGGCTGTTTGAGCTATGAGGTCTTGTCTGGGCCAGTCAAATTTATCTGTAGATGCTCAGAACTGCTCTGAATGAGCAGGCAGCCTTGCTGCATGTCTCACTGTGATCACTGCCTGGCTCAGTGCACCTCTCAGGGCTCCTAACAACTCAGGACTGTGAGGGGACTGCAACTGAAGTGGCAAGCAGCAACAGGGCAGGACAAAATGAGGAGGGACACCTAAAGCATCAAGAGAGCTTGTATCTAATCCCAGCTCTTCCACTGATGTACTGTGAGGGCCCACTTCATTTCACTGTGCCTCAGTTTCCCCGTTAATTAAATGGAGATAATAATACACCTCTCACAGGAGCAACGTGGTGAGAGATCAGTCAATATCTTTAAAGTGCAGTAAGATCCACGGATAAAAGGTTCTGCAGAAGAGCATTGTTAAAAGTCCACAGCAAAACCCCAAAAAACCTCCTGAACTGAGCCCTCTTGTCAACCTGGATATTTTCACTGCACCTTTGAAGATGAAACTCTGCCGCTTACACTACTTTGCTCCAATTCAGTAGGTTTTAAGAGGCCACAGGGGGACCTGTTAGAGTTAAAATGGATTGAAATTGTCTTTGAGCCTCTAGAATAATGAGTATTTCCCTTTCTTTACGTTTTTGGATCCAGATGAGATGCCGTTCAGTTGCTGTCGTTCTGCCAACATACGCCTTTCCATTGCATTGAAACTTGAACTCCTAGGGTCAGGCATTTGCAAGCAGATGAGCATTTTTTTGGAAGTACATTAAGCAAAAGAAACTTAGGTAGGAAATTTTAATTACTTTTAAATTCTAAGCTACATCTTGTTCTCCCCCATTATAAACCATTTTGATTCTGCATTACACAGATGCTGGCTATTCCTATTATCTACATTAAGGTGATGATCTTCTTAGTGTCTGGGCACATTTCATGATTATTATTATTTCATATCTCAGCAGTGCCAAAAGGAGAGGAGAGAACATTAAGATGTTCGACTAAGGTCTGATTCCCAGGCCTGGTGCAGACTTTCTGTGTGAACTTTGGCGTGCCGCTATGCGGCCTGTCTTTCTGCTTCATTTTCTCATCTCTGAAATGACACTTCCCCACTTTATGGGGTCAGCACATTCATTGGCACAGGTTGGGTCTTACAAATACTACACAAAGGGAAAGGCTCTGATCCATGCCCAGTTGTGTTAGATGCTGTATAGGTATCTGTGAGGCTGTGTCCCTGCCTTGCAGGGCTTCCAGGTGAATGTGATGGTTACCTACAAAAGGCACGTGAAGAAGAGGGAAAGATGCCAATCTTTTGTACTGCAGGAGGTAAGACTAAATTAAAAAAACATTGGGAAGCATTATGATAGGAACGAGAATGAAGCACTGGAAAAGACTGCTTGGAGGCCCCATGGGGTCTCTCTCTCCACAGAGCTTGAAGGACAATTTCTATCTGAACTGCCACAGTTGCAGGGGATTCTGCTCCTGGACAGGGGGAGAGACTAGATATCTTCCTAAGTGCTCTCCAGCTCCCTTTTTAATGCTTGATGACCACAGAGGTTCCCTTTAGAAGTGGAACTACAACAGAATTTTTTTCAATCTTTTTTTTCTTATTTGTGGAATCCTAAAATATTTTAGGGGGAGGTGTGAGCTCCTTTAGGAACCACGTGTTTGGCAGGCTGCCCCATCACATAAGTGAAGCTTCTGAATAAAGGGGGTTTTCCTAGTCACCTTTGGTGGGCCTTTTGAAACAAGTCTCTGATATGTCCTCCATCTGCTGTGGTGTTACCTGATCTAAGCCCTACTTTGAGCAGTGTGTTGGATCAAATGATCTGCAGTGGTCCCCTTCTGACCCAAGTTAATCTATGAGCCTACGATTCACTTTGCTGCTGGGAAATCTGAGGGGACAATGCAGACTCAGCCCTATCTCTTATACACAGAAACAAACCAAGGAGGCTATATCTGTGCTACAGAATTGTAGAAAGACTGATTGGAAGGGACCTCTGGAGATCACATAATCCAGCTTCCCTGGGACCATCCCCAACACTAGATCAGGTCAGCCACAGCTTTGTCGAACTGAGTCTTGAAAACCTCCAAGAACAGAGATCCCACAACCTGATCTGTTCTGCAACTTGGTTGCTGGAAGAAGGCTTGCCAAAAGTCACTAAGCATGCTCTCTTTTTGACGTCTTACATGAACAAACTCCACTGCTGGGAGCCTTCTTTTAGCCAAAAGACTTTTTAGACAAAAGTCCTCCTTCCTGCAACCTTCCCATGACTTCCCAGATCAAATCTAGGATTAGCCTTGATAATCTCTGCTGAAGGGAATTATTTCTTGCTGATGAAAGCAAAAGCAGCCTATTTAAGACAGCTAGGCTGTTGCTCTCCTTGGGTTTGGAAAAGCCTGGCCAAAACGACAGAAAAATGTGTGCCACAGTCTTTTGAGATTATCTTGATTTTTTCCTATGTGCCCCAGTGCCCAGTTTCTGTATGAGCAAGCCAGTGCTTTTTGCCCCTGGAGAACTCAGACATTGACATTTTTGGCCAGCCAAGTCTTCCCAATGCAGTCTCATGAAACATGCCCTCATTGGCAGCAGGTTACAGGCTTCCACCTGCGAGCTGGGGGTTCATGGCAGATGGGTCTAAACTGCAAAGTTTGGTTTTGGATTCAGTTCTGGAACTGAGCCGGAGTCAAAAGCAGGGTTTTAATTGGATCTTTCTTTTTTTTTTTTTCTTCTGCTACACTTTCAACTGAACTTGGCCTAATTTAGAATTTAGCTCCCCACTGGCCAGATCTCTGGGTGAAATTTTGCAGGAAGCGACACAAATCTGGGGAAAAATAATTTCCTAACCAAATCAAAGACAGACATAACTGAACAGATCCCAGATGAACCTATTGAGAGCTTGGACTTCAGTTTGGATTCAGTTTGGACATACATGAACAGGTGAAATAATAAGCTTGCCTTTCTCATGTAGGTATCTTGAGTGCCTAAGCTTACAGGCCAGTTGAGGATCTCATGGTATTGAAAACTCAAGACTTCTGTATGCATCCTTACACTGTGAAATATGCCATGGTTTGTAGAGCTCCTCTCCATTCTTCCTAGTATCTAAGCACGTATGCTGCCTTTTTTTTTTTCCCCTTTACTTTCTGCAAGGCACAGGAGAAAACAACACAGGCAAATTTTGCAAAATCTATTTCAAGTCAGTAATTTGCTAAGTGCTCAGAGCTTGTCTCTTTTTTTCTATGTTAAGTAATTTATAAATAAAAATAAATTCACACTCAGTCTAATATTTGCTTGTACTTGAATTCTATTGGCGAGATGTGTGAAAATTGCCTGATGGTTGAGATCACCAGCAAAAGCAAAGTTACAGGGAGTAATTACGGATAGTATTATAGAACAGAAGGATAATTTGATCTAAAAATTCGATCTAATGCTTTTGTGCAGGGACATATTTCTCTGGGAGAGGAGTTTGTAAAACAAAAGAGAAAAAAAATAGTATGGATGTGAGCTGGGGAAAAGCAATTATTCTCTCATAATATGGGAACACAGTGTGCCTGGCTCAGGAGAGGTATGAAATACAGGAGAAAGAAGGGGCTGCAAGGAGCTTTTATGCGTCCCAGCAGGGTTACTCAGGAAGGTTATTCAAAATGTACAGGGAAGACACAAGCTCCTGAGCCCAGTGGGGCAAAACAGATGTGTGAGGAAGGACATACAGCACTGTGTGAGAGGGAGGTGTGTTGATTTTTTAGTGGTGAGCATGAAGGAGGTCTAGGATGCATCTGACCTGCTTGAGGTCTCTGCCTTGTCCATGATACAGATCAAAGAGGGCAAGAAGTTGCCAGGGTTGTGAGACAGGGGCCAAAAGGACTTGGCTTTTGGCATCCCTTGAGGCTCCCTGCAGTCCTTTGAGAGAAGGACAGAGGAGTACAATTGCCTAGCTTTGGTCTTCTAAGCACTTCTCTGGGATACAGAAATGCTGTCAGAGAATATGCCTTTTACTTAAGGTCCCTATTAAGGAGGGGGCCTTAAGATTCACCAGGGATGAGCCATGCTTTTCCCCACATGCTGAATGCAATTCCCTCCCCTTTCTGTGTATAGCCCCAAAGTCACAGCAAGGCTGGCCTGTGGTCTACAGAGAAAGCATCTCCCATCATCTGCCCTTGTCTTGGTTTCACACCTCGCACTTAAAAATGGTGATCTTGTGCTAGATCTTGTCCCCATTAAAACAGATGTGTGCAAGGCTTTAAAAAATGTATAGTGCAACTGATTGTTATTACCAGTAAATACCACTTTTTTGCCTGACTTCCAGCATCGAGGGCAGCAGCTGTCCCAATGCACATCTATGCTTTAAACACCCAGAGAAGTGCCAGTTCCCCACAGGCACTCACCAGGTTAATGGCAATATGCAGCTGCGCTCACAGCTAACAAGATTTAAACACAGGCTAATGACTGCATGTTTTCACTTTAATCAACACACAAATCGCCCTTTTATTATTATGGTGGGGTTTTTTTTAACTCCAATTTAATTTATAATTGAATTATGCTCCAGACTGTAATTGTTGATATAATACACACCTCGAATTCCATGTTCATGTAGTGCTTCACCCTAACCTTTCAGCCAGGGGCCCGAGTAGCACAGTGAGCAAGTCAGTGCACAGCACTGGGTTCAGCTCCTGATCTGAGCACTAGGGAAATGGATTTGATGACCTCAGGCTAATCTGCCAGCGGACCCCCGTGCTGTTTCCACAGGTTCTTTTCTCCATGTCCCATGCTGGAAATCGCATGCCAGGAAAGAAGAAGACCATAGAATCATTTAGGTTGGAAAACACCTTTAAGATCATGAGCTTTCGAGAACCCAATTTGGTAGCTGAACCTGCTAGCCACCTTCTCCTCCCTCGCCTTAATTTTGTTCCCCTCATTAAATGTCACCGTGCTGACAGCCAAGCTTTGGCAGGAGACTGTTCAAGTTCTCCTGACCCTGTTCAGTGCAAAAGAAGTATGCTAGCTTAAATTACTTTTCAGCAGAGAGGGCAATAATGGAGAAATAGGCAGATTCATAAGACTTAGTTTGCCTGTGCCCTGACGTTCAGATTGCTCGAAGGCCTGTGGGTTTCTGCCTCCTCCTGAAGTCCATGGAAGTTGGACTTCAGCTGTAACTAAGGCGATCTCGAAGGCAATGTTCTCTTTAGCATACATACAGGCAGCAATGTTTCTGAATATGCTGCTTTGTCAAGGCACCTTAGCATTAGCCACCAGTAGCTAAAGTGTTGGAATATCATTTTTCTATATGAGGCATTGAGTGATACTTGAACATCACATTAGTGAAAATGTGTTAAGTAATGAGGCTTTGAGGATATTTTTTTACTGGTGGAGACATAGCTGAGGCTAGCTCTCAGTGTGGCAGTGATTTAGCATTCTTAGCAAAAAATGCAGAGCTGATGTGGGGAGCCCTGGGCTGCGAGAGCTGGAGGGCTGCAAAGCAGGGGCAATGGCAGGGCTGGTTGTGTGAAACCCAGGACTTGGGTAACAAAATATGGACATCTTGAATGTTCAGGCTTTGAACTATGAGTAAAAAAAAAAATGTTGTCAAGGGCCTAGTAGTGTCATTCTTGGGAGGATGCCAGATTTCTTACTATGCTCAGACCCATCCTTTCTCAGCTGTGGGGGCAGCAGGCAGTGCCTCCATGGAAGAGCTGGGATTGGCACCTCACTCCCTGCTGAGCAAACCTTGATATAATTGTCTAGCAGATCTCAGTAGAAATCAGTTAAAAAACATTTATAGCATATTTCTGGTCTTTAGGTAAAACTAGCAAATGAGAATACTCTTTAACTCTCATAGTCTGTAAATTCAGAAAGAAAAATATAAAGCGGAATCAAAGAGAATGACAGACTCCCTGGGAAGTCTCCTAGCCAGGAGATCACTTCCCTTGCTCCCTGCAAAGGATTGCTGTATGGGGTACATTGAAGTCTGATCAAGAGCTCTTGGCTGATACAAACTGATGCTGGGTACAAATGCTGTATTAATGTCTGACAAGAGAAGTGAACAGAAACTGCCCTAAGTATAGCCCCTGGCTGTATATGTGTGATGTTTGCTGCTCGATCCTTCCGGGGTACCAGCACAGATAGAAAGCCCTGTCTTCATTGAGTTGGCTGGTCAGCTGCTCTGGGAGAGGCTGAAACACGTTCTGCATCCTGATGCAGGGTTAGGAGGGATGAGTTTGACATTGCTCATCTCCTGGTGGCATATCACTGTTCCCAAGAATAGGATAGCTTCAAATCCCTCACTCCTCAAGGGCCCATGACTTGTTTCAAGACCAATGGAGGACCTGGAAAAAAGACTTGTTTCACGAGGACCAACGGACCTGGAAAAATCTCTGGGAATGAGAAAACATGAAGAATTATTCCACCAGAGCTGTCCCAGCCTTGGGACCTGCCTGGACTTCCCTGCGGGTGTCACTGTGGAAGTAGTTAATGGTGGAATTTCAGCTCACTGGTGACTTCCCTATGCTCCCTTATGAATACTCCTAGTACATGTTAATGCACAATAGCTTATTCCACTTTCAAACCTGCCTTACCTAAAGGCACTCGTGTTTTCTGGCAGGGTATCCATTAGGGAATGAATGAAGGGTAGTTAGTGCGCTATAAAAAATCACACCCTTGCTTATTGCACACTAACTTCACTTTATACGTGGAATATTCCAGAATGAAGAGTGTTTTCACTTTAATCAATGCACAAACTGCCATTTTATTATTATGGTTTATTTTTTTCTGATGTAATTTATGATTGAATTATGCTCCAGACTGGAGCATAAAAAATACTTTTATTCCAGTATAACTACTCCCCTTTGGAAGCAGAGTCATTATAATGGAATAAAGTCCATTTTATTCCAGAACAATGTAGTGCTCTCTACCGCCAGCAAAGGCCTGAATGTTGTAATTTATAAAGAGGGAAAAGTAAGGGTGAGAACAGGGGGAAAATTAAAGCAAGGATAGTTAACTGATAAAGGTCTTGAGAATATCATACACGTGAGGACTGAATATAGCCCGTAGTGAGGAACACTAAACATCCACAAACTAAATAAAAATAATAAAATGCCTCCCGCCTTCCTCTCATACATCTTATGAGGTGGTAGAAGGGGTTGCGGAGAAAGGATTGATGTCTCTTGCTGGGAAGTGAATTATTCAAACTCTTGGCTGCAGGGAGCTCCTACAGTTATGAATCCTGGTCGTCTTTGTGGTTGCCAAGGCAAAGGTAGCCTCCGGTTCTCCACAGGAGAAGGGCACCCTTGGCGCTGTGTTCCCCCTTGTTGCCCAAGGCCAGCTCCTTGTCCTCCAGGTCTTGATGCCACCCCAACTGGGTGCGGCAGAAGCTTCCTGAGGGTGAGAGATACCTGTGCTGCCATTTGTGGCAAGGCAATACAGGCGTAGGGGGGGATGTATCCCTCAGGCATTGATGTCAAGAGGTCTCCTGGGCAGTCATAGATTCTGTGCTCCTCTCTGTAGGATCTGCTTTGGTCAATGCATTTAGTATTTGTAATGGTAACTCAAAATCCTGCCTCCAGGACTATCAATATGCAATTAGGTCTAAGTAGCCTGCTGAAGTCTACAGCCAGCCCCAAACCCCAGGTTTAACAGGACCTAAACACAAGCTTTTTAGCCCTTAAAGCAGTGAAGCATTATTTTAACCAGAGGGCAGTTATAGTTTGCTAAATTCAGCTACTAAAGGAAATGCAATCACCTTCAATGTGCTTGTTTGTTAGTAGTGGGCCAAACTGTCACATCTGTCACATCATTGCTGTGCTTTTGCGCTTCTTGGATAAGGACTTGGTGAGCTTTTAGGATGCAGCAATAGGAGAGAGGTGGGTTTTTTTCTCTCCTGTCAATAATTCCCCACGTGGCAATCAATTTGATCTTGCTGAGGGCCAGGACCTGTCTTTCAGAGATTTCACTTTGTGATGAAAGGGAGTGAAAAATGCTTTTTCTCCCTTATACTGTGAGGGATGGTATCCTTATGTCGTACCCTTTCCCTGTACCCACTCCTGGATCAGAGTGCAAGAAACCACACTAATCCCAGGCACACGGCTCTGCTGTGCTGCTGGACTTGCCTGGAGAGAGCTTCTGGCCATGGAAATATGAAGGGAAACACAGTCTACCTTTCTGCTGTCCCTGGGGTGGGCTGGGACAAGGAAGCAGGTGGAGAGTCAGGGTTGTGCATAAAACTAATATCATGATGCTGTACCGAGTACCTAATATTTCTGGTAAACACTGGTGTATGTGTCATGTGGGCATGTTGGTGGGTTGTGTGAGCTTATCTCCTGCCACTGCTGCATACACAGCTTGAAGTATAGTCCAGTCAGGCTGCAGTGCCAAGACATCCCATCTCACAGCACTAGGGCAGGCTGTCCTCAAGCTGACCATGTGGCTCCCTCGTTGACCCCACACACACCTTCCAGAGGTGTGGAAAAGTATGTCAAGACCATGCATATCCTCTTCTGGTGGTGCCACTAATGCTGACACCAAGATCATCTGACAGCAACCTGACTCGTTTCAGCTCAGCTTTTATTTGCAGGCGTGGGCATCTTGCACAGGCAGCGTATGTGCAGCGTGATAAGGGCCTTTAGAGGAGCCCTGGGGAGATATGGACTGGTGTTCACTCCACGGTGGCTGTATAACTAGAGGTGGGCACCAGGGTGGCAAAGGGAATTTATGTGATGTGTCAGCTAGATACAATATCCTTCAAAATATATTGTCTGTTTCTCGAGCTGGGGTTAGTGTGGCTCATAAAACGTTTGGCTACACATAAGGAAAATAAGTATTAAAAGATTTAGGTATAAATTCTGGCAGGATCAAATAAATCCAGCTGCTCCTGCTAGGTAGACTCTGCCACGTTTGGGGAAGAGGATTCTGCGGGATGAGGCCTTAAGAGACCTTTCACTGCACTGTGAAATACACTAAGAGCATGGACTCCAGCAGTGACCTGTCCCTCAGCCTGGGGGAGGCTGACCTCCTGTCTGCTGGGTCTGCTCCACCCCAGAGGTGGCAACATCTGGCAGATCTGTTTGCAAGCTGCCTGGGAGACCTTCATACAACCTTGAAGGCTGGGCAAACAGTGTCATTCTCAGATTAAGTTTCCTTCCTGGGAATGTGTGGCAGTTCTGGAAAGCTAACAAAGATCCTGCCTGGCTGCAGGCGCTGCTGAAGCTACTTGAGTCCGAGTGGGAAAGACCCTGCCAGTTTTGCCTGCTTTTGAGCACTCCTCTTTGGCTATTGTCAGTCATATTTCCTTTACAAATCTATTAGCTTTACCAGGCCCATTAAATGGCTATTAGGCTGCCCATTAGCAGATGCTGTTGATGGTTTCACGCAGAGGTCTCAGCATGGTCTCCTTCTTTGTAGGAGGCACAGAGAGAGAGGTGGGGTTAGGGAGCCTAGACCAGGGCTGTGAAAGAAAGGGCAGAAGGAGAAAAGCCACCGCCTCTACCAACTGCCCTTCACACAAAAAGGAGAAGGTTCTTGGAGGGTATGTGTGTGCAGCAATTGGAAATAAGGCTGAACCAAACCGAGTAAATCCTGGGTCAGGGCTGGTTGCTCATGCAGCAGTGGAAGGAGCAGGGTCCCTTACATAATGGCTGCCATCTGGTTGCCCACCTCCCTTTGGTACCAACATCACCTCAGAAATGCAACTAAAAAACCCAGTAAACCAGAAAAACTGTTTGTGGTATAGGAAGCTCCTGGAGAACTCAAGAGAAGCGTCTACAAGCTGGTACTCCAGATCACAGGCTCTGCCCGCCTGCCAGGCAACTGGCTTGACAGCTGCAGGGCCATGCTGGGCTCTTTGCAGCACTGGGACTAGTCCAAGCATGCATGGCCCAGGCTGGCGTCAGAACAGCTTTCATCATGAGCACAAATCACACAATTATCCCAGCCTCCATCTGCTCCGCACTGCCACCTCTTGGCCTCAGATCTTGGTGGCTCAGATCACCTGAAATCAGCTAAGTCCTCCCTGTGGGCGTCTAGGGAGGCAGAGAAAGCCCTCCTTCCTTACACCCCAATTGCAAGGCACGGTACCCTGGTGCATAAGGGGCAGAGATGTAGACTTAGATGGGCATATGAGGGGACAGCAGCAGTGTTCGCAAGGGGGGAGTAACAATTATGCTTCAAAAAGTGGTGGGAGTTGGGCTAGAGGTGGCCCCATTCTGAAAGCGATAGTCCTGCAGATACTTATGTATGACTGAGAAAATACTGTGTGGATTTATATCATAAAGCTCTGCCAATACCCCTGATCCTACCCTGCAGCATCCTCTCCAATTCCAGTTCTTCTTATCTTTCCCTAATATGCATATGTGCATGCACAAAGAGTTTTGCCAAAGCACCCTCTGTCCTGACCCTCTTCCCTGGCAGCTATAGTGGTTCTGGGTATCCCTGAAGTCTGAGCAGAGTCAGGCAATCATGCTGAATTGTGTTTAGTGGAGCCAGGTTATTGTGATGCTGAAAAATGAGGACAAGATTGAGGCCATCAAGCTCATTTTTATTGTTCGTTGGAACTCCAGATGTGAAAGCTAATGGATTTGGATTGGTTGCTAGCAGCAAAGCCTCATCAAAGATATTTTTTTCCTAAGGGCATTCAGCGCAATTCACTGATTGATTGGAGGCTTCAGACAGTTTGAATGTGGATCCGTGTTTGGGCTGGATCAGGCGCTCAAGAGGAAATCCAGCCTGCTGCCTTCAGGCTTCTGCAGGAATACTGCAGCCTCAGCTCTAGCAGGCTGGGAAGCTCTCAATGAAGAGAGATGTTTTTGCAGACTTGCTTTGTTACCTTGCTAGGTTTAGGCAACTGGGGAAAGAGGAAGGCAGCCAAATCCCAGGACTAGCCAAAAGGGCTTCCCCAACGGAAGCTTTTCTTACAGGATAAAGGTACAAAAAATGGTCTTATGCAGAGGGACAGGGTAGGCTGCGAGGAGAGGAGTACAGAAAGATGCAGAGAAGTGTCACCTGATGGGAAAGTGGAGATGGCTCTGTGGAGGAGACGCTGAGCTGTCTGGGAGATGCTGAAGACTCTGCAGAGGAGGTGTAAAGGTTTAGGTGGGTCAGAAGGGCCAGAGATAGGTGTCAAGATGGATTCTGTGTGTGAGATGGTAAAGATTTGTGGGGGTCACAAAGACCTAACTGTGACTCAGGAAAAACATATGCTACCAGAGTTTCTCATTATAGTTTTACAACTTTTACTAAAAATCCTTCCCTCTCCATCAGGAAGCCAGATGAGTTACAGATCTGCGTGTGCCTGTCAGGTGCCTGCTGCTGCCATGCCAGCCTGTCTTCTGTTGGCATTCATTTGGGTAGTTTGCTTCTTTGTCTGCAGCACAAGTAGTTAATCACATGGAGAACCTAATTAGGTGGTAACGAACCCAGGTGTCTTACTTCTCTCAGTGTAATAGGACATCTGCCACTGCTCCAAGAGCACTTTACAATGACTGACTAACAATGGCTGTAATGTATGGTCATGAAGAGAGAAAAGCTTCCTTTAGTGCCTCAGCTAGGATATGGTTAGTCGGGAAAGCCTGAATTCCCAGTCCCCTCACCCTGTGCTGAAAACCACGGGTGCCAATAAAAAGGGGAGCCTGATCCTGAATGGTGGGGGCAAGAGAGGTGTAAGGGAGGCACAGGGTATCTTATGGGACAGGTCTGGGGAGCACTGACTGAGGTCATGCTTCACGGTGGTCTGTACAGGAGCTTTCTATCACCCACCAGCACAATTTTGGTGTGTCTCAGCCAGACGAGCACCACTCTGTTGAATTGGAGCCTGTGATGCAGACCTTCTATGGGATTTATGCTTTTATACCAATGACAGGAGGGCAGACAACGCTCAATTCACTGCGAAGTTAAAGAGGTGCAGAAAGATGGTACCTGATCTGACAGAAAACCAAACAGCAAACTTACCTTGTCAAAATGCTTTGGACAAATTTGTTCCAACAGAGTGAACTTATACCAGCTCAGCGGTTCATCTGACATGGCTGCAGAGCCTTTGATCCAGTCCTAATAGCCCCAGGATCAGATTTACTGCATAGTCCAACCATGACTCCCACATGCACAAAATGGTCTGTTTTTTTCTGCCTGGCACCCAGGTGGGCTGGTGTGGCTGTCACCAAATTCCAGTGTGCTACTTGCATGGGACTGCTGGATGCTGGCTGGTCTTGTGTTGTGGCCAAATCTTGCTATATGTACTGTGTTCTCAATAAGATTGAGCAAATCGTTCACAGCTAATAATCTGGCCGATGCATTTCACTTCTCCCTCTGTCTGAGGAAGGAGATTATAATTTTCTCAAAGCAGTGCCTTCAGCTTTTATCTGCAAATGCATTAGTTCCCCAGCCTGCTGTTTAAATCGAGCCGTGTCACCGTGTTGTGGCTGGGTGACAGTCACATTAGGTTGCCTCTGCTCCTACCCTTTTTCTCCCTCCCTACTCAACTGGAGGAGCGCAAATCTGGCTACCAGGGCAAATGCTCACAGAAAAAAAAAATCCACAGTTTCATTTTGCATTAGTCCTTGTGCACATTAAGGTAGCCTTTTTATCCCCAGAACATTTCTGGGAGCTAAACTTTCCCTTGTGTCGTCACAAGAGGCCCCATGTCCTACCCCAGCAAACAGCTAAAGCTAGTGCGTGAGAAGGAGACATCAATTCTAATTGTGTGGCTTTACACCATGACAAGGTGTAGGATGTTTCTTCCTGACCCAAGCTGCTGATCGGCAAAAGCCCTGAAGCATGAGGATTAATAAGTCTACCAACATCTATCTTAACTAGCATAATTGAGAAAGCTGTTTCTATTCGTACTACTGTCTACTTCCATCTTTTTTGGAATGTGCTGAACCGTATTACTCTAACCGAACAGGATACAAATCCATTTAGCAAATCCATAGTTCCTTCCCTAACCACACGCAAATACTTTCTCCTTATCTTGCTGACAAAAGTGCTGTGGAAGGAGAAGTACAATGGAGCATACTCCGTGTGTGTACCTCCCTCAGGCAAGGAAGGAATTTTGCAACATGCTTCAATGAGATGTTTGAAATCCCTCTTGTTTAAATTGTCCCAAATTTGTTGGTGCTTAATCAAAGTTAAGCCACATTCTAGGCTTTTCTCCTTCCTTTTCAGCAACTAAGGAAATTTCATGCTCATGAAGCTCAGTGACTAATAGCAGTTAATAGCATAGCAGCAGATGGCATACGAGCTCTGTTAGCTTCTACGCTGGCTGAGCCAGTGCCCCCCACAAAGCAGTCCTGCTGTTTCCATCCAGAGCCCGATACCCAGCTCTTCCAGTGCCCCCCTCCTGCCTTGCAGGCCCCCCCCGCCC
>JAOXJM010000001.1:87035916-87091713 GCA_026413425.1 Tringa solitaria
TGAGTAATGTGCTCTGGGCAATCCTGCTTTAGCAGGGGAGTTGGACTAGATGATCACTAGAGGTCCCTTCCAACACTGACAATTCCATAATTCTGTGACTGAGCCCCCACATAGGTCCTCCAGTGTTTGTTAAGTGGCAAGCACACATGACAGCTGTTCTGTCCATAGAGACATTAAAAGGCCCTCCTCTACCTGTCTGGCTTTTTGCACAAAGCTGTTCAGAGTTTAATGTCTTTGAGACTTGTGCTCCTCTGCCAAACAGGGCTGAAACTGGCCAGTTGACTCAATGGCTACTAGGAGAGACTCACATACGGACAGTATCATGACACGATCCAAAGAAAATCAGGATAAAATTAAACAGAAATAGATGCTGTTTGCAGATGACCAGGACCATCTTTCATCAGTCCCCTTTTCTGGCGGGGAGTGCCTTAAGATCTTTGGGATGGCAGTGTGGGGAGAGGCTGTGGTGACAGGACACACAGGAGTGCAGACGTTACACTGCAGGTTCACCCTATAGTCATTGTTGCCCAGGAGAGCATATCCTCACACATGAATTAACTGTTCACCAGTGGGTGATGAACACTAGATCTTGCATGGGATTCAGGCTGTGTTTAATTAATTAATGTACGGCAGCACTAGTTTTAGGGCTAAGCTGTTTCATCCTATTGCTTCCAACCAGACCATGTACACTTGGTCTTTGTAGCTTGTTCACCTTTGTGTCATCCAGCTGATTTTACATGTCTGCAGTGGCGGCTAGGACTTTAAACATTTTCCTTTGGCTAGCTTAATGAAGTTGCTGAAAAGAGTTGGTAAAGCTTCCGATAAGCCTTTTGATTTTTGTTTTTATTTTCCTGGCCTTATGTGAATCAGCCCTTTTGAATTCAGCCACTAACACCTGGAAGGAGGCCACCAGCACTTGGGGGGTGACAGCGTTATTAATGCCAGTCATTATTTGTGAGAACACAGTCCTGGCTCACACGAAGCATGTGGATTCCCACTGTTTCAAAGGAGGTGGCAGTACCTGCTGTATGCAGATAACCCACCCCCTCTCCTCCCTTTCCTAACCAACAATGCCCACACCTCAAACACAGCCCTCTCCATTGCTCTGGATGAGCAATGTGTATCTACTCAAGGGTCCCTTTGTGAAATTCCTAAGGTTTTAGAGCAGTGTCAAGCTAACAATGTATAGTATAATTTAGAGAGGAACAGGAAATTATTCATCTGGGTTGAATCATAATAAGAATTTCTCAGATTTGAGGGGGTGGGGAAAAGGAGTGAAACACTAACAAACAAACAAAAATAAATGACAAAAATAGCCTGATTCAGCTTGAAAGTATTTTTTGGTCTGTTTTGAACTATTTGGTGCTTTTTAAATTATTGTCCTTGTTAACAGTGTGCAGATGTCTATATCTATGTAGGCCCATTTTAAAAAGAACCAAAGGAAGCTGTGAAGGTAAAAATAATTACAGACAGGGAGGTAAGCAGGCTGAATGCAATCCAGGTTTGCCAAACTAACCAGGTGCTCTCCTTGGGGAAGAGAACCAGCTTTCTAGAGAGAAAAAAACTGTGTCAAATCTCATTTATTTTGGACTTCAGGAAGGTGATACCACATGGGAAATTACTACCAAAGGTTGGAGAAGACAGGAATTAGGAATAAAATTGCAAAGAAGAAGTGTACCGATAAAATTAGCTGATGAAACAAAACTGAGGGACTTTCAAGACAAAAGAGATATTGTGAAGGAAGCATTGAGTGACCTTGAGGATAATAGAAACAGGATGAAATTAGATAGTGTAGAGTGAAAGGTTACATTCTTGGGATTAACATGAGAATTTCTGCTATGTGCCAGAATAAATAAATTCATAAATTGGAAATAACAGAAGGGGGAAAGGACCAAGGTATTAGTCATCCTGTGATCAGCTAGTACAACTGTGAGACACCTCTGGGATGCAGGTGAGAACCAAGCAAATGCAATCTTAGGATGAGAAGGATTTCTGAGACAGACAGGGAATTTTTAATGCCACTGTATGAAGCTTTGCTGGAGCATTATCTGGACCATCAGTCAGTCATGTGGCTAGATGTGGCTTGAGACTGTGCTCGAGAGTTCCCATGCTTGAGAGACAGCTCAAGAATTCTCCCTCTTTCTCTCTGCCCCCACCTTGTTATGGTTAGAGTTTCACTTGTCTTGCTACAGTGGAGGCAAATGCTCCAGCTGCGTTTAGGGTGTTGTTTGACCAGTTGAGAAAGGTGTTTATCTAACATAGTGCCTGCAATGAGAGAGGATTAGCTTCTTTACCCCTGTACTGTGATGTTCTGAAGTCTTTTCCTTCTGCAGGATGGAAACGAATTGTCAGTTTTTCTCTTTTACTGCTACATCGCAACTTCAATACAGCAAATTTGAAGCTGCATGATAAAATTCACGATGTTTGGGAGGGATGTACTTAGTCCTGTGCTTCCTCCTTTCCCCTCTGTTTACCTCTGGACTGGATTTAATTTTTTTTTTTTTTTTTGACAGTGGGGAGAACAACTCTGCCACTTAATGGGTTTCTTGAGAGAGCTGTAGCTTCTTCATGGGCGAAGTAGGGTTGGGTGGCAGGGATGGTAAGAAAAACGGTGGGTGAATTGTTCCTTTTCATTTCCTGCTGACTCGCTGGTCTCTGCATTGTGCTTGTGACATGGCTGAATCACCAGGGGAATTCAGGCAGGACTCCTCTGATCTCATTTAGGCTACCTTGAATTAGGAAGAGAAGGAAAAAAAGAAAAGTGAGAAAAAGAGGAATTTAACTGTCACAGCAGATTCCAGGTACATTCCTTGTGGTAAATAATCCCAGGTAAGGTGAGTCAAGTGGATCAGAAAGGCATACAGCATACATCTTCATTTCAGTTTGAGAGACGGAGATCAAGATAGTGCATGCTCATAAGCAGAGTATTGCTGAACTCTTAAGAAATGCTTTGACTAGTTCAGGCTCTATCTATCATATTTGACATTCACTAACACATTGGATTTTTTCAACTTTCACGCCTCTCAGCTACCAATCCCATTTAAATTGTGAATATTGCTTTCAGTCTTCACTGCAAGGTAAGAACCTGTTTGTGAACATCTGTTGACTTTGTGGTAGCAATGGAGCAACAGAAGAAGGGAAGGAGCATGACAACTGCTCAAGCTTCGAGTATGGGGACAGTACTGATCAGGAACACAGGGTGGTGAAATCAGCCTGTAATGATAGAATCAGCCTAAGGTGTAATTACTTGGGAGATCATGGATGTATTCTAGTGCCCCAAACAAGATTTGAGCAGCAGACTGATATGATGATTTTAAAATGCAAGTACAGGGAGGAGAGCAAAGAGGAAGTCCCAGTGTGTTGCTATTTTGTCCTATATTGTTAATGTAGTACATTTAAAATACAGTTCAAAGTATCATTTTGGCTTAGTAGTATGTTTAAGCCCTTAAAAAGTCCTTTCAGTCCTTTCGTGAGTTATTTTATTTCATCTGAAGACTTGAAGAAGTCATGTGCCAGCCCAGGGTGCATCTCCCCTTGGATGGTGTGGGTACAATCATTAAAAATGTAGAGAAACCTTTGAAAAGTGCCAACAAACCTGATAATGGTGGTGGTGCTGGCTAAAAGAGAGACTGGGGAAATAGTTACCTGAAGCATATGTGAGTTGGCTGAAGCCTACCTACTGTAGGGTAGACTAATCTAATTTTAATCGAGACATGGCTGTAGCTCCTACAGCTGTACCTGAATTAGATATGCATTTGCCAGCTCACATACTGCTCGCTTGTGGCTGCTGCAACACAGAGGTCAGGCCAGGCTGCAAAACCTACCTGTGAAACAGCTCATGCTCAATTCTGTGCTGCCACAACTCTGCTACACACAGCAGAGACAAGATTCAATCCAATGCACCGGTTGTATCAAACACTCAAGGGAATTTAGACTAAAAAGAGGTTTTGGCATTTGGGTAACTTAGTCATACCAGAGTGGGTATTTTTGCTGGAGAGTTAAATGCTTGTGTCTTGCCTTCACTTCTCTACCCACAGCATCACGGAGTTAGGGCCAGGATGGACCATTGTGGTCCATCTTATCTCACCGTATTAAAAAATAAGCAGTCTTAAAACCTCTCCCCTCAATCATTTAAAATTGTATGCAGCTCTTGGAAAGATAACCAGTCTCAAGATATGATAGCTGCAGATGGAGAGTCTGCTATACCTTCTAAGTAAAATATTAGTATAGTACATGCAAGTATTTGGCCCTGGGCTTTTGCAGCTTTGCTTAACATGTTTTTCTTTAATCATGCACTCCTTCAAGTCTTTCCTACAGACCTGCAGTCACCTGCAAAAAGAATATATTATGCAGAGGCAGGGTAATAGGGAATGAGAGGAGAGGAAGAGCTTTATAAAACTAGGAGGCCTGGAACAATTAAATTCAACCGATTGACAGAGCAGGCAAGATGAGTTGACAGTAGAAAGATAACCTGTTTGTAAATGCAGCCCCATTTTATCTTCCCACCAATTAAATTAAGTTCTCCTTGGCCTTCAGATAAAAAAAAAAAAACAACAAACCTAAATAAACACTGTTATGCTGCATACATCTTAATACTTCTAATCTTCTGACTAGCAGAGCAAAAAATTAATATCTTCCTGCCTTAGTAAGAGGGAAAACAGATGCTATGGGGAGGAGGAAATGGGAGAGGATGAGCAACCTCAGGTTTAAGTTTGTCTGTCTACACGCGCATGCACACACTCACACAGAGTCAAAAATAGCTTTGTGAAAGGATTTTTTTTAACCTCATTGTAATAACGCACATGAGTACGCCAAAAAGGAAAGCAATAAAAATGCAGCACTTAAACTCAGAGACCCCAGGCAAAAGCATCAGTCTAGCTTCGGCAGGTTTGTCCCATTGCAAAAACCAAAGGGCAAAAAAAGCCTTTGCTGTGCTTTAGCTTGAGGATGAAGCACACACCTTGGCACTCCTGCAGAAAATCTATGCCTTTCTTCCTCTGCGAAGACGTGAAGCAAATGAGTTGGGAGCCGTGTCCTCTCCTACCACTGCTGCCAGCAGCCTCAGGCAGCCCAGTTAAAACCCAGAGCAATTCCAGTGGTGCCGGCAGGGCTGCCCGGTGCAACACTGCACGCCCGCAGTCTGGGCCCAGCCAGAGCAAAATTGTGATGAACCCACGTGATGAACCCGGCACAAGGCCACGGAGGAGAGAGACGCTCCGGGAGTCCCAGTGCAGATGTCCTTCAGGTGAAGGATGCCCTCAAAGTCGGGGCTTGTCCCAATCCCCTCAGCATTTGTCTCCCTTCCATATGCTACCAAGTGAGTGATCAGCAGGCCTCGGTGCTGGAGGAGTGTCTGATCGTGCTGTTGGAGCCCAACGTCTCCACAGGCAGAAGGGGAAAGGAAGCTGATGAATATTGCATGATCAGAGGGAGGGAGAGAGATGGGGCAGTGGCTGCTCTCCTCACAGAGGAGAGGCAAACACACACGCACGCACGCCCAGGAGATTCTTGCAGCATCAGCAAATGTGTCTGCAGCCTTGTTTTCCCTCTTCCTATCCTGCCCCCTTACAGCACATCCCAATAATGCTCCGTGCTGCTGACTGTGGCTCACTGGACACCAAGGCACTCGGATTTTTCTTTTGGGGTGTCAGGAAATGCTTCCTGCTTTTCCCCACTCTCAATTCCAGGCTTCGATATCCGACGGGAGAGGTAAGATGCGTTTCCAGTTCATCCGCTCTTCCTCAGAGGTGCCCTATTCCAATGCAGAGCTTGTATCACAAGGACACGTTGTCAAACAAGCCCCTGCACCGTGGCTTGGCTCAGTGGCTGCTGCTGTGGATGCACAGACACTGCTAATGCACAAAACAGCGTGTCAGGCTGGTAGGGCTGGGTCTCCGCTGCATGGGACCTGTGCGATCAGAGCAGCAGGGGCTTTTCCTCATCCCACACTGATGTTGAAGACAAGTGCAACTCGTGGTCGTACCACGGCCCCAGCACTGCTCAGGCAGCATAACGAAAGCTGGCAACAGAAATAATGGTCCCCTCAGGACGCTGCCCGTGCAAATGGAGCTGTGGGAGACTGGGGCAGGAGCACACTGCAACAAAGCTGAGTTCCTCTTCTCAGGCACAAGCCTGGAAAATGCTTTATCCTATCCTTTCCCTCTCCTCCACCATGTCAGGCACAGGAATGCAGCAATTAAAAGTCATAGTACACTAGAACCAGTCTGTCCATCCAAGTCTGACAGGATCAAATGCCCTGCTCATTACTAGGAGCAGCAAAAAAACACTGTGGACCTGGGACCTAGTTTAGACTGTTGGACACATCATTTCCCTTTTCTGTACCAGCTTTCTCAGATGCAAAATAAGGAATTTACTGTCATTCATAATATTCCTTTACTTTATGCTGTTGAGCATCGTGTCTTCTCTGCAAGCAGCTGGCTAGTTCAAAGCAACTCTGAGGCTCCTGCATGCTGCAGTAGGTTGTTTGGTAATGCAGAATTGTAACTACAGATGATAAATGTTTTGCTGCTCTCTTTGGATGCAACTGTCAAACTGGACAGAACTGTGTTTGGTTTACTCCCTCTTGTGAAAAAGAAAAAAAGAGCTAGCTTACAAAGTTCAGTAAGGGGGAAGTTTGCCTTCACTCAGATCCAATGTCTCCTGGTTTCATTTTATCCTATTATCCTTAAATAGTCTGTCTTGGATCAGGCTATTGCTACTTTAGATTTTCATATGGAGACACTTTCTGTAGTTCTGAACAAAAACTCTTCATTTCTTATGGATTTATGTATGATTCCTATATTTTTTTCTCTCCTTGAAATGTATTTTCAACATAGACTTGAACCACAAATGTTACTTTTGCATCCCAAATTCCTAAGCACCTCAGCGTGTTTGGTACATGCATGTTCACAGGTGAACACTGTCAGAAGAGGAAAATTATGTGTGGGAAGGTGATTTTTAGAAGCACTCTAGATCAGCTTTATTTTCTTTTCATTGCCATTGATGATAAAATGCCACTTCCTGACTTCAGGGGGAAACAGAACTGAGTTAAAGTGTTTTGAAAATCCCACTCACTATGCAAAAAATCTGTAGTAGTAGATCCCCAAGGTGAAGATTTTATTCACACAAGACAGGAAGTTCAGAAACAAAATTAACTACTGAAATAAACAAAAGGTATCTCAAATAACGAAAACTAGAAAGCTTTTTTTTTCAAGCAAATTCCCACTATTTCCTATCCTGTCATTTGTTTGTTTGCTGTATTTCCCTCCTTTGAACAATATAACTAAACTAGTGATATTTTTATTTGACTTTTACATGCCCTTTCAATCTAAAATGTTCTTATTTTACATTAAAATAGAAAAAAAAAGTAAAAAGGTCTCAGTTGAAGAGATCAAAACATCTGTGTTCCCTGTGACATCTACATGTCTCTGCCTCACAGAATGACTACAGTTCTGTAGGCAGAGGGATACCTTGGAAACCCAAAATTTACCACAAGCAAGACAATTTCATAAGCTGGCTGTATAAGCAAGCACCTTTTAATATTTCCAATTCTTGCATCTAGTTGAGCTAGCTATGCAGTACGTCAACAGAAATGAAGCACTGTGCAGTAAGCGATGTCGTAGATTTGCTGTGCGTTAACTGCTCTGTGGCAGCCTTTTTTGTGCTTGCACTTACCTCATTGTAGATGTGATCCTGAAACTGAGGTGCACTTGGTTGGCTACCACCGATTACCTACTGCAATATTAATCCACGCCAGGTAGCTAGACCAGCTACTCATTGGATGGCTTGAGAAGCAAAACACTTCTTTGGGGATGGAGGCAGTAATTATAGACTGAGATCTTCTTCTGCTTCTACTTTCTTTCCCTTCTTCAAGCTTCTGTGTTGTCTCAGGCTGTCTCTATTTTAGTTGGGTCTTTTTTTTGCATGGGACTGTTCTTTCTGTTCAGGTAAGCTTTCAAAGTTTTAACCCACTGCTCAGCTGCTGTGTTTTGTAAAGCCTGAGTCTGAAAGTCCCAGTGGGGTAACTACCTCCCTTTCGGTGCAGCTCTTTGACCCTGGAGCCACAGAGGCTCAGAGGGGCTGTAGATTTTTTGCCTGTGTGGCAGTGGTAGTGGAGTTAGTTCCCAAATTCTTACAATGAATGCATCTGATTTCCTTATGCATTGTGCTTCATGCATATGTCTATGTATTCACACACACACACTGCAAGTAAGTTCTTTTTGAGATGTGATCACAAATTGTTCTGTTTACACAGAAACCTCAAAATGCTGCACATGCATGCATATAAGGTTATAGGAAGCATTTGCATTATTTGCCAAGTAGTATGTTTTATTGCTCAGTGCCGTGTGACCAGGCAATAAAAAACTTTGCCTTTTGTGTGATTCAGATCTTTCCCTTCTCCCTGCACATGTTCATCTTTTTTTTTTATTTGGAGGGGGACATAACATTTAATATTATTCTTACAAAGTGATGGGGCTGGAGAGTATTTTTCAGATGCTGCCTCCACTATTTTCATTCTGAAATCTGTTTATTATTCTTCAGAAAATAGGGATGGATTTAGGAAACTAATTTCAGAACAAATAAAACTGGATAAAGGTGGAGTAGGCGTTGGTAATTTAAACAAGGAGGAGAGCCTGCAAGGTGCAAATAGATTTTCTCACTGCCCATCCCATGGAGGATGTAGCAGCCTTACCTGAAGTGGGCAGGACATAAGCTTTAGTTCTGTCCAACTGCACCTCAATTAAGAGTATAAAAGTGTTCTCCTGCAAGTGGGTGGGGCTTTTTTATGAGCTGTTGGGCAGGAGGAATAGGATGGAGCTAGTAAAGTGGAAAGGGAATCCTTTGGGAAGTACATTTTGGATGCTCTAGTGCTTCTTTTCTTTGATCCTAGGGGCTCCTAATAGCTTTGGAGATGTGATTGTGCTGGGAGACTATCATGTCCTTTGCTGCTGCCGGGAAAAGCATGCCTCTCGCCCTTCCCACAAACAGCATTGCAATGATTTCCCTTCTGACTGTTGTGGGTAAGTGAATTACATGGAATGAGATTTCCTCTTGTCTCTAGATAAAGCTGGGTGACCGAGTGTAAAATTGAGAGAACCTTCCTTTCCCAATCTATCACTGCCTTCCCTCAGTCCTCCCCGTTGTGTACCTGTGGGGCCTGATTCACCGCAGTTTAAAGTGGCGTGAAGACAGTGTAAAAGAGAGACTGCCAGCTCCTTAGCGTGAGCTCTCGGTCTGTCCCACCGAGGTGGCTGTTGCTTGCTAAAGCTGTGGTCCCAAAGGGCTGCAGGTTTGTTCCACCCATGATGTTCTTTCTGTTTCACCCGTGCAGCAGGTCTCATCATGCTTTCCCTGAGCGGAAGGCTGAGCCCATGACACTCACAGACAAAGCTGTGAAACCTCTGGCTCCTTACGCAAGGTCCACACGCTCTTGGTACCCGCTCCACAGCTGTGTTCAGACTCCATGTCAGTTAACAGCCCCTCTCTGGTGAAAGCAGTCAAGCCCCTGATTGCTGTAAGCTTCTCTAAGACCTGATTCTACCTGCTCTTAAGGTCTGATCCTTCTCCTAAGAGAAGGACAATTGGTGGGATGTACACCACGTTAGGAGCTAGGAATAAAAGCTGGTTATCTCTCACCCAGTTACTCTAGAGGTCATTGAACCAGCATTAGAAATGGATGAGCTAAAGCTTGCAAGGAAAGTGCCTATGATTGCTGTATGGCTGGAAGGAGGAGTAAACATACAGGAGCATTGGGTGCTGGAGTAGTGTGACAACTTCCTAAACTAAGCCTCTGCTTCCACCGCAGGTAAGCGGAGGTTTGTAACAAGTTGCTGTGTTATAGAGGCTTCAGCAGTAAAACCACCCTGACCATGGGGGTCAGAAAGATGACCTTTTTCCAATCCAGGAATGTAATATGATCTTTAGTTTGCCTGTGGAAACTCTCTGAAACAACTCTTACTCTCTCACCCCAGAGGCCAGTTTTTGAGCACAATGTGTGAGCAGTTAAAACTGGCATGACAGGGGGCAGCAGCTTGTGACCTTTCTGAGTGAAAGGAGGAAAGGTCTGAGACAAACCCAAACTTCCAAAACTCTATTTGCTGTCTGACTGTGCAGCATTTGTTTGTGCAGGGTTTGGGATTCTTCTGCTGGTATCTCTTCCAGGCTAACATGGTAGAAATCATAAAACTGAAATCTGTGGTTGATGGTAAATACCCTGCTCTTTGCATAGAGCTAGCTGACTACAAATCATGAGCTTTTTTGTTGTTGTTGTTAATAATTGCTTTCTAAAAAGATGATTAGATGTATGAAGCGGCTTTATAAGTGCTCCCACTGGAACAGGGATGGGGAAGGTGGGTAACTTGCCTGTTGGATTGTAGTCATCACCTGAGAGTCTGAGGCAGTTTAACTGCTGCTTCTCTACTTGGCTGCTGAAGGGCAGCCCCATTCTCTGAGTAATGCTGCTGGTAGTGGTCTGGTCTCAGAAGCAGGAGGACTGTGATAGTTGCTCTTCACCTCCCTACATGTTAAGTGACCTAGAAGGTAGATGTTTCCTTGAGCTAAGAGACTTTCTGCCACTGCCTAGTATGACGAATATACTTGTTATTAGGTTAAGTATTAGACTGTGAGACAGAAAGGAGAGGTGGCAGCTTCTGATACTGAAGCAAAGCTTCAAGCCTCTGTCAAGGTGTTTTCATCTTTTCTGCTTTTTAAGCTAGAGAAAATTATAACCTTTTCCTCATGACTACCAGGCTTGTACATTTAACTATCTCAAATGCTATGAATCCACTGTCAATGGCTGGATGACAGTGTTTGGCAATACTGTCTCAAACTGTTCATGCTGCTTTGCCCTCCTCTGAGCCTTGGGTTGGGGAGGATAAAGTGATGGAGGGGTGGTGGCAGCACAGGAGCTGCTTAGGCTAGTCTTGCTGGTGCCCATTGCCTCTTCCTAGAGCATTTGGAACAGGAGGAGACACAAGTTAAACCCCTTAGGATATGGAGAAAAGAGGTGTTAAGAGTCTCCTTTGTGAGTCTGGCTCTTAACCTTTTGGCTGACTGTGGTGTTTGGTCACAGTTTAACTCCAGATTCATTTACATTGAAAATGAAAGCCTATAAACCGTGGAATGATGGCTTTGGCTGTGTCTCTTTTTTGCCTTGGAAACATGATGAATGTTATCATATAACGTTGCCTGGACAGTGGCACTCCTGAGAATCCAAAAAAAAAATTATAGGTGGTCTCAGCTGCTGTTAAGTAACTCACTGTTTCTCTGAAGATAAGAACTCAATAGCCCATGGTAAGGGGACAGGAACCAGCTGTGGTCACTAGGAGCCAAAAGAGCTATATATACCCTGTCCTGGAGGAATGGAATTGATGACAGCAATAAAAAGTGTTTGGCAGCTCCCTGGTCATCACAAATACTTGTTGCAAGTAATTCTAGCTTCTCCTGTGCTCTGTGTTCCAGAAGAACAGAATTGTTGCTTCCTCCTCTGAGAAACAGATCAGCATGGTAGCAGCATGACTGACTAGCTTCAGGGTGGTTCTTGGTGTGTGAAGATAAGGTCTTTACCTCAGAGTAAAGCTGGCAACTCCCAAATTGAAGAGATTGCTGTGCAAGGAAGGAAGGCTCTGATGAAGAGAGATACCTTCTTTAAGTGGAAGTAGGTGGGGACACCCAGGCAACAAATGGCTCCAAAGCAGGTAGAAGCATAGTAAAAGAATCTGAAGACTTGAAAGAAATGTTGCCATCATGGATTCCCTTAGAAATAAGGTGACAGTTAGGCAAAACACACAGTTGCTTTGACTTAGGTTTTTGTCTCTTCTCCGGAATATCTTATGATAACCTCTTGGATCAAAGGAAAATATGCCTTTCAATGAAAAGGAACTGAAATGCTTGCTGAGCCTACTGTGTGCCATGTCAGCTAGAACACCTGTAACAGAGAAATACTTACAAATGTTGTGAGCACTTCTTTGGGGACCTTCTTTGCACTTGAAACAAAAAATGTAGATTCTGCTCAGGATAAGGATGATAAGAACAAGGGTGTTTTCTCATTCTCTGTAAACCACAAGAATACTTCATACTGGAAATCAAGCTGGTGTAACTCCTTGTTGTCTCTAGTGATAGATGCTGCAGTCTATGCAGTGCTGTTCTTCCCCCAGCAAGCTGCCTTGCACTGTGTTATTTTTCCTCTTGGACAGGACATAAATGAAAAGATTCTGGTATGACCCAGGGGACTGGGCTTCTTTGTATCACTATAGGATCACAGGTGGCTTGGAATGATGATGATAAGGACTGTCAGTAATGGGGGGGGGGGGGGGCAGAACAGAATGAGTTTAATGATTAGCTATTCACATGGTCCCATGGAGCACAGTACCAAGGCCCAACCATGAGAGATCTTCAGTCTTTGAAGTAGTTCTGCAGATGTCTTGATGTAAAGCTAGTGCCACTTCAAGTGAAACATCTGGAGGAAACATTTGTGCCCAATTTACTAGTTTGTGCAATAGAAACAAAATGCCATTATCTCAAAAAGCCATTCACAGTCTGTGTCCTTCATCATGAGGAGATTGTCCTAGATAGCTCTAGAACATCACTAAAGAGTTCACGAATTAAAATGACTTGTTTTTACTATTTCTGTTGTACAAGCAGTCTTTCCGTTTTTTAAGACAACTGTGTGACCCTTGTGGTGGCTGCAGGTAGACAGTATTCCTAACTAACTTAAAAAAATGACAACCAAAAAATCCCCACCAAAATCCCCCGCCCTTCAGGATTAATTGCTAAAAGGCTTGTCTTCTATGAAAGCAAATTACAGCTACTCAAATGTTCTTTCCCCTCCTGCCCTAAGCAGGCTTGCAACTAGGATTTGAAATGCAGAGACCTCCTTTCCTGTGAACTTCATGTTAATTCAGTAACTAGCTGGTTTGATATCCTTCTGGAAGGGAGGTAGCAGTGAATATTATATCTAGTGATTAAAACTGTGAAAGAAAACACTCTCCTATTCCCACAACTTGAGTGGAGTAATTTCAAGTCTCTCTAAAATGGGAAAGTAGTAGAATAAACTACTGGTTTTCAATGAAAACCAAACCAAACAAACCCTGTACTTAAGTTACCTGCTGGCCACAGCCATTCCAGAAAGGTCAGATAAGCAACTGAGTTGTTCCCCTTATGTTGACCCTGTAATGAAACAGTCCAGGCAGAAGACCTCTGGGCTTGCCTTTACCATAAGGCAATGCTGCCTTACTAAGTGTTTTAGTCTCAGTGCCTGAGTTCTGAATGTGCAATCCCAGAGATGTTGGTTATTCTGGTATGATCTGCCTCCATCCTGCCTTCTAAACCACGGAAATATTCTCGTGTTGAAACTGATGTATATCGCATATACAATTCAATTTTCTTTTTGGCAAAAAATTGTTGTCTTTCTGACAGCCTTCCAGACCTTAGTCCAGGATGTCATTAAGCGAGACAATTTCACCAGAACCAGCTGTGGTAGGCCTGACATCATCTTGCCCTTTGCTACTGGGCATTGGCAGCACCTGCAGACTTCAGAGATGGTGAGCAAGAAACTTCTTTAACATGTGCCAGACTTGGCAGGCTCAGTATGTTGTTGGCTGCAGCTGCTAGTTAAACTCCTGGTCCTATGTTGCAGAACTTTTCCTAATAGAACAAAATTTCTGTCCTGAAGACCTGCAGGCAATTAACACTCCCTCTCTTGAAACCTACTGTAGGAATGTAGCCTGATTGCTTGTTGGCTAGTAGTAGGAAACACTAAATTGTCTGAAGGGAAGGGACATGTGTGTAAAACAGGTACTTGAGAAAGGGGGAAGCCAAAGTTGACTCTGTTCTCCTTCTTCCTGACCAAAGGGAACTATAAGGAGGGAACAGGTGGCAGCTCTCAAGTGACTTACAAGAGCTGCCTGCTGTTCTCCATGACAACCCAGTGTACAACTGATGGTGATTTTTCTGTGGCCTTCACAGGGATGACTGTGTCACCACCATTGCATCTAAGCAGGAGGCATGGTGAGAGCTGCTGACGAGCCATCAGAAATAATGCCTTTGTTCAGTAACAATTCTCGCTGCTGCTGGAACCATATTCTGAGTAGGACAGGATTGGTGAAGATTTTTCTATAAAATCTTAACCCTTATATTCAAGGTAATCTAGGTTTGGAGTAAGCCATATTAAATATGATCAGTCTCCCTTGAGAAAGGCACTAAAATAGATTCTTGTCTCTTTCAGATATTTAAGATTAAAAAAGATCAGATGAGTGAAAGAAATACAGCAGAATCACCTTTATCTTTTGCATCCATACTTCTTAACTTAAATGGGAATGAATTTTTTTTCCTTAAGTCTGTGGCTCGGGCTCCTCTAGTGAGACTGTCATGAAAGTGTCCCCTTTCATCTTTCTTCCCACACCCTCCCCATGTCACTAGACATTCAGGGATGGATGCTCGTGAGGGGGTTTGAATTTCCATCTGAAGTTGTGCTTTTTTGACAATTCTGTACTGCTTATTTCTGCTTCCTCCTGTGCAGGAGGCTGGAGACCACAGAATATGAGAATCAGCTTGTGGCAGACAGCAATGTGAGATGCCAGAACACTGGGACTGTTGCACAGCATAGCATTTTTAGATAATTTATTGGAAGACTTGTACAGGAGAGGTATTAGGATAAATGATCCTGCCCTTCTGAGGATGTAAAGAGTTCAGGTGACTTGACAAACTTTTTTCTCTGTATGTTTCTTCTGAAAGGAGCTTAACTGTTAGCACTTTGGCTCTGGTGGATTCTACCTTCCAGCAGGTTCTTAATGGACTAGTAAGCTTCATCTAGTCTAAAGCTCCTCCACCACCTGCATAAAGTTTGCTGCTCTGGCTATAAAAAATGCCTATACAGAAACTGAGGGTGTTTAGTAGAACACTTCTAACATTTCTACAGTACCTTTTGTTATTTTTCTGGGGCAAGTGACATAGCTCTAGACAAACTCTGTGCTTCCTTGTCACTTATGATATCATAGAGGTGCACCAAACTCCTCTGCAGGAATTCTGTGGAGCTCTGGGTTGAAAACAGCCTGAGGTATTTCCTGAATTTAAAATCGGATCCTTAAGACTATCCTTGAACTTCTATCTATTGATACTTGCTGTTTTCATGTCAGTGTTTCAAATGTCTGAAACCATCCCAGTCCCCCCTCACACACACCCTCCCCCTCAGTTTTAGTTCATCCTGAGTTATCTGCTAAAGGTTAGGGCTCATCTGAGCTTTGGCAAATGATGAAATAATGTGCTATTTAAGTGTTAATGCAGGGCTAATAGCCCGTGTGGATTCACTTCAGTTCCTCCTGCTTCTTTCCTCCTAGGTTTACTTTCAGTGTGGTGCATCAGCCTGTGTCACAGATGCTATGAAATCCTGCATACCTCACTGACCTCCTGAGAGGTAAAAGCAGTCTTTTTTTTTTTTTTTTTTGAGGCAGTACAAAAATGGAAGGCACCAGCACTCTTCTCTGTAGTGAAGGTGTGGCTTCAGATCATTTCTGCCCTGAAATTTAGGGTATCAGCTCAGATTGTGGATGTAATTAAATCTGTGCATGGATTTCTTAAGCCATACATACTCTGTCAAAAGCTGATTGTTATCTATGTATCTGTGTGCTTATACTAGACTTGCAGGAAGTTTTTCTGAATTTTCTGGAGCCTCTATGATTGAAGACTAGACATGGGGTTGTACTGAATTTTAGGCAGCCACTATATCCTTTAAGAATGAAATGGCATTAAAGACCATTCAGTCTAAAATGTGAGATGGTGTGGAAAGCCATGAGTATTTGTAAAGGCCCATACATAAACAGGAGAGCTTAACTAATTGGTGGGTTTAGTTGGCCCTTTTTGAGGACAGGTACTCCTAACCAACTGACTGGAAGAAGAAGGAAAGGTTGAGCCCATCTGTGCTCTGCCTTCTATTTCACATCAGGATCGATCTAGATCCCTCTTAGGGAAACTCTGGCATACCCTATCACTCAACACACGATCACTTAATGATATCTCCAATTTCTTGTGTTCCTCCTGAACCTGCAGCAGGCTGTGGGGTTTGAAAAGCGTTATAGCTGGGGTTAACTTGCAAGTTCCTTATTATAAGTCTGCATGGGCTGTTATTACAAGAGCTCTCCCTCTTGAGCCAAGTGAGTTAAGTAACCAGAAGTTCTCCCATAGTAGAATTCTACCTTAATACCGACTTCAGGGTGGATACTTATGAAGGGTTGACCTTCAGAGATAGCAACCAATATTTTTAACATCAGTGCCATCCTGGGGAGCAGAAGAATGATCTTCTGTCTCCTGTTGCAGTTCTGGCCTTCATTAGAAGGCTTCTGTTACCAGCTTTCCTAGTGGCTTATGTTGGTCTAGAAGTAAGCATTGCTTAGGCATTGCTTTGCTTCTGGATTATCTGAAGCAACGACTTTAGTTCTGATACCTGTAGTGCCTGAAGTCCCATCTGAATTACCAAAGCTCTGACATTCTTTGAATTGCTTTTGCTGCCTTGTACATGAAGATTTTTTTAAAGTGCTTAGAACATTAAAAATATTTTTAGGGGATGTGATGATTCTGTAGACAAAGTATGCTCATCTGATCTGTATGAATATAAAATAAATTCTGGTGTTTTTCTCTTCCTGCCTCTCCTTTACCCAGGCTTTATTGACCCTGATTCTGTAGCCTCCTTCATCTCTTCCCCCCTTTTTCAAGACTCCTTCTCTCCTACATTAAAGTGCATTTTCATTCTACGGAGACTTCTACCCTCATCTGCTCTGACAGTCCAAGATCCTTGCTGGTCTATTAATTTAATATTTATGAATATAAGCTGAAAGGGCTCCAGTCTCTTACCACCAACCTGTTCCTTGGTCAGGACAAGGGGCAAAGTCTTGCCTGCTGTGATCATTAAGAATTTCTTCTAACACTTGGGTAAGTCCATAACAAGTCGACTGTCTGCAGGGCATGATACCATTTACGTGTGTCTGGGGAATTTAATACTCAGCGTGAGGCCTATTTGCACACTTTGAATATTGACCCCTGCTTATAATATAGGACACAATTTTTATGCAGTGTTTTGGGGAGAATTAATTTCTTCTTCCACTTCACCCTTTCTCCCCTGTCCAATCCTGCTTGTTGGGGGATTATCTCAAAATGTAGCCTTGAAACAAGCTCTGAAAAATGGAAAGGTTCCAGGTACTAACCTGGAACCTGAAGTCAAAAGCAGAATGGAAGGACAGTGTTACGCCTGTGTTATTTCCTAATATGTAAGTCATGGTATTTAATAAGTGAAGTTGAGTTTGAACTGTTCCCCATTCCCTGCAATTGTAAAGGTATGGAATATACTACATGTGCTTACAGAAATGTGATGGAGACAAGACAGGTCCCAGAACTGCTGAAGGGAAGTTGGAAAATAAGAGATCTCACAGCTCCGGAGTATGAAGCAGGTGGAAAGAAAGGAGTAGGTCCTCTTAGAGCAAAGATGATGTTTGTTCCTGAAATTTATACTAGATCCTAAGCACTTTTGCTGTCTGTACTTTGGAGGCAGATGAGTTGCACTTTAGTTTGAGTAAGGTGATGTAAGACATGTCTGTGTAAGTGTGTAGACAACCCCTACAATCTTTTGTAGCCCTTTGACCATGTGTTTCCTTCAACTTGGAGAAGTCCAGGTACTGTTTCTCCCACAAGGTTAACCTCAATTTGAAAAAAACAACAATTATGTTGAGACACTGAACCTATAATAGCAACAAAACGTCCTGCTATTTGTGTACTAGCAGTTGAGCGTGATTGTGTCTTGTTGCAACTCAAGGCACATGTGAGTAGTTACGGTGACACTGAATGACCATCCAGTGGCCTAGTGATACTAGTTCCACTGCAGTGCAACCCTTCTCTATTCCTTCCATTATGGTCTTAGACTACAGTACTACTTTAGATAGTTGACAATGACTGAGAAGGCTTGGGAAGATCGATTTGGGATTCAAAGGATTTTGATCCAGTGGAGATACTGTCCAAAATGAACCAGATGGAATTCAAGACAAGTGTAGATATTTGCTCTCAGGAAGGAAAAATCAAATGTGTGAATAGAAATGGGAATGACTCTCTCAGCAGCAGTGCTAAGGAAGACCTGTTGGATTAAATGATCTGCAAATGGCAAGAATCTTATTCCAGCTTCAAAGGAAAAAATGAGGGAGGAAAGAAACGGTCCTGAAGGAAAGATTAGAGAAATGCTTGTATATAGGGAAGGAGGGCAGTACTTCTAAGGAGGCTTTAGCTGGAGCATTTCGCTCAGCGTTGGTAACAGCTCTGGAGAAACGGGCTCTAGGGAAAAGGAGCATTGTGAGGACAGCCTCTCAGAGCCTAAAATGCAGAGAGGTGGGAATATGAGGGCTCATTTACTTGGGGGTAAGGGAGAATGTTAAGTAACTTACCCTCTGTGTCAGTGAGGAAAATGAAGTAAGAACAGACAAGTAACTCTAATAGATGCCTCAAGAAGGCATTAGAATCATCCTCACCTTTTTTAAGGGTTGGGTAGCGATCTTCAGAAATAACAAAGGTAGGGCTGTCTGTACTTCCTTAAGCAAGGATAGGAGGAGATTTCTGGCCCTACGTTTTCATCAGCTGTCAATGATTAATCAGATTATGACTACCTCATTTGACCTCGAGATAAGATGTTCTTAATTTATAAATCAAAACTACCATTCAAGAAAAAATAAGTAGTGGCTTTGGGACTTTCCTGCACCACCTTATAATATATTCCTTTCTATTTGCAAGTTGTGTTCACGGGGTAGGGACCATACAGTTGCAGCAGTGCCAAATCAGTCCTCCAGGGTGCAAGTATTGGAGACATATCCAGAATTTACAGTCTCTGCCCATCTTTTTGCTTGTCTCCAGGATCAATATAACTCAAATTTACCTGTAGGCCTCCTGTTCAGGGTCAGGGTTCACGACACATCTGCTTTCTGAACTCTACCCTGCTGTTTTTCTGATTTTTATCTTGGAAGAGTTGTTAGGAAGTGGATACTGCAGGCATTAGCTGACAGACTACAAGCTAGTAAAACACTGACCTGAGAGACAGCTAGCAACTCGGGCTGGGATATGAAAGTAGAAAATCCTGTAAACTACAGTTGTAAATGCACTGCAGATGAAATGGCCTTCCTTGCATTGCTGCAGCAAGGCTAGGGACTTTATCAAAGGTAGCTTACAGGATATGTCAATCTTGTGTACAGCTGCAGTTAAAGAAAGACAAGCCTTAATAAATCTCTTCACTGAAATATGCTTTCCTTCCCTCTCACCTCTGCAGTCAAGGGCTTGTTTTCAGTTACCTTTCTAAAAGGAGTGTTTATATGTGCAGAAGAATCTCAAGATTATTTTCCTCCCTTTCCTCTTTCCTTTAGTAACTTGCTCAGGCTTTCACTCTGCGCTTGGTAAAAGCTGTTTTCCTAGAGAAACTGGGCAGTAGGCAAAAGGCCACAGTAGCTCAATGAAAATACTGGATGGCTGAAGTGTTTGGAGTAATGCTTCAGAAGCATCCTGGTTAGAAAGAAAGGCATGGCCAGGCAATAGAGGCTGCTAATATTGCTTTTCCCCACGGTTATATGAGCTTTGGCAGCATAACATACTATCACATGCAGCTCTCTTGGAGCAGATACATACCTTTGTTATAGTGAATATGGAGATAATGTGGGCAACCTTCTTCCCTGTGAAGAGAGGGAGACAGTCTTGCTGAGATGATGAAAAAATTCTGCAGGACACAGGGGCAGCAATCTTCTCCTTTGTACAATGATTTTTCTGAATATCCTGGGCAGTTTTTATCTGCAGCATCAAATATTGACTGTGGCTTTTCTTGAGGTGATCTCCAACTACTGCTTTCACAAGGGACCTGTGACCTGGAGGTCCTTCATATAGCAATCACCAAGAGTGGAACAAGTCACAGGGAGCTTCCTGCCATCCTGAGCAGGGAGTGGAGCAGCTGAACTGGATCACCGACTCGGAGTCCTAGCGTGAAGTACTCTTGTAGTGCATAGCAAGTTTTTTCCTGAGTACTTCCATATTCTGTTTTAATACTGTGCTGCTAATTGTAACAGCCATGTACTGTGAAATTTGCTCAAGATGCTCAGTAAAACATCTGCTGTCACTTTCAAACTTGTGCTCTGCCAGAGTGGCTTAAGACCATTGCCCTAGTCTAAGAGGCACCTTAAGACTAGGTGTTCAGAAAACCTGGACTGTAGCTGCCCAAGGGTAGGGAAAAGAAGGATGGTGATTGGGTTACAATTGATGATAGATTACAGTCTGGGTAGTTTCTGACTAGCATCTACAGCTAATGCTGTGACCATGGGAGACTGTGACAAAAGGTACTTACTGTTTTTCCTTAAATGTATAGTGATAATATACAGCTGCTGATATGACTGCCTGAGGAGATCTTGGCGCTTTCTAATACAGCATTAAGCCTTCTCCACGTACATCTTGCTGCATTCTAATGTGTCTCACAAATGCTTCAGTAGGCAGAGACTACAGTGAAAAAGGTATCATATTCTGTTAGTGCTCAGTAGCTCAGCAACAACGTGTGAGATGCTTAGGCTGCAGCTGTCATGCTGAACATCTTTCCCACTGCAGGCGTTAACTTTATGCTATGGAGATACTGGGGGAAACGTGCATATGTATGTTAATAAACTGCCCCCCTATTACATTTGCCTAATGAGGTACCTCAAAACGCTGAGGCTTTTTTATTAATGTGCATAGCTTATTCACCCCCTTCTGGTGCGATGGAGAAATGAAGGTACAAATTTGAGATGGTATTGAGTGACTGACAGCTCTGAGGTCTGGGCTTGCATCCTCTGATTCCTCATCTATGCTAGCCACTAGTCAAGGTACTTTTTCCTCACACTCAGTGTCTTTCTTAGGATTTGATCATCAAATACATTGTGAAGTTCCAGAATTTTTGCCAGTGGTAGCCTACTGACAGGCAGTAAATGATCTCTCAAGAATAATGTAAAGTGTAGCCTAACAGAAATAAAGGAAATCCAGCATTTGACTGATCAGTGAGCGTTTTACATCAGCTGCCTTCTACCTACTTCTGTTAGCAGATTCCTGCATGTGACCTCATATGTCTTGAAAATCTTAATTATCGCTGCTTGTGTAATTTGGGATAGTTACAGACCTAAATCAAATGTTTCCATAGATGGACCTATAAGAACTTTAAATATGGCCTGCTTTCATTTGAAAAGCACTTCGACTCATCAGAAGCCAGACAGGAAGATCTCTGTCCACCTCCAAATACCAAAATTCAAAACAGCCTCACTCCCAAACTCTTGGGGTTCAAGTGAGGCTTTTGATACTGGGTTACTTTGAATGGAAAACTTCAAACTGGCTGCTAATCTTTTCCCAGTCAAATGTATCAAATTGTACAGTAACACCTTTTTAAGATGCAAGTCCAATAAGGTGAAAGCCTTATAACTACAACTGATTTAATGAAAACCCTTTAATCCCATTAGCCAGTGAAGCACTATGAGAGATTCTTCTGTCAAACCTGTGCTTCAGACATGCTGTGGCCTCAGGCTATGTTTTGGAATTGAAGTTTTAGCTTCTGAATCCCAACCTGATCGGCAGTTTAAGTGTAGTTATTAGAGTGGCAATTTTGAACCTCTTCCTATTTGTGAGCACTGTGGATGTGTTCCTTAATGGGGTGGTACAGATCCTGGTGTGGTGAATTGGGCCCCACTGGTAATAAACTTAATTCTCAAAGTTAGCTTCAGATTTCTCTCAGGAACAGGTTATACCAAGGCTCCAAGGGTCAAGTTGAAAAGTACTGTTATACTATAGGCAGTGGTAATAGATGGCCTTTCCCATCAGGGTGTTAAAGTTCTGCAACAAAAGGTGGATCCACACACTGTGGTGTGGATTGCCTTGATGTTTGTCATCATTTGCCTTTGATGATTGTCCCCTAGTGCCAGTCTTATCTCTGCAGAAATGCAGCTTCCTGTTTATTTACCTGTCCCTAATCCAGCTGGATGTCCCAACCTTTTAACATATCTCTTCACAGAGAGCAGGTCAGTAAATCTAGCCACAGAACCATATGTGCTAATGCTGGTCTGTGTCCATACTGTCTGCTTTGTCCAGGAGCAAGAATTCACACCTCAATTCACCACACACTTATCCAACTGCTCATATGAGGGTGGCATCCCTCATAGTTTGGTATTCACAGATGTGCTGCAGCTAGACTTCTTTGAAGGCAAATACTCTGTGTAGCTCTACAGCTCTGGTGTCATTAAACCAGAGGCAACAGTGTGAAAATGCCTTTGGGACCTGATACATTGCAGATCATTAGTATTAGTGCACTGCTTTCTGGGAAATTCTCAGTCTATCTCTGACAATAATACTTGCCTTGTACGTCCTCACTGTGGACTTCCCTAACTGTTTTTAGGGAACCAGAGGAGATTGGAAAGAGAAAGGCTAACATTAAGCTACTATAAAGGTGCACTAAAGGTAACAAAACTGAAAGGGATGTAAGAGAACTAATAGATATGACAGAACTGGTATGAATGAAGAAGTAATGGGAAGGTCTGGATGTGGAAGGACCAGAATGACCAGGAGAAAGTGGGCTGTAACAGCAGCATGTGGTATTTCCCCCTGGTGTAGCAGGTCATTCAGATGCCAGCCCGTCTACTTCCAGTTTCCCAGGATGCCTACGTCAAGAGGAGGCAAAATGGAAAGCCTTCAAGTTATGAAAAGATGGTGGCAGGAAGGTAAATAGACAAACTAACTCATTTCTTGGTGACTGAATGCTGGTCAGACCACTTCTACTCATGTACCTTAATGTTTTGTGAACAGGTAGCAAAGCCATTGTGAGTAAAATCAGTTTGGGGTTTGAAACAGACACTTTCACCTCTGAAGTCTCATATCATGCCTGTGATGTTGCAGCTTCTTGTGCTATCTCATCATTTTTAAAGGCTGAGTCAACACTACTCTGCAGATTTATATCCTCAGTGCCATCTCTAGGTAAGCAGCTTCAGTCTGCATCTATCCTTCCAGCAACAGAGCTTCTCCTAACATTTAAATCAAATGCCTTTTACTGCAATTATATCCTGGAGGTTCTTGCTTGGTCTGCCACAGACATACAGAACATTTAATAATTCAACTTTCCAGTTAAGTTTTACACGTCATCTTGCCCCATCTCTTCTCTTTTGCTGAATGAACCCAACCCTTGGTCTTTATTCATAGTTATATTTTGTAGACCCCCAGTCGTGCCTCTTCTCCACTGGAATAGTTGTAATTGATACGTGCCTGTCTTGAGGCAGCACCTCACCAAACTTGGCATGGTACTGCAAATAACAATTTGAAAGCACTGAATGTAGTGGGAAAGTTAGTATAAACTCACTAATGAGGAGCCAGATCATTACAGAAAACAAAATCTAGTGAGATGACATTTAATTGGTAAATACAAGACATTGTCATTGATTAAAACTGAATATAGAACTAGGTCTGCAAAAAGTATGTAATTTTCCTCATTTTAAAGAAATACTGGTCTTTTGAGAGAAGCTGATGAAAACTTCAGGGTTTTTTTAGTGGAATCATATTCTTTGGTTCTGAGTAAAAATATTTGTTTTGCTTTTAAAGTTCTGAGAAAATTTACTAGAATTCTAAGTAAAACGTTGTTTCAAAGTTTTCAAGTTCCAGAAATATGCTATTCCAAATCACTTCTTTTCAAAAGCAGGAGGAATATATGTATACATGCTTGGATGCATGTAACATTTTTATATAGATATATATAAAGTTTACCTATCCCATCCAAAATGTACATTTACTTTGCACAAAGCAAAAGAGCAGCAGCTGGTGGCGCTGAAAGCGGCTATGGGAGCTGCTAAGTAGAGGATAAATCTAAGAGTGCTCCAGTTTGGGACTTCATGTTTGAAAGTGTCATGGCACAGAGGTGGGAGGAACATCCTCTCTACATAGCTCTAGCGCAACCACTGTTGAAATGCAACATTGCAGTTTTGACACCTGACTTCCAGAATATCTGGCAGGTTGAATGGAGTGCAGAGCAAGAACACGATCGAGGGTTGGAGTGACCTTACTTACAAGGAGAGATTTAAACATGTGCAGCTTAGTTAAGTAATGAAGAAAGGATTTGCACTAATTGTCTAGATATTTGGGGAGCTCTAAAGCCTGGAAAGCATGGGCCTGATTAAGGCATCTTAATAACCACCTAAGATAAAATTTCACAATGGATGGAAGAAAACTGCGGGATGATGAGATATCTTGCCTTGTGGCAAGTCTCCTTGGTGGTCTCCTTGGTGAGACAGAAGGTGTCCTTTGGTGTGAGGCTTTTATAATGTGCCTGAAAAAGAGCAGCAGTAAATGTGGAAAGTCTCCTGCACTGGCCAAGGGTTCCAAGTAAGCCAATATTTCATCTTCCAGATAAACATGCTGCATAATGGCAGAGCGTAAGCAGAGCAAGCTGAGTTACTTTTCTGTTACAAAATCTTCAAGGAGAAGCTGTGGTTAAAGGGGTGAGTTTTGATGATTTCTTCAACTTGGAATCATTCTGAATTTGTTGAGACATCTCATTTTTAGGTTAAATGAAACATTCTGGATTCATAGTTATCAGACGGTTCTGAAATCTATCTGATGTGTGGTCAGTGTTCAGAGAGCCTCCAGTCACAGAATTATGCAGGCTGGAAGGATATTGTCTAGTTGAACTCCCCTACTGAATGCAAGGTAAAGTACAGCACACAGCTCAAGGCTGTGTCCAGATGGGTTTTGAATAGCTGCCAGGTTAGAGACTCCACAGTCTTTCTGGACGACTTCATCCACTGTTTGATCACTCTCACTGTAAAAATGTCTTGGTTTTCTTATGTTTAAAGGGAATTTCTTATATTTCAATTTGCACCTTCTGCCTCTTGCTCTTTCACTGGATTCCTCTAACTAGAGTCTGACTCTGTCTTCTGTACTGCTTGCTATCAGGTATTTACATTGATGAGATTCACCCTAAGCCTTCTCTTGAGGTTAGACAATCCCAACTCTGTCATCCTCTCATATATCAAATGCTCCAAGTCCTTAATCATCTTAGTTGCCCATTGCTGGACTCAGTCCAGTATGTCCATGTCTTTATTGCATTGGGGAGCCCACATCAGGGCACAGCACCCAAAATATTCTACCTCCAGTGCTGGGTAGAGGGGAAGGATCCTTGACCTGCTGTCAATGCTTTTTTTTTACAGAAGGCTGCTGACTGCCTTTACCACAAGGGCACGTTCCTGGCTTGTCATCAGCTTGTTGTTCAACAGGACTCCAAAAGCCTCTTCTGCAGAGATGCTTTCCAAACAGTTGAACCCCAGCAGATACTGGTGTGTGAGGTTATTCCTCCCCTGAGTGCAGGACTCTGTGTTTCTCATTGAACTTCTTGAGCTTCCCGTTATATCAATTCTTTAGCCTGGCAAAATCCCTCCGAATGGCAATATGGCCTTCTGGTGCCTCAGCTAACTCCTCCCAGTTTTGTATCCCCCGCAAACTTGCTGTGAGTGCACTCTTCCTCGTTGTCCAGGTCATTAATGAAGATATAAACCAGTATTGGACTGCCATGGGCACACCCACCAGTGACCAACCTCCAGTCAGGCTTTGTGCCTGATCATAACCCTTTAAGCCCAGCACTTCAGTCAGATTTCAGCCTCGCTTTCTGCTCATCTACTTTGTAGTTCATCTGTTTGCCACTGAGAATGTAATGGAAGACAGTTTTGAAAGCCTTGCTAAAGTCAAGATAAACAATATCCATTGCCCTTCCCTCATTTTCTAAACTAGTAATTTCATTGTAGAAGGCTATCAGGTTGGTCAGGCATGATTTCTACTTCATAAATCCATGCTAACTGCTCCCAATTACTCTCTTTTTATCCTTAATATGTTTGGAAATGGTTTCCAGAAGCATTTGTTCCATCACCTTCCCAAGAATCAAGATAAGGCTGATGGGCCTGTAATTGCCCAAATCTCCTTCTTGACCTTCTTAAAGATAGGAGTGCTGTTTGCTGATCTGGAAATTATCAGTGGAAACCAAGTGCATCAATCCACTTGCCTGTTTTTTACTTGGTTTGGGAAAATTTGTGTTTACCTGGAAAAAAATGTTAGCACTTTTAAAAAGCTATTTCTTGGGCTGGAAGAAACGCTTCCATAGTGAGGCTTGGGCAAGTGTAAGGAAGCCAGAGAGTGGAGTCAGATCCTGCAAGTCGTAGTTGGGAGCAGATAGAACTCGCGCTCGAGCTTGATGCCACTGAACTAAGAGTGTTGCACTACTTCCCCAAGAAGAGTGCTCTGCTACTTCTTCCCTCTCTCACACCAAAGGCGATTATCGATTAACTGGCCACCACAGCTGTCCCGGTGCATCTTCAGGTCACTGCATCGGAGTGACACCAAAGGGCTCCCTCTTTCAAACCGCTGGGCGGGAGGGGACTGCTGGACCGGCCTCTCCTCTCCTTGTTCTCCCTGCTGCTTTTGTTCTCTGCCTTAATTCCCTTTTGAAGGGCTGATATTTTATTCAGCAGCCCCTGCTGTGCCAGAGCCCATGACAGAAGTTTCTCAAAAGCACTCTGTCGGCAAAATTATAACAGTTGGTCTTTGAAACTCTGGGAGTACTAGTTGGAGAGGTGAGGATGGCAGGGAGTGATGCGGAGGGGGAGAAAGAGAGGAGAGGGGGAGCAGGAAATGCACTATTTGTTAGGAATAATGAGGCAAAAATATGACAGAGGTTTTTATTGCAAATAATAGACAGTGAACTTCAAACAACAGCAGAGAGTCATTAAAAAAAATACAGCAACAGAGTTAAATAAATGCCTAATTAGCCAGCGCCATGAAGGTGGAATTTACTGCTCCAGAGATTCTTAAGGGAGAGTCAATAAATTCACAGCTGTTTTTTTTTCTTCTTTCCCCTCAGGCACAAAAGAAAATGTGAATGAGCCCAGGGCTGTTCTCAAGGTTTTGGCGGGATTTCTCTCCTTGTTGGCATAAACTGCAGCTTCTGTCTTGGTGGAGACAGGGCTGCCAGATCCACTCTCCTGAGGGAGCTGCAATGATTTGTGCGTAGTGGGACTGAATGCTATGTGTATTTGGGATTAAACTAATGAGTAAGTGTATCTGGTCCTAGGACAATTCCAAGAAAATATAGGAAAAGCTGTTGCGAGTCCTGCATGCACCTTAGCATGGGCATAAAACCATATGTGTATATGTAGAATACAAGGGTGTGTTACTCCTGTTCTTCAGTTTTGCATAGGAGCCCGTGAATCCTGCAGGTTTCTCTGTGGTGTGGGTTTGAGCTGTCACAATGTGAGCTCTGACCCATGTGTGCATGTAGAAGCAGGTTGTTGCATGCAGATCCCCTCTCAGAAGGTGGCATGTGGGTCCACTCTTCCATGTGTGGGTGTAGAGTGGGACTGATTTTAAAAGGTAAAACCAGTATGTGTCATTATAGCAGCAGCAGAATTCTATAACGGTATATCTACATGAGGTACCTCTCCTGTTCCCCTTACCTCCCCAGTGCCATCCGTATTAGAACTGTGTGAAAATGTTTCTCTCAAATGCTTCCCCCCCAACCCACCCCCCAGGAAAAAATGCATGTTTGTTCTGAACTGACTTCAAACTCTGTTTCCCTAGGGTGCATCCCTTTCACAGATTGCCTCTCCACCACCTCCTTCTCTACTGCGTGCTAGGTACAAATGAAGACCTCTAAACTCATATGGCAACAGGGTGAGTTTTGTCTGATCAACTTGAGGCAGCACCCTATGTGAGTCCTGTGTCTTAGTGTGTTACTGGAGCTGTAACCAGGCCAGGAAGCAGTTCCTGTAAACAGCTGTGTTAGAGGGACACTTAGTTTGTTGCGAAAATTTAAAATAGATCATTTTATATTACTTCTCTAAAACTAAATGCTTTGATTTTGGGATCATCGAAAAGCTTTGTTTTGATCAAAAATGTCAACATTCTAAATCAGAATTTCCATTCCATGGGAAAGAAAAGAAATTTCAATTTTTCATCACCAGCTTACAACGAAAAAAATATTCAGGTTTCCCAAGAGATTAAAAATCTTAATCTCACTAAGTTTTTTTTCTCTGCATTACACAGCGGCCACCATAAAATTATCTACAGAACAGAATTGTTTTCCTTCCTCACGTCTAACCAAAGCACAGAAAAAGCTGCTGCACTTCATGCCACTTGATTTGTAGAAGCCACCTCTGTGCTCTAAAGCATTGGAGGTTCAAAACCAAAATCAGAGTGAAAGCAGTGTCTTCTCCTCTAGACTTCTACTTGCTTAACCATGCTGCCAGTGGAGCAGATAGCTCCACAGTGGGGGATGAGGGCTTCTGTAACTGCCAACAACTGCCAAATCTGCCATGTGAAGGCAGATAGGCTTAGTCCAACAGGGAGTTAGGGAGCCTGAACTAAGGAATGTGCCCCTCTACTGCTTCTCCTATACCAAAAATTTTTATACCAAGTCTGATTTTTTTTTTTTGACTACATATGCAAAAATACAGACCACAACTTGGAGCTGGACGGCCAGAGATGAAGTACAGTAGTGTAAGAAAGAAGAATGACTCTAAAATGAAAAGAGAGACTGAAACTGTGAGACACTTCCTACTCCTGTAGCTAAAAGACAAATGATTTCAAGAAGGAACTTTCTCTCTGATTATCTGCTGTGATAAACGCTTTTCAGCAAAAAGGTAATGAGAAAAAGCAGTGCCTAACCCCAGGGAAAAGGAGAGAGACAACAGAGATTGCATCATGCTATCCGTATGCCACCAAATCAGCAATTGATGTTAATGACAAATGGACACGGGAGATAAAATCACAGCCACGTGTTGAAGCCTCTCTCTGAGAAGCCTGTGCCTACCTCTGATGGACACCTGGATCTCTGCTTCCTCTTTACACCATAACAACGTACATTCAGCTTATCTCTCCTAGTAAAACGCTGTTCAGTGGAACTGCCTGCGAGCACTGCGTGGGGTGGGTGTGTGAACAGGTCTGCGTGTGGGAGAACATTTGTGTGCTTGCCTGTGAGGTTATGAGCATCCCATGAGCATTTCTGCACCTGTGGGAGGCATAGGACTGGGAGTATCAACACCTTCGCACCTGCTGCTAAGAGCTAATACGATTAGACTGAGGTTTTAAAAGAGCTGCTGTTAAAGGCTTTTTGTGTTAGCTAAACATGTGGGTTACACATGGCACCTTGCTCTGCCTTGTAGGGGGTTTGGTGGAAGAAATCAGAACGACCACGTGTACTGAGAAGCTGCTACAGGGTATTATCTTCACCACAGATGGCATTATTCCTGCAAGTGAAGCAACCAAGGGGAACAGGAATTGGATATTGAGGTCACGGAGGGAAACAGCATGAGGCACCACTTACATGCTGGGAGCAGATATTAAGGGATACTAGGGTTTGGCTCATGAGGTTTTAAAGTAGCGCTGTGAAACCACCACACATCATCTATGCCTGGCAGGGACAGCGAGAGGGAGGGTTGTGGGAATTAGGGGACAATCACAGATGCATTCTGCCTGTCATCCCATAAGTCAAAGTTTCTAGAAGAACTATGGGAACAACTGGACCACCCGAGTGTATGTTGCACAAGGCCTGGGTTAGGCTGGGAGGTGTGCAGGAAAGGACCACATACTGCACAGAGGCAGACAGGGCTCTCGGGATGTACTCTGTGCAAGATACATCCTACTGAAAGACCTGAGTATCCCAAGGAGGGCTTCTTGTGAGAAAGGGTTCCTCATGGTTAGCAAGGTGCAAGAGAGGCAGCCATGCTGGAAAGGGTGGCAAGATGGTGCACAGCAGCCTTTCTCCTCCAAGCATGCAGCATGAGATCTTGGAGAGGCAGAGCAAAGGTGGCAGATGCGCCAGGTAGAAGAGTAATAGGAAATAAAGGGCAGCTGTAAAAATAATCCAAAGTGTTTAGTGTGTGGGAGGAGGGGTGTGATGTTTTCAGGTGCTCTGGACTCTCAGTCCAGCCTGTTGCACAGCAGCAGAGTGCAGTGACTGGCATTAGTGGGCAAACCAGCCCCCAAGAAGTTCTTGTGCTGTGCCAGGGCCCAAGTTTTGGAGTTTCTCTGTCAGGTCTGTACAGCCAAGGCCTGGGTGCAGCCATGCATTCTGCATACGGCACTGCCGCATTTCCCCGGTGCACTGTCTTGGGTGGACAGGTTAGTGCAAAGGTATTGCAGCCTTAAACCATTGCGTGCCTGACAAATTGCTTTTGCTGTGTCAGGGCCACCCAACCTGCCCTGACCTAGCTCTAGCAGGAACATGCTGCTGTTTGTATCCTGCACTGATGCAGAGAGACTGCTGGCTAGCAAATGTCTCGTTGGGGAATTGTTATAGAGCACACTAGGAAAATAAAATAAGGTTTTTTGTATATCTTCTGGCTCAGAAAAGTTCAGGAGGTTTCAAAACAACCTTCTACTTGCAGAAACTCCGGATCTCCCAACCAAGCTAACATTGCTTGGACATAAAGCCATAAATCAGGCTCTGACTCCTTTTGAAAGTACTGTTTTTTTCATCCCTGAATTTCCATTTTGTAATAGAATCCAGGAGGGTTTTGCACAGTGAGCCTGCATAATGCTGTGGAAAGGCAGGATATACTCAAGAGCACGCTCCAGAAGAACGCCCCTGAGATGTTCTAAGTCAGCAGACCAGAACCAGTATAAGGTTTGTTCGCTGCTTAGATGATGTGGAGTGGTCCGGGGGACAGACTCACCCCGGAGCAGCTGCAGGCTGTTTCCTTCACCCTTTATTTTTTTTTACCTTGCTAACCCTATTTGGCCACTGCTCGGCCTTCGAACTTCTCTGAACCGCACCTATCACATCTCCTCTTCCCCCCCTTCCCCATCCTTGTGGTGAGGCTCCACTTGTGGTGGGCAGTGAGGTCCAGTCGGTGCAATCAGATTCATTCAAGGTCCTAGTATTCATCTGGGAGATGTGTGAAGGAATTTGCTGTTCCTGCCTGTCCTCTGGGCAAGGTGAGGCACTGATGCTTTGCCCCCTCATGAGATGCCTTGAGAGCTGCAGTTGCAGATGGGCTGGTTGTGGAGGAAACTGGGGAGTAAAAGGCACCTTTCTCTGCCTTTGGGCCAACCTTTAATGGGAGCGTGAGCATCAGGCACCTCCACGTGCTGGTGGTGAAAATGATGCCCACGCCTCTGTGTGTGGAGTCGCAGCCCTTTGGGGTGGGGGCACTGGGTTGTGTCAGGGTTAGAAATGCAACTTAGAATAAGGCTGTGTGATTCTGTGTGCCTCACCAGGGCTGTTTGGCTGTCCTTGTATATGGACAAGGTGTGAGCATTTTAAACAATTCTTGCCCCTTGTGCTGCCCTTTCTGCCATGCTAGAAGCAGCTGTTAGTGGGATCATGTGGAGAGGAACTGAATGGTAGATTGGAAGTCAGACTATACTGTTCACCCTGGAGTGGAGACAAACAGGCACATTTTGGGCACAAGTTTGTTTTTAAGCTGGGAGTCCTAGAGAGGAACAGGTGAAAACCTCTTTAAGTGGCTGTTTACAGCCAGCCCTGTGGTAACATTCTGGCAAAACTCAGCTCTTCCTACAGTTCACCAGGATCCCCCTTTATGTCTTTACCTTATTTACTGCATTTCTATGTGTTACTGTCCATTGCAATTTAATAAGCCTACTCAGGACTGCTTTGTATGGCCTCCCTGCACGTTGTTCAGGGAGCACTGCTCCAAAATGCACCTGTGGCATGAATTCAATATCTGCGCTGCAAGTTTGTTTTCAGTCTGTTGCAAACCTCACATTGTGGCAAACGTCCAGAGTTTGGCAGCAAACTGTTGTGAATTTGCAGAGAACAGTAGCCTTTCCTTAACAAAGAAAAGTAGAAGAAAGAGACATGCATGAAAATAGAGGTATATGAATATGAACACATGACCCTAGCCACAAAAAGTTTTTGAAATGACTGCACTGACCCAGCTGGTGTGGGTTTGGATCTATAATTGCAGTGGTTCTCATGACACTTTCTCTTTCCAAAAGCTTTCTGGCAGAGACAACTTATCTGGCACGAACAACAGTGTGAAATGAAGATAAATGAAGAATATGGGCACACGAATCCCTAGAAGTAGGCTGGGTTGGCTTTATTCAGATTAAGGTTTTCAGGTACTGTTTTGTGGTGTTTGTCCTCCTCTGTAACTAGAGCAGCAGCAACACAAGTAGCAACTGAAGGAATCATTAGAGAAAAAAAACATCCATGTGGCTAGTGTGTCAGCCTATGGCTTAAGAAAAAGAGCAGACATCCTGTGACTTCACCTCGAAGTCTTGACTTAATAGTATTTTGACATGTGGCTCCGAGCATGTGCGCCATTCTGACCAGTACTAAAGCACAGGCTATAGCCTGGTGTCTCATCTCTAAGAGTACATGTGGCATTTGCACAGGACATGGCTTTTTGTGGCCCTACTACTTCTTAAAGTCAGGCACCAGCACAGGTCCAGAGTCCCTGTGAAGGGACTTTTGTCTAGGAGGGTGGGTGGTACGAAGCTGTGGAGGCTAGCTCAATAATTTAAAAGTAGGTAAGTGTATAAACAATAAATGGGTCTTTAGGAGGCAGACTTGCTTCTTTTCCCTTAGTCTTTTGACTGTCATTTTGAGAGTGACTCCTGTGAAGTGGTATGTGAGAAGGATGCTCATCATGTGAAATCCCCTGTCCAAGCCATGGAATATGCTGAAGTCCCTATTCCAGCTGAATTCCTTTGTCAGGGTTCATGCCATCCAGGTTTGGATCATTTCAAGCAAAAGATGGAAGACCTACACAGCAGGGAACTTCTCTCCACCCTCACTCCTCCCCATATACATATAACTTATAACTTCTGCATAACTTATATGCAGAAATGCAAAATCCCCATTTTGTTGGGACATGGTTAGGCTCTGCTGTAGGTATTTTAAGACCATCATGGGTCAGTCAGGTTCTAATTGGCTTTAATTAGCACATTACATAAGAGATGCCAAATTCTTTCCTATCTATGGAAAGTGTTGAAAGGAATCACCTCCAGTCTGGTCCATTTGGTGGCTCTCTAATCAACAGGGTAAAGACATCTGCCCAACACTGACTATTTTTTTGGGAGGAAGTCATGTTTGATCTCTTGATCCAAATGATCCCTTCAAGGGAAGTTCAGTAAAATAGAATTCCACTGTATTATCAAGCTATAAGTCACAGCAAGAGAATAGACAAGTATAGATGGGTCACAGGTCACCAATTCCCTTTTCTCCTGATTGAGTGTCTCTGAATATATTAGAAATTTTTGAGAGTCTTCAAATTTCTGCAAGATCTCTCTTGTTCCTTTAATTACTGTTAATTTTTAGTTGTCTGCTCTGTGATGGGTGATTGTGTGTACAGTACTTTACATGTTTGATAAAGATGTACAAAGTAACCCTTATGCTACTGTCAGATCAATTTTTCTCCAAGAGCTGATTGTAAAAATCAGGCTCTTTTTTTTTTTTTTTTTTTTTCCCAGTGGTAGAAAACACTGTTTTCTGAAGGAGGAAAAAGAAACATTTGGTCTAGAACTCAGGATAGTTTGATGATGAAGTGCTGCTGTAGTTTCAAGAAAGTTGTGGTTTGGGTGCTAATGAAGTTGGGTTCCTAAAATGAACTCTGTCCCTGAGATCATGGGGTTTTTTTTGCAAGCTGGCAGCATATCTCATGGGAGATAGAGGCTGAGCTTCATCTACCCAGACTTTAAACCTCTACAGTTTAGATGTCTAGGTTTGAACTCATCACCCTAGCTACCACTTGGAGAGTTGCTGTGATTCTCATTGCCAAAGGGCAGTTCCCTTCAGCCAGGCTGCACAATGAAAGGAATTAGGAGGGCTTGTGCTACTGTGTCCTCCTCTTTGAGAAAAAGAGAGATATAAACTTCTTCATTCATGGATAGAAGTCTTTCTGTGGAGGCTAGTGGAGCCAGCAGTGTGGTAGGTGAAGGCAGCAAATGATTAACTTCCCTTCTCTCTGACAAATGTGATATTAGAATAGTTCTTAGATATTTATGTATTAGTTTTCATATCAGGATATTTTTGCCACACTTTATTGCTTATGAGGAAAGACTTTTATACTAGCTTTTTGGTAATGTACAAGAAGGAGTAGATTCTGAAGCTGGATTTGAAGAAGTATGATCAATGGGCCCCAGAGGAGAAGGTCTATGTGGCTAAAGGGAGTGTGAAGATGGTCAGAGGGTTATATAGCTTGCTGGTTGTTGAAAACATGTTTTGTGATAAATCTTGGTACTGAAATAGAAAGCCCTGACTATTTCTATTGCTCCTACTGGAAGGTGAAGATAAATCTAAACCCATGTATATCAGCTCTGATGGGTGTGCTCTGTAGTGTCCACTGGAATTTGGAGACAGCCTGAAACACCTCTGGAAAAGTATATAGAGGCCTTGTTCATCTTAGTTGACTTTTTTCATTTTGCTCTGAATCCTAACCTTGAATATGTTTGGTAGAACCCTTCCACCATGTTATTTTAATTTCTTCCCTCCTGTTAAGAAATGTTAATTTCTTCCATACTCTGCCCACCACAGACAACCCTTTTTCCTGCCCTGAGACAGAACAACCACATCTTTGCTTTCCCTGGTGTCAGCTATCTTCAGAAGGTTTTTGATTTGCCTTTGTTTTTCACCATGCAGATTTTCTTTTCTTTCAACACAGTGAATTTCACATTGGATTGATGGTCCTGCAGAGCGATGTTTTCTGTGTGATAAATAACACAAAGGCTCCCTGTACTGATCAAAGGAAGCTGGGATTTCCAAGGTGACAGAGTCCGTAGGTTTCTTGAAGGGTTTAGGCTTAGCATGCTCTGAAAAATTATTGATATTGTAATTGCAGAACTTGGCTAACTGCCTACTCGTCTGAGGCTGGGATGGTTGTGGTGTGGTGACAGTGTGCTGGAGCAGATGTTGTCTCCTTACTTGTCAACCCAAACATCTCATCTTCCTTCAAACAACCACTGGATACAGATCTGATGGTCAAAACAGAGGCTTCTCAGTTCACATTTTTCATTGTTCATGCTCACTTTGGTGGATGTTACCTTTCACCCTCCAGAGCTCAAGCTCATATGGTTACATGTGTGCAAATTGGCAGGATGTCTAATGCTTTTCACCTTTGGCTTCTGACCCTGCTCCACATCTGAAAATCATTATGATTTGATGGTTAATTAGTTGCCTATCAAATGGGTAGATGAGATATAGCAGAGCTCTTCACTCATCTCCTGAAATAAAAATCTGTGGGTATAAATAGTCTTCCTCGTGGGCAGATAGCCAGAAAAGACTGCGACAGAATGGGACACAAAGATTGCAATTTTTCTTCCTTCTGTGAATCCCTTCTCAATTTAATTGATGGGGGTTTTTTTAGGGTAGGAAAGGATCGAGGGAAAGAGAAATTGGATAATGGACAGAAAAACTAGTGCCGATATTATTTGCAGATCTGAACATGCAGGCTCCCTTTAGTCTTGGAATTTGGCAGTCTGTTACCTTTAGCTGTCACAGATTTAACTTAAAATATCCACAAACCTTTGGGAGAGAAAACATAGTGAAAGTAAGGTAGAATAGACAACAGAAAAAACTGTAAGGTCCAACTAATCAGATACCCTGAGATTCCAGTGTTGCTCAATCCTTTTTGCAAAAATTAAGCTGATGACTTTGACCTTTTTAGTGCCTTAATTTTACAGATGTAATGCCAGCACTTAATACTTTCCACGTGTAAGATTCAAAGCAGCTTAAAAAATGAAGGAAGTTGCAGCAATCCGTTATTACAGACAGACTCACTAAGAGAAATGATTTAACAAAGCCATTAACAGTCACAAGGCTTGCCCATTCTGTCTATGCACAAAGTTAACATATCCTCCAGACTCCTCTTACCTCGTCCAAAGTTATCAAGTATCTCATTGAAAGTGCTTCGTTAATAATGTTCTCCCCTCCAGCTTGCTGATGCTGTACTCCCTACCTGAAATCCCATAATATACTGTTTTTTCCTTGTCTCTTTAAAAGCATACCAGGTTATGCAGTCTGCATTTATCTGATGGCCTTCTCTATAGTGCAAGTTACCCTTGACTAATTGGTGGTCTCAAAAAAGTAAATGCACAAAGTAGCACAGAAACTCAATCTTGATCTGTCTCAGCTTTTAATTATGTTTGGATGTGGGTATCAGTTTGGTTCATTACAGTGACAGAACCAGCTGCAAAGTTCAGGTATGACATTGCCCCAGTGTCATCAGAGCTGACTGAGGTCCTAAATTCAGGTCTGAGCCCAGACTGCGTTTTTTCAGAAAAGACAGTTACCCACCCAGCACCACCTGAAGTCCTCTGAGGAACAGGGCTGTTAATTTCTGGAAGAAAGTCACGGATACAGTCAGGCGTAGCAGCTTCTGTAATACTTTTATTTTGCAAGCTGGTGAGTCCTGACCTGAGCAGAGCAGTCAGTGATGAACCACAAGGAGACCATTTTCAGAGATGTGGGGAGATGAGCGCACTGGTCAGATGCTCATTACTGTGGCTGTCTGTAATGGTGTTTTCAGGAGGAATAATGATAAACTCCCTCCTGTTAACAGACCCCACTTTCTAGTTTTCCCTTCCTTGCCTTCTATACTTGGTAGTGTTATAGACCAGATATGTAGGCACCTGAAGCAGTGGCTCATGTGAGGTTTGAACCAGCGGAGATCAGAGCTGTGTTTCAAAGTCTTTTCAGATTCCCTGTTGCTGCTTGTTCCATCTCCTCTGGACCTTCTTCCTGCCTGAAATGCCGGAATGAAGCATTCTCTGAAACTCTGATCGCACGGTCTGTTTCCCCCAGTGGTACCTAGTAGAAGAAATCTTGTCTCTTGGATATCAAATTTGAAAGCAAAAGTGAGAGAGAAAAATAACAGTTGCTTTAAATAATGAACAAAAGTGCCAAGAGATTTATTTCCCTCCACATTCTCTCCTCCCTCATGCAGATATTTTCTTCTTTAAAAACAGTTTTCCAAAGTGAGTTTCATGCTGGATCAACAGCCCTGCAAAGCTCATGTACGGAATGGGAAAAACTAATGCGTGGGAGTGCAGATTTTCACTCAGCAGTAGCAGCATGCCTTGGAATTAATATAGCTAGAAGGTTGCATAGATGTGGAGGACTAGGGTTATCTCCCTGGTCCATTGAGTGACAAAGTCCTGTGCTCCTCTCAATAGTAAGGACAAGAGCAGAGGTGGATAGTTATTAATTGATTTCTAAGGGGGCAATAAATGATCAATTAATGCTTTCACTATAGTAACTAAAAAAGGTTTGCATGATAAAATGTGTCTGTGGTTGGCCTGGAACAGGTGTCCTCCAGGCAAAAACTGTAGATACTGCTACAAACATTCTTGAACCTGTTTTGCCTTTTGAAATTGTCAGATTGGAACTGATTGTGAGTTGGAAAATGTCAAGTTCATTCTGTGTTTAGAAAAGTGGAATGCTGCTACTTTGTCCCCTTTTTTTGTTTGTTTTGTGTTTCTTTTGGTGGGGCACGGTGGTGGTGTTGTTTTTGCCTTCTACTGCATAGCTCTTTCGGTCTTCATTCAATCTGCAGTTGTGATTGGTCATCTAACTGACAATATTCCCTCACAAGGGCAGCCAGCAGGTAGGAACAGGAGCCCCTGGTGTAAAAACTTGCCTATAGAAATTTAAAGTTAATTGCTGAAAGTTCTTGTGACAGTAAAAAAATAAAAAAAATATATATTTAAAGCAGTGCACAAAAACGGGTTTGAGGCCACTTGAATTGCAAGCATTTAACAACTCAGGCAATTGTTTCTGAGCATTTTCTTTGTGTCATTTTTCAGATGTCTTATAGCTGGGAAATATAGTTAGGGATATTTTAGGATGAACAGGGTTAATCAGCTACAATAAAAATTGAATTTGAACTTTCTCCAAATCTCAGACTGAACAACTTCAGAAAGTTTCAATTAACTTTTTCATATCATCATTTATGAGCAGTCCTGGCTACCCAAGGAGGTCCCAGTAGACTGGAAGTTACCAAATGTAACAGCCATCTACAAGAAGGACCACAAGGAGGATCCAGGGAACTACAGGTCTGCCAGTGTGACCTCAGTACTGGGTAAGATTATGGAACAGATTGTCTTGAGTGCCGTCTCACAGCATGTACAGGACAACCAGGTGATCAGAACCAGTCATCATGAGTTTAAGAAAGGCAGGTCTTGCTTGACTAACTTGATCTCCTGTGACAAGGTGACCTGCTTAGTGGACATGGGGAAGGCTGTGGATGTTGTCTACCTAGATTTTAGTAAAGCCTTTGACACTGTTTCCCACAGCATTCTCCTAGAGGAGCTGGCTGTTCATGGTCTGGGTGGGTGTATGCTTCACTGGGTAAAAAACTGGCTGGAAGGCCAGGACTAAAGAGTAATGAATAGAGTTAAATCCAGTTGGTGGCCAGTCACAAGTGTTGCTCCCCTCAGCTCAGTATTGGGCCCAGATATCTTTATCAATGATCTGGAGAAGAGGAATGAGCACACCCTCAGTCAGTTTGTAGAGGACACTAAGTTGAGCGGAAGTGTTGATCTGCTTGAGGGTAGGATGGCTCTCTAGAGGTATCTGGATCAATAGGCTGAGGTCAATTATATGAGGTTCAACAAGGCCAAGTGCTGGGTCCTGCACTTGGGTCACAACACCACTATGCAGTGATACAAGCTTGGGAAAGGGTGGCTGGAGAGCTGCCTGGTAGAAAGGGGCCTGGATGTGTTGGTTGACAGATGACTGAATATGAGCCAGCAGTGTTCCCAGGTGGCCAAGAAGGCTAATAGCATCCTAGTTGTTTTTTTTTAGTCAGCAGGACTAGCGAAGTGATCATCCCCCTGCACCCAGCACTGGTAAGACTGCACGTCGAATAACGTGTTCAGTTTTGGGTCCCTCACTACAAGAAAAGCATTGAGTTGATGGAGTGTGTCCAGAGAAGGTCAACAAAGCTGGTGAGAGGTCTGGAGAACAAGTCTTATGAGGAGCAGCTGAGGGGAGTGGGGTTGTTTAGGCTGGAGAAAAGGAGGTTGATGGGAGATGTTATTGCTTTCTACAACTACCTGAAAGGAGGCTGTAGTCAGGTGGGGGTCAGTCTCTTCTCCTTTATAACAGGCGACAGGACAAGGAAACAGCCTCAGGTTGCACTGGTGGAGGACTAGATATTAGGAAAAACTTCTTCACAGAAAGAATTGTCAAGGATTGGAACAGGCTGCCTGGGGAAGCAGTGGAGTTGCCATCCCTGGAGGTATTTAAAAGATGTGTAGATGTGTAGCTTAGGGATATGGTTTAGTGGTGAACTTGGTAGTGTTAAGTTAATGGTTGGACTCAATGATCTTAAAGGTCTTTCCCAACCTAGACGATTCTATGATTCTATTTTTATTTCATTATTACTGCACTTCCAAATGTCCAAGTGTCAGCAGATACCAGATTCAGAGAGCGCTGATATGCTCCGATAGGATCTATTTTTGCATTATTTCTAAGCTAAGCAGAAGCAGGATGAACGTGAAGTCATCTCTTGAAAAAGTTTGCTCTGATGAGAATTCTGTCCCTGTTTTCTAGAAGACTAAATATTTCATATAAGATCAGAAATGGATCAAGCATCTTAACTGGAAATGGGTATGAACAAAGTCCAGAGCCTATCTCTTAATAGCTGTACCTGCATCTAGTGTTTTTTCTACCCACCAGATAAGCTTATAATTTTATTCCTGAATAGATAAACAGATTAAGCTTTATCCTGAACACATACATCCCTGAACTTAGGAATCTTGTCCACAAACTCCCCATTGGGTTGGGGGAGACAGGGAATGTAGTATCCAGAAGGCATTAAGAGACATGCAAATAAGCAAATTCCAATATTGCCTGGAAAGTTTTGACGCGCTGGACTTTTTGTGATGAAGGTTCAGCCAAGAATATGACATAGAGACAGCCCTAATAGCGTTGATAGATAGAGGAGATAAGACTGAGCCAAAGATCAACTATTTTTCCAAGCATATTACAGGACTTGCCTGTTTGTGAGAGCCTGCTTGCAGTAACTGAAGACAAGAAATCATAAGAAATCACAAACAAACCCACAGAATTTAGCAAACAAAGCTGCTAAAAAGCTAAAAGAAATGAGAAGGAGACCCATGCTGAAGCCTTCTGTGGAATCTTAATTGCAGTATGGCACACTGAGGCAGTAGAAATGGATTGATGCCTTAAACAGATGAGTGGGTGGACAGAAAGGATGAAAGGTGCATGGGAACCCTCAGTGGGAAGGCACTCCAGGAGTCAGGAGACTGAGTGTAATATTTTCACTGTCCTTTACTGGGGGTGGGAAAAGGCAGGACTATTTATTTTAGCAGCCTAGGAGATACTTCCTCACTAATGTGTATGACTTGGTGATCTATTTTCCTGGTGGTTTTTTGCACTTTGCAAATGAAAAAAAGTGTCGAATTTGAAGTCAGGAGTGTAACTGTAGCAGGTACAATCTCCCTCTTGCCTTAGGTTCACGGTGCACCAGCATGAGTGGGAATAGAGGCAGGATTTACAGGTGGAATATTGAAGGGCAAGTTGATCAGTTTCCCTCAACTGGTCTAAGGGATGTGTTGGAATTTCCCCCTGACAAAACAGAAATGTCCATGTCCACCTTCCCGAGGACACTGTCCCCTGTGTGGATTCCCTTCCGCTCACGTTGGCTTTAGCAGTCTGGATACTTGTCAAATCCCCAGCATGCAGCTGCTGCATCTCGCACTCCATTATTATTGCTGATGCTAATCTCTGACCGCTGAACACGGGTCAGAACCAGGAGATAATTGCAGCTCCGATCACCAGGCACGGTCCTTTGTGAGTAGTTAATGAGTGTTCAGGAAAATAAAGCAGAAAGAAGAAAAGGGGGATTGTGGTTTGCATACAGTGAGATAGAGAGTGAATAGGAGATGGAAGGAGGGGACAATTCACTGATGGGGGAAAAAGAAAGAATTGGAAAAAAGAAATCATTTGTGCTAAAGCCATTGCTGCCTTATTCTTGTTTCGTCCAAGTGGGTGCAGCTAACTCTGGTAAGAAGGGGACTAAGCAAGCAGTGACACCCTGGGTCTGTTTGCAATGCTTTTGGTCTGGATGCCATAAGCGCAGATGTGGGGATCATCATCTCCCTGGCCAGTGAGGGGGTTACACCCGCAAGACAAATATCCTTGTGCTGTTTGCTCTGAGTTATTTCCTCTCCTTTACTCTGCATCACACAGCCTGTGTGAATGAAGGTGCCCTCTAGAGATTGGCTATCTACTCCTAAAATTGACTTTAGCGCTCTCTTAGCTTGAGTGGCAGTGACCTGTATCTCTGTATCTGAATTACCAAACTTTATTCCCAGCTCTATCTTTATATCACATTCAGTGGGATCGGTTTCAGTGTCTGAAAGAAAAAGGTGACTTTTATCAAATCTTTGCCAGGTCCTTACTCCAAACAAAAGATAGCTGCTTCTAGTGATCCATGTGACATGACTTCTTGTGAAGGTCCCAGAGGTCATTTGTGTTCTCTGTTCTCTGTTAAGGAGGAGATGGCTCTACCTACTCCTGTGACATCTGCCTCAGGGTATAAATGATGTAACATGGTGACACAACAGCTTAGTGATCTGGGTATGTCTGGTTTTCTGGAAACCAGAAACCACCTCAATGGAGGGGAAGGAAAACTGCTTCCTGCAAATGAATTGGAGTCACTGGGGATGGAGTTTGAGGGGGAAATAAATGATTGCGGTACGTGTTTGTGTCCATATGAGTCCCTTCTCCCTAACGACCATGTTAATGTGCTCATAAAAAGATATGGCGCAGGGGGGACGTGACTGTTCAGGCTGATTAGTATTTTATGGCAGAACTAAGTTCCATGACAAACGGCTAGCTGGGTGGGCTGTTTTTACAACCCAGAAAACTCTACTTTAAGATGCTGAAAATATGAGTTCCTTTTCCCTATTCTGAGTGCTATCACAATAATAATAATAGGAATTATTATTGACCTCTGAGGGGTCCTACAACTCCCATGAAAACACAAGATGGTAAGGGAGTTTTGGGGTAACTGAGGTGAGTCTTAAATAGAAGTGCTCTGTACTGGCACAGCAGGAGAGGGCACTGGGCTGACAGACATGCCTACAACCAGCTGCAAAACATAGGGGACATTCTGGAGCCTCTTGGACCTACTAACTAGAAAACTAGAGACTGAGTCCTAATGTCTTGGCCATACCCAGTTTCCCTGTACGATGGGCTTCACTTCAGTGAAGTATTAACACTGCTTTGCTTTCAGTCCAAACTCGTGCACTGTGATTCTGTATTGCTTTGCCGTCTGGAGGCACGTGTGGTTTTCTGTTGTGTTGAATGACCTACATCCCCTTTATTTGGAAAGAGAAGAGGGTTTCCTCAGGGTGAGATACACCATGGATACGTTTCCAGGTTTGGAACAGTCTGTGGGGTCTTGCTCCAGTCCCAAAAGCTGCTGGGCCAGATTTCTGTCCAACAATAATGGCTGAGAGATGAGGTATAAATTGATAAAATGGGATAGCAGGAAAAAAAAAAGAAAAAAAAAAGAGAGGGTTTGAATCTGGCTGTGAATATGCCCTACAGAGCACCAGCTTTTCCAGCACTGGGACTATCATAGATGTCTACCTGGAATCTGTTCCTTGGAGCTGTGGAGCAGGTTCCAACAGCTTTGTGAGGCAAGGAGCAGCTCATTCTATGAGGCAGAGAGCAGAGGGACGAGACAACAGTGAGCATTTATCCCATGTGCTCTGTGTTGTCTCCAGTGATGGAAGGGCTCCATCTGGTTAGAAGTCTCAGTATATAACTGCTTATCATATAATGTCACTCGGAAGTCAATTTTTTCTGAGGGGAGGAAGTGACAGGTATTGAATAGCCTAATGTCAAGAGAATAACAGGTTTTACGCCAAGAGATTTAGAAATGTGAGAGAAGTGGTTTTCAGGGCAGATCAATTCTGTGAGTCAATGTGGCACATTGCACTGGGGAAGAGATGCAAGCCCAGCTGCAGTGATGACTCTCAAAGGAATGTGTAGCAGAACAGGCAAGACAGAGCCATATATCCTGCATGTGTGTGTGTGTGTACACACATGCATACATCAGCTACGAAGACTTCAATTCAGCACTCTGCCGTTATTCAGCCATGTGCATAAGTATGTGTCTCTATGCATACACTGAAGACTGTTACGACAGGACTTGCTGGAAATAGCTTTCTGGGCATTAGGAATAATTTGAAGTACATACTCAAGTGTGTACTGAACGAGGGACAGGAGCTTTGTGAGGTACTTGCAAGGAAACCTGAAAGTACATAAGACTCCCTGCATTTATCTTGTTGCTGACTCCACCCTGGAGCTTGTCAAATCATTAAGAAAAAAATGCAATTGCAGAAATGTGTAAATTTCTCCTCCAGTGTACAAAATAGGTTCATTTGGCGTTCATTTTTTCCCTTCCTTCAGACTCTTCCCTCTCTCCTGCCTGTGAACATAAAAGATGTTAGGTATTACTGATACAAAAAAGTGAATTCCTAACTCACTTAACTTAAGGACTCATAGAAAGAGCTTGCAATCAATAGAATTTAGTTGAAAACCCCACAAGTAGGTTTTCACACTGGAAATGATCATCAGCTCACCCCATAGATAAGCGGGAAGATACCAAGTGTGGCCAATTAGGATGAATCACAACAGCTCACAAACTGAGTATTCAGGGTCACTCCACTGTCAAAATACACGAGAAATATCCATATTTTATTATAGAAATTCTGATAACATAGATGTAAGGAATTTGCCATTTGCACAGGGATATTCCACAAGCTGGGACAGAAGGGCGAAAAAGACTCAAACTTAACTGAGTAAAATGTTTGTTACTAATAATTTGCACCATTTACCCTAGATTGTCAAAAAGTGAATTAGCCCTTTGGTTAATTCAGGGGACCCCAGTCCACTTATGACCTCTTTTCAAACTCACAAATGTTGGAGGTAAGATAGACCCAAAAGGAATGAAAACAGAAACATTTTTCCAAGATTCACATGTGAGCCACAAACGCCATGCTGAGGTGCCAAGATGAAATCCCCACTGTAGTTCTCGATATGGTGCTTTTACTTTCTCCTTTTATCAACCAGCAGTGAATTAGTTACTGCCTGGAAAACATGGGAGCCCTTGAAAGGGGCAGGAGAGTTCACCTCTCTGAGCTATAGTTTTGAGGTGTATTTCTGCTATGCGTTTCAGATGGGGAGCTTAAAATCTCACTCATGTGTTTCTCCCTCATTCAGATTGTGACAGCTCCACGGCCCTGTAGTTATGGTTCCCTGAACCTCTGAAACAATTGCCCAGAGGGCACCCACAAATGTTCTTGCATACTCTAATGCGCACTAAAGCCTTGGTAAAGCTGAATCCAGCCTTCAGTCCCTGCCTCGCAAATGACTGGTGTTCCATCATCTTTGTTGATGGGGTGTCTGAGGGTGTTAGTAAACACACAGGAGCCCAGACTGAAGTTCAAGATAGCAGGAGATGTCCTTGCATGGGCATGTTTGCCATCAGCTACCAGGCCTGCTCCTGACTGAAAATCCTAGCATTGCAGAGCAGCACACACGAAATGAGCCAGCAGCCTGTCCGGGCTGCATATGGTGGCCAGAAACTGGGTGCATTTGGTGAGAAAAAGGGAATCTGTGCTGACAGGGAATAATAGCAGCTATTTCTGATATGTGATTGTTATGTCCTTATCACAGAGGGGTTTTGATGAGAACAGGATGAGTGGTAGGAAGTTTTGGCTTGTCATACCTACAGCCTTGTTCATCTCTTGTGAATGAGCGTATGTAGTGCTACCCATGCATCAATGGCTTGCTTCTGAGGAGGGGATGACTTTTTAGTTCTATAGAAGAACCAATAAAGGATGTGCCTGAAAAAACAGTCCCATAGAGAAGCCACAACAACAACATCCTTCTTGGCAGAGATATCATGAAAGTTGGTGGCTGTGATTTGGATCTTTCCTTCCAGGCAAAATGCAGCTGTCCTTTCTGGAGGTGAAGAAAAGGCTACTGCTTAAGGAATGAGACAAATGTTATGAAGGCCAAGAGGTTTCTGGGGTAATAGCAGCAAAAGCAGGGATAAAATGAAGGGAGGGAAGCAGTTGTGAACGTGGCACCGAAGGCAAGCAGGTAGATAGGATGTGTTGGACACAGAACTAACTGGAGAAGCAGACCTGAAAATAATGAGGGAGAATACTGCTGTTCATTCAGATTTCGGCTACATGCAGGAAAATAAGGCTTGACACTGGCATTCTTTGCAAATAATCAGGATTATGCCAGTGAGCTGACCTGATTCAACTCCAGGGCTGGAGTTCTCCATCTGTGAATACTGCTTAATTGCTCAATGCAAAGGAACAGTAGCACCGAGGCCACTGCTGAGGTCTCAGTCTCAATTCCATCGTCTTGATCTCTGTTCTCCTGACAGAGACTCATGGGATTGAAACAGCTGTGCGTGAATTTTCTGTATAAACCATATTCTGCTCTTTGCAGGTTTTTAGAAGACTGTGCTTGGTCCCCAGAATGGCAAACATGATAGAAGGTGGGCTCTGCCAACTGGCTTTTTCTTCTTTCTGTCAAGTTCTTCTCTTTTCTTTTATCCCTCGAAAAATCTTGCTCTCTCCTTCCTTAGTGGCATGAATTACACCATGCTGTAACTACCTGAGACTGAACTGTTCCAGGGCAGAGAGGCCTGGAGAATGGAAGTTTAAAGTGGTTTAAAGCAGTGTACTGCAGGCTTCTCATATGGATAGAGAAACATGTGCTTGAGGGTTTTCCCTGTGCTTCTCTGAGGCTTCCATGAGTTCTTCCCAGGTGCCATGAAGGTGTCTGGTAAAAGCAAGTCCAAATTTTTCTAGTTAAGAAGGACTTCTTTGATACTGTGGATTAGTCAAGGAAAGAAATTCTTTAGTGCTGATGAGATGAATCTTCCCATCACTTGGGAATATTCAAGTGATATTGCCTTCCCTGCCTTCCTGCCAGTACTCAGTTTAGCACTGAAGCAAGAGGTACTTAGTGCCTCTTGCTAAAACCAGAACACTTATTTAGACCTATTTATACACGTGGCACATGAAGGACTCATGTCTGTGAATCTCCCTAAAAGCACAAGTTCTGTAGAGGCACAACTGTGAAGCTAGTCAAGGACGGTCTGGAGGGACAATGTAGGAAATAACACACTTGGGGTTGGTACAGGGCTCCGATGCAAGGTCTAAAATGAGTTCCCTGGTCCAAGTGGGACTTGTCCAACCATTATTTCATCTCCGTAGCCTCTTGCCTGTTCCTGGTGGCCAACAAGCCTCAGTGGAGCCACACAGGATGTGCACCTTGTATCTAAACTACTGTACATGGAAAGTTTGGGTTAGAAATAGTGCTGAAAGATTGGCCTTTTTGACAAGGAATCACCTGCCATGTAACCTTTTGAAAGTGTGGCTAGGAAACCAAGGCTGGGGAGGATGCCCAAGTATTGCGACATTCCAATGTTGGTTCAGGTCTGAGCTCATTCCTCCCTCTTTCCAGCACACAGCACTGGGTTCATGTAGCAGGATTCATATGCTGCACATGAGACTGTAGCACTGCAGCAGAAAACAGAAGTAAAAGGTTTATTACTGAGCAACCAATCGAAGAGCTGGTATCTTAAATTCACTACTTCCAGCCTGGCCTGAACTAGCTCCTTTACTAACTTAAATGATTGCATCCCTCTAGCCTTTGATGCCAGAAAGAAAGGGACTGTCTCTTTAAATAGAGGAGAAAATGATAGGGGTGAGGTGATCTGATTAGTCTGTAAGATGAACGGAAATTAGTTATTTTCATCCTTAATCACCCACGGGATGGGCCAATTATCGAGCTGTTAGAGACCCATTAGATGGTTGGGAACTCACCCTTCCTCACCTCCCTCCCATAACCCGGCATGAAATTATTGAAGTCACTCAATTTCACTCTCATTGAAACCCATGAACGGAGATCTCACAGCTGAGCATGGGGTGGCTGCTGAGGCCTTTTTCTAATTACTAGCAGTGCTCTAGCTTCCAGAAATTGGTTTATTGATTTCACCCAAACTGCCTCCCTGAAAATGCAACCTTCAGGTTTGTAGGAACAATTCTATCTATCTGTTTGTCTGTCAGCCTATCTGCTTGTCTGTGTATCCTCTCGTTTGACTAATCTGGGAGAGACAAACAAACTTTTAACAGCCGCCTGTCTAATCAACGCAGCTTGTTTAACTGCTCTCGAACCAACTTTAATTTTACACGTGTATTTGCTAACATATTCAGTGCTGCTTATGAACAAATTACAAACTGTGGATTCCCCACTAATTGAATTTCCTAAGTGTATTTGTCATTTGGTATTGCTGTCGTGAAAGACAATTGGTCAGATCCATTCACGAAGCATTGCCCTCCTCCTTCCCTGCCTCTGACTGGGTAAGTGTCATTAACAAAATGAAGAAGATACACATAAGTCATTGTGCTTTGGAAGAGGGAATGAATAATTTGGGCAGTGAGGAGGATTGAAATTAGGGTTGATTTTTCTTTCTTGGGAATTGGATTTAAACTTAAGGTTCCACTATTAGGAAAAAAAAAACCTATTACATGCTGGGGTGAGTTGAAATAATTTTTTCCCATTGCGCTCACAGAAAGTAATAATCAGAGCTGATTGCACAGTATTGATAGGAAAGCTGTGGCTCTGGAATTGCATGGCTTGCCCAGCCACACGTGTTTCACAACATTTAGCAGAATGTTGTGCAGCCCTAGCTGCAGAGGACATAGTACTGTGCTCTTATCTGTTGTGCCTGACTGCACTTGTGCCAGGCCCCCGCCTGGGGGGTTGTAAGTTCTGCTCCTACTTGGAGCTCCATGTTGCTATTCAGGTGTGAGGAGTGTGAGTTTTGAAAGGCACCAATAGTGTCTCACAGGATCCTTGAAATTGCCTTTGCGCTGGTTTCAGCAGAAGTTAGAATCCTGCATGCTGTCTGCCAAATAGTTTTGAAAATCTCAGTATGTGTCTAGCTACATCTTTTGGCCTTCTGGATGCAGGCCCACAATCCTCAGGTGCCCACATAGTTTTGCATAACACCATTTTCAAATGCTTGAACATGGCTTGGCAATTTTCACCTCTGGCCATCACTTGCCGTAGCCATTGTCAGAAAAAAATTCTGAATTGCTGAGCTAATAGTTCAGTTCAGTTGTGTAAATTTATCTGCCTCTTCTGACTAAAGGTGTTCTAGGGTATCTGAGACACCTGTGTGGATTACCCAAGAGCCATGGGACATCTGTGTCCTTCTAGAGTGGTAGCTTGAGGTCATGTGGATATTGTCCCATGGCTCTAGATGACTGTGTGGCCAGTGAATTGCGCCCCTCTGGACTCTGTAGGGAAGGACAGCATGGGAACTCCTTCCCCATGTAGCTTCTGTACATTTCAGCACTGTGGCACGCAATCTGGAGGCCTCTCCTGCAAGCCTCCCTCTTCATTGCAGGAGTGTGTCACTGTTCCTCTGAAAACTGGCAGCAGCATATCCCGGGAGACAGAAAAGTAGCTAGAAAAATGAAGGGATTAAGCCAAAAGGAAGCTTCTGATTCTTTTAGAAATAAGAAGATTAGTCCCAGCCTGATTCAGAGTGTGTGTCCTTTTCTGGATCCAGCTGGAGTAGTGGAAGTTGCGTACCCTTAATAGCCAGCAACTCCACACAAATGTTAAGTGTGAGCAGTTTGCCAAAGCAATGCCCATCAAAATGATCCCACTCAGCTCTAATCTGCTTTGTTTCAACTGCCGTGGGTTAGGGAATGATCACATGAGAAATTTCACTGGCAGGTCTGGGAAGGTGGCACCTTCCCCTGTGCATTCAGTAACAGGCAGCTCTGTAGACCCTGTAGACAGTAGCATCTTCAAGTAACCCCTGTAGACATCTGGTCTGTCTTACACCTTCAGTCACCAGATGATAGCTCAGTGAGTCACAGACCTTCTACTCATACTGTGCAAAGGTCTGTAGCGTCTGTCTTTTGTAGACTTTGGGATATATATGCATATATATATGATATATATATATCACATACTTATATGCGATGAAAATGAAATCAAGAGGAGTATGTGGGGTACGTTATTTTTTAGTTGAAGAGGCAAAAAAACCACCACTGGGAACATTCTGCAAAATATTTGTGTAACAGATTTGCTTAGTTTAATGCACGGTGTTAGAGGTACTGCTAAAGGCAAATTTGATACAGGAATCCAGGTAATTCTGCACCCCATACCTGAGAGCATGGTTCTGCTTTTACTGCAACTATTCTTTGAGATTTGGGATATGTAAAGAAGAGATGTTAGTTTAACTTTTAGCGGCCTTTGGGTAGTTTTTGATCGAAATCATACCAATGCAGTCTGAAGGACTGTGGATTGCCTTCAGGCCTGTGTAACTGAGATGAGAATTAACCTCTATCTGACTATAGATGTCCCCTGTCTGTGAAAGGGAGAAGAGGAGATCACTCTTGACTACTTCCACCACCTTAGCTTAGTCTTTCATTAATTTCCAGCTTATGTTCATTTGCAAAACGTATTCTGCCCTGGATTTGCAATACGTTGCATGGACAGATGCAGAACCATCACAGCAGGTGTTTATGGACACAAAAGGGAAAGCCAAGCTTGTTTAAACCAGTCTTCTGTTGCTGAGTGTGTTTTCTAGCTGTTTCACAAAGCTCTGCCTTTTCTTTAGTCATCCATATAGTGGGGTAGCTAATGTACTGTGCATAGTACCTTGGGCAAACAAGCATGGGGCCTACTGTAATGATCTGCCACCATCTGTAGCAAGCATTTAGGTGCTATGGTTTTGGATAGCCTGTAAGCACCTGATAAATACTGTTACTGTGTGTTGGAAGTTTTTTGATTGAACTGGCTGTTGCTGTTACAGTCAGTACCTGAGCTGTTAATTAATCTTTCTTCTTGTGGCATAGTGCTGGTCCATGCTTGGCAGCAGCTTCCTACCCCTCCTCATTTCTGTTCTCTGGGCAGGATCCTGGGAGCCCCCATCTCCATGGTTACTTCAATTCCTCCCATCTGATCCTTTACGGACCAGACCCACAGGCATGAAATTTTGGCCCCTTCTAGCTCCCTGCTTGTGGCTTTAGCCTCCACTTCCTCTGGTTTCCTTGTTCAGAAGTGCCCTAGTTGAAGGGCAGCATATCCTTGACCCAGACTAAACAGATGGCATCTCTCTATGTAACATTCAGGCATGAATTTCCCACACAGGCTGAAGGAGAGGTCTCAGACAGGTCTGTTCCCCCTCATTAGCTTTGCCTGACATTGCGCTCCAAGTCATGGGGCACAGGAATGGTCGTGTGGCTGTGCCCCTACCCATTTCACGCCTGGATGTGGCCCAGGCAACACCCGTGGCTGGCTTTGTCTGTCCTTATATACAGATCCCTTGAGGCTGGGCCTTCTAAGATCCACAATTTAATCACAGAGAGCTGACATGATGCTGAAAATGATTTGTCGTGTCCATGCTGGCAGTTAAGTCATTGCCAGCAATTGCATCCAAACACAATAAATTGCTAGAGTGTGGACTGCTGATGGGAAAGTATCATGGCTGTCATTTCAGCACAGGCACGGACCGCATAGCTTTTCACCCCAACCAGGGTACCTCTCTAATGGGCTTAAACTCCTGTATGACTAAATTCTCCTCAAGTATCATTTCATTGGGTTACACCTTGCAAAAATTTTGCCTCCTGCTATTTATGAGAAAACAGCCTTAAATGGAAGATTCTTACAGGGGAAAAAAGGTGGAATTGTGACTCAGTGTAAAAAGCAGATGATGGGTGTCTTTCAAAACAATTTGGTATTATAGGAAAGAAGAGCTGGAACAAAGGAGACTCCCCTCCTGCTTCCCTGCCCCAGAAAGGATGAGAAGGAAATGTTCATAACCCAGAGCTTGTATTTGTTTAAGAGTAGTCTGGGATTTACCTGGCTTATTACAGCTTTTAGTGCACAGCAGCTGTATCAGCAGCAAGGGCATGAAAAATACTAGATCCAGGCAAATAGACTGTATCAATCCAAAATGGTAACAACTCTGAACCTTATCTATTTTTTTTTTTTTAGACCTAGTAGGGGAAAATCTGTATATTTTTGGCAAACTCTTGCCCCCTTCCCCAGTAAAACATAGCTTTGTACATGTCACAGCAGCTTTGACAAACAGAAATCTGGGTATATGCTCGTTTCTATGTAATGGGGGCATTTTGACACTGCTTTCAAACTCATCTTATTTTGTGATCCTGGACATTCAGACCTTGCTCCAAAGTCCACTGCAGATGATCTTGCAATTTATCTCAGTGAGATACGGATCAGGCTTCTATGTGATCAGGTATTTATATTCTACTACACCGGGGATTTTACTCAAGAAAGCATCAGAACTGTTCCTTCTAGAGTAATTAACAGAAAAATGTTCTCCATGAAGAAAGCTGATCTCTGATTGTCATGGGCGATGATGTTCTCTGAAGTAAGTTGTAGAAAGATAGATGTTTGGCCAAACATCACTGAGATTTTTCAAGTGTGCATGATTTCAGGTGAGTTTAATGTTGTGGAAGGGGCCAAATAGAGGACTGTGAAGACTGGTGGACTCATACTACCACCTGCTAAATTTCATATGAGCAAACCTTCCTTTATCCAGACCTAGCCCTATAGGTCCTAAAGGCCAATAGAGCTCTTTCCTCCCTGCCTCAGTTTTTGGGCTAAGGAAGACCTTCTGCGCTTTCAACTCTTTTTCAGTTCTACAAAACTTATACGATAGTGTAACAACATTGATTTCAATAGGGTTGCTCATACCTAGCACTTGGATTTAGTGAGAGGTGGTGTAGGCCTCCTGAGCAGAGCAGGAGATCAAATGTCAGCAGACTTGAGCTGGATCCCTGACTTCATCACTGATCTGCAACATGATCTTAGTCAAGGCCTGTGTTGTGTTTGTGATTTACCTCCTTCATCTGTAGCTAATGGTCCTTACTCATGGCCAAATAACCTTTGAAGTGTTGTCCACTGTCAGCATACTAAATCTTATTTATTAAGCACCAAGAGGTACCTAACCCCATGGAGGTGTTTTATTAGCTGTGGATGAATTGCTCCACCTGTTGTATCCGTTCCTGTGGTTCCTGAGTGCTCCCCAGTGCCCAAGCACTCTGCTTCCACTTTGGTGTCCAGAAAGAAGAAGCCATCCCACCCCCATTATGTCCCACCCCTGGGGAGAACAACCCTCCGCTGCTGTTAGAAGAAGGTCTCTCAGACAGGTGTTCCACCCTGTGGCTTCCCCGTCCCAAGGGACAATCCCTTCTGTCTTTCCCCAAACGCTTCAGCGGTTTTTAATATTCTCCCCATCTCTCAGCTTTTTTTATTTTTATAGAGCTTCCTTTTCTTAACACAGCATTAAAAGCAGGAATGAAAAAAGCGAAATGAAAAATGTGTCAGGGCAGAAAGAAGCCAGCGAGAGTTGCCTACCCCAACATGGATGTCCTGTCTCCTCCTGTGCACTGATAAATTGATTTCTTGGCAGCCAGACTCTCTGGGTGATCTATGGAGACCTGCCCAGTGACCTACATCCTGTGATATGCTTCTGTCTCCTCCATCTACCCCTGTCCCTCTGATCAATGGGAGAGGAAAGAAGGGTATGATGTGGCTGGATCTGCTGATGACCCAGGCACGTGAGGTCCTCTCCTTCTGAAGCTGTGGGGAACCCAGCTTGGAAATGGTGACTGAAGAGCAGGGACAGAAAAACCAGTCTAGGGCATGCGTCTTGTAACCAAGACAAACCTACTCTGAGGTTATAGGTCATCACAGGGAGGAAGACCTCTGTATAATTGGTTAAGATGGGGCTTTGCTGGCCCTATTCAGCAGCCTGATTTCCTTTTTTTAAAGAGTGGCCTAACCGGACACAGATAATCTAGTGCCTCCTGCTTGTTTCTTAATCAGTGTTCAGTACTTCAGCCTATTACTGTAATTTGTGTTCTCTCTGCCATCCCTCCTCCTTCGCCTTCCCAGGGAAAAGCCTTAAACTACCCATATTTTCACCTTCCTGGGAAGCCCTCCCACCTCAAAACTCAAGCTTAACAGCCCTTTTAAGCTCCTTTTTAAGCTTCCTTACCTAATCCTCCCAGCCAGATGTTCATCTTAAAAACCTCACACATGTAGATGCCATCTTTTCTCATGGAGAGCCAAGCTCCTTCCAGTTCCTTCTGCCACCTGTTCATAGAGAATTTATTTATCTTACAAAAGCCACATTTCTGATGCTGGAAGCCTGGGGTCCCAATCTCTACTGTCCATAGACTTTGCAGTTTACTTGTTAGCTTTCTAAAAGGGTATTGTTCCTGTTCCTTTCTAACACAATATTGTTCTGGTACAGTAATGATGTGTCCCTCCTTCAGTCTAGGAAATGGGCCTACAAGGTAGAACCACATGTTTAGACCATTGCAATTTCCACAGGGAACTTATATCCTTAGCTTTATGTGGATATCAATAGAAGGAAGGCTGTTAATTTTTCCTTATAGGTATGATCAGGGATGGGTGTGCATGAGAGAGGCAGGAGAAGGGGCTAAACAAAGGTTTACAAAAAGAATTAGCCTTTCTGCCCTCTCTTGCCAGGGATGTCAACCCTCTCTATCACAGCTCAGCCACGTGAATAGTTGATTTCTCACCACAATGACTGAGGTGGAAGCAAACAGCAGGCTGGGGACAGGAAAGTGTAGATGAGGGCAGAGTAGGGCAGCAATATGGTTTTACAGCTGGTGCAAGTTTCTATTCCACCTGCAGCCCATCTGCTCTGGGAGATTCCTGCCCCCTTTCCTTTCCTCCAGCTTCCCCTGTTTGCACCTCTGCTTCTGTCCATCTCTACTGCACTCAGCCAACTGGCAGTGCAACTGCAATATGTGTAACCACGGGAGAAGAAATCTCTGGTGCAGTAGTGGGACCTTTTAAAATGCTAATAGAAAGCTTTTAACTGGTTGCCACCTAACAGCCCTGATTAGCAAGGCTCACCCTTGATGTAGCAAAGCTGGGGACTGCTGTATCTCGACCTGCAGGCAAGTGGAGGTTATTTTCAGTCTTGGGGTTGCTGCCTTGGACTGTGCCCTATCAGATGGGTGAGCTCCCCAGACTGCCAGAGGCCATGGAGAAGAGTAACTTGCTGCTCTGTGCCTTTTCCAGCTCAGGCTCCTCTCCTGCTGAGATGGAACGTACAATTTGCTCAGCAGATGAAGATTCAGCGTAGGGCTTTTTGAAGAGTCTCTGTGCAATTAGTATGGCAAATTGGAGCCTCCCAGGAGGATACACAGCATCACGCTCACCAGCAACAAGATCTCAGCTCCTTGGTACAGAAGGAACCTCATTTAATGTATTAAATATTTAATTAATGAACTGAAGCTTTAATGAGGTGGTGATGAAGATGCCAAACAAGACACTGGGACAGGAATACCCCACCCCAGAGATAATAAACAGTTAGCTACTATTCTCCCAGTAGTATTTTTTTCCCTGACAACATTGCTGCCTGGGGGAGCTCTCAGTACCTTTAGGTCTCATTCTGCTCAGTTGAAGGGAATTGCACAGGTGGGATGCATCCCAGATGTGGGATAGAAAGCTCCTTTATTGCCTCTTTTATTGAGCTGGAATAGATGAAGACACTTTGGCTGGGGACAAGAGGAGTGCTATAGCCTCTCTATTGCATGTGGCAGCATACGAATTGCTAACATAAATAGAGATGGCATGAAAAATCATGCAGGTAGGGATTCCATTGCTAGATCTATGGGAGATCCAGGTTTCTCAGAAAAGGTGAGGCAGGGGGCAGGTGCTAGGTTGAAAAAGGGTCACATTTTTTCCTTGCATTGGATCCACCCAGTGTCATTGATGCTAAGTTTGGTACAAGTACCAAAATGCTGCTGGTCTGGGCTGCCAGGCATCTCCTCAGAGGTGTTGAGAGTGAGCCTCTCGTGTTTGGGGTTATTCAGTGTGAGAGTGTTCATTTGTCCTCCTTTAGATTGGGTGCTGCTAAGGTTGTACATGATCACTGGCCTTGGGGTAGGTCAGGCTCTCCTACCTGGAGAGATGAGGGGCTTGGGTCTTCTTCAGGCAGGAGGCGCTCAAAGAAGAGGCTGTAGGGAATTCTAGTGACATGACAGAAGGATGTGAGAGCCAAGATAATTCTCACTGTTTCCTCTCTGTGCAGGAATTGCTTTAGCTGATCAGCCCTTGTTATGGGAACCTTGGGATTTGGAAAGGAATAATAAAAGATTAATCGAGAAACTCCTGAATGAATTCAATAAAAATGACATATGGAGCGTGCACCGTGATGTTTTTATGATTAGGCTGGCAGATAATTGGAATGAGCAGATTCTGCCCCACGCTTGGTCAGGTCTGGTGTCTCAGAGATCCTTCTGGTTTCAGTGTTTCCTCACACGAAAAAAATAGAGAGGAAACGGGAAAGAATGAAAAAGGAAGAAGCAGACCAAATGCTTTTCTGCTTATTTCATTCAGAAGAAAGATCTGAGAAAGCTGCTGTTTAAAATGCATTTAAGTTTCCAGGATAGAATCCTCCACACCACAGGTTTTGGCTTGACTCACACATCAGCACCCTTGAAACCTGGGGCTGGGCTGCAATCAGATGTCCTGTGTATGTTCTTATCGCTCTCTACAACTACCTGAAAGGAGGGTGTAAGAGGCAGGGGTAGGTCTCTTCTCCGAAGTTACAGGCAATAGGACAAGAGGAAATGGTCTCAAATTGCACCAGGGGAGGTTCAGGTTGGATATTAGGAAAAATTTCTTCACTGAAAGGG
>JAOXJM010000001.1:87091813-87103431 GCA_026413425.1 Tringa solitaria
ATGGGCTGCCCAGGGAGGTGGTTGAGGCACCATCCCTGGAGATATTCAAAAGACAAATTGACATGGTGCTCAGGAATGTGGTCTAGTGTTGGTATGTGTGTTTTGTTTTGGGTTTTTGTTTGTTTGTTTTATGGTTGGACTAGATAATCTCAAAGGTCCCTTCCAACCTAGGTGATTCTGTGATTCAGTCTTTCTCTCTTTGCTTCCGACTGGCTTTTGGGAGTATCCAGGCCCAGTGTAATGATTAAAGGGCAAAACTTAACATGCACACACAGAGCCCCTAAACCGTTGCAGATACTTTCTCAAGAGCAGCATCTCTAAGCCAGGGCCTCAGCTCAGAGCTAAGCCCTCCTTCCCTTGGGCATCACAGCACATTTTGCTTGCACCTTGATGAAAACTTTGCAGGACACTGTTGCAAAGTCTACCCTCTGCCACTTTGCTTTCACAACCCTTCTCTAACATAATGAACTTGCTTTTGATTCATCAGCAGGTCTGCTCTGTCCCCTGGGCACCTCTCCATGCTGGCACCCAGTCACACACTTGTCAAGTTTACATAAAGAGCATCTCGCTGCTGTCTTCCTTGCTCCCTGCCAGTATCTGCAAAGGCACCTCTGTGTTCTGCCCTCAAATCCGTCTTCTATTGTAACACGTATTTCTCACCCCTCAAAAAAACCAAGCCAAATTCACCCACCCCACACCAAAAGCAAGATAACTATTAAGTGCTCAGTGTACAGAGAGGTCTGCCTGTTACAGTGACGTGGTTTGTCTTATTGCCTCCTTCTTCCCCATCTGTCTCTAGCTGCCCACTCTGTTGCCTTATATTTAGATTTTCCTTCAGGTAAAGACTGTCTTTTTGTTCTCTACTTGTATGGCACCAGGTGGAATGGGACCTTGCTCCATATTTGATGGATCAGAGGGTGTTGCAGCTTTTGTGATAATAAGTGATAATAAAAAGTATTGACTGGTTCATAGCATGAGGCTGTGATGCAATGATGGAAGGTTATATTACACCTTTTATCTTAGACAAAAAGAGAGGGAGTGATGAGAACATGCAGATTTACTTTGTCTGGTTTTCCTTTTGTTTTTTTTGAGGTGGATGGAGTTCTTCAGGTGTGTTATGGAGCCCTAAGGATCCATACTCCATTCACCCTATTTTAGTATCCTGCTACCTCTTCTTTGAGGCCATGCATGGGGTAACTATTCTCAGGAAAATTCCTCTGGAAGATCTTACACGCTTGGGATGTTCCTAGGTACTGTGCCTTGTTCTTTATTAAACATGGAGCCAACCTGTAGATGATATGTCCATGTTGGAGCCAGAGGTGTGATTTCAGGACGGACAGAAATAACCACTCCAGCTAAATTAAAGCCAGCAGTGGTGATCCTCATGAATGCCAGCGTAGGCTAGCAGTTTATTTACATAGATTTTCAGATGAACTTACACTGGCTTCTTGTAAATTTATTGCTCCTTATATCAACAGCATGTGAGATCAAGGTAGCTCATATATGTCCATGCTTCCTGCAATTTAGCCCTGAATTTAACTGCAGTGAAGATGCACCCTGTATGAAAGAGAAGAGAAGCCTCTACCAAGTCTTTTAGCTCCCAGAACTTCTCCAGGCATGAGATTTCCCATGGAAATGATTCTCCAAGGGAAAGCACCATTTTCTTTACTCTCATAAATAAAATACAGCAACATTTGACAGCTTCAGAATGTTAGAATCTGAACAGAATGTTTTGACTTGGGTTGGTTCAAACATTTGCACTTGCTGAAATGAATCAAAGCATTTTGCTGTACATTTATTTGACATCAAGTGGCTGTGGTGCCTCATGGGAGCTGTAGTTTGTATTTCTGGTGCATATGGTTTTCACGTGGACTGGTCTGCTTCTCTGAAACACATTCCCATTAATATACTGCAGATCTGCTCTGACTGAGCTGAATAGCGTAGGGTGGAAGTCAGGGAGCAGCCAAACATTACAGAAGATCAGTTCCAGCACAGGCAAAAGCAGGGCTGTGAAACATTCATGATAACATCCCAAAATGAAATGTTTGGTTTCAAGGAACGTCAAAAGATACTGTTTGGACTTGTGAAGTGGAAAAGTGACCGTATTTCCAGTTGTGTTTTTCAAAAAAATTTGTTTCTTTGGAAAAGTATGTATTAATTAAGTTTTTCATGCTGACAAATTGTGGTGTTTTTTATGGGCTGGACCACCCAGTTCTATTCTTAGCTAGCATAACAGCTCAGTTTCACAGTAGCTGTAATAGGATTGATTCAGTCTCAGCCACTCCAGGGGTGGAGCTAACCCAATAATTAATGACACAATTAATGACTTTTGCCCCTATTGCATGGAAAGGTGTGGGTTTTTTTATTATTATTTTTTTTTTACATTCTGAGAAGTAATTTTTTTTTCACTTGAATTTGAAAATTATTCGTGATGGACAGAGAACAGACCTATTTGCTTTATGAGTAGTGTAACCCCAGCCTTCTCATATAGTTCATAGTAACAAAATTAAGAAAAAGAAAGCATCTTCGTTTTGTTAAAATTTCTTGGGGAGGAGGAGGGAGGGAAACCCCTATCCCTCCTTCTGGCTGTGATGCTGCCACCTCTAGATTGGTGCACCTACTGTTAAGCAACAGAACACAGCACAACAGCATGTTGGTGGAGCAATGAAAACTAGTGTCTTCCCCAGCTGACATTGCAGGAGAGCCCTAGAGAGAGATGAATTATTACTCCTGGAATTTGCCTGGGATGTGTAAGCTAAAATCTGGGGAGGGAAAGCAAGCCAGGAGATCATAAATGACAGCAGGTGGGCAAGGCCCAAATTATGTTCTTCATCTGAAGTGAGACACCTTTCCTGGGATTCCTTAGAGACACGGTCGCATACGGGGGCAGCTCTGTGCATACTGAGTGGGGCTGCTCTGAGCCTGTGATTAGAATGCACCTATTTAATCCTCTGAAGCTGCTGGATTAGGGTACGGCGTTCTGATTTATTTTGTCTGTTTGGGCTGTGTACACACTGTGTAGAGGAATTTGGATCTAATCTTTGCCATCATTATAATTAATTAGATGCTATTCTCCAGCATGTAATGGTGGCGATAGAGCTTTTACATGGATCTGTGTGTTCCTTGCATACCCTGCCACAAGAAGAGATCTGCTGGGAAGATATTTGTTAATTAATTGTTTAGTTCGTCAAAGCACCATGCTGGGCCAAGTTCAGCCCTCGTGTTATGCTGTTGATTTTAGCTGCCTGGCACTCAGTGAGGGATTTACCCCTGAAGTTTTTCTCCCTTTCATTTACCTTCTGATGTTTTTTTGGACTGTGCTGCAACTGGCAGCTAGATGTGCATTTGTCCACATAGGCAAGTGGCAGGCATGAAGGGAAGGCCATCAGACAGCTATGCGCTAGACGATTAGTTCAGCTGTGTTATTCTTCTCTGAAGAGAGCTTCAGAGGGAAGGAAGGATGGAAGGAGGGAAGGAGCTTTTGCAGGCACAGAAGAACACCAAGTTGATGAAGAAGCTGAAGGGGTCACTTTCTGGGAGCTATGCAGATCTTCACCAATGAGACTGTGATTCCTGGTCACACATGTCATTCACTGTAGTAGCCTCATAAGCAGGTATTCTTATGCCTATAGCTGATCTGCATCCAGCTGGGCAGGTGTCCCATTTGCGGGTGCATGCATGGGTTGCAGCTAGGAGTCTGTGCGGATGCAGATCAGTCATTCAGTGATGTGCGCGGATGTATGTTACTAAGCCTGTGTAGAAACTCACCAGGAGCTGGGGATTTGTGTTGATGTATTACTTAAAACCAGTCACCATACATAAGTGTGCTGGAGAGAGGAACACGTGCATGTTATTGAGAGCATGTGATGGTGTGTGGGCTCTGTCGTGCAGTGGGGGTAGCTTGTATTGTGTGTGGCTGCAGGCTTGCATGCCTGGAATCGTCTGTACTTGTGGAAATGACTGCATGTCCACAGAACTTTTTATTCACACTTGACTTTCTGACAGTAGTTGTCAGTGTGCAAGTTTGGGTTTTTGATTGTCTGCATTTAGGGTGTCCCTCTGAGTGTCTCTAGTCATTTGCGTGCCCATGCAAGCTTCGGGGCACAGGGGTACCACAGGGAGTACCTTTGTTTCTGTATACACGGGATGGATGTGCTGTGTTAGGTACTCCCGTGACTGCACAGTGCTCTCTGTATTTGTACATATGGAAGAGATATATTCTTTCTTTCCATAACAAACAAGATCTTTAATTCCCCTTCCATTCTTATCTCCTGCTTGTTTCCTGTGGCTCATGTACTAGCAACTTCTAGTTACTTCTTTATAGACAGTTATGGCTGGATTTTCTTCCAAGCATAAAAACCTATGTGTTAGAGTGACAAAAGAGCACAATGTACATATCAACAGATGGATTTGCCTCACCCAGGTTCAAATCTGAGTGGAACATCAATGGACACAAGGCACTAGCTCCCAGGGAAACTCAAACATGCACCATTGACCATTTCATGCCTGTATAGCTGTGAAACATTTGTATAGAGATGGTAACCTGTGCTAGCAACCATCCATCTGTGTTAGGGCAATTGTCTTAAATGTCAGTGGATTTAGGCTAAGACTTCAATGGATTTAGGTTAGGGTTGAGCCCAGGCCCTGGGTCTCTTCTGCCTCTGCTCCAGATAACACTGTGAAGGAAGTTTTTTTAATGATGAGTCTCATACAGCTGTATTCTCCATCCAAATTTCCCATCAGGCCAAAGGCAGCAGTACTGGCACTTGTATTATGAAGCTCTAACTGAGAGAGAACTGCATCTTTCCAAGAAAGGGCAGCACAATTACCTATTTCTACAAAGAAAGCTGAGAAAGGGAAAAAAAGGAAAGAAAAGGAAAGACACAAAACTCTTGTTCATTTATGCTCTGGGTTCTTTGTAGTTTTCTTTGCAAAGGTCAAAGAGTTGTCTCAAGAAATGGGAAATTCTCTGAATCCTTTAAACTCTAGTCCCTTTTCTTCTTAAAGTGGCCTAATTCCAGGGAGTTTAAGGTCTAACAAGGGATTTGATCCTACTTCGATCTTTCTCTCTCTCTCTCTCACAGCAGGTTTGATGGCACTCAGATTGCTCATTTGTATTTTCTTTTGTGAGACAAAGTACTTTGGCTTCTCTGAGCTCTTCCAGCTGTCATATGTGTTCTTTCCTCTGCCTGTCTGGAAGGCAACATTCCTAGAGAGGTAGCTGGCAGGAGAAATCTATTCACTTTAATTATAAGAAAAGAGGTCAGAAAAGTGTACTGAGTTAAGCTTTGTTTGAAAATTCTTGAGATGTGAAGATCTTATGTCTGAGGGTGCTGACCAATCCAGCATGCCTCTGTTACTGCATAAGATGCTGCAGGCCTTGTCCCCATTATAGCCATAGGTCTCTTGGCAGGGCTTCAGCAGGGGCAGATAGTTTTCTTTTGCCCATGAGGCTTATGCATTCCTCCAGTAAAGATGCTCAACTTAGTAAGACTCATCCCTGCCTTTCCATTGATCATTCACCTCCATATAGTTGATGTGCTTGTTTGCTGTGGTCATAGCAAAGTTAGCAAGGTGCTAGATGGCACAGAGATGTCTGAGTTCCTCGGGTCCTTCCCAGATGCTGAGGAAGAGATGGAATGGAACACCTTTTTTCTTTTATCTTTACATTAGGTTAGTCCCCAAAGCCATGAGAAGGTTCGACCTTGCAAACAGAGATAGGCAAAACCTTTTAACAAGTACTAAAAGAGGTGGGACAGAGTCTGGGATGAGGAGAGAAGTGAAAAGCCAAAATTGTGGATATGTTTGGTCCAAATCTGACAGAGTTTTAGCAAAGAAACCCAAACCACCAAACCTCCCAAAGACCCAGGGGCAGGAGAGAGATGAGAATTATTGTAAATGTCAAAACATCTTGGGTTTGACTGTGGTGTTTCATTTCTGAAACACTGAAATGTTTAATTTTGACCTTCTTTTCACAGAAGTATCTTTGGTTTTTGAAATGGCATTAACATTGATCTACATTAAAAAGAAGAGATTAGGCAGCAGCTTGAATAACTCAGAGAAGAAATAAAACATCATATTCAGATTGACCCAATTTGGGATTGGCCCAAGATGAAATGGTGGTGATTTGCTTTTATTTTTCTGAAAACCTTTGCACAGTTTTATTTCTGTTTGAATCAAACCTATTGTTTTTCTTACTGGGTTTTTCATCAAGACACTGTGAAAAATAAGAAAAAACCTCCTTTTGTCCATTTGACTCCTGGCTACTCCAGCTTCTCCTCAACTGAGCAGAAAGAGATGATCAAACTAGAAGTCCTAAAAGTCTCAGACTTGAGAGGTACCACATGCCAGGTTCAAATCCCCTCGGCTCACTCCTGAGGTACGTATGTCCCTTATGATGTAAGGCCTATTAGGAAAAGACTGTATCCTCAAGACATCCTTTCCTTAAGTTACACACTGTCTCCAATATTTTTATAGGACTGCACTAATTTTTCATAATGAGACACAGTAGGCTCCAGCCCTTTAATAGACTTGTCAAGTCTCATGTATTCAGAATGAAATTAGCTCATTTGGTTCCTGTCTCTCACTCCCCTGTTGTGGTGCTGCTAAGATGTACATGTGCAGTGCCATGACCCTCTGCTGCTCCAGAAGGATGTGCCCAAATGTAGCCAAGAGGTCTGGTGCTGCCAGGAAGCCAAGGGGCACACACAGCTGCTTTCACAGACCTGAAAACAGCACCGTCTGTGCAGTGACTGCTGCAGAATGACCCAGGATCCCCTGTCCATGTCACCCATGCTCCCTTGTCATGTCACCCAGTCTGTGGGATGTCTGTGGGAGCCCTGTGAGCTGGCTCAGAAGAGGGATGGCGGGAGAGACCCCTTAGCCTGGGACCTTTGTCTGCTTTGTCCAGCATTAGAGAGGGTCCCTTACTGTTCCTCTCTCCTGTAGATAGTTCCTCCAGAGGTCACTGCTCCCACCATCTCCCATCTTCTTGAGGCAGGACCTTCCCAGCACAGTACAGTGGGGCTTCACAGCTCAGGATTACAATAAGCACTTTGAGTGGGACTTCACAGATCACCTCCTCTGCTGTAGGACTTGCTCCTACAAATAATGAGGGCTCGATGGCAGCTAGTCTGTGAGGCCTCGTTAACCCAGAGACTGGGATCTAACAAATTGCAGGCAAGCAGATTGCTTGGAGGAAAGGTGCAAGACCAGTGGTGGTAAGTTTCACAGGCTCCGGAGTGTCACACCAAACAGCTGAGAGCGGCAGTGCTATGCCTGAGAAACTGGCTACTCTCCTGGTGCCGACGGCCTTTTTGTGATCAAATCCCACAGCCTTTAGAAGGAATAATTCTAAAAGAAAAAGGATTTCCAGTATGTCACCAACACACTGCAGGCTGGCCCGAGAGTGGCATTCCTCAGCAGAGTCTGTGACACCTACCATTAGTAATTCACAGCAGCAATGCTCCTGAGAGACTCAAGCCTGGGCAGGCGAGAGGTGGGCAAGGTAAGTTTGCCCTTCCCAGCTGTGCTGGAATTTATTGTGTGTGCCTTCAGGTCACTTCATCTCTGGGGGGCTGGTGAGAGATACTCATCTAACACCATATATATATATAAATATATGATATATATATATACCATGTATTCTGAGATGAGGGAAGGATGGAGGGAGAGAACGAAGAACAGAGGATAAAAATGGCTTTGGTTAGGGCTTGGACCTGCTGGGTTATGCTCTTTTTCTGCTACCCCTTGTGTGCTGGTAAGCAGTCCACTGCCACTCATCCCTGCTTTCTTTCAGCTTGCCTTCATCCTGGCACAGGTACGTACCGTGTCCCTGTCGCGGCAGAGCACAGCAACGCCTGTCGGCACACGCACAAGCCACCACCGTGTGTGTGTGGTGGGGGAACACCTGTGCAGGGGTGTCCGTGCTGTGGGCACCCTCGCACCCGCTCTCGGGTGAATGCCAGTCAAAAAAGCAAAACAGCTGGCAGAGCCAAAGAGCTTGCCTGCCTTATTAACAGTCCACTTATCTGGAATCTGCTCACTGAGCAGAAACTGCTCCATAAATCCTCCCGCAATTTGCATTCCTCTTCGCTGTCGCTCATTACCACTGACCTCACTTCTTCTGCTGGAGCTGATCAGCCTCCCACCGTCCTGCCTGCGAGACGCCTCTCCATTACCACAACCTATTAGCAGTGGCAGCAGCAGTGCCTCCGCGAATGAATGCACGGCTGCTGAGTCAGGAAACCTTCCCAACTCGACTCCTCTCTCTTCGCTCCCTCCCCAGGGCCTGGGAGGGAGGCAGTGACAGCGAGCACAGCTCAATTGCTCTCCCTTGCATGTTTCAAGGCCGGGCTCCGCATCCCGGGGAGCTCAGCGGGGTCGTTACTGGACTTGGGCTCTTGCAGGCACGGGTGGGAAATGAGGTGCGTCGGCTGGAAGCATCTGAAACTAGAAGTGCTTGCTAATCAGCTGTGGGGTTTCTCAATTAGCGGCTCTCCCACTCGGTGCGTGAGGATGCAGGTTTCTAGCTTAATACCCGACTCCTCCGTCTGTGGGAAGCGTGTCTTCTCTGCTTCCTTTCCTTGGGAGAAACACCTACAGACTCACCACAGTCACAGGCTGAGAGGGTGGGTGAGGTGGCTGGAGCAGCTCAGCCTGCTTTGCCGTGTTCACCCATCTCACACCCAGGTGGCTACCTACGCTAGGGGCTTGTGACGAGCAGGTCAGGGACAATAAAGCAAGGACTCATGTTAGTGCTCTCCATTTTGTGTGCCAGGGCAGCTGGAGGGTCGTGCCACCTCCTCTTCCCTTGCAAAGATGTGGCAGCTCCAGCTGAGGGCTAGGCTCTCAGGCAGAGGAGGCAAAGGCATGGCCATGCGCCAGCCCTTCGGTCCTGCTCGGTGCCAGAGTGAAGGGCTGAAAAGGGGCTTATATTGTTCTTGTGTATTGAACCTGTACACCGTCCCTTCTGTATCGTGCTGGGGCTCCTAATAGCAAAGCGCCACACCAGGTGCTTCCCAGAGCCTCCAAATAGTCATGTAGTGCTCTTGTTTTTCAGTTCTCCGGGCAGGGTCAAAATCAGAAGTGGCCAGAGTGGCTGGTGGCGTGCACTGACTCGAGTGCCTCAGTTCAGACCATGCTGGAGGAAAGGGGCTGGCTGTTTTGTTTAAATCCAGGTGTGATTCTGTAAGTTTTAGAAACTGAAACATGATTTTCAGGTGAGTCCCCCGGTCTCTGATTTCCTGTAAAGGTCCTCCAAATGCATTGTGAGTTGTGTGGAAATAGATCATATTGCCTTTACTCTGTGAACAAGCATTTATTCTGTAATGTAAGGAAGGGTTTTATTTTAGTGGGAATGGAGGAAGGGCTGTGGGCAGAGGAAAAAACCTTCTAGTATTCCCTGAGCTGTTTTCCCTTTGGCCCAGGCAAGCAAAGCCTTTCTTTGCAGGGGGAGAAACATGTTTACTTAGTATAGCAGAGGGACCAAGATGCAGCCTCATTAAAATACAGCTCACGTATAGCCGGGGGTTTCATATATAGCTTTTTTTTTTTTTTAACCTTCCCTGTCTTGATGGAAACAAAAGGAGGGGAAGAGGAAAAAAAAAAAAAAGAGAGAGAGAGAGAAAGAAAAGGAAGGAAGTGAATTGCTTAATGGAGGTGCTCTGCCTGCATATTTAATACACTGATTTTATTGAATAGAAGGTGAAAAAGTGAGCCTTGTTTGTTGCTTGCCTGTCAACCCATGGCAAGAAGGCATCCTTTCCCCTGGCTGGTGCCTTTTATTAGTCAATGGTTTCGAGAGTGTAATTATACCGTAGATCTGAGATGCATTATACACACAATTACAATTCCCCAGCCGAGCCTGTTATTTATTAACCGGGGAGATATTTGTTCAATTGTTTTGGAGGGCTAAGGTTTTCTTTTGTTTCTTTCTCTTTCTTTTTCTTCCCTCCCCTTTAAACTGTAACACAGATCCTTGCAAAGGTCTGTTCTTTGTGGCTTAGCTGGAACAGGGTGAATGGCCCATTCTCTGTTAGCCCACCACGTCGCCTAAAAGCCTTGGCAGGAGGAGTTGCAGCGTGGGGTTGCGTTTGCAGGGGCAGAGCAGAAAGTGCTCAAACCCCGCACGGAAAGTTTTCTTCGCTGGGATCCTGGTTTGTTTTCCTGCAGGAGAAGTGACCACCTCTGGGGGGAACTGTTTGTGGCTAAAAGGCTTGCGCAGCCTTGCCACATCTATTCCCTGCTGTGCATTTGTGTAAGTGAGGGAGTCCTGTGTTTATGTTCAACTCAGCTCTACCGCACCTCGATACCCAAGCCTATTTTGACTTCTCGCATCTTGAGGCTATTTGAGAGCATCCCTTATTAAATTAGAAACTACAGCTTGGCCGAACAGTTGAAAATGGGATTTTAGGAGTCCTTCAGGGCAAACAGCAACTCTTTCCAGATTTTGTGGGCCACTCTGGGCACGCAGAGAGAACATCTTGGCTAGCATTATTTTAAGCGTTTCTGTTCCTTGTCTCAGTAAGAACCCAAACGGCAAAGGAGAATAGCAACAAAAATATAAAGATAAGGTTAGTGGTTATCCGAGCATTTTAGGGCCACAGTGCATAACACAATTGGCCACCAGTCAGTAAGAGCAAGGGTCCACCTTGGCTCATGCTGTCCTATTTTTGATAGCAGCTGGTAGCAGCAGAGTAGGAAAGGAATATAAAAGCTTTGCAGGCACTCTCCCCTCAGAAATATATTTCCTGAAATGTAGTAAGCTCTGTTAAAAATGCATCCCATCCATCTATCATCCCAGGTGCTGTCCTGCTGGGATTTTTCCATTTCCACAATATCCTCACTTTAATAAGGTGACCAGAACAGGGCGAGAATCATTTCCTTGCTATTAATTATTACCATGACTGCTGTACGGCAGTGTGCTCAAGGGTGTAGAGCTATAATCCCCAAGAACCTCCTCCTGAAGGGCATTTTATCTTCTCTCACACTTCTAACCACTGGTACGTCAACCTGCTCCCCCCCAGCTTTCTTCTCAAGCTGTGCTTCAGTTCTTCTCCCCTTGACCCTGTGTATCTGGCCACCATGTCTCCAGCTATTCCTGGCATGTGTTTATCCCTTCGATAGCCTCTGTATGTATGGGAACATCCTTCTAATATGACTGCAGAGGTAGATTTAAACTGATAAGGTTTACAGGTATAATCCTTTTGCAGAGTGCAACTTTCTGGCTATTAGAGGAGCCTATTTCAGGTTAGATGATGTCACTTGGGAAGGAGTTTGCAACACTGCATCCCTCTGCTCCTAAGCCCTCTTTTCTCATATGGGGATAACGGTGTTCACACTGGGATCCGTTCTGCTAAATTGTACATCTGCATCCCCACTAACATGATTGCTGGAGCTTTCCCGTGCAGGTATGACCTCAGATGGCAGTTTGGGTTCTTGTTTCAGTGTAGCCAATGGCTAATGTTTCTGGCAGATATTACTGCCACCACAGCTACCCTCTCGTGCCTGCTCCACTCTTCTGCTGGAGGTGATCAGAGGGATGGAGCACTTCCCATACAAAGACAGGCTGAGAGAGCTGGGGTTGTTCAGCCTCGAGAAGAGAAGGCTCCGGGGAG
>JAOXJM010000001.1:87110375-87156944 GCA_026413425.1 Tringa solitaria
TTTGTGTGTGGGTGGTTTGGGGCGGGTTGGGAGTAGGCAAAGGATGGATTGGGTAAAAAGTAAGGTTGAAGCTGAAAAGTAAAAACAAAGAAAGGTGTGTAACTTCCTCCTCATGTTCTGCTCTGTGAGATCCAAGGCTCAGTTCTGTATAAACTTGACTCAGACTTCTGAGAAAGATTCTGAATTCTAAGAAAGTTCTGTAAGAAATTCTCTAGAGTAAAACTATGCCAAGTAAGAAAGGTAAGATTTCAGACAGGTAAAGCTGTTAATAAAAGGGATCACTAACATTTCAAAGAGTAAAGAGGGAAAATATAAACATGAGAGGTATAAATTCCTAAAAGAAAGAAAAGGGACTCAGAAGGTGGTAAATGAACAACACTAATAATCAACCTGTTCTAAGGAGCGGTAGAAACCTTTCCTCTCCTGGCTGATGAATTAATGGTCAGCAAAGTTTCTTCATGAAATTGTAAAAATATTAATGTTTTTTCTAGCTTGTTAATGTCTCTCTGATGTATTAGTCAATAAATAATAGTTGGGGGGCTATTTCTTTTTTTTTTTTTACTTATTTTTCAGTCATGTACATTTTCTTTGCAGATTCTCTCTGTGCATGACAAAATTTGCCTAAATGAAGTGTCTAGGAGGAGTGTCACAGCTTGATGGAAAATGGGAGCAGCTCAGGTCCTTTTGGATGGGGGTCTGAGAATCCCCAGTGCTTTGGAACTTGAGCCAGAGATTATGAAAGTAGAACGGAATATTAAGAAAAACTGAAAACAAATATTCAATATTTCACTGTGTTTACTGTGGTCATTCTGAAACTTCTTGCTAGGGTTTTAGAGATGGTTGCTATCAAATTTACAGATAACCACTTTTCCCCTCCAGGGCAGGTAGGGAAAGTTTAGGCACGTGGGTCACCCAGAAGGTGCTTTGTCTATGGTAGTTGGAAATGTGAAGATGAATTGAGAGAAGTAGAATAAAAGCATTCACAGACTGTCAGGAAAACACTAAAATTAAAATAGATATTGAGATTGCTATAGTATGTGGAGAGTAGTAACTTTCACTACTCTACTAAGAAAATAAAAAGGGAACTTGTCATTGTGTAGTGCAAAATCATGGGTTTGAAGTCATTGATTGAATTGTTGATAGAACAGAAATAGAAATTTAGCCCTGAATTGGGGGGAACAAATGCATAAATGCAAAAAAAACAGTGCTGAGTAGGATGTCTCTGCTGCAGAGAGTTTACACTAAACATCCACAATAGACCAGGAACATCTCTGGTGAATGGCTTAAAGATATGGCAAAATAGACGTTCAAACTGGTGACTAAGGTAGTCAAGAGAAGCTGAAACATCTCTGAGAGTAATCATGTATCAAATAATTTTACTTGTGGGAAGATGACTCAGTCTTTGAAAAGAGCATTTCAGGAGAAGTAGGGTGAGTTGCAGTCCTCAGTGCAGGTGTCTATCAGGCAGAAAATATTGATCTTAGGACCAAAATAGGGTAACTGGTACGACCTACACCTTTTTATTTGAGACCTACTGGATTACCCATGAAGCACATAAGCTTTTTTGTGCACCTTCCTTTGCACAGAAGAGCTGGAACAGTTAACACTCTTTGTAGCACTAGTAGCTCTTTTTTTTTTTTTTTTTTTTTTTTTACAAATGGCACACCTTCTCATTTACCTCATTTCTCTTCATGTGATACCTCATATGGAGAAAGCTCTGTTCCACCGAGGCAGAGGAGTAAGAACTGGTAACCAGACTGTCAACATTCACTGGCCTATGCTGGAGAAGCTGAGCTGCTGCCAGCAATTAAAGCTATTTAGCAGTTCTCTGGTTAGAGTAATCACTTGGGAGAAGTAATTGCAACTTCTTCTCACCTTGGAAGGAAGGTGCTACGTTGTTTTTGACCTCAGGAACAGTTGTAACTGGTGTACTAGGAAACATCAGTCCATAACGGTGAAACCCTTATGTGAATATCTCAGTGTCTTTTGCAATGGACCAGCTGCTACTGCTCCTGGACATTTTCTCACCTCTTGGCCATCTTTTTGCACCAATTCAGACACTGGCATGTGACAGCTACTTTGCTGCACAGGACACCGAATTGCCATCCATACACCCTCAGCAGCTGAAATGATGAGGCTACCAGGAGAAGCATAAGTACACAGTTCCTTTCCAGAAGCAGAAGGACTGGAATAGGTAAAAGGGGAGAGATTCTTTAGAGGTAGAAAATGGGAGATGATGTTTTGCCCACAGGTGAATCCAGTTACATCCCTTTAATTGCCTGATTTCACTGCCTTATGGGGGAGGACTGTTTGCCTACATACATGTAGATACACTCATCCAGAAAGACTGATCCTGCAGGAGGCTGGTAAGTTAATTTAGTCTTCAGACCTCTTTACCTATTATGCAGTCTACTATGTGGCAACCTACTATGAAGTTCTTATTTCTTTATTCTCAAAGCATGATAGTGGTCATTGCTGGGAAGGGTTACAGCAGTGTGCAGGTCCTCCATCATAAGATTCTGCTTTGGTCCTTCTTCCCCATGTTTGAGGTGGGAAGTGGAAGGGGAGGGGGCAGTTTTTTTATTTTAAACCATGCATTGATTCCCTGATTCTCCTCTCAATCTGGTGTGGTCTCCTGGCTTTGCACATTCACTTGTGCATTCAGTTCATCCCATTCTTGCTGAAGCCTTAACCTCGAATGTAACCCAGGGTGCCACAGCCTCACTCAGATAAACACATAGATCTAGGCTGAACAGCTAAGCAATTGGGCCTCAGATTTGGCAAACCAAGACTGGCACCTAGAATTCCCCACATCTTTTACCCTGCATGACCAAAAGCAGCCAGACTGGACCCAACATTTTCTGTCTCTGTATGGGCAGCTGTGCACCTTCTACCATGCCTGACTGCGTCCTTACAGACGAGGACCAGGGAAGCCCCTGTTTTCTTATCCTTTCCTGCCTCCTCAGTCAAACTAGTGTCTGAACACCTTGCAAATGTTAACATGTCCTTCCTGCTTCTTCTTAAGTAGTTTATTGGCATTATTGCTCTTTCTTACAATTAAGGAAATAAAGATTTAGAACAAGGTGGATTAATGGTGCCCAGGTCATTCATGAAAGCTGTGTCTGGGCTGAAAATAAATCCTAGCTCTCCAGCTTCTCTGCATAGTGTTTTGACTACAAGACTGGGTTAGCTGAAGAATATCTCGTTGCCTGCCTTGCTATGCTTGGATGTATGAACCTAAATTCTCTCTTTAGCTCTTTATGCCCTATGTACCCTCTTTCATACCTCAGCTTTCTGTTGGCATCACTATGGTGGAAGATACTGGAAGATATTGTTTAAATGACATCCCTTTGAATTGAATGAACTATTGCACTTTTCTACTCCAACTCTTTCAGGTTTTCTGTACATTTGGGTTTGTTTTTAAAGTCCATGAACAGGGCTGGGGCTGTTTTCGTAAGGTGTGAATCCTTTCTGAAAATGGTGTTTGTTTGGGAGTCGGGCTTACATGACAAGTTAGAATGAGCCTGAGCTCTTAATTTTGGTTCCATTTTTGATGGCTCCCCCATTAAAAAGGTGTCTGGATGATGGGGCTATTATTCATTGCACTGCAAGGGCAGGAGCATGGTGTGATACTGTGATCTGAATGAGAACTTTCTTGTTGTCTCAGGCTGCTCAGTCTCAGTTATGCGTCAGTGACTTCCAGAATAACCTAGTACAGGGCACCAACCCTGTCCCACTCTTTACTTTTCTTATACTGCAGAAGAGTGGTGTTCACCTCAGCATAAGGAAGGAAGCCTGAACACAGTGTAAAGGAGAAAGCTTCCAAGCAAGGCAGAAAAAATCAGCTTTGATAGAGTGCCCTTGCCTGGCACTGTCAAAACAAGCATATGGAAAAGGGAAGTGAATGAGGAATGGTCTGTCTGGGAGGATCGCTACATGGTATGGAGCCCTGAAAGACGGGCTTTTCGACAAGAGTTCAGTGCTGTTCAACATGCCCTGTGCAAACCTGAGTGCTTCTCCGCTTCTGAACCTTCCTCTGGACAGTGTTTATCAGGAGAATAGTGCAGGGAGCACTCTCTTTTCCCATCCTTCTTTCCACTCCCTTTTTCTTGCCCTCTGTTTTATACTCAGCCAAGCAGAATCTGCAGCGGTTGGCAAATTTAGCTGCTGCTTTGTTTTGCTGCTCTTTTTTTCCCCTCCATGTTTGCCAGTTGTCTGTGCTCAGCCAGTTTCACACTGTGGGTTTGCATTGACTGGCCTGCAGCCTTGGTTTATGTGTATTTTGGTTTGGGAGCTACCTGCAAACCTTTTACTGTGAGTAGTCAATATTCATGATTCGATATTCGGGTGGCATGATTGGTCAATGAGGTGACAGAGCCGTGCCTTTGTTCCCTGATTAGATGGCTGAACCTTTGTTAATTACTTCTGCCAGAAATGAAGTCTGTTGTGTGATTAAGTGGTTCTAAGCTACAGGCCTGAGATTTATTCCCTCTGAACTCTCGTTCCAATGGGGCTTTGCACGTGTGAGGGCTCTCTAAAGCAAGTATAAACAGAGCATAAAAATGGCCGCAGTCATATTCTATTTCTGAGTTAATAAAATTGGTTGACCTGTATGTCTTTGCTATACATTTGGCTCTGGTAATGAGAGCCTGCCTTTGCAGAACACAAGCTCTCATTTTGGGACAGGTCCTCCCCAGGATGTCTGCAGTACCAAAGCCACATCACACACCACAGCGTGGAACAGACTGGCTAAGAGCCCCGTGCCAATGCAATGGCAGCACATAATCTTACAGTGACAAGCAGATGGAGCGAGCTGGGAAGAAAACAGCATCTCTCAATTCTGAGGACATGTGCCCTGCTGCATAAACCCCTGTCATGTTTTTGATCTGGAGTGGATGTGGGCAAAAAAGTTCCTGCCTGTTGAATTAGCAAGAGCAGAAGCTACAGATTCTAAGGTGACTTTTAAGTTGGTGGGGTTTTTTTGTTTGTTTGTTGTTTTTTTTTTTAATGCTGACTTAATACCACATAGTGGAGGACAGATGATGTCTGATACCATATACAGTCCTTTGGAGCAAAGTTAAATGGCCAAAAAGTTCTGGACAAATTTTCAACCAGCTGAATGAATTAATACCAGGTTGTTTCTTTGTGCCATGTAGCCACAGCATTTTTGACCCATTGGTAAAATAATAGATGTGATTTATTGTTAACTGTGTGCTCAGAGCCTCAGTACCATACCAGAGGACTAACTGAAAACTGAATTCTTTGAGTGAGATATATATTATCAGTCATGCCAGTTGCAGCCACATTCTTTACTATGTGAGAAATCATGTACAGGTGTGCAGTTCACCTCAACCAAAAAAAAAGCAACCTCAAATCTAACTGTTACACTTGACCTGGTGGAAAAAGAGGCAATGATTTCAGCATTTCTTTTCCTCTTTTTTTTTTTTTTTTTTTTGTGTATTTCAGTAATTCTTACCACAGTGGATCAGAAGAAACCTCTGGCAAAAAGACACTTTCACCCGGAGTGTGGAAAACTTGGGCAATGGGTGTTTTATAAATTCCTTGGAGATGCAGACAGAAAGAGAGCTCTTTTTATTTAGCTTCCCTGATCAACCTTTTTACTGGTCTAATGGAAAAAGGGCAGAGTTAAGATTCAGAGCAACTGTATGTGCAAGAACTGCCTTAATTTGAACGTCCTCTTGAATACAATGTGATCTTAAAATGATGCATGATGGAAATTCCTCACAGACTGGTGCAGTGCATTAGCATTAGTCATTGCAGTAAGATTGGGTGGAACATGTTAGAAGTCGTCACTGTGATGGATGCGTGGCATGCATTAGAATGAGAATCATTACAATGGACCAAGCAGAAAACACAGGAAATAAAGTTTCTGTGATGGACCCTGTGAAACACATCAGAATTTGAGTCACTGTGAGTCATGAAAGGCACAAGGACCTGAACGTGCCTCATCCTTGCATAGGCACTTTCAAAGGATGAATGACTTGGCTGGCTGTGACTTACTTGCAGCGCCAGCGGATAGCCTCATGGATGGAGTAAATGATGAGTCAGGATTCCTCAGTTCTGCTGCCAGCTCTCCTGCTGACTCATTTTGTACTCTTGAGTGATAAACTTCCCTCTCTCTTCCACATCATGCACGTGATGCTGTATTTACCCCTCCTAATGAAGTACTGAGACCTGCTTCTGCCTCGGCTCTCACGTGTGCCTAATATTATGCATTGGAAATAGTCCCAGTGCCTTTATGAATGAGTCTTTGGATGGTGGGAGCTGTAGAATATGCAGATGAAATATGCCAAATATAGTCATATCCCATCAGACTTGTGTGATTTTCATTTTTGCTGTTTGGTGATGTTTCTCATTTTCAGCAATTGTTTATTCTTTTGAAAAGTCCATGTGAGACCGACCAGACATTAAGGAACTCTTTCGGTTCCTTTCTGATGTACTCTAGGTTGGGTCCTAAAAACGAATGCTCCATTTCATGACTTTATCCACCTATCTACAGTATGTTCCCGAGCTAGTTAAAATTAAACTTAGCTATCAAAATGCTAAACTTGATAGCTCATTTATCTTTCTGTCTCCCAACTCTACATTACAATACAGCAGTGATTGATCTTGCGTCTTCAAGGTACTATATAGTATAAAAACTAAGAGAAGATTAATTAAAAGCCGTCGCATCCAGACAGGTTTTTAAATAAGTTTTAGATTTAGACAATATATCAGCTGAAGCAGAAAGATTCCGAGACCGTAAGCCTGTAACTCCAAGTGAGTTTGGCTTTCCTTCGGGACACAGAAAACCCCATCTCACCACAGACTAACATCAAAGTCTGATTTGGCTGGCCAGGCCCATGGCAGGTGGCATGAGGCTGTCAGATTCATCGGCTCACTCTCTGGCAGAGATGAACGTGATGTCCTTGAGGACTTCTGCTGGCCCAGGGGAGAATGTCAGGCTTGTGGCCGCATGCTGAGTCAGAGACAGTACTGAGGCAATTCTTAAAAGAAGTGCCCAGCTTCTGCAGGCATGGAGCAACTTACCTGGGTGGCATTTAGAAACTGTGCAGATGATCAATCCCTGACTGATTAGACTGAAACAGAACATCCCAATGTGGCACAGGCATTTAACTTTCCCATCATCACTGGACTTTTTCTGAAAAAGTTTTTAAACAAAGGGCCAAATTTTCAGCTAGAGTGTCTGCTTTCAGGCTGGCAATTCTCTCTGTCACCCAAAGTCAGACCTTTTGGAAAATATAAATATTTGATTTTCAGGCACAATCATGTGCTTGAAAACACATCTAAATGACTTAAATTGAGCCCAAATTCAGTGGAAGCTGCATCACTGAGCTGTCCATGTTTGAGTGTGGGATCTGCAGAGCAACACTAAACAATCTAGGTTTGTGGTATTTTTGGCTAAAGAAAGACATGTGGTTGCTGGTCAGCATGAGCTTTCTAGCACCACTGCTTATCCGAGTAGTTCAGTTATGCAGGGTCCTCAGAAGCCCTCAGCACTTGCAATACTCATGCATTGGGGTTTGGGAGAATCCAAAAGCTCCTGCCAGGGGCTACTAGGGGCTGAGTCCTTTCTAAAGACCTTTCCTGGGTCTGATGCAGGACTCCTGAATACCTGGTCTTGAAACCATTGGGCGTTTAACAAGTTCAAACGGCATAATTTTGTTTCTTGCCCACCTTTAGCCTGAGACAGTGAACTCATCTTGAGAAAGACAAAATGGCGAGGCTCTTACATTTTCATGAGTTTGCTTGAATGGCGATATTTAATCCACCTGACAGCTGAAATATACTGGCGGGATGTGGGATGGCTGCCACGAGAGCATTCAAGAGCTCCCCATTTTGCTTGTACAGTGGCAAAATGCCTTGATCGCATACGGCTGATTCAGGGATTTTGGCTTGGGGGAGGGCAAGGGAGGGGAAAACAAAATGAATACAAGGTGACAGCAGCAACTCCACTTTACAGGGGGTCAGCAAAATCTCTGCGGTATCAGTTGGGCCTAGCTCTGTCCTCTGTTATACATTGGTGTAACTTTTTGGCAGAATAAGGATCTTTAGCTATAATTTACAGCATTCCATTCAGTATCCGGTGTTAATATGTATGTATCTTTTCTTTCTCTCTCTCTCACTCTTTCTTTGTTTTCTTCCCACTTCAGTTAATTTCAATAAGTAGTCAGTTTCCGTGCTGTTTGGTCTACTCCCTGATGCCAGTAATTAACTGTTTGTATGAAATAAGAAAACTCTTTTGACTTTGCACTAGTTCTATATTTGTGTCTTTACACGTTGTCCAGGATGCATTGGGCTCTGGTGTTTATTTTTTTTTTCTGTATTTTGTAAATAGATATGTCTTACTTTCAGTGCTGAAAAGCAATTTGAGTCAGGACAGATACCAAAACCACATCTTCCTTCACTCTTTCTGAACTTGATTGTGTGGGTTTTTTATCAATCCCAAATTCATTTAGTTTTCCTTAACTGAGCTGATTGTACCATGCAGTTCCTCTTGAAGAAAATCCTGCTGCTAGAAAGATGGCAGTCAAAGAGCTAATCGCTAGGGATGTGGCAAACTTCTCATGCCTCATATCAAGCTCTCACATGCATCCGATGTGCACACATTTTAATTCAGATGTTTCCCAGTCCATGCTCCCCTTAGGAAAGAGAAAAGCGGAGACTGGTGAGAAAGAGAAAAGAGCTATTGAAAAAAAAAAATTAGGTGAAAAGGCAGTTGGGAATAAGGTAGAGCAGAAAAACAAACAGAGTGAATGCGAAACACAGGACAGAAACGGGGAGAGGGAAAATAAAATGAAAGAATAGACAGTGCATCTGCACAGTATGGGCGATACGCCTGCTGAAAGTTAGGGACTTACAGCATGCTAACATGAGAAAACAGGTTTTATTAGTTGCCCATAGATATGTTTCTTGTTCTTTATAGTATGAGGCAGGGTCTGTGTCTGAGAACCATCCGAGTGTCTTCTGACTTCTCCTCTGCTAAACTTCGTTTGGGACCTGCCACTTGGGCAATGCTCTTCATGGCTGTCTGTTAGTGTAGTTTGGTCTTTGGTATGGCTGATCTCCTGTTTGGTATAGTCTTCTGGAGAGTTCGAGGAATGTTGGTGTGGAAATGCACTAGAAGGATTGGAGTCTGCAGGACATGTTTTCTGGAGCCACGCATACTTGTCACATGTTTTGCAGCAAATGCAGGAGTTTTCTCAGTGGTTTAGGTGCCTCCTTTCAGTCTTATGTGCCTACTTGTTTGTGCCTCCTTTAGGAACTTTGCAAAACTTGCTACCCTAAAAAAGCCTGTCCCTTCCCATTTACCCCAAATTTCTAGCCTTTACTTTTCTTGCCAGCTCTCTGCCTTTCTACCTCATCTCCTTTTTCACCTCTCCTTTCTGCACTTCCAAATGGCAGTAGCCATGAACAAGGTCAGTTTGAAGGCTGGAGACACATAGGTGCATCCACAGAACTGGCTTAGTTTAGGTCTTACATGCTGTGTTTATTAGATGCCTCGGCGATCTCTTTTTTTTTTTCCTCCCAGACTACCCAGTCTGTGATTGGCTTTGGTCCTAACCTGCCAAGGGCAGCTCTACCCAGGTGTGAATGCACTTTCCAGAAGAGGTTGATGCTTTTCTTCCAGCTGGCCAGAGGGGGTTGCTATAGACTGACACAAAGGGCATCCTATGGAGAGAGCTCAGTAACAGCTGTATTCGATGAGTTAGTACGGTTGCACTAAATAGTCAAATGGCCTCCAACCCTGGGTCTGCACCGAGCACTGATGATTTCAGCCTGCATTTACAAGTTATGTATCTTGCTTCTGCCACATACAAGTCACCAGGTTGTGGCTTGAAGAATCCACCAAAAATAGCAGCTCCCAAAGTGAAGTGCTCCTATAGCTTCAGAACTGCTTCTTGGGAAGTGTAGGGGGCATTAGCCCCATAGTAATCATTCTCAAGTGTTCTCCTCAGACTGCTGAGTCCCAAGCTATTTTAGTGGTTGTCACTGGTACACAGTAAATGCGGACAACAGGCAGTGGGAGGCAGGGAGATACATTATTCACCATCTGAGGGATCAGTTAGAAAGTTTTGGACCTGGGATCCTAGGAGCAATGGTAAATCTACATGACTGCTGATACAGTAGAAAATGGGGACAGTAGAAAATGGGATCTTACCAGTGATGAAGACACAAATCCCTTCCTATCTTTATGAAATCATCTATCTGCAAACAAGCACCAGCTCCTTGTTAGATAGTGCACAGCTGGATTGGACCTTCTCTCCCAGTGTCCAGTGGACATGAAGGACTATGTGACCTGTTCTCCATGACTGCAGGGCACATGCAGTTTCATTAAGATGTTAACAGAAGTCCTCTTGCTAAAGCCTTACTGGTTCCTCCAATGGCTTTAGTGCTTGCTGATAAAAATTGGTAGGGAGATAGAACTTCCCAGGGGAGGGTGGGGAGCTGGAGGAATGGCTACAGGTAAGTGATATAACATAACATGGTACGGTAAAAGACCTATGTGCTACCTCAAAACCTTGGGTAATGGGAAGAACCTCCCTTCTCACTGGCTCAATTATTCCACTTGCTGTCACAGTTAGACTTGTTTCTCTAACCTAAAGCAATTCCTTTCAGGCTGTTCTGTGTAGGTCTGCATTACTGTGTGTTGTAGACATGCTCATGGTATTAATCTGTCATTTGTGTATAGTCCTGAGTGGTGCAAGTGATTTGGCTCCTTAGAAAATCAAGAACAGAGAGAATTGGGCAATACTGCAAGCAGACAAGTGCTTTTTATTTAGTATTTTTGACCTACAAAACTGAAAATTAAATAGGAAGCCAGTGAGCTTTCACTTAGGACTGGTGTGCAGGACAGAAAGGAGGCAGAGAGATGCATTACCTTCTGCAAGGTTGGATCTCACGTCTGTGGCTGCTTGTGGAATCCAGCTCTCCCTTCTCTCATTTTGGGCCACCATGCCGATCATGTCTGCTCCTAATGACATGCAGCAGATATTAGGACAACTGTCTCTTATAGTCAAATGCATATGAAACAGAAATTAGATCTAGTAATCTCAGCCTCACTATTTTACACCTGCCAATGACTCAAAAGAGAACATGAGCTGTTGATATCACTGATACAAGGCTCAAAGGCTGAGAGATTCCTGAAGAGCAAAGCTAGTAAAGAAAGAGAGTATCTTTTTTTTTTTTGGTTGCAAAGTTTTATGCCACAAGTAACCAGTTGTGAGCCAGGTCTCCAGTGCGCAGGTGAATGTGACCACAAGACAAATATTGTGGAACATAACTCATTACTGGGGAAATTTGTGTACAAGCTCCAACTTTTGGGAAATATTCACCAGACATCTAGATAATAATAATAAAATTCATGTGGATTTTCAAAGTCATTGTAAATTCATGCGCACATGCAAATGCATGCACCTGGAGGAATATAAAGTGTCAGAGATGGAGGGACAAACAGTGATGGAAGAGCACCCTTGCCTGCTCTGCTATGCCAGGTTCTGATCACAGGCAGTATATTTTATTTTGAGAACATCTGATAATTCTTGCTTCCAGTTAAAACTTTTCCACACTTTAATATTTGGTTCAGGCTGGAAGCAAGGAGTAAAATGGATAAGGTGAAGAGGCCAAAGACGATTTCCACTTCCAGACTCCAAGCTTTCTAAAATTACTTCGGGTAGAGCAGTCAGACTTTTAGACAAAGGCTTTAGTCTTATTTAATATAAGAATTTCATTGTGGTTATAAAATCAATTTAATTTGGCCTTATGTCACTCCTGGCATATTTGAAGACATGCTGTTCATTTCAAGTTGGGACAGCACTCTGCAGAATCTAGATTTAGTTATGCACTTCCTCTAGGTGCTTATATCTTATGGCAGGTATGTGTAATGGCCTTGATGGATTGTACCAATATCTCCTGCTCATGAGGAGGAGCATGGGAAGAAAGCATGGGAAGAAACTAAACAATGAAGAAAACCGACATGGCTGTCAGTCTGGCTACAGAAACTCATATGCTTGCAGATTTACCCTGGTTACAAATTGTTATGAGACTGCTGTAAGTTTAGAACCAGGGTTAGGGTCAAGTTAGGCTGTGGTGGTGACTCAAACATTTTTCTGGGTAGAATATAAAAGGTTTTGGTGAGCAGTGTTGCCTTAAACTTTGGCTTCTCGCAGGAGACATCCGATAAAGGTGCTGTTGTTGAGCTGATATTACAGGGATGTGGAAGTTACATATGGAAATTTACTTTCACTGCTCCCTTCCATGCACTTGGACTTAGAGACTAACATGTCTGCCTCTAGACTTGTGAGAAATGGACCTGTTACATGTTGGTTTTTTCCTCCTTCCCTTAGCAAGAAAAAAACACCACAACCAAACCACACACTCCTACCCAGCATGCAAACAAGGCAGGGATGACAGTACGTGAGAATGGCTGCCGGGAAAAAAAGCTACAGTCACAGGAAATTACCTTAATAGAGTGAAAATTAAGAAACGACCAACAACACTGTCTGTCTCCAGGATACAAGCAGTATTTTCACGCCTTGCCAATTATTCTGCTTGCATCAATTTTGGTTTATTTTTATTAAGTTTCATGTTTCTTTTTTTATTTTAAGTAGTGGTATAATGAAGACAAAAAAGGATGAAAGCTTAGAAAATATTTAATTTTTGTTTTAATAAGGAAATAATTATTCTTTTTATTCCATGAACAGGAAAGGAATGAACCAATTGGTTTTTTCCATCTTTTTCATGTTGTTTTATGCCTGTAGAAAGGTTGGGAACTCTATTTAAGTGGATTATCTTTCCACTGAAAGGAAAGTGGGAAATGAGTTAGAGAGGTGGGGTTAATTTCTTTCACGAATATCTAAATGTGTGGGTACATATATTTCCTGTGTTCTATTTGAGAAATGCACTTATTTAGCTTTACAAGGTCACCTTAACCTTAAGAATAAATGGAACAGACCATTAGCTACAAGAGGATATAGAAGCAAAGTCCCCAACAAATTGTGCACAGATAATGCAAGCCTATTCCCCGCTGGCCCCATTTATAGTTCAGAAAGGAAGGCAGGGGAGGACTTGTCTCTCTTAGTGATGGGTATCTGCAAGGCAGGTGTCTATGTCCTAGATGGATCCCTGCTACATGTCTAGCAGCTAGATGCCATTATCGTTAATGGATACTGAGGAGAGTGCTTCAGCAGATAAAACATAGGTGTTTATTTTAGGACACGATGAACTGCACCCTAAACAGCATTAGTTATATTGATTAGAGCTTTACTGACTTACAAGGGAAGCTTAGGATGGCTTCCCCAGATGCAAATTTCTAACAGTGCATGTCCCTGTGTTTACTTGGGCAAATCCCTCTGTCCGTACTGTAATTAATCCTTCTCCCAGTCCAAAATGGCCAGTGAAGTGCAAGCTGTAGTGATTCTCTGATGGTCCACTCATCAGGTACTAGTTAGTGGCCATTTTTTTGTCCTACTCACTCCTCACTGATGCTAGACACTACTTGACCTGAAATGAAACTCTTCTCTCTGAAGACAAGGGGTGTGACTTCATTGCCACCAAATAAAGGAAGAAAGGTCTCCGTGACAAAAGTGGGGAGTGGATTATATCCCTCAAGATCTTTTCCTAGGTTGTTTGTGATCTGTTGAGTGGGGAGGATAGATCTAATGCATTAACAGCCCAAATATTTCACCCAGGTGATAGCTATACGATACTTCTGTATTTCAAAGTCCTTCACCTGCTGCATCCACAGCAGCTAGAATTTGATCTTCTGAATTTACAGCTTTCCTGATTTCCAGGTTTGATAGGCAGAGAGGTGCATTTGTTAATGTTTTTATCATTCTCCAGAAACATAGGCAAGAGAAGGAGAGAGTAATTTCACAGAACAGAGAAGAGTAATTTCAGAAATACAAGGGAAGAGTAACGTCAGACAGTCAGTGAAGATTAACCGGGAAAGCCAAAGAAATTAATTACCCCGGATCCATGCTTGTCCTGGAGAAAGAGGGAAGGGAGTGGCTTTGAAAGGAAGCTGCAGCTGTCATCTCCCTCTGGAAAGCTTATCTCTTCCTGAGGGGAGGTTTTCCCTCGGGCCATTTCGTGGCTGGCCAGTGTGATTTCCTCTGCTCCTGTGTCAGGGTGAGGCTCCATGTGGTGAGTCTTCATCCTCTGCTGCCCTGCAAGGCAGACAAGTGTTGGGGATGAACAGGCTTTTCAAGATCAGAAACAACTAAATATTTCCAGTGGAAATTTCACCTCACATAGCAAGTTCAAACCTAGCAAAAGACACCGTGTCTCATAAGTATCTTACACTGGCGAAGACAGGCTGTGGACCTGCAGCGGTCTGTAGGTCACAAGTGTGAAACCACATGAATTTGAGTGTATTCTCTCAAGTGTCTGGCAAGAGGAACTGCTGAGATTGTTGCCGCTCACACCTAGAAGGCTGGTTAGTGACACAAGTGACAGTGATTGTACTTCCAGTGCTGAAGGTTAGAAACTCAATAGGAGAGGTACTTGATTTTTTTTTTTTTTGAGTATAACAATTTTCTGTTCGTAAAGACTGATTTTATGAAAGCTTCAGGGTCTGTAGAAATGTGCTCTATTTGATGAAATTTCACTCAGAAAACACATCAACACTTCCAGGAGGTTGAAATGCTTCATTTAGACTTTTTTATAACTTTTGGGGATTCTTATTTTCTCTTTGAAACTACAGTATAATGTCATATTAAAATTAAGATACAGACAAAATATTCTGATTGATCAAAAGTGAACAATTTTTCATTAAGACTTTCTGCATTTCATTTTTCTTCTTTTTTTTTTTTTTATTTAACAAAAGGAAATTTGAAATTGCAGAACTTCTTTTGGCATAGAGATTCCAAGTTTTGTTCAGGTCTATTAAATCACTGGATTAGACATGTAAACAGCTAATGTTTGTTGCACTCATACCTTGCATGAAAAAGCAGCCATCCCAGAGTGGTAGAGATTCACAATTGCCTTGTGAAATGGAAAAGATCATGGGAGCTGCAAGCATGTAGGGAGTCAAGTCTGTATAATTTCCCACTAGATATGGTATTTAGAAATCTCCCTTTGAGGTAGTATAATTGACTTCTGCGTCTGCTGTTCCTTGGAGACTCAGAGATTCTAAATATAATTTTTTAATAACAGGTCTCTGGGGCCCTATCTTCTTCTGTTATTTCTCCTACACTCTCTCTCTCTTCTTCTTTTTTTTTTTTCTTTTTCTTTTTTTTATTTCTTTTTTTTTTGTTGATTATGGATATCATGTTCCAGGTGCGATAGAAATATAACTTGGTTTCCTCACTGAACTGCATTTCAAGAAATCTTGTGTCATTTTTTCCCCTAATTTGTAATATCTTCTTCTAATAATCTGTGATGCTCTGCACTCCAAGAGAAAAGTTCTCCTCCTTTAATTTTATCTCAAGAATATTTATAATCTCAAAATTTCTTGATTTTCTAAATCTCCAGGCTTTGGGAGAAGCGCTTCTGGTCACTGCAGGCTTTGGTGTCCACATTTATCATGAACTTGTCTCCAGATCAGTTCCCCTGCTACCCCTATGCATTACTTCAGTGAAGATTTCTCCACAAGGATTAGATGTAGTCATATGGCAGTGTTCCAGATCCATGATGCCAGTTGAATGGAAGGACCTTGAGTAATAGGCTAGGTGACAATATGTGCAGAGGAAGAAACTGCCTAATGGAGTAGCAATGGGAGTGGAGATTAGGCTTGCTGCACTGAAGACTACAGTGGAGAAAGAGGTAGAGGATGGAATAGCAAGAGAATCAGTTAATCATCTGAAGAAAAAAAAAAGGATGGACATAGCTGGAGACACAGAGGAAAGGTAAGGGTCGTTCACAGAGGAAAATGGGAGAAAACAGGAAGACTTAAAGCAGAAGAATCAGCAAATGACAACAGCACCCTGCCAGGAATCTCAAAGGCTTGCTCTGTTGTCTAAGGGATGTCTGAGGCAGCATGAATTTCTCAGTCCATGCACATCTCAGAGCAGGCTATAGGTACAGAATTAAAAAGCATCCATAGCATAGAGCCTCCCATACAGCAGAGACATTCCAGACCTTCACCTTCTTCCTACCTTGCTCAGCACTTGCTAGAGTGACTGTCTCCCCTTCCCCTTCATCTGAGCTAAAGTTTCCTGCATGACTGCAAGGATCACAAGTGGCTAAGCCAAAGGAAGTAATATCCCCTGAACATTTACCTGCAGTTGCTGTGCCTTCCTGTCCAGGCTGTTTCTGCAAGGTATCCACCTGGACCATGGCACAGAAAGTTGCTCAACTTGGTAACTTCCCTTTGGGAATGTGAGCTTTGTATGGTGTGTGTGCTTCCACAGATGCAGCCCAGGACTGATTGCTTTGTTTTGTCTTAACATATATATTGGTCCCAGGTACATCCAGTGGTGAATCCCAGCATGAAGATCTTTTAAAAATCCAGTGGTTGACCTTCATGCTGCGACAAGTGTTACTGCCAGAATCCCACCACAGAAGGTCAAAAATATCTGTGCCGTGCTGAGGAAAGTGCTCAGAGCAGTGAGTGAAGCTCAATGAACTACAGTGGGATTTCTTGTGTACACAGAAACAGTAAGAGTCATAGGGCTAATGTTATTGGGTAGGTTTTCAGACAGCCTAACCACTGAGAGGCATTCCCAAAAGGAGAGCCATTCTCCAGGGAGAGATGACTCCTGCAAGCCTGAGAGGCTGCTTCCTGGCATGGAGGTAGCACAATTAATAACAGTTATTATTATATAGTTATAATAATAATTAATACTTAGTCTAGGAAACAGAGTGGTAGTCTGGAAGAGGCTAGTACAATATTTGTCCCTATGTTTGTTTAACATGCAGAAAGAGCAACACTGGGTAAAACAGTATATAGCAGTAGATGGATGTACAGCAAGGAATAAAACAAAAGGGCAAAGAAAATGAGAGTACAAATGTTGACTGGAACAGCAGTGAAACTAGTGATACTGTTTGGGAAACACTTGTACACAGTTTAGCTAGAAAAATAGGCAATATTAAGCTGAAATAGCCAAGGTTCATTAACATTAGTCCAAGGAACATGAAAACCAGCAAAATAACTATTTGTTATTAAGTGGCTATTAAAGAAATATGTTAGAGTAACAGTCACGGCTGGAACATAGGTATTGAAAGGTATATGGTTTTCAGGAAAGACAGAAACAAAGATAAAGTTAGCTGAGATTATGCACATTAAGGGTGTGATAGGCAAATAAGTAGCAGCAAAGCTAAAAGAGAATTGACCTGGGTTAAAATAACTTTGAGGAGGAACTGGAAGAAAGTTACCCCTGGGTGTCTACTCTAGCCCATGGAATCGTAAAGCACTTCAACATGTACGAGACAGAGACAAATATAGCTAGGAATTCAGTCAGTTTAGAAGGCTGTATTTTTTGAAATATACATTGTAAAATAAGTGCTATTAGTAAAAGTGTAGGGCCTGGTTATTCCTGAATGTGATAGCTAAAAGACTTCATCACCAAATAATCACTGAGCCCCATCAAAAGTGCTGCTATTCTAGCCTTGATTTCAGTTAGCAGAGAGAATTTTACAGGAGAGCTTTATCTGGGACCTAACAATAGATTGATCATGAGTTGGATAGCAACATGGTAAATAACAGGCAATTTGATTTTGTCAGGAACAAATTGTATAAAGCCAACCTGATTTCCTGCTCTGACAGGTAACAAGCTCTGTAGATAACGACAAAGCACCTTGACTTGTTAGGTTTTGACACTGCCTCATGTGAGACTTCCATTAGCAGGCTAGAGCAATGCAGTCTGGATACAATTACTATGATATGGATTCAAAACTGTTTGGAAAACTGTACTTGCAAAATAGTTGTTAGTGATTCACTGCATGACTAGAAGGATGCATCAAGTTGGGTACCATGGCCCCTGATGACTTAGGTTACGAAATAATGCATGCCCTTAATAAATGAAAAGAATACCCTGTTGAAAAGCATGTACAGGGGACAGGATTCAAATTCAAAACTGTCTGTATGGATTGGAGAAATAATCTGAAAAGAAAGTGGGATGCAAATCTATGAAGATGACTACAAGGTGCTGAGGAGCAATCGAAAGTACCAGCACAAAATGAGAGCGGCCGATTACAATTCTGTTGGATATAGAAGGTTACAGTGGATCACAAACTGCCTGTGAGTCAATAATAGTAAATCACCTGTTGCAAAGAAAGCAAACATCACACTGGGACATATAAATAGTAGTACCATGTGTAAGATACGTGAAGTAATGCTTTTTCAATTCAGCCTCAACTGCATCAAGTTTTGGTTGCTACATTTTAAGAAAGATGAGGGTTTCCTGGACTTAGTCCAGAAAACAAAAACAGGGATGCTCAGAGATGTAGAAACCACAACCACTAAGGAAAGATTGAATGAGCTGCTTAGCTTGGAAAGACAAGATTGAAAGGGTTTGTGGGGAAGGAAGAAGCTGCCGTGAAGACAATAACCTTTTCTTTGTGTGTGTGAAAGACAACAAGCAATAATGGTCTTAAATTGCAGGAAAAGAGATTCAGATGAGACATTAGGGAATATTTTTTGAGGGCAGGGAGAGTAATACAAGGAACAGATTGCTTGGGGAGGTTATGGAGTCTCTGCCAGTGGAGGTTTAAAAGAGCAGGTTAAACACATGCCTGTCAGGAGTGATGGAGTTCTGGACAGCTGATCATCACTTGAGGCAGAGATGGACTATGTGAGCTCTTAAGGTCCCTTCAAGTCCTACAGCTATATGGTTCAGTTCAAACCGAGTGGCTGGATACATAGGAATGAATCATAACTGAGAGTTTCTTTTTATTTCCAAAGGGTAAACTTTGTGCAAGCAAAGAAATTGGTAAGTCAGCTGGACTTGGGAACTCAAAGACTTTAAAGAAGGAAGAGCAGGGGATACATTTAAGTGGATAGTGCAAGATGATTTGGAATTTGCATCACAGGAAAAGGGAGCAAACCTGGGGGAGAAAAATGACCAATTTCTTTCAAAACCTTAACTTAAAAAATATCTCAGCCACAAGCAGAGAGCCTAGAAAGAACAGAGGAGGGCAGAAGCAGCACATTGTCTACAGTATTAACAAATTTCTGAATGCTGCCATCCCTAAATATGAAGATCAAAGAAGTCATCTCTGGTGACAGCGCAGAGCAAATGTGAGATGAGTGAGGACAAGATGAGCTGGGAGGCTGCAAGGGAGGTTTCAGGGAACTGTAGTTAAAGAAAGGAGTCTTCCTTTCTCCCACCACTACTCAATACCCTTATAGCCACCGTCATCTCAAAATGCAGGTCTTCCTCTATTTTCCCCCACCTCCAAGGGAGCTACAGCAGTGTCCTGTTTCTATTCTGAACCCAAAGCAGCTACACATCTGTGCCTCTTGAGCTGCTGCTTGTGGTGGCATGTGCGAAAGGCGGATACATGTCTCTGGAAGGGGAAGCAAAGAATCGGAACTGAGAGGGGGACGTGAAAGAAAAGTCTGACTTACTTCACCATCTGCCATCCAGACAAGCAGAGGGTAGGAGCAGCAGCTCCCATTACTCAGAGGGCACATTCCCACTGCAGTAGCAGCCACCTTGACACCGTCCGTATTGGCAGTCACAGCAAGGCTAACTCTACAGCACTTGGTGTAGGCCAAGAAAGTCATAGGTCTGTGGCTCTTTTATTAACCCCCTAGCGGTCTGCTACAGTGGATGACTACTTAGTCCACCTGCACATCAAGGCTTCCTGGGAAAGGGGATTAAGCAACAAAGAAAGGTATGTCTTGGGAGGTCAGGAAGTGCAGGGATGAAGTGAGAATTGCCAGAAGTCAAACTGAGTCAGTCCCTGCAAAGGAAATGAAACAACAGAAAGATCCTTAACACTATAAATGAAAAAAGAAGTGGAGCCTCTATATATAGTGAGAAAAATTTGCACAGCTCTAAACTAGAGGGATACTTTGCCCCTAAGAGCAGAAATACAAAGTGTGGGGGACAAGTCGGGTGAACTAGCGGTAATAAGTGCACTGAAAGGGCAATGATTGCACGCAAGATGGAAGCAATTCAGAGAGTTTACTGTGTTCAAACTGGGGAGGCGAAGAAATCACCCTTCCCAGCATGCAAAAATAACTGGCCCATGAAATCATGAGTCTGGTAGATGGGATTTTTAATAAATCTGTCCAATCACTGGGGGTTCCACTGCCTGGATAATATCAAATGTAGTACCTATATTTAAGAAAGGGAGGGAGAGAGATCTAGGCAGCTGCGGGCTTATTATTTTGGCCTCAAGGGCATAGATGGATTCAGAGCAAATTATGTCGGAAAGAATAATTGAAGACATGGAATAGAAAATCGGATATAGTGCAATATGCCATTATCAAAAAGAGATTGTGCCAGACTAGCTCGATATCTGTCTTTGATAAGGTTACTGATGTTCTAGACAAGGGAAAAGTAGTAGATCTCCTCTATCTGTACTTCATTAAAATTTGGTATGGTGCCACCTGGGAAATTATTAGTTAAATGAGGGAAGATGAGGATTAGCACAAGAACTGTGAGGTAAGTAAGGAACTGGTGAAAGAGGGGAAGGAGGTTGCTAGGTAAGTTCTTATGCCTTGTTCTTGGGACCAATGTTTTCACATATGACTTTAGCCTAAAAATTAGGAGAGGGTTAACTTTTGCAGGCAGCATCATCAACGCCTAGAATCACCAGATTATACACAAGGTAATGTAGACTAACAGGGATGTGGGGGAATGCAGCAGCATGAAATGCAACGCAACAGATTTGGGTACTGTGAGCAACAGTTTCTGCTGCACACTGAATGCTTATCAGTTTGAAACAAGACAACAGAAGACAGTTGCTTGTGGCAGTCAATCACAGTACAACTATGAGCTTACAATTAGAAATGGCCATGCAAGAGATAAATGAGATCCTAGGATGTGCCAGGGGAGAAGCACACACTAGGCACAGGGGAGTACCATGGTGGTTGTATGAAGGAGGTGTAGGCATCACCTGAAACAGTCGGTGTCATTCTTCTCTCTTGAAAATGATTAACAAGAATTAAAACTGGAATAAATGCCAACATGGAAAGCCTGCATGATCAGGGGAATGGCAGGACTATTATGTGAGAGGAAATGATCACTGTTCAGTCTAGTCAAATGGAGACTGTGGGGACACATTGGGTCAAACACGATGGAAAAAGAAGTTCACAGTTCTCACAAAAGTGGTCAGCTAAACCTGTACTGGGAATTAGTATCTGTCATTGGAGAGTAGTTCAAGCATAGCTTTTCAAGGGTAACAGTAGAGACAGACAGCATAAGGCACTATGAGCAAGGGATGAGACTGTATTACATGGCTCTCTGGGAAGGCAAGAGGCAGAGCTCAGTGCTTCGAGATGTCACTTTCTGCTATCATATCATATATAAGCTGGTGAGCAATTTCAGGGCAGTTGTAATTAATGCCTGGATCCCAAGGAGCTGTACCACTGCCCGTAATATCTAGCAGCATATACAAAGGTGCTATTTCCACATCTCCTCTCCTCAGTCTGTGGCCCTCTTCCCTTGCCTTCATGTCCTGTACAGATTTGTAGAGACAGTGGAGTGGATGGTGGTTTGAAGCAGTGCCAGTGGGGTGGGCACAACAGAGCAGACACTCCAAACTCACCGTCCTTACCATACCAAAAGGAAGAGGCAGCAGGATCTACCTCCTTTCCCTTGCTCCTGTGATCTGTGGTCATTAACAGGTACCCATAAAACCCCTTCCTTGGCCCAGCCATGAGAGGAATTGCTTCCTAATGGGAGAGGAGGTGAGGGTGAGGTTGCAGCCCTCCCAGCTGGTCCAGTAAATTCTCCTAAACACTGTGTTGGTTCCCAGGGATGTGCTGTACTCAAGGTGTTGCACAGCTGTGATGGTACCACAGGCTGCATAGAGACTGGGATGGTGTAAGCAGGCCAGATTTCTAAAAAGGACCAGAAACAGAGATTTATACCCCCATCTCTCCTGAAATCAGGCTCTGCACGTGTGTGAAAAGGTGTTATAGTCATAAGAGAGCTGTTGCTGTAAAGAGATCTACCATCCCTTGTGGGGATAGCGGGGAAAATATCCACCCCATTGCCTTGTGCACTCAGAGGGAAATCCCACCTCAGAAAACCTGTCACTACCAATAGTGACTGATGGCTCTGCTGAACTGGTTGGTAGCTCTTTGCTGAAACTAGTGTAAACATCACAGGTGCCATTGCTGAGAACAGTCATTCCTTCTATCCTTCATCCCTCAGGGATTTGCTCCTGTCATCCCCTTGTTTTAAGCTGGTGAAGAGAGTATCACAGGCACTCTTAGTCAAAAGAGGAGGGGGTGGAGGCCCATCTGGGCCCTTGGTTTGATTTCATATTTATGAAACAGCTTAAATGTCAGCTTGAGTGAAAAACGACACCTTCCCAAGCTTCTCATATTAATGCCCGTGGCTGCCACTGGTTTCTTTAGGAAGGCAGCTTGTGGTTTTTCCTCTCGCTCTCCCCCAAAGGCTGCAGGGAAAGATGAATTGGACTGATAGATGAGACTGCAACTGCCGATAAACTGCTTTGCTGACAGGAGAGGGAGATGAGGGGGTGGCCTATACTGAGAAAGAAGGGAGGGAGGGAGGGAGGGAAGAAGGGAGGGAAAGAGATAGGGAGGGAGATGGAGGCAGGAAAGAGAGAGAGGGCAGGTTGGCCTATATTGCAGAGAGCTGAGAGAGTGGTCTAAACTGAAGGGGGAGAGAGATGGGGAGGGAGGATGGTTGATTGCGAGGAGAAAAATAAGAAATAAACTGGCATATGCTAAGGCAAGGGAGATGTGATAGGAAAAATAAAAATCACATGCAAGATCAAAAAAAACCACTACGGAAGCATTAATTATACATGACAGTGTATATATGCAAAAAGGAATAAATAAAAATACACCCACCACCAGCAGAGGAACTTCCTCTCGGATCTGCACTGAGCACTGGGCTGCTGGAGGCCATAGATCATCAGAGGGACTTCTTCTGCAGGTGCGTTTGCATGACACACTGCTGAATCCTGAAGAGATGCCCAAGGCAGAGCCACGCCAGGCAGTTCTGGAAGGTGGCAAGCCACCTGGGTACTGTACTGCAAGAACAGTTAGCCAGCCAGGGTCAGTCCCCCCACAGGGCCTCTCTACTTGGCTGCACGCTGATATCTACCTGAACTTGCTTGGCTATAACTTGGGTATCCGCACATTTCATGGTGCAGGTCTGATGGAGATGGTTTGTCCTTTTCTCCATCTACCTGAAGGGGCTGGGACAGAAGATGCCCGCACCAGGACTAGGTAAGGAGGCTTCTGCCTGAAGCCAGCTGGACAAGCAGGTTATATGGGTCAGCAAAAGGTGGAGGCTGAACCTCTCCAGAAAGTTAAGCAGAGAATTAGAAAAGAGCCCTGAGTTCCTTGGGAAAAGAAGATCACCTGCTATTCTCTCTGGGAGGAGTCTGATACAGGTTTGTTTTAATGGCAAACCCAGAACCTGTTGGGTTGAGTCTGAGCATCGTTGTTGGAAATGACAAGGATACTGTAGCAGAGAAACAGTGGGAAAGTAGAGGAGGGCAAACCCTTTGTCTCTTGCATAGATGTGAGGGGCCAGGAAATGAGATCTTTTTTTGGCCCTCCTGAGCTAGTTCTTGAGGGACATCACTTGTTCTAGATAAGAATAAAGAAAGGTGAGGGCTCATTGTGAGTATGCTGGGGTAAGGAGAGACTCTACTGCATTTGTATTCCAGGGGAGAGACACACCTGCCTTTTTCACCGGGAGTCGCTGACGGCAGTCTCCAAAGTTGCCTGTGGAGTGTAGCGCTCTTGGCGCTAACATCTGCTCCCTCTTCTGCTTTCAGTTAGTTTGTTGGTTGTTTTTTCCTTTAACCGAGAGATGTCTCTGAAGTCTTATTCTGTCTGGGTTCATGACGCTCAGTACCTCTATCAGCTGTTACAGTGTTTGGAGCATTATTCTTGGCAATAGCATATCACTCACTTTTCAGTGTTTCAGTCAGTTCTTGTCACTTTTTTCTCCCTGATTGAGATACTAAAAAAGTCTGCTTCCATTTCATCTTTATCCCCCGTGGTCAGCTCTGTTTACAGACTTGCTTCTTGCTTTTTTTCCTTGGCAAAGCTTTTTCCTGTGGTCTAAAGCCTCCATGCTGCTGGGGATCCGAGTCCCTCTGTGCTGACTCTTTTGTGACATTCTTCGGCTCTGTTTCATTTCCCTGTTTAATCATCCTCTTTCTTGCCGTGGGTCGTGCTAGATTGGTTCCTGACATCACATTTATATACCATCTGCTGACTAATAACATGCAAGGGATTGGTTTCCACTAATAACAAACCAGTCTAGTTTTAGACTATTTAGAGATACCAAACCTTGCTTCCCAGACACGGGTATGCAAGCCGGAGCTGAATGCTTCTTGTCACCTCTGTTCTCGCTAGCCAGGCTCTACAGCACCCACTTTTTAACAGCATAAAGGACTATTTTTCTCCATATCTTAGATTCTTCGTTCCACTGCTAACCTCAACTAGATCTGTTTGTCCCCCTCACTGCTTGAAAGGCCTTATCCAAGTTCATTTGAAGGTCTCAAACCTTAATGGGGCTCAGCCCAGCTGGGGAGAGCCTGCCTTGGAAGAGGATTGCCCTTCTCTCTATTAAGTGGTTCTGAGCAAACTTTAAGTGAAAAAGCCTACTTGTATAGCAGGGAATTAGACAGATCTCAGAGAATTTCTCCAATATTGTGTCTGCTTGGCCTGCAGTGCCCTGCTTCCATACAACAAAGCTCTCCTTCCCTCCAGGCCAAGGCTGCTGTGTACAAGCTGCCTATGGGAAAGGATCCCTGGCCCATGCTGCATCACAGGCTTTTCCCAGGAGTCCTCTGGGATGCTATTGGCTGGTCTCAGTCGAAACCAAGCCAGGGGCTCTGCCAGCAGTTTGACAATGTGGACGGTTGAATTCCAGTTACCAGGAGCACTCCCTGCATCTGTTTAACTCGCTAGCCATAAAGATGAGGATCCATTTGCTTCACAGTACCCAGAACCCTGACTCTTAATACCAATTTACACCTCAGTCCTGGCACTGAAACATTCTACCAAGATGCAAACTTCTGATCGGAATTAGGATTTCAAAATAGGTCCCAGACAAGAAGGAGTGAGTGGTTCCCAGGAGCTATGTCTTGCCTCCTTGTTCGTCCTGTTGTACTAGTGACCTCAGCAGCTTTCTTAGGAAAGCAGTCAGTTGATATGAAGCAAATCAGACACTGGGATTGGAAAAGGAGCCTCAAACCAAAGCCGAGAATCACATCTAATTTTATTTTCTCAGAAAATCCTCTCACGCGACTGCAAGGAAAAGTGGGATCCTCCGCTTGGAGACAGCATGTTGGCTACTAGCAGGTTGCAGCAGGCTGGAGGGTCTCATTGTGCGAGGGGGTGGCTGCCTAACTCCGGTGATACTGGGTACCCAGCAGCGAGGCTGCGCGTGGTCCCAACCCAAAGTAGCTCTGAGGCACCAGCCTTCTCCCACACATCGTGGCCAGGGGACTGCAGGAGGTTTTGGCTCAAGTTTTCCTTCTCCCTTTTGCCTCCCTCTCCTCCGTATCCCTGCTGCAGACCTGCAATTACTCGCTGTTCCCGCACAGCACGTGCTCGGCTCCCTGCGGGATTGGGGAATTGGAGGCGCTAAGCGCTGGGAGGAAGAGAAGTGCCAGGGCTGCAGCCGGGGAGCAAAGGGAGGAGCTAATTCTGGTGGATGAGCACTCCTGGCCCCTCTGCTCTCCCAGCAAATCCTGGCCGGCAGCCTCGGCTGCGAGCGGCCCAGGAAGCAGGAGGTCTCCTGCTGTCTCCAGGTGGAGCTTTTACTCCAGCTCCCGCAAGGCGCTGGCGGAGCTGGGCGAAGGACGCAGCGAAGCTCAATGTGAAATTACCTCGACGCTTGAGCACACATGAGCCCTAAACAAACCCCAGCCTAATACTCAATACCCATCGCTCAAATCCTAATTAAACATCCACCGGTAATTCTTCTGTTAACCCTCTCCAGTCAGGGCCAAGTCAGGATCTTTTGAATTGGGCCTTTGGGCCCTTTAGGCTTATGCTCTGGATCTCCCACCTACAGGATTTAATTAAAGTGACCCAGTTTATGGCTGGGAAGGCAACAAAGAGTAACCCTCTGCTCCTTCCCACATCAGCCCTTCTAATAACATTTGACAACACTGGCAATATTGCTCTGCACTTTGGGGAGGTGGAGGGAGGCACCATAAGATCCACAGGTGGACCTTTTCCCCTCACCTTTTGCATATTGCTTTCTTTTTAAAAAAAAAAAAAAAGAGAGAGAAGCACTCTATGTCTTCTTACTCTCAGGACAAGTTGGCACTGGCATGGGACCTTATGGGGAAGAGTGAGGCAGCACCTGCTGTCTAAAAATTGGTTTACAGGTGGGGAAGCCCTCAGGGTATCAGCTGTCTCCCGTTTCCTCTGAGTAAGCGAAGGAACACAGGTGCCTTCTGACAAAAAACAGGTCAGCTATTTTTGTTACAATAGCCTTCCCTCAGAAATGAGCTTTCGTGTGTTTCCTGGAAATTAGGATGTCATCACTGATGTTTTTATTTTGTTAATTGGGGGAAGGGAAATGGATAAAAGTGCAAACGAAACAGAAGCAGGGTGGAGGAAAGAGGTTAGACAATGTTTGGGCAGTACATATGATTGTTTTTGTTTTTTAAAATGACTCACTCATTGAGAAATAAACCTTTCTTAATAAAAATAAAGGATCAAAATGAAATATTATTATAATTTCATTACAACTGATGCTTTTATTGACCCAAAACTTTGTGTCTTCATTTTTCTGCTCTAATTAAAAACAGATTAACCAGGTTATGTTTTTACCCAACTCCAGTCAACCTCTTTTTGGTTGGACCTTCTTTTCTAGTGTTCATTCCTCCTCCTCTTTCTGCGGCTCTTGGCTCTGGAACTGTTTGTTGTAGGAAGCCATTCCTCTGCTGTAGAGAACAGATCATGTTTAAAAATGTGTTTGTTAGGACATTTGCACCAGCTAGAGACAACATATAAATTAACCAGGATGTTACACTGAAGCCTGGGCTGGATTAGCCCCTTGCAAGTGCAGGGAAGAGAAGAATGCACTCATGTTGGTAAAGGAGCAAAGAAACAGCTTGTTATTACGTGACCTGTAGAAAGAACTCAGGAACACCAAGTCTCTGACAGGGGGATTCAGTGGTCTTTTGTGATCACTGTCAGCCTTGGCTATAGGTCTAGCTAGGATCCAGATTTGCAAGCCCCTCTGCACGTTTGCTGGGTTGAGAGTCTCTCATCTCCCAGCCTCTGCATTGCTTCCTTGCACACAGGGCTGAAGCTGCAGGGGTGTGTAATTTCATGTGACTTGCTCTATTATTAATATCTCCATGTGCAGCAGTCATTGCAGTGAGAATAAACTGTTATTTTTTATTTTAAATGGTTAATATTCATCAAATGTTTATGAAAATACTTAACCCATAATGATGACAAACACAGTGTCTAATAAAGATGGAAGTGAAGATTCTCTTTGTGAATATGTAATCAGAAGAGTAAAGAAAATTACATTAAAAAGACTTCATTATGCCATTAAATGTGTGAAATGACTTTTTCTTCTCCATTTTAATTTTAGCATATTTCTTTTTTTTTTTTTCTTTTTAAATATCTCTGACACTTTCATGAGATGGGTACATAAAGAGGCATTGGCTGCTGTAACAAGAGGAACTCTGACTGGCGGCATCCATCATTCCCATCCAAATTTCAATTTCATTTATCTTTAAGAAAAATCAACACCATTTCTACCAATGATTGTCATTTTTTCCCTTTATTTCCTTGGGGAGAGAGAGATCCTTATTACAGCTCTGAATGCAACATGTTGTTTCAAAACCCTCTGTAATGCTGCAGGCCCAGAGTCATTCCCCCCCAAAGCAGGGGCTTACTGATGTGCAAGTACAAGTGTGCCTATTATTGTCTGACACCCTGGGACTTGTATCTGGCACTTCTGGAACTAATAGGGTGAATCTCTGCTGTTTGAAATAAAAACGTAAAGGCTTTTGATAGAGTTCTTTAGGGCTGTGTACTGATAGCTTCAGGCAAAAATGGGTCAGACTTATAGGTGTCATGTGTTTCACCACCTAGGAAGCTGCCCAAAACTTCATGGTCCCAGACCAGTCCTAAGTGATGTGCAAGCTTCCGTTCTTGTTGATACCATAAGCTGAATCACACTCTGATGCTAAATCCCAACAGTGAGAAGTAGGAAACATGGTTACCTGGATAGGGGCTGTGACAGACCTCTCTGGGGAGATGACAAAAAAGACACCACTGAGCACAACCATGGTGACAAAAAAAAAGGGGTTCATAAGAAAGCAGAAAGCTAGGTGCCTGCAAAGGCCTGGAAGCCTCCCCAGCCCATACTGTCCAGCCTCGCTGGTCAGCCAGGGAGAAGAGGCTGCATGGTTCCACTTTAAAGGGCAGCACAGCACGTGTGCTCCCAGGACAGGCTCATGAAACAGTCAGTTATGACAGTTCTAAGAAATGAGGAAAAGAAAAAAGAAAGTATTTATTTTAGTTGCGTGTTAATTGCAATGTTAATTTAAACAATTGATGCTAGCTTTTGGCAAGAAACTCTAGCAGCTCTGTATTTAACATGCACCTTTATTGCAACAGTGCTTCAAAACAAAACATATTCTCTTATATTTAGGCTCTTTTGTCGTACTCATCTCCATGGCAGCCAAGTAACATACACCTCTGCTGTGTCACCCCAGGTGTGTCCCACATGTAGATGTCTAAGGAGTGGATATGTCTGCTCTTACAAGAACTATTTCTGAGAATTATTCCAACTGACTCTGGACCTCATCCCCTTTGCAGAAGAAATGTCTCTTTGGTCTACCACAGGCCAAATATGATGGTTCCCAATTTGTGAACAGTTTGAAGATCGTCGCTTTTTTTGTCAACTGTATATTTTCAGAAACACGGCCTCAGTTGTTTGAGGACATTGTGCATTGTCCTGCTAGCTCTCCCTCCAAAAATCAAGAGGGACTTTGGTGGGAGGTGTGTCAAGTGCAGGTATTCTTTGCATAACCAGCTTATGAAAAAGGCTTGAAGAGTTATGAGTGGGAGGAGGGTCCACAAACAAAACCTGTAATGAAGAGACTTCCCAATCAAAATGTGATCAAAGATGCTGCTGCCTTCTCCCAGCCTACTGCTTTCCATCTGAAACAGCTGACAAATGGTTATGTTGTGTTTGCAATTACAGTTCTCTGAAAGTGATAAATTATTGCGATTATTCCTAAATACAGGACTTTTACGTGTATAATTAATACATAGAAGAGAATATCTGATAAGTGGTAGGACACGTTCCAGTTCCATTTACACCATAATACATCTGGAGTAGCTCCAGCTGTCCCTGTTCATGGAAAACCGCTGTTACATTGGGCTTGCACACTTGGAGTACCTTGCAGGAGTCTTCCCTGTCAGAGCAGCAGAGAACATAGTATGGCTCATATGGTTTAATCCCCACATCTAAAATCTCAGTTCTAAGGTCTCTCTTTCCAGGGGGAAACAATGAGGAGACTTGTTTCTTATATATTACACTGATATGTCCAATAGCAACTCCTAACCTACTAGCTTCAGGCTCTGAGTGCAGTCACCTCACTGCAGGTGAGAATCATGGGTGTGGAGCATGTACAGAATCACCTGCTAGTTGTGCCAAAGTCCGGGATGTGCAGCCTCTATCATGAGAATCTGCCTTCTCTCCTGTTGTCTGTCAGTGGTTAGGAAAAGCCAGTCCTACGTTTATTCCAGCTGAGTGCTTCCCTAGAGCACGAGTGCTGTGCTCAGAGCTCAAAGTCTGTGATGGCACTAACAGCAAAAAATACTCTAAATGCAGAGCCAGCATAAGAATAGCAGAAGGAAATTGTACAGTAATATAGTCTCCTGACACGGTTACCCATTAATGCCAGCTTTAAAGGTTAATGCAATTTAACTCGCTCTCAGCTATTACTCTGAAATAACATACCAAAGCCTCCTCTATAAGCAGATAACAGATAAGGATGCTTTATGATAAACACCCGCAATAAAACTGCAGAACTTTACAGTGTTATGCTTGCAGGAGTGGCAGATTTGCCTTTATTTGTGCACGCATGTGTATGGAGGAAAGCAGAGAGTAGAGAAGGGAGCTGGAAGAAGAATTCTTGGCTCTCAGACTATCAGATAGCTTGATAAATCTGTCTTGTATGTGTTGCTTCTTGCCAATACAATGGAAATGAATTGACATATCGCATGTCTACTGCAAGTTGAGCTTCCTTCTGCACAGGCAGAAGCAAAGATGCTGGTCTACAAACCACCCATAAGAAAATTTGTTTGATCAGATCTATTTATTTGTCTTTTGACAAGACAAACCCCATCAGCTTTACCGCATAACAGCAAAATGTAGAGCTTTCTCTCTCTCCCATCTTCTGTTTTAAAGTTCTGCAAAATGTTTCAGTGTTGAAGTTTTTCTTCAAAATAATAACTTTAAAAAAAAGTCATAATCTCATTTCACTATGGAAAGTGTGAGGCAACTTAGTGCAGGATTTACTTTGTCTCCTTGTGGGATACACAGAAGATACATAAGAATATGTTGCCTGGGGATTATTGTAACCTCTCATTAATATTCTTAAAACACTTTGAGATCTTCCATTATATTCTTTCACAGGTTAAAGGACAATATTTGCATGTCTATGGGACAGTGAAATATTTTTATTAAAAATTATTAACCTTAAAATTTTAGGGCTCAAGAAAGACACCATTGGTTTTGTATGCCAAACACACACACACATACATACACACACAGAAACATGCAGGGAGTGCTAATTCTTAAATTACTGGGCAAAAAGCCCTGCAACCTGGAGAGGCAATCCACGAGCTCCGTTGCAAAGGGCCTGTTCAGGACTCACGGGACAGATCCACTCGCCCTGCTTTCTTTGCACTCAGAGCACCAACGTGACACTGTCAGCCCTGCTTTTGCCGAAACACTGGCATTGGGCAGCAGTGTCAGAGACTTGGCATGAGAGGTCGTGCAAAGCTAGCGCACTGTGATTTTGTATAGGTGTGCCTTGCCTCAGCTTTCTGACTTTCCATTATTCCTTTGAATTACCTTTTCCGCAAAGCTGATTATGTCTTTACATTTGCAGGGCAGATTTTTTTTTTTTTCTTTCTCCTTCCAGAATTGTCTGTTGTTCCTCAGGATGCTTTCATTTTTCTGTTCAGCATCTCCCTTTTCTGTTTCATATTTTCTTTGCCTTTTTTGCTGGAATATGACATTGCCTTGAAAAGGATTAATACAATTCTGGGATGTATCAGGCAAGGGTATTTTCAAAAAGGGAATTATTTTATTAGTACACTGAGATGAGGGACTGAGAAGGCCTCACTTAAAATATTGTGGCCAATTTGGGTCACTTCTGATCAAAAAAGGGAAAGTGACGTATAGTAAAAAGTTGTGAGAATGATTAGGGGAAGAGGCAGACCTTTAAAAAGTGTGTGTGGGTGGCTCCGTTAGACTAGCAAAAGAAAGATGAGAGGGAGTACAGTTTTTCTTCATAAATACAGTCTTTGTAAATACCAGGATGGAGAATTGTTTCAGCTGACGAAAAGCACTGCTAAAAGATCAGATGAGTATAAATTAGCTTGGAAATCTGGAGAAGTTTTCTAAACTTCAAAGGAAAGAAGTTCTGGCCTTCCATACAGGATAACAAGGGCAAGGAACTTAAATAATTAAAAAGTAGAGCTTGCTGAGTTCATAGAAGGAATTACACTGCATTTATATTTTAATTAATTAATTTCATGCTTCAGAGCTCCCACTGACCACTATTGGGGTAAAGAAGAAAGTCCCTTCATTTCCTGGGACTTTATTTTCTTGGATGTGTATGTAAGGGTGGGAGGAATGAGGAGTGGGGAGAGGGCAAATTGATCTTCCTTTGAAGCATTAAATTACCCAAATAAGAAATTGGCCAAGGCTAAAGACAGGATAGTAGGTGGGTTATACTGGTGCTCCTAGTGGTACTGCCTGACTGATGTGTCTTGAATTAAAAGCATTGATTGGATGTGGAATCGGGAAAGAATTTTCTTCTGGACTGAAGAGCAAGGATTGTTTAGAGTAATTGCTCATCTGGGCTTCCTCTACAGCCATATGGGGCAAGAAATATCTGAGTGTGCCCACCTGTGTGCAATTGCATGAGTCTAAGATCTTCCCAAGGCTCTTCATCCATCCAGTTGTCTTGGCTGGACATGGTAGTCACAGCAGCATTTGCTCTTTTGCATCAAGTGTTGTAAAGTTGTAGTGTTTCTGACGTAGAATTGGAATGGGGATTGAAGCAGAGGTTATGGATGTTTCTCAAGTTAATATCTATTCCATTGTTGTCTGTAGTATTTGGACACTGGAATTGGTAGCCTATATGGTTGCCTTCTGTTCTATGTCTGTCCAGTGAATATTTTCTCTATTTTTGCCCCTACCGTTGAATTAGTTGGGTTATTTCCCTCTGCTGTTATTCTTTCTCCCCTTTCTTTTTTGTTGACCTTCCTCTTTTGATTTCTTTGCCTGTTCTCTGCAGGTTAATCTTGTCTTGTCCTATTGTTTCTACTTCCCTCCTTCTGCCTGTCAGTCCCCTTTTCTAGAGTTGTCTCAGTTGCTGCTAAAACATAGCTCCTGGCACCTGGTAGAAAGAAAAAAGAAATAAATTTCACTTCCTTTTTTCCCATCCCTATAGAATAAGCCTTTCAATGTGTGCACGCTGAGTGGAGGCATGCCACATCACTGCCACGTCATTCCTTTGACCTTCACATGTGTCTCAGCAGTTCTGAAATGGGGAAGCAAGAAGTAATCTTTGTGCATGTGTCCTGGCTAACAACAAATATCTGACAGAGAAGACTCTGGATCTCCTGCTTGATATTCTTATGCCAAGAAGTTCTGCTGGGTAGCAGCAGGCTGGTATCATATTTATTCATCTCACATGGCTGTCAAGGTGATGGAGCTGTGGGCCTAGACATACTAGGCTTCTGAGGATGCCCATGAACTCTGTTTTTCCATGCTAGCCTTTTATTTTGGGGAATAAATCTTTCTTCTGTAGTGCCTTTTCTGGAGAGCAGCAACACAAGAAGTATCCAAAGGACCTGCTCTCTATCTTGGCATTCTGTTGGAAAGACCTTATCAGTAGAACCAGTTCTGGACTATTCCACAAAATGGGAAGTTTTGAGTTTGTAGACACCAGATGATTTACTTCTAATGAACAGGGTTCAATGAAACTTCTGTTTAGAAAGTTTTCTGAGGAGAGGAAAGAGCTCTGCTGCAGAATATCTATCAACCAAGTGCTCATTTTATGAGAGAGAGACAACTTCAGGTCCCCTTTCTTCCTGATTCAGACCAAGGACTCAAACCCTATGTGAACTGCATCTCACACGAATTCCCCAATATCAGCATTACCTATGGGTAGCTAAACTCTTCTTTAGAATGCCGAAACACATCATACAGCAAGAAATTAAAGACTTCATAAAACACAGACATCAACTTTAACCACTGGTCTGTATATGTTATGCCAGAAACAGTACTGAGGAAAGAATGAGTGGGACACATACTATTGCAACAAGAGGAAAAAGGGAAAAGGAGAAAAAAGCACTTTAGCTCAGACAATGCCAAGGTCTAGTGGCATAAGATCCAGGAAAAGGACATGAAAACATAGAATAGCTTTCTGATGGGAATCCAGGCTACAAAAGATCATGAGGATAGATAAGTAAGAGATGCTGAAGCAAAGTAAAGCCTTTGTCCTTTGATGGATAATACTTCCTTTCACCGTAGAAATTTCAATGAAAAATGCAGGGAAAATACAGACTTCAGCAGTACCTGAAGTTGGGTCTTATATCTAGTCTCACCACTCCATTCCTTCTTTCTTTTGAAATTATTGTTTCAGTCTTGTGAGAGACTGGCTGCTTCAGGAAAGGTGTCTCTAGAGTTTTTATAGGACTTAAATCAAGCTACCAGAGGAGAAATGCCCTGCAAGATCCTACATTGCATGCAGCAGAAACCTTGGAGCTACTTAGCTGAAACAGTTCAATTCAGCAGCCAAAGAACTGGAGGAGAATCTCACACCATCCTGTAGGGTGGTGGTTCATAAGGGGATTTTTGAGCTGCCCCAGCTTTACACATGCAAAAAAGTGATGAGTGAGTCAAAGTGTGATTTCTCAGTGCTCCTGCACAGCCTATGCCAACTCTGGCTATGGAGATCTGAGTGAGAAACATCCTCTGGCTCTTTTATTGCTGAGAGGCAGCATATTCTCAGAGGGACTCCAAACCTAGCAAGACAGCCCAAAGCAACGTCTAGGGAAAAAGCAAGTGCAGGCAGCGCACTAAGCTCCATAGTCATCTCGAGAAGGGATGAAATTACATAATTTCTGTCCCTTCTTTGAAACATTTATGCCTTCGAATGTCAATGTGGCTGCTGAGACTTCAGCTTGCACATCCCTCAGGCTACAGCAACCACCTCCCCAGAGACTTTTAAAAGAGTTGAGTGATTTCTTAGGGCTGTTCAGAAGCAAATTGATTTAACTCCTTTGTGCCTGAAACTGAAACTCCCTTATTTGATGAAGCAGCAGGAAAAATGTCAGGTCAACAGAAAATTCTGTCATTCTCTAGCTGCCCAATGGCAAAAGAACAAAAACAATGACAAGAAAATAAATGTGGGACATCTAATCCATTCCACCATGTTTCTGACCCTTGTTCAGGTCTTTTTCCTGTGCAGTGTCATGAATAAGGAGAGAAAACATTTTGGATTAGCTAGGGCACAGAGAATCAGAGGAGGGTAGGTGTAACGGGCAGATGAGGGTCAGGACAGGCAGTCTTTTAAAGACCCTGGCTTGCTTTGCCTTTACTCTTTGTCACAATTTCATACCTGGTCTGTGATGACTGCTTTCTCTGTCCTCTAAATCCTGTTGATGACAGGACACCACGTACTGCATTTCCACTGAAAATCAGGAGGTTAACGCGTTGGTGAATGAACTTGGGAATTTTTCTTTCTATATAACTTTTCTTCTCTTTCATGGCCTCAGGTGAATGCAATTTTTTTTTTAAGTCCTAGAAACTGCCTGCTTACAGACTTGTAGCTTCCAACCACCAAAGTCCCGTGTGGCTCTTCTTAATTGTCCATATAAATTGCTTTCTATTTTGGACACCATGAATATCTCAATAGCATCTGCTTCTCCCTTCCAGGCACCACCAACTGTGCATGAAATTCCCCCCAAAGAGGCCAGGTAAGAACTGTTTCCCATTGTTGAAAAAATAAAGAAACAAAGGAATTTACACAAAGGACAAGCTGACTTCCCAGTGCAGTAAGCAGGTGAAAATGCAATAGGGTCTGGTATTTAGCCAAGAGGAAGAAGATGCCAAACAGGAGTAACCCGTCTGTTCATAGCCACCTTCCAGCCAGAATTATGGGTTATTAAGCATTAGAACAGGCTGCCCATGGAAGTGGTTGAGTCACCATCCCTGGCGATATTTAAAAGATAGGTAAACATAGTGCTTAGAGATATGGTTTAGTGATGGTTTTTGTCAGTGTTAGGTTTATGGTTGGACTAGATGATCTGAAAGGTCCCTTCTAACATAGGCAATTCTATGATTCTATGAATAAAAACCATTGTGCTCATCACGTTTCTTCACTGAGAGCTGTTTTGGTACATTGCTCAGCAGTAGCATTTACACAAGACATAGACAGGAAATGAATAGCTGTATAGGCTGAAACTGTGAGAGGACTCCAAAGAATGGTTAGGGGACCTATTTCTTCTTAATCTCTTTTTTATCATCCTCCACTCTGCAATCTCAAAGCACGTTTACAATTGACATTGACTAGTCTAGAGTCTGCTACCTGGGAGAGTTTGATATCATTCACTTTATTTTACTGATGAAGAAAATGAAGCAGAGAGAGAGAGGGAGATTAAAAGATGACTTTGGTATCTCATACCAAGTCAGAGGCAAAGCCAAGAATACTGTTGATACATCCTGACTTTCTAAATTAAGCACAAGAACGCCTTTCCTAGTGGAAAGTCTGCCAGAGTGTTTTGAATAGGCAATACTTCTGTTTTTAAAGTAGTTGAAAATGGCCTTCTGAGCACACTTGCCACCATAAGGCACTCAAATGCACCATAGGACTAGGTCTGCACTGGAAAAGGTCTAACTTACCAGTGGGCTTATGTGAATCAGGAACTTCTGCTCCAAGCAAGAGTGAAGACAGAGAAATTTAGATGAGCAAACATGGAGTGAAAAGCATGTCTTGTTTTTTTCTTCAACATAGACATTTCTCCGGGAAACTGGCCCTCCCACATCCCTTTCTGGAGATTGTTGAGTATCTCAGAAGGTGTCCTATTCCAATATTACATCTCCCCCTTGTCATCCCCTCTGCCTGCCAGCCTGACCTTTTTTTAGGAGATATGGCAAAATCATTGCCCAACTGATATGGCTGCAGGCATGAAAATGAAGTGTGAAAAACTGCCAGACCCAGTGCCAATCTTATTATTATGAGTCAAAGCTGCATTTTACGCTCGGCATATAATTGTGCTTTGGACTAGATGGGTATAAATTGAAGATTGGCTACAGCATAAGTGTTCATTAGATTGAAACTAAAACAAAGCTAAATTATCAGAGTCAGGGAGGGAATGTGTTTTCCTATGCACTGTGTTGGCAGTGCCATCTGAGTGCCTCTGCATTATGCTGTTTTCATGTCTTGGTTTGGAAGGAAAGGGGAAAGAAAGATGTGAAATGGAGGAAAGAGGTGCTCAAAAAAAGGTACTGATTTTCTTTTCATTGGTCATACTGTTCTTTGCTTGTTGTCTCGTCAAGCTCTATGTATTAAAGAAATTGCTGAGGCTGAGTTTGGGAGCGGTGGACCACAAGTGCCAGAAGAGGGAAATCAGGTGTTTTGCTGAGAATAGTGGAGAGATGTTGTATTTGCTGTTTTTCTGCTTAGAGCCCTTCAAAGCCACTTTGTGTTTGGTTGTTTTTTTTCCCCCCCGATATAGCCTGATACTACCCAAAGAGGCCCTCTTAGGTTCCCTTGCTGCTCCTTATTATGACATGGACAGCTTTTCTCTCCGTATTTCAGACCAGGTACTCTTCTTCTCACAATTACCTAACTTACCTTAACTCATGCAGCACAGATACCCCTGCTCCCTACTTTTGCTATCTTTTTGGTTTTTCACGTGGCAGAAGGTGGAGTGCTTTGGATCCCTTCACCATGTTTACTGTTGTTCAATGTGCTGAGAACCTTCTTCCTGTTACTTTTGCCCTCTCCATCCTTTCCTATTATCTGGCTTGGTTCGGTCCAGCAGCTGACAGTAGGCCACATCTGGAAAAACATGTTTCTTTCCTCTGTCCCCCTTACAGCTTGAAGGTCCACACCCTGCGTGATGATCTAAGGCTCTTTTGGAGGCTGTGTTTATGAAAACATCATGTGCTACAGTTGTTGTGCTCAGCCAGGCATTCAACTGAACACTATTTGGGGTTGGAAAGGGGCTATACTTTCTTTATTTTCTTTCTTTGGGTACTGTGAGTCAGAAGAGCTTTTATGAAGGGTTGGACGTGGTGAGTCATTTCAACTTCTATGTCTGTAAGTATTATTTTATAGCATCTAGTTACTTTTGTTATAGGTATTACGAGATAATAAATAAATAAAATATTATGACTTAGTGACTGCAATGCTGATTCTGTTAACAGGCTTATTCTCCCTCTGTTACCTATATTTGTTTAAAGCAGCTTCATTTAACATTTATGTAGGCTTTGGTGCAGAGAAAATGTGTTACAACACGAGTTTGTCCTAAGGGATCCTTACAGTACTAACAGCTACATCATCTACAGAGGCAAATATTGCTAAACACTGATAGGAAAAGACATCATCTAGGTCACTTAAAACCATTTTTTACACACTTGTTTTGCAACAAAACCCTGTGAAAGTTAATCTGAGCTTATCCTTTTGCCATTTTGTTGAAGGCAAAGAGGTACAGGCATTACCTGGGCACTGGGTGGAAGATGAATTCCATCACATTGCTCTGATACAGCTCCAGCAGAATAGATTGCATTACTCTGGTCACGATACATGAAGAAAATGCACTTTCTTTGTTCATCTGACTTCTCTGCCGGGCTCCATCAGTGGATTTCAGGCTGAACCTGGGCTTAATCATCTTCCATTTAGGTTAGAGAAAAATTCAGTGCCAGAGTCTGCAGTGGGGGGAGAAAAGGAAAAAAGGAAAATCACTAAATCTTCTTTTCTAGTTTACCTTATGTTTATGTCTCATTATGTGGCTTTGGGCTTCATCTCATTATTTCTTTGTACTGTGCCTTTTCCATCTGATAAGCAGAGTTGGTGCTAATAATAACCTCCTGCATCCTGTGTAATGCTAAGAGCCTGCAACATGTCCATGTGAAAACTGAAATTCTTATTAGTACAAAATTTTTATATTCTGCTAGATGCCTCAGAACTGTTCCCCCTAATGGAACCCTGCCTTATTCTGCTGTAACTACCTTCGCTTGGGATGAAAAGAAAATTCCCAATGAGAACAGCATCTACATTCACCTCAAGTTTGGGTTCCAACATGCTGTTGTGCTCTAGGGGTTCTAATTTGAGGCATTAAAGGTCACTTGTTCATTAAAGAGTGAAAACAGCCTCTATGCTCACTCTGTTTTGGGATCCTGCACCATATTCCATACTGGTGAGCAAATAGTACTTTAGGATTCCAAGAAAAATTCACACACAGTTTATAGGACAGCAACAGAAATAATTAGGAATACATGAAAGTCAGAGACAGAAATAGCTTAGAGAGAAAGACCAGTGAGATAGCTGTAGGAGAACTGGGTTTGTTTAACTTAGAGAAGGGAAAACTGAGAGGATAACAAGTCTTCAAGAACATAAGAGGTTTTGGAAAAGACAAAGAGAGGAAGTGATTCCCCATGGCCATGATGGATAGAACAAAAGAGTAATGGGTTTAAATTGCAGTAAGAAAGGTTCAGGTAAGACAAAGATTGCTTCAGGAGGTCATGCAGTCTCTCATTAGAGGTCTTTAAGACAACATTAGATAAATAAGATTCAGGAGTGACATAGGTGTATTTGATTCTGATCTGAAGTCAGGAAGACAGACTAGATGACCTGTCATGGTCCCTTCCAGGCCTCTGAATAAGACAAAAGAATTCAATACCTTACATGTAGTAAGAACGTTGTTGCAGCTGTGATGGCCTAAGAATATCAGCAAGGCAAAGTTTTATCAGACAGACTGAAACAGGTCTTTTATTGGACTGATTTTAGATCTAAGACAGACAATACAGCTTGAAATTTTCTGCTTTTAACCTGAAAAACAAACTCATACCTTCCCCCCCTCCCAATTTTTCTCTGTCTGCCTAATAAAAGGTGGTACTTTTCCCTACAAATTTTGTCTTGGTTAGTCTATCCCTAAGTATATCTGGGAAAAGCTTCGACATTTCTACAGTGTTTTTGTTCTTCAGAATGGATTGTGGGAATATTTTTGTATGCTGTTTTGAACAACAACTACTGATCAAAATAGTCTTTTCAGAATATTTGAGTTTCGTTTCAGCTTTGATTATTTGTGGTTGTTCCAATGAAGTATGTGATATTTCATTCATTCCCAGTTTGCACAAATATACATGTATGTCTCTTATGATGTGAAAGACTTTGAAAGGCACTGAAATACACTTAGTCTTTTAAGTATTCAAGGAGTGGGGGGGAAACCCAACAATAAAGAACTGATCACACCAGCATTCTTGGAAAGTGTGTTTGAAAAGTGGCTATGTTGAAAGACAGAGTTTGTAAGAAAAAAAATCGGATATCCGTCAGTGCCTCTCTTTTTCTGCAGCATTTTCCTGGCTTTAAGGATTTGCTTAACTGTGTCATTCCTGTTCTGGGGACATCACTTTTCTCTATGCTGGAAGAGGACCTCACTCGTCATTTTTATTCGAGGCCATTCTATCAGGATATATTCCCTTCCTGCCATGCAAAGATCCATCTCTCTTAGAGTTTCTCAATGCCCGGCATTGCTGTGAACACCTATTCCTACCTACAGAATATATATCTTTTAGCTCTCCAGAAAGACATTTCATAATACAGGAGTGGAAAGAGAGAATGAGCTGTCACTGGAAGGAGTCAGAGATGGTTTATTGTTTTCTACCAGTTCCCCAAATTCTAAGACTAGAAAGTCGGTGGATTGGACTATGTTGTATCTACCATAATTCCAAGCCTCAAAAACAACGAGTTTGTGCTTTTATGAAACAATCTGATGTGCTTGGAAATCTGGTACTGGATCAACATAATTCAAAATTCGGTGGCCAGAAAAGGTGGGACCAGAGAGAGAAGACTGGGACAAAGGGATAATTAGCACTGCTCAGAAATACAAGCAAAAGTACATCTCATCCCCCTCAAAATCAGAATTTCTTTACATTTTAAGAAAGGGACAGGACATGTTACTGGAAAAGTGGGTGAAAAGCACCTTCTTTATGTTATAATAGAAGTGGCTTTGGGCCTGAGTAAACACTATGTGTTATGAGAAGGGGCTGTTTGTGAAGTTGCAGTTGTGTGTGGACTTCCCTAGGAAATCGTAAGACACTGATCTAACAAGTTATGCTTATTGACTGAATTTTGATAACTAACTGTATGTTCTCTAATGTACAAAAAAAGTCAGATACAACACAAGTCTTTAAGCCTCTGTCAAAGTGGACTGAACTAATGTGTTTTTCTTGCACCGGTAAGCTACCAGCCAAGAAGAAATACTGTGGAAACACAGATGTGCATCTGAGCACTTACACAAACATCAGCCTAATATCCAAGCATCTGTTCTATGCTCGTCTTCTGCTTCTGTCCTTATTGCAGGATTTAGGCACTTTCTTTAACGTAAATGCGCTTTTCACTTTGCTTTTTTTAAATACATAGAGGGAGCAAACTCACGTTTATGCTGAAGATTAGCACTGTTAAAGAAATAAACTTGGTAGCACGAATGAAAAGTCATAAGGCTTGGGTTAGTCTGTGGAAGAACCATCCCTAGAAATCAAAATATCAATACTTCTCACCATATCAAGACTTGGCACCAAGAAAACTCCATCACTTGACCAAGGAAGTATTCCCTTATGATAGACTCTCACTAGGGTAAAGAACAGAATCTGCAACTGAGAGCTTTCTGCAATGTTTTTAATATCTTGGGCCCAGACTATGAGGATAAAGAAAAAAACCATGAATTTTGCTGTGAGTTCTGTGGGGAGCCAGCATAGGCAGCAGAGGACAAGTAAGATGTGCTTGGAGTTGTTCATATTGTTGCAGTGAGCTGTACCAGCTGGACTCTCCAAAGGGTCATTGCAGTCCTGTAATCCAAACAGAAGGTGACAAAAGCTTGGCTACCCAAGGCCAGGACATGAGGTGCCAGGATGGAGTGGAGTCTTCTAGCCAAATGGGGATGGCAGAGACCTCTGCTTCGGCATTCTTTGTCCATGCTTTGAGGCCTTTCCTAGAGCATTGTCTGAACAGACTGTTTGTGGCTGTTCACAATATGGAAAGGCTGCCACAGAGGGATCATAAACTATTGAAAATGCATCTTTTGCCTGCCAGAATAATCTCCTTCCTTGGGTTCAGCTTGCACAATCTGGTTTTTATCCACAGAGCCCATCGTGTCCAAGAGACGAGCCACTCTGATGTAATGGGCTCATCATAAACAGTGAAATTAAAGAGGACTTCTCTAGGTCTAGAACTGAGGCACCTGGGTTCACATTCTTGCACCAGATGTTAGACAAGAGTGGACTGAGAAGATGACTCTGATGAGTCTCTGTGGGTGGAGCTGTGAAGACTGGAAACATGCTGATACTGCCAAGAGTTTTGGTATAGATCTATAGGCTACTTACCAATGCTTTGTCAAATCTTCACGTTCTACACACTGGGATAGGCTATTCGCAAGCCGAATATTCTTCATTATTTTCTGGTATTTAGGCTGTAGTCTGTTCATACTTATGCTATTCCATTTCTTTTTAGCTGAATGCTTCTTCTACCACTTCTGCTATAGGGCCTTGAATTAATGTGATTGCATTTGTTGTGTAAGTCTTGGTGGCTTTTGAAAGTGATAAAGGTGGAATTCAGATGCACATGTGGGACTGGCACACTGCTACACTTCCCAAGCTGCAACAAGCAGATCCATCAGGACTGAGATATGTGACCCCAATGCATTTGAGGTGCAGCAATCCACAAATTTCAGATCCAGACTTGTAGTGTCAGTATAATTTTAGGAGAGCAAATTGAATATAAGCCTTCAGTTTAAACTGCCATGAAGAAAGAAACTTCCTATGAAATACGTGAACGTGGCTGGAGAAGGTTTGAAGGGTTAAAATTGAGTTTAAAAGATGAAGTCAACTGAGTGAAAAGAAAATCATTTTCTGGTTTGGCGGCCAAGCCAGAAGTGGTAGAGCTGGTTTGGATCAAAACAGAAATTTTGGCAGGATTGGGAAATAAGCTGTTTATTTCACCGTCACTTGAGAAATCAAATTTAGGTGGCCAGTGTTTCCTTTGAATGTCAATGTCATGTTTTGTTTTGAGTTATTTGATTCTATTTTAAAATATATATATAAATTTTCTTTTTTCTCTACAGGGCTGATCAATTCTTGAAAGAGTATGAAAGGTTAAGGTTCCTTTAGCAAATGTCAAAGTGAAACATTTCAGTGTATTAAAAACTTTTTAATGAAAATATCTCATTAGAACTCCTCCATTACCCAGCCTTTCTGTCTATTTATTGCAATGATTTTCCCCTGAGGACAGGGTAGAATACTAAAAAAGGTGGGTTAGTCAAAACTATTTGCTAAATGATGATGAAACAGGAAAGTATTCTGCTCCCCTTAGTATCTATTTTTGAAAGCCTTTTTACGTTTCCTCATGATGTTATTTTCCTCTTTAAGGTGGATTATCAGTTCATCATTTGGGTCATCACTTTTAAAGTACTAAGTCCTAGATACATTTCTGCCATGTACACCACAATTTAGTCCAGTCTAAGACTTCTTATTTATAAATCTTCTGTAGCTTTAGGCAATCAGGTGAAATCTGACTGCAGGTTGTAATCTCTCCAAAACCCAGTTACAGTATTTGTGAGTTTTGCTTTGGCCCAGAGTCTTTTTTTCAGGAAAAAAAAAAAAGGTAGACACACAAGATTTTGAAGCTTTGCCACAAGCTCTTTCAATGACCTTAGGGAGACCACTGGAAGTTTTTCTACATTGGTTTTTCATCTGTAAAATGCAGACAAATGACACTGAACCACACCACTAGGGGGTATTTTGAGGCTAAATTATTTAATGTTTCCAAGGCTCTCAAAGCCTATAGAGGTGAGCTCAGTAGAAAAGCCTACATGTTACATAAACCCATTACACAGGCCTATGCAATTAGAAGTGATAATAAACTTTCTCTATTTGTGTGCAGGAGACAGTTTTAAAATATTAATAGTGTGGGAGTTTTGTTGATGTTGTTGTTTTTCCAAATGCCAGATGTGCTGCCTTTGCCTCCAAAATGAAGATGGGCGTGGGAGTTCATCTGAAAAAGCAAAGCCACTCAATTATTTACATGTTACATCAGTACAGTTACTTCAGCTTACCAAGAGTGGAGCCAGCAACCCCCATTATCAACTTTGTAGAGGTAAAGCAGTCATTGTTAACCTGTACTGGCTTTTGGAGGTCCCAGGCAGTGTTAATCACAAATGAGTTTCTTTGTGACCAAACTGAAAAAGCAAAATCCAAGAATGAGTTTTCCTGAAGACCACTGCCTTACCTCAGTATAATGCTAAGTCTCTCCAAGGCTCTTCTCTCTCCCAGGAATTTTATTTTCTATTCCGGAGTACAAAGCTGCAGTCAGGACTTTGGCTGCCAGCAGCATCCCTTTCTCCACAGGATGCTGCTGTGTACTTCACAATTGAAAGCTGTAGCCAGAAACTCAGATAGCTCAATCTGATGTTGCCTTCACCATAAATTTCTGTTGTGTCCTCTTCCTGCATCTGTGGCCAATCCTTTGATTCACTGTATTCACTTTGATTCACAGGATTCACTGTAGCCAAACACATTTCCGTTCATGGACTTTGCATGAATGTGTTGTCATGCAAACTAGGGATGGATGGTGCTGGTGGACACTCAGGAGGAGGATGGCATAGGGACAAGAACAGTGCAGTATGCACATGAAGTGAATCGTTTGGCTGCAGACTGCAGAACTCAATTATCAGCCAGAAATGGAGCTACACATTTCATGTTTAGCCACCTCATAAGGGCACAGAACAATGAACTTGTTTCCCTGGCCACGTCCTCTCTGTTGATCAGCCATGAAAGGAGATAAATACCCTCCACATGTGCTGAACGTTTGCCCACAAGGTCTAAAGACTGCAGGACTGCAAAGACTGTGCAGTGCTCAGTCCATAATGAATCCATTGTCAAATGTTTACAGGCAATGTGGATGCTGCCAGGAGTAAAACTCGGGTTGAGGACTTGGTCCAGAGTCTACTAAAGTCAATGGCTGTTCTCCCAAGTACTACAGCAAGATCCCTCTCTATGACCACACTGTATAAAGGTAAGCAGGAGTGGGATGTGCACTATTCTCCCCAGGGCATGCAATTTGCAAGAGAATGAGACAATCGCAGACAGCCAAATTATTACACATGTTTTTGAGAAGCTAGTAGACATGAACACACCATGTCTGCTATGGTTCAATGGAGCTGACTGCATAGAAGTCTAATCCTCTTCCAATTTCAGTCAGTGGAAGTGCTCACACTAATTTTAGAATGACTAGAAGTTTGGCTCAGAGTGACTACTGACCATCACAAAGGGGCAGCTTTAGCTTACCTTAAGCAAGGATGAAGAGAGCTGAAAAGAAAGGGTTGGTGATGGGGTACAAAAGGACAGAGCTTAAAGTCAGCTCCTGCTGATATTACCTGTGATGGCTGCACTCAGACGAGCTTTTCCAAAGCACAGAAACAAAATCTCCACCCTGCCAAGACAGCATGAGCTATGCTCACCCTGTAAATAGGAAGGCAGAACAAGCAGCCTTTAGTTGTCTTCCAATGGCTCTTCCCAAAGCTGCGGCGTTCCTTACCTGTAGCCAAGCAGCTCCTGTAAAAGCTTCAGCTCTGTCCCACATTTGCACACATCAAAGAAACGTCTCCCAGTATGATACTTGCAAGCAAAACGTCCTAATGATCAATGCAGGAGAATGGCAAATGTGCTCGGCACCACTATGTAAAGTCAGTTTTGATCCATGGAGCCATTCAAACCAGCACTGGCGATTAGTAAACCATATTCCACAGTGCATGACATAAGCTTCCTCCAATCAAAGAAAGGACTTAGTCGTGTCTCTGGAACAAATGCCTCCATGAATTTTCTGGGCCATCCATAAACTAGATTCTGTGATGAAATTTCTACCTTAATTCCAACCTCAGTGGGAATATGAAAAGGGCAAAGCTGTACATATTAAACCTATGCATATCTTTCCTTGCTCCTGCACCCAAGGTTTTTGTACACTGTAGCTTTTAAAACAGCAAGAATGTCAATACGTATTCCAGGAGAGCTGTCAGCAGCCCAGTTTTGGTCTAATAAAGTCATATCTTTCATCTCTCATTCTGCAAGTGTCTGGAGCACATTTTAAAGGCACTAAGAGAGGTTGCAACCGTTCTCAGCCAAACCAAGATAATCGCCAAATCACTATCATAATTAATTAGTGTAATGAAAGATTAATTTTAATAGTCAATGGACATATCAATAAGCTAAAGGTATAATATGCTGTGTAACCTGAAATATTTACAAGGTTAATAATTGGGCATGGATCCTGCAATAACATACTAGTCCTTTCTTCTAAAAGAGGTTTCCCAGCATAGCTGTTCTGGGATGATCTGCACTGTAGGTGTAGCCTCCACAGCCTGAGCCCACAGGTGTTTTTTTGTTTTTCCTGAGAGAACTGGGGCTTTTCAGCCCAGCTCACCTCTGGTTGGTTTGTGACAGAGTGACAAGAGTGTCTCCCCTGGAGACAGGGGAGGGAGCCCAAACAGTGGGTCCTGAATTTGCCTGGAGACAGCCGAGGAGGGGAGCATGGAGAGGTATGGGGGAGTTCCTCTTCCTTTGAGGGACTGATCTGGTCTCTGGGGGAGCTCTACAGGAAGACAGTATGTGCAGAGCCTGCTGAATTATGGAAGGAAAATAGTAATAAGGCTGTGAGATTAGTTTGGTGTGGGCTTCTTCAGGAAACTTTCTCTTGCTTGTGGGGGCAGTGGGGCAGAGGGAAGAGAGAGCTCTTCAGGAAAGTGTGAGAAATAGGCTTAGCAGATATGTGTTTTCTCCCTAAAAATATTTCTGTGTTTATTCTAGCTTCATTCTTTTTTCTGATGGTCAAATCATTGTTCTGGTTTAGTAGACAGAAGTCACCAAGAATATATAGAATCACAGAATCACAGAATCATCATGGTTGGAAGGGACCTCTGAGATCATCGAG
>JAOXJM010000001.1:87157044-87181505 GCA_026413425.1 Tringa solitaria
GGGCAGGCTGTTCCAGTGCCTGACCACTCTCTCAGTAAAGTAATTCTTCCTAATAGCTAATCTAAACCTCCCCTGCTGCAACTTTAGGCCATTTCCTCTGGTCCTGTCATTATTCCTTTGGGAGAAGAGGGATCATGCCAGCAGCTGCTGTCCCAGCTGTGATGTTTTCCAGTGGGTACTAACAAAAACAATTAACAGAGAAAAGGGATGCTTTGGGCTTGTATTTTTGTGGTTATATTTCCCTCTCTGTGGGTGTTTGGCATGGCTTCGAGGTTGAAGAAGGGGGTCTGTCAGCAGTACTATACAGTATGATCTTTCAGCTGCAATATGTAAATGAGAAAGTGAATGGCAAGAGTCTCAAAAGTTATTTATGACAAGAGTCTCAAAGGTTATTTATGATCAAGGCTGCAATTCCAATCTCTGTATTCTGGTATGGTTCCTCATGGACATGTGATGGAGAAAAAAGGCAAGAGGACTTTGAGGTTTGTGAGTGATCCCCTCTCATACTTTTCTTGACCCTGCTGTGCCTTCCTTCCAGATACTAGACTTTAGTGACTTTCAGCCACTTCTATACCAAGTGTGGATTGTACCCAGGCTATGAAAGTCTCTACTATCCCGTTAGCAATCCCCTAAATTATTATTAAAAATAATAACAGTAATAGAGCTCAATATCTTCAGTTACAGGCTATGCATAGGAAATATCTGTGAATTAGCACCAAATCAAGATGGAGCTGCAGTGTTTGGGGTTTAATGCTTTAGCTGTGCTTTAGGTCTGCTTAGACCTTGTTCGAGGATTTGGTTCTACCTTCAAGTATTGCCAACACTTACAGAGGAAAATGCAAAAAAGAGAACTCAAAACCAAAAATATCTCTTTGGTATATTTCAGAAGGGATACTTGGATGGTGTTTTCTTTTTCTTAAATTATTTGTAAGTCGGATAGGCAAAATAAAAGAGGATCAAAGACATCACCTGGTATGACAAAGACAACTTTCATACAGAGTAGGATGAGTGCCTCCAACTTCCCGCTTGTGGATGGTCACCAGCCTGAGCTCACTCCCAAGAAGGCAGTCCCAGAACCAACAGTTCAGCACCATCACCCACCCCATGCTCTGGACTGTGAGCTTTGTAGTTCACTAGTGTAACTGTGATCTCCTAGTCAGTATGAAATGGTCTTTCTGCTTCTGTGGTCTAGTAAGCATTTGCAGAACTAAAGACTGTGCAAGTTCTGCTCAAGGTCACCTCGTCCTTGCTTTCTGGCTGCTGTAGCTGTACCAGGCTTTAACTGGCTTCAAAGAGCTTATAATCAAGGTCCTGATTTTTACAGTTAGTGTGATTTTATTGGGAGTGACTGCCTGGCTCAATGGCATAAGTCAGACACATTCTCAAAGATTGGCTCAGGATTCTGGTTAGGTTTGCACTTGATGACAAGTCTGTCTAGGCAAGTTACTTTTCTCCTTGCCTCTGTTCCCAGAGCATCTTGTCTGTATTCAGAGCCAATGTGAAATCTCACCTCAGAACATGCTAGTGGTTTGTGGACTTGAAATCAGCTTTAGATAACTCAGAGTCTTGTAAAAGGCCCTTATGATCAATGAACTGAACAGAAAAACCTCTAATCAACAGAAAAATGTCTCTGAGGCTTGGGCTTCTAAAAATAGAGAAGGTATGGAACCTCAGCTATTTCACTGTGGATCTTGACACATTCATGGAAATAATTGTGACAGCATAGGTGTAAACCTGGAGTTAAAACTAGTGATGTGAAGACTACAGTGTCAGATATGCTAATTTCTGGAAGGGGTCTGAAGGGAGACTTTACTGAACTGTACTTACTGCATTTAATCTGTGCTTCTCTTGAAAAAGAAAAGGAGTGGGTTGGTGGTTTTTTTGTTGGGTTTTTTTTTCTTTTTCTCCATGGCTTTTGAGTTAGTTTTCAGGTTTCGTGGCTTATTTGGACCACATGAATCTTCCTGGGGAAAAAAAAATAAATCTTTGGTTCTTATCATCTTGCTTCAGTGCTGGAATAATTAGAAGCTGAAAGATTTAATCCAATTTACTGACAGGGCCTGGGAGAGACTTTTTTTCACCCCTTTCCTCTTTTTGCCATGTTAGGTGAGATGATTTTTAGGATGATGTGTTGGGGAGGTGCCTTGGGGAGATCTTGGTTTGAAGAATCTCATTGGTGGAGATTTGTGAACTATGTTTGAAAGATTTGCAAAAAGTGACTGAGAAATCTGTATCAATAGACTTGCTACACAGGTGTCACACACCTATCGCCAGATATTGAAAATGTTTGCTGGAGACCTCTAGACTTTATGTGTCTAACTGTTACAAAGGTGCAAGCTGCTGGCACCCTTAATTCTGTGTTTTCTTTACATATTTTTGAGGGGAATGGGAGTTATACCTCATGACTATTAGTGGACAAGGTACTATACTAAGAAAATACTAATTCTTGTGGATATTTCTAAGTTTGGTATCTGATGCCTGGTTGTCTTTGTTTGCAGGGCTTGAAGGACTTAAAGTCATTCTGCACCACATAATACTGTACTATTCGCTGTCTTGCACTAATAGTGTCCCAAAATATCACACATACACAAGATGCTTGATGTTGTCGAGGGGTAGTAAAGATTTGGGCTTGGGACAGTCACCTACACCTGAGGGCATCCCATTTCACCCGAGAAGAAAATTCGATAAGCGTAATTCCTCACTGAAGGTAGCTAGGAGCTGTGCAGGCTGGCACGATGTTAAATATTGTCTATAGAGTTAAAGCTTTGTGAGTGAAAGGAGATACTCCTTACATTCATTTGCATGGTTGGGAGCAAGCCTGGACTATTCGTATGAAATTACTCAAGCTTTTGACTTCTTGCTCTTATCTGTTCCACCAGACTTTCTCTCATGACCCCATCTTTTCCTACTCATTCGAATTTCCTGCCAAAAGGAGTGTGTGTAAGGGAACGCTGTCTGCTGCTTCTTGTGCTCTTCCTCCTTGATGAAATAATGGTTTGCCTTCAGGCTGGAGACTAGCAGTAAACTGACACAGACACGGTATCGGGCTTTTTGTTCCTTGTGCTCTCTGTTGTCTATACTCATGATGTCCCACTGATGATAGCAACAGTGGGAACTTAAAAATAAGGCAAGAATCCTCAAGCTGGGGAGTGTGCTTTGAAGTAGCTGGTGGCCTTGGCTGAATTGTCTGTGGTTAAGCTCCCAATGTTGCCATGGATGCAGCAGTGGGAGCAATATGGGGAGGGGGGGGAAGGGATGTATCTCTGGTCCAAAATAGCTTAATATTGTAGGCAAAAGCCAGCCGCAGCAGAGGGGAGATGATCCAATTTATCTGAGCTGGGAATAGAGCTGCTTAGTTCTGCTGCGTGTCCTTGGTAGCAGAGGCAGTTGGTGTACTTGCTAGATGCATATAGGGTCATGTCTGCCTCCTCTGCCTAAGGGCAGGCAGAGTGGCAATATACTTGACAACACACAAGGTGTCACACCATTAGCCTGTAATCTGCAGTGACTTACTGTGTGCCTTCTGTGCTGTACCGAGTGACACTCCCCGAGTGGTCCAGGCAAAGCGAGAGGGCTTTCAGGGCAGCCAGGTCTCTCATCACTGTCTCCTGTTGATGTTAAATCAGCACAAATTTGTTGCATGCTGTAAATAGGGCAAATGTGGCAGGTTGGCCACTGCCACCCTCCCCATTACCGCATGCAACTGTGTGTCTTCCTCAGCTCTCCTCTACTGGAGGGTCAAAGTTATACTAGATGCAAAGGGTCTTGGTGGTCTTTCCCCCTGCTCACCCTGACCTGCCAATGTGTCCCATGGAGAGGCAGGGAGGGAGGGTGCAACTCCAGTCTCTTGTGCCATGTCCCTCCCCTCATGTCAGAGAACTACCGCAGAGCCCAGTCACTCCTCCTCGGGCACTGCACAGAGCTGCCTTCACTCTCCCACCCACAGCTCCCTGTGCCATGGCTCAGCAGTTGCAAAGACACAGGAGAGGGCTTCTGCAACACGTAGTCCGCACCACAAGGAAACAGCAACTCTCCAGAAAGTACCCAGGAAGAACTGGTGCCTTTGAGTTTCCACAACAAAGAGAAGAAATACATGCAGGCATATCCTCAGCTATTTTCCATCTCCTTTGCAGTGTAAGAATGTGGGCCTGCCCGGTGATACCTCAGCACTGGGCCACCACCAAAGCTCCAGCTCTCTGGGAACTGGCCTGTTTGCAAGGCTTTACTGAAGCCCTCTAAATCTAGGGAGAGGCTCCTTTAGTCCCACTGATCCTGCCTCTCTCTCCTCCTGTGAGATTGTGAGGAGAGAGGTTTCACAGCTGACACAGAAAATATGATTATTTCCCAGTGACACAGTGTGTGGCTATTCACTGATGTTCCTTTGCCTTCTGTACTCAGTACACAAAAAGGAAAATAGGGATATATCCATTTACCTGGAGGAATGAAATCTCTAATAAGACACCAAAAAGTATTTCCAGTTCTTGCTAGTGCTCATTGTTGAATGGGAAAAACAGCAAAGGGTGGGAGAAAGGATGCTGAATTTCCACGTGCCTCCACTAAGTGAACGGTTTCAGAACAAGTTGTTCCCGATTTATTACATCAAAGGCTTCAAACTATCTGCAGCACAAACATGCCTACTTTAGGCAAATGAGACTTTTGTTCACTCAAAACTAAGCACTTCATTCAAGTATCAGCTCTCCCACATCCTACAGTCCCTGAAGCTATGGATGTAAAGAATAATCCTGCAAAGAATGCTGAAAGAGCCTCAGACAAGTGCTGAATTCCTCTCTTGAGCAATGTCTTAACATGGGTGGGATGGCTCAGTTTTTCACAACATCAGATGCTCAGATCTGGAATTTGGGCATAGTAAAAACTGAAGTGTCCAGATTTGTTGGCGTGGGAGCTGGCTCTGAACCTGTTATACACTGAGCAGCTTTCTGGACTTGCTTATACTGGAGAGGCTTGAACAATCTAAGTCTTGATACTAGCCCAGCAGCAGCTCACACAAATACTGCCATGCTTAAGGGTAAGAGCACAGCTTATGAGAAAAGCCATAGGGTTTGTGATAATCAAGATCCACTAGTCTGGAGAACCAGGAGGAAATTTATCTGGGCTTCCCAGATAAGAATCAGGTGTTACAGAGCAGGCTTGCACGCTACATGCTGGATGGCTGCAGCTGTCCCTTCGAGATCTCCCCAGACTTGAAATCTTTCATACTGGGACAGTGAGAGGCATGTGCTAAGCACAGACCTATTCACATAATCTTGTGGCTGCAGAGAGCTAACTGCTTTGCAATCTCGCATTTCCATCTGCCTTCAAACCTAATCTGAAAACACCTGCTCAGATAACCCTCTCTTCCCCCCTGCTCTTGTTTGCTTGATATATGAAGGCTTTGAGTAATTCTTTGTATGAGGTTTTAACAGAACTGTCTTGCTGCTTTCTGTCACTTGCTTAACATAAGTTGTAGTACATCTACTTGGGCATCTATAGGAGACCCATCATTCAGTGTAGTTCAAAATTGAACTGTGCTGCAGTGTGTTTTGTTTACAGGTATTGTGAATGAGTCATGCCAGGTTGGGAACAGAGAGAAGAGAAAGAAAGGAAAACCCTGTTATTGCATTCTGAAATAACTCTGTCCGCTCACACCAAGAGCTTGCAGGTACTTCTTGGAGGCAACTGTCCAGGCGGTGGGCTTGGACCTTTCACCACGCAGGCACAATGCTTCATGGCAGAGGGGGAGGCATCCTTGGAGCAGGCACACCTGCCAAACCAGGGTCCCTGTCCCTGGAGAACCGCCGGCTGTGGGGCGAGCGAGCCAGCCCCTCTACGTGCCTGTGGAGTCTTGCTTCTGGTGTTCTGCCGCCTTCTTTTTAGTGGTACTGACAACTCTGGAAACAAAATCCCATCCCCTGATAACGGGCCAATTCAGCTGCAGATTCCTTTGTGCTTCTGCCAGCAGCGCAAACCAAATGCAGAGCTTGAAAGAGTTGCAGCGTCCAAGCCTCTGCTTCCATTTCCTCTGAACTCTCCCAGTGATTCTTCTTTCAGGATGAAATCGCTCACGCTTAGTCTAAGCCCAAAGGGTTTGTTTAGGAGTTGTTGGATTTTTCTGACCAAATTGATCTGCCTATTTCCAACTTACACAAGGAGAGAAATATTTTTTAAAAGGAGGCTGAATAATTTTCAAAGGAATATTTTAAAAATCAAGCTTGCCACAGATTGACGAAATTAGATTTTATTTTCATATATATTTGAATCTACTAGTAACCATGCTTTTCAGAAGTGTTGACTGCCCTTAACTAGTGAACTTGAAATGAACTGCAAGTACCAGCACCTCCGGAAAGCTGATTTTTTCTTCACAAACACCGGGGGAGTGAGGAATTGCAAATAGGAATCTAGCCACACAGCTGCAAGCTGTATCTCAGAAGCATTTTCCACTAGCCATAATTTCATCAGCATCATTTTCAGCTTAGCTTCAGTCACCCTGTCCACCAACCCACACGTGTATGTGACCTATTGGACTGTGCTGCTTTTCCCCAAACGTGCATGCTCTGCCCTGTCCTGCCCTCACACCCTGCCGCCAACGTGCCCACTGAAATCTTGCGGCTCAGCAACTGTGAAAAGATACAGGTATGCCTTCTTTCCAGGCAGACTCTGCTCCAGCGTTCACTCATAGGCTGCAAAGAAGTCAGAGTGCATCAGGCCTCGATTAACGATTTCCAAAGTGAGCTATTCACTCACAACATAGCTAAGAGTGCTTGCCCAGGCAAGAAATTTTGTTAATGGAAGGTGAAAACAGGAATCTTTTTTCCACTGGAAAATACCAGCTTGGAAAAAACTTTGCCCAAGGGATGGGTATGGTACATTTAGAAATTTCCAGAAAAAAGTATCTTCAAAAAGACTTTTAGAAGCTTTTTGTCAAAGTGAAAATATATGCTAACTACAGCAAAGGAGTGATTTTTTCATACAGGTTTTAATAGTCATTAAAATAAAATGTGTTCAGTCAAACTTATTTTGGATTTTCAAATTCTCCAATTTAATTTGAGAATTAAATTCCTATTCATTTTGGGCTGAAGGAAAAAATTAAGCAGCATGACATTTATCTTGCATGCTTAGAATATAAGACAAAGGGAGCATGCTCTGTCTGCAGAACCTTCTCCTTCCTCTCATTCACCAAGAACTTTTGAACTCGTCCAATTTTAGCAAAGCAGTACGGAGTGAAAAAAAGTTTTGCTTTCTTTTGATACAAAGGCTGCAATGTGAAGCACCTGTTCCTGAAAGTCAGAGAAGCCACTTGCAGCTGAGCGTAACCCAGAGGAAACCAGACTTTGCTAATCCTCATGAAATGTGTGAACCTGACTTCTGTGGCTGCGAAAAAGACTTTGTACCCAGCTCTGATTTCATATGTTTAAATTAGGATCAACTCTAGGAGTTATAGGTAAGGATGACACTGCTGAAGGGACCCATCTGGACTAACGAAGTAACTGGGAAACACATCTCTGGTTGACACCAGCAACAAAAGGGGAGTGCCTTTGTCTGAAGGTGTGCATTTGTAAGGAAGTTGTACCCTCAATAAATACACATCTACCACAAACAAAGTAGTATACATAACTAAGGAGTCTGTGTTTTCTGACTCTGCTTTGCTTCATGATCTTGGACAAGCTGTTTCATTTCTTTTGGATATCTTTGTTAGGTGGCGTGGACTTCTCACTTGCATGTTTATTCAGGATCTATCACAGTGGGAGGCCCTGGATGTGACTGCAATACAAACAACACTGGCAAATCTGTGTTTCCATGGTAGGCAAAAAATCTCTTCCTTCTGTACCAAATAACGGCAAGGGTAAAAAAGTACTTACTTTACATCCATAGATCAAAAGCCTTCCTGAGCACTTCCTGTAAAAGCCTTCCTGTAAAGTGGCACTGACTTAAATTGTGCTATGTGAATTGGCAGCCGGTTGTGGTCTGAACCTTTATCTCCTGGATGCTAATTTTGTGAACACTGTCAGTTTCTGTGGGAGGAAAGATGGTAAATCTTCTGTACACTTTTCCCAAAAAAAAAAAATAAGGATACATCTGTCAGTTGCTATGTCCAAAGATAAATAGTTGCACTGGTTTTTACCCATTCCGGATTACCAAAATCGAGCTTCTGCATCCTAAAATTCAGAGGATCTGTTCCACGATGGAAGACCAATCCTTCGTAGCACATAAATGAGTCAATGTTTGCTAAGAAAAAGGGAGGGCATCGTCCTCCTTGCAAATACAAAATGGTTTTCCTTTCACTGCATTTTAGAACAATACAAATACATACTATGCGTCCAAACCTTCTGTGCTCTGCTGGAGACACATGGGTACAGCTCATGTCATGCCTCTAAATCTGGTTCCCTAGTGTTCTTGGGAGTGACCCCAGACCATGGCATGGGTCTGCTTCCACTCGACATGTAGAGGTCCCTTCCAGAAGGGCTGCCCCTCAGTGCTGGACTCCACACATACATGCACTGGACTTCATGCAATACCTGTCTCTTCCTCTGGATTAAATTGCTTTCTGTGAAAAATATTCTGCAGCTTTTTCCTCATCAAAGTACAGGTTTTTTGATTCTCAAATAGAAAGCAAGAATTCCCAAAAGAGTCCTTAGGCATGAATAGGAACATGACAGGTAGAAGAGCTTTGCAAGACCAGCGAGAAAGCTGTTAAGTCTCACCTTTCCCTGGCTTGGTTAAGAGCGATTTATTTCTATGCTGTGATGCCTGTTTGGGGCACATAGTGCTTTTTAAGCACTGCCATCAAGTTTTCTTAGTTTGAAGCACCTGAGTCTTGAGGGAAACATCAGTCTTCCAGGCCTGCTACTGTCTCTCTTCCAAACACAGTTCGGAAAATGGATTTTTTTTCATGACAATCTTCAGTAGTGTTGGAATGAAAATACAGCAGCAGCCTTTAAGCATAAACTTCAGCCTCTTCTTGTTTTCAGCAAATTTAAACTCTCTTCTCATGCACTGTCATCTGTATATTAATCCTTGATCTTGATGCTGTTGCCTCTAGCCTGGATGTCGTTTTTGACCCAGCCAAGTGCCCCAGCCAGCTGACTCCATCCTTCCTCAAGACTGGGGCTTTCCTCATTTCCAAACCAATGTAATACTGTATTTTTACAGGACTTGACTACCACCACACCACAATCACAGAGCACATCCTCTTTCCAAAGGTATGGTTATCTCCATTCCCCAATTCCATACCTGAAGACTTCAAACATGTGGACTCTGACCCATGCATTGTTCCAGACCTTCAAATATGGGATGGCAGTTCTTAGAGCTCTGTGCATCCATAAAAGCAGTGGTGCTCCCTCTGGACTTGGGAAGAATTTGTGTCACTCTCCAGACTTCCTCTTCCTAAATGCTACAGTTCAGGGACATCTCTGATCGACCCAGGAAGCATGGGACAACCCCTCTTGCAAGCTCTGCTTTCTCTTAGCGTGACCTGTGACTGTAGATGTCCTTACAACATCTCCCTGCAATGTTCCTCCTGAGAAGGGAACTGTGTGCTACTTTGACGCTTATATTCTAGCTTAGAGTTGCAGGAAAGGGCTGAAAGATCCATCTCCCTCTTGAAGCTGGATGGATGAACTGAAGCAGCAGACAGAGCCTGGAGGGAGAAAGGAAAGAACTGGTATGAATATTAAAACATAAAATATATACTATGTGATGCATCTCTCTTCTCACACATCCAATGATCATCTATCCTCCCTCACTCCCCTCCCCTCCGCTCTGCCTCACTCTGTCTATGGAGTAAATGTTGGATTTACATTTTCAGTCTATTTAAATCTCTCATTTTTGCTGCAGTGTAGCAGGGGAAAAACCTTAACTCCCTGTTTGCTGTGCTGCATCTGTCAAACAGTGGACTAGTGCAGAGCTTTTTTTCAAAGCCATCTTTACTTTTTCTGCAAACTTTTGGTCTTTATTCCCTCTAATCTTGGCTGTTCAGAAGCCACTGAATCTATCTGAAAATGTGCTGTACTTTTATGAAGCCAAGACCTCTTTTCCACCCCTTTAGATCTTTAAAATCAAATGTTTAAAATACTGCACTGTTCTTGGAAGCTTTGGAATGGAAGTCCATCTGCATCTATTTGGTTTCATGCATTTAAAGAGGTTCAGTGGCACAGTAGCTAGGCTTGCCATTACTTGTCTGGGAGATCCCAAGTGAAAACAGTGTGGATATATTTTGCATTGAGCCTTCTTCCATGAGTTGCCAGGGTCAGGGTGCATGAGCTCTAGACCTGCGCCTGCTCTGTAACTGTTCATGCACTTGTGCATTCTGGATAAAAGAGCAAAGCCTTCAAATTCTGCATGATTAGAAATTTTTGGCAAAAATGCTGATGTGTCTGAATAGAATGATGCATTATAAATTTGTCAGTTATCTTGTTCTATGTGGGTGTTCAGGGCTCTTCTTTTTTGTTTTTCAGCAACACACTACTGAGTTCTCAGGAATGGCTTAAGGAACCAGGAGCAAGGAAGAAGGCTGGGGCTAAAATAATCTGTAGTATTCAGGTTATCCTGGATTTGGGTCCCCTTTTAGATTTGACTAAGCAAAAAACTAATCTAGTGAGAGCTTTGACGTTGGCTTACAGCATTCCTCTCTTTTGCAACCTTCCTTACAAGCAACTGCATGCAAAAGGGGAGACGACATGGATGCTCTTAGGCAGATGTGCCTCTGAGGCCATGCTGCAAGCTCTTACTGGGAGCTGGGAGGATATTCCATCAGGAAATCAACAAAAGGTATGACAACTTAAAATATCAAGCCTGCAATAGCAAGTGTTGAACAGAGCACATGTCATATAACACCAAAAAGCATCTCATGGCCCTGAAGGATGTAGTCAGCTACCAACATCGAACATTGAACTAACAGTTAACAGCAATGCTTCGGGAATAAGTAATCTGCCATTGTCTCTTTTCCACTTGGTATAGAAACAGGAGCAACTAAAACAGCTGTCTGGTCCCAGCCTGGAGGGCATGGTGCTGCCAAGGAAAGGCTGATAACTGGCTAATACTCCAACAACTACAACTTCCACAGTACTGTGTGACATGGTCACAGCTGGTTATATAGCTCGGTGGGAGTGAGTGGCAAGGGCGTAAAAGCAAAACAAGGACCTTGTGCTGCTACTGAGCAGATCCTGCAGGCCTCTTAAACTCCACTGTTGCATTACCGCACATACAGAGACCAAGTCAAGCCAACTACCTTGGCTCTGCATCTCAGTTTAGGACCTCAAAAGGTCTAGGGGGTCTGAAAGGCTGCTTGTGGCACAGGGTGAGAGAAGGAGCAGGGCACCCCTGCCTCTCCTGCCAGCCAGGGTGCAGACAGAGCAGTCCTTCCTGAGCAATTCCCTGAGCTGACTCCTCTCCATACCAGCCTGGAGGTAGAAGGTGGTAGAGATGAAGTATAAGGGCTGCTGTCTAATCATCTGGGACGTAGTCTTTCAGCTGAAGGGAAACAGGGGCAGCCCTCCATCTTCCCCTTCTGCCAGTTTGCAGTGAACACTTCCAGCAGATGCTGGTTTTTTAAGATGTGATTTTGGCGTGTGAAGTGCTGGGTTACATTTTACTATGATTCTTGTATTGTGGCTGTACCCAGCCATTGCATGCTGCATTGCAATAATCTCTTTTGCAAACGTACAATAGCAGGTAGATGACAAGTAAAGCTTCAAGGCAACCCAGTATATAACTGAAAAATAAAATAGTGACTAGTTCATGGGTCTTCATAGATCGCTGCCCAGTATGTGTGCTGCGTGTGGAATGGCCTCTCTGTACACTGTGGTAGGACAGGGTTGTTAAAGGCCTTGGTAAAATATACATGCAAGGTGAATTGTGGGGAGATGCAAAGAGGAAGAAGGTGAATTAAGCTTCCCCAAACAGGTTTAGGTCTAAGTGTTTGCTAACAAGAAAGCGCTTGACTTGGCAACATTAATAATATTCTTTTATGGTAGGTTTATATATGAGCAAGAGGGAAGATGAATCACTTTGCAGAAATAAAGTCAAGCACTCACGATGCTGAGAATTGGCTTGGCTGGTTAGGGAAATAAAGGGCCCTTCAATCAGGGAGCAGAGAGCTAATTGTCTCATTAGCTTATCTGCCTGGGTTGTATTCCCCTGAGGAGAGGGTGGGAGATGGAAAGGAGACAAATGAAATAAATGAAGCAGTCCTCTGGGAGGAGGATTTTCCATGAGAAGAGCAAGGGGCCAGTGGCTGTACAACAGCATCCTTTTCTGCACCAGTTCCAGCGCTTGGCTGCTTAAAGAGGAACATGGAAAGCAGTAGAAAATACCCTGGAACAAAAGGGCTAGGGAGGGGTAAAGGAGCATAACTGGGGGGATCTCTGCTCTCCCTGCTTCAAAGTCCCCTGCCCCACTCTCTCTTCAGGTGATTTTAGTATCTTAACATCACGGTACTATGGTTTTCATATTGAGAAGTATTTAGCAGACTTGAGAGACCAAGCTAAAACTAATACCTCTGGAATAATCCCAGAACCTCTTGCCAAAGCCACTGTGGATCAACTTGCACTGCTACATTGGCATTTCTCCCCAAAATATAGCATCCTGGGAGCAATATTACCAGTGTGGTATTTCCATACTTATATATAGCTCTAGGATTTACCATTCATATTGTGCTTGATCCTGCAAGGTGTTCTAACACCCCTTTAATGCAAGGAAGCAATGTAACACAAGGGGCCTTTCCATCAACTTTAGACTAGGATCTTTGCACCAGCAAGTTTATATTCAGCAAGATATATCCTCTGTATTTTTTTCAGATCTACAAATCTACTTGCATGCTTCAAATGTCTTGTTGTTTTTTCTTTTTTTTTTTTTCATTTTCCTTCTCTTTTTTTATTTTTATTATTTTTGGAAAGAGACTATTTCTAGGGTTGCTTCAGAGCTTCCATAGAAGGTGTTGAATGCTGAATCACAAGATCTATTCTGCCATCAGAACTAGCAGCAGTGTCTTTTGGAATAGCTACTCTTGTGAAACTTCCTTGCAGACGCTCTGTTAAACTGGAAGGAAGTGAATTTCAAGGGCTGTGCTGCTCAACCTGCAAGCCCTGGGGCTGTGGGCAGAGGAGTTGTCAGGAGACACATTCTAATCCAGACCTTTTCTCAATTTTGGTGGTTTGCTGAATACCAGTCGCCAAAGTTAAGCTTGCTCCTGAGATAATATGGCATCAGTCCCTGTGGGTATCAACTTATAAGCTTATAGGGAGATACAGAAATAAAAGGAACTTTTGTAGATACCATTTACATGAATAGCTGTGAGTCAGGTTTCCTGTGAGTCAATGGATGCTGACTGCTGAGATAATTCTCCAAGCTACATGTTCTCTGTGGAACCTGGAACCGCATCTGAGCCGAGTGTTTCCAGAAAGCTTCCTGGTATTATCCACCACCATCATTAAATAGCCCAAGATCATCCTGAAATGAATGATGATGTGATCTCCTAAACTCTGGACTCAGTGACATCTTGCAGTGTTGCGTTTCTGAAATATCACCCGGAGGAGGACTGGCTTCAGAAAATGACCTGATTGGGGAGAAAAAAGAAAAAAGAAAAAAATGTAAACTCTCCAATATGCTATTCCTGGCTTGAAATGCTTTCCAGTTTTTACTTTTAAAAAGCTAAGAAACCAACCAATTTCCCTTAATAAAACTTTATTAACTGCTTATTTGATGGGAAATTTGGGATTTAATGTTCTGGTTTGGGATGGGAAGGATAAGGTGGGGACTCATTCAAATCTGAGGCTGCTCATAGCAGGAAGTCATTTGCTATCTAATTCTACTGATTTCATCAAGTCTGGAAAAGGTTTCCAGCCTTTTAACAGCTGGTTGCAAAAAATCCAGCCAGATCATTCTAACTAGTATTGGCCAGTGTTTAAAAATGTCATTATGATTTCAAAGACAGATCCTCCAGGAAAAGGGCTGTTTGGGAGATTTTCACAGAGACACCATCCTTGGAGATTCTGCTTCCTTGGATATGGTGCCTACAAAAGTTACATTTTGAAAACGAAGGTGCCCCATCCTGCGGATGTCTATGACGTGGAAGGAACTGTCCACAAGGTAAGCTACTGAGAAATAACTGCTCCACCCTCTCTTCTCATGCTGACAGCCTCTCAGAGGGATACAGACCTGTTTCTATGCCATCTGCCATTTTATCTGGTTTCTCCCTACCCATGTATGTGTCTGTGTCTGTCTCTCTAAATCCCTTTGCCTTCTCCAAAGAGGAAAATGTCATGATAACAGGGTGTGTGGGGGTAATACAGGCTTTTGGAGTCTGCAACCATATTGGGCTGTCATCCAGCCCACCACTGATCTCAGAGGGAATGAATTCACCATCTGTAGAGAGTCCATGTCTCACTGCAGCCATCTGTTAAGCTCCTCAGCCCACTTGCACTCTGAACAATGGCAGTGCCTTCCAGAAATCCTGTAGGAGAGCATCTCTCCCTCCCTCCCTCCTTTGGGTGACACTCAGCACACAGTGCTGCCTCTGAACACAAGTATCAGTGGTTCTGCCAGAGAGACAGCTTTTTGAGGCAAAACTATTTGTGTTCCTAATCTGAGCATCCTAAAGAACGTGAAGACCTAGGAAAAGCTACCTTGAAGTTCCCGAGAGTCTGGGACTCCTAACTTCGTCGTTGCCTTTGGAAAATGAAGCATCTTGTAAGTTGCTGAGTTTACCATATATAGATGGATCTTCTCAACCCTCTGTTTGAGCAGGACAAAATAACACGGATACCACCAGCATCAGCAAACGCCCTGCTCTACTTTACATTAAGAAAACACTGCAGAAGAAATCTTGGCAGCACCACACTGTTGACTTCGAAGTGGACGTGATGCACAGACTGTCCCTGCCAACCCTGTTATATTCTGGTCCATGCTCCAATGGGAATCCTCTGTTAATCAATCCTTCATTCCTGCAAGCATTCCTATTTGCCACTCATGCTATAAACGGCCAGGCACCGGTAAAGCAGAGTTCAAGCACTCAATGATTTCCAATGTCACAAAGGCAATCTAGATTTTGTTCTTATTAAAAGGCTTAGTCTACCACAAGCTCATGAAACCAGGCTATTCTTTCAGACACTCTTTAGGGATGACTTAATTCAGACATCTCTCTTCAAATTTATTACTGTGCTGACCAGTCAGCCACATCACCTTGATAAAGCTAAGTCAGAAACTGATCTAATGGACTGGCGATGGCTTCTCTCTAAAGCCAAGGACTTCAGCTGGCCCTAACACCAGAAAACTGAAACGGTTCCAGACAGGGCTGCCTAATTCCCCTACGCCCACATGTCATCTTGGCTTACTTCTGCTGCCTCCTGAAAGCTGCTGCCACTTCCAAAACCATGTGATCCCTGGGATTGCAGGGTGTTCCCAGATATTGCTAGGTAATTCCTGTCTTCCTCCCACACCCACACACATCACTTGCCAAATTCTGGAGGAAGGAAAACTTCTCAATTAACATTTAAGAGAGACACTTGCCTTATTTCACAAGAGCAGGGGTTTGCTCTTCTTGCTGTTATTCCACCACCTCTGTCCTTTGGTGGAGCTGAAGTGGGAAGAACCTCACTTTTCTACTCTCACCTGCTGCTGCCTAACCTTTGCAATCATGTACCAGCCCCAGGGCAGCTGTCTCTCCAAACTCCAGCTTGGGAAATGAGGCCCTCACAGAAGATAACACAGGGGACAAAACCCAGATCTGAACTGAGATAGGGAAGGAAGATCTGTTGCCAGCAGGGAACAGGGCATTTACTTGCAAAGGAGAGGGTCCCCTGATAGAGATGTCTTCTGCCACTGAATTCTACTGTAAACAGGGGAGCCGATGTTCTGTCAAAAAGCTGTCAGGGAGTCAGAAAAATATTTAGAGAAGCAGATTTCCTCTGGAGGGTGAGGAAATACGGCTCAGCACTTGACAGTACAGCCTGGTAGTTCCCAGCCCCAGGGAAAAATACACTTGCAGCCCCTATATCCAAAGGACAGTGAGAGAGGGCAAGGAGATGAAAACAGAAGGAAACAGCCAAGTAATTCCCACATACAAACAATCATGCCTAGATAAGAGTCCTATAGCTACGTAGAAATAGACCTTTCTCTCTGCAGCCTTCCTGGGGGAATAGGGGTGTGTGCCTAGGGAACTCAACCTTCTGCCAGCCACCACCTGCAGTGAGGCAGCAGTACATGCAGACATGAGCTGGAGGGCTACTGGACATGCCTTGCTACCTTGGGAAGTACACAAGAATGTTCCCATCAATTTACATACAGATTTTTACCAAGCCAGAGACTGAGACTAGCTCATACAGATGAACGTACTCTCTGAAGGGGACTCTTCCTGTAAGGGAAGGAACTACGTATAAAAAAAAAAAAAAAAGGGCAGCTTTTAATGTCCCAAAAAGAAATGAGGTTTCTAAACTCATCTTGGCAAATAGGACAAAACAATTGGTCTCAACCAACTTGCCAGGTAAGCAAATTGCTCTGTATTTGATAAGCAGCTCATGCAGCCTGAGCGGCTAAAATCCAGGTCAAAGTTACACCTGTGTCCCTTGCTAAGAGATGCTGGTCTAGCTCTTCTCTACCTGAGACAGTGTGTGTGAACTGGCCAACTAGCTATCCAGGGAGGCAAGGAAAGGATGCTTTCACACTCTGCAAATGCCTTTCGGTATGCCATTTCCCTTCCCTCAGACACTTACCTGAACATCACGCTTCCCTCAGTCCTTGCAAGAGAAACTCCGTTGTGAGCCTGGGCTCTGTCCTCTGTGAGCATCCGCTGTGGGAAATTTGAATATTGTCCCCTTTGGCTATGCTGTCTGTGGAGATTAGTAATCTTCTCCCTTCCCCGCCTCCCCCCATGTGGGAGCTCCTTCCAAGCCACTGACCTAGTTCTCTCTGTCCCCAGGGACAGGTTCTCCATCCTGGTCCATCCCATGCCGAAGGCTGGGCCAGTGCAGGGGCAGGATGGATGCTGCCTGTGGATTGGTAATGCAGGCAGCAGCAGAAGCACAGTGCACACAGATTGAAAGTGGATTTGAATATGGGCTCTTGAAAAATATGAGATAGCGCACAATATGTTTTCCTCGGTGCTGTAATGTATTTCAAACAGCTCACTTCCATCTCCTGCACTTTAATTAGCATGAAAATTGGCCAGTTCCACAATCCCTTTAAATACATTCGGTGTGTTACCAAATATATTTCAAACACAGTTACACACAGGGAGGCCAGGGCCTGGGCGTGGGATACAAAGCACTCCCCATTTTGATCCAACTCATTACTAACCTGTCTTGTGGCCTCTGTGAAAGTAGACTGGTAGGTTCGGGCTCAGTTTTTAATGGGCAAATGTCACCAGGGGAAACCTAAGCACATCAAACAATATACCTTTGGCTGTTGGGCTGAGGGGCTGCAATAAGAAGGCAGGAAAATAATAAAACCCTCAGCTCCTCATAACCTGCTCTCTCCCTAACCTGAGGGAGGACCACGGAGGAAGCTGTCCATTCAGGATACTGGCTGCTCCTGGGGGTAGGTTACTCCATGGTCCCCCAGCTGTCGTTCCAGCCAGCCAGCAGAATGATCTCTAGAATCTATCTACCTGCTAGAAACACAACTGGAGACTATTGCAGGAAGGAATTGCTCATCAAACGTATCCTTGGTCTTTGTAAGGTGGTGAAAAACATAGGATATCTGTCTAACCCTAGACTCAGGCTGTCTATAAGGTTGCAATTTCCAATTACACTAAGGTTTTTGGCAGGTGGTTCCCACCTCCACCCCAGCACACTGTGTGCTTACAACCTCACTGGCTCCCCCAGTGTTGGGGCCACACTGTGCACTGGGGTTCCTGGGCTCACTCCACCAGTATAGCTGTGCTGACACAACCAAGGGGAGCAGCGCAGGGCTAGGGGGCAGGAAGGTATAGAAGCCATCACAGCAGTTGGGAAATGCTGTGCTTAAATGTTTTGTGATGACAGTCCTTCAATTAGATGATTCGTAGCTGGGATTCCCCTTTCTTTGTGATGCTCTGGAGACACTTCTTCTGCCTGGAGGTAAAAGCCAGTATTGCCCATCCTTTTCCAAACTTGCTCTTGGCTCCAGATGCAAACACTACCCAACTCTGGGCCAGTCATTTCTCCTTCCATGCACTCCAGAAAACCCTAGGACTGTTCATTTTTACCAGCAGACACTCTTTCCCTCCTTCCCCAACACATGATGTTGCACAGGGTGCCAGTGGGTTGCCTTGCCAGCTCATGAGGGGCTGAGGGGAATCCCTGATCCCCGCAAAGACTGGAGCCAGCACATAGCTGGTGATGGTATGAGCACCATCCCCTTCTTGCATGTGGTGAGGAACAGGGACAAGGAGGAAAACAGTCTTTCTTCTACCTGCTAGAAGTTTTCCTCCCCAGCCTCCTCCTGGGACTGCCAAGGAGGAGAGGAAGACACGGCGAAGGGGAAAGGGAGACAGGTCTCAGGGAGACTTCCAGAAGCTGCTGGCCCATGTCCCTGGTCAGAGACCAATTTCCACTGGGCTGTGGAAATGCCCCATCAACTCCCTCCTGGATTTTCTCAGTGCCTTCGGAGCTCAAGGATGGCAGAATTAATGTATTGCTGGGCTGGTGGGAGAAGCCAGGATTTGGGAAGTCTTGGGGAGGAGCTGCAAGTCCCTTGTAGCATCAAGCATCACTATATGCAAATGCAGGTAATTTCATGGAAATGTATGTAATTTTATGCAGATTTAAAAGCTATTGACTTTCTGTCACAAGATGTTGGCAGCTATGGTATTTGTTTGAGTCTTTTTCTTTCCCTATTTAAGCCTTTTTTTTTCCTTTTGGAACTTAAAAAAATTAAATATTCATGGAAACATTTCTATGAGTCACAGAGAGAGACTACATCAAGCTGAAAAGTTCAGATGTGTATACAAACTTCCTCAAAGTGCTTTGGGATAGGAAGTGGGATTTGAGAGTGGGCAGTTTTCAGTTGCAGCCTGCAGAAAAGCCTTTTCCACTGTAACTTAAATTTGAGCTTATGGGTGACCCAGCAACTTTTCTAAGAATAAATGAGGCTGGCTTGTTCTTGTTTAGTCAGAAAGCATCAGAGAAACTCTAAGTGGAAAAGCAGAGGTTTTAGCACAGAAGTCAGTCCCAGGAAGCAAGTGAGGGTTTTGCTGTTGCTTTCTGCAGCTTTCATTGTATTGCCTGGAGCTGGAGGTTCTCATTATCGAGACATGGAACAGTAAATAAAGGAATAGAAAGGATTTGATCATCCATGAACAAAATGGGCGTCAAAGCAGAGGCTGCAGTCCTTGTTTATTTTATGCCCTGGTGTATTTTTGGGGGTAACTGCCCTTCTCTGGAAACTGCTGGATAAGACTTGGACCTCTGGATATTTCAGGACAGATTGCTTTGTGCAGTTTTAGGTGACCTATAAAACTATGACAGTGGCTTATTGGATCACTGCTCAGTTGGTGCCACCTGTGTGGCAGAGAGAGGTGCACTAGATGGTCCCCTCACTTGCAGGCCATTCTCCAAGAAAACATGAGGATCTCAGGGAATCACTTTCTTACTGGGGTGTAAAGGCCTGAAATTTTTGGCCTTGCAGGCTTGATACAGAAGTCACATATTTTTAAGAGGTGATTTGGCAATGGCTAACAATTTTTCTGAAAAGGCAGTAATAGAAAGGAGGTCTTTGCAGCTGGTTGAATTGATATGAGTTAATTTACTCCCATCAGAATGTTTGTTTTTAATGATGCTGGAGATATTATTCTGTTGTAAGACTAAAGTATTAAGCATGGCTGGAACTCTTGGCCAAATTACTATTTAGTTCCTAAGTAAATCTACTGAAAAGTAAATCATGTACACCCAGACCTTAATAAAGCGTGGATTCACTATATCCTTCTCCCCTTGGTTAGAATATCATGTACTGTCTGGCATAAACCTTGAGCTTAAATAACAGAAAAGATTAGCTAATGAAGTTGTGTTTCTTTTTTTACCTTCTTGATTCAAGAAGTGTCTAAGCCCACACACTGTAACATTTGTCCTCTTTTGACTTTCTAAGCGGTGAGACTTTTTAATAAGCTAAAGAATCTGCATCTGGATCTGAACTTGAGACACTCTGATGCTTGGGAGAGACAAGTCTGTGGTGAATGGTGTTGAGGTGGAACAAACTGCTAAGTTTGCACTGAGATTTTGCCTCATATTTCAAATATCCTAAGTCCAGGGTGAGCCTGTACTTTCTGATTGAAGAAATTCCTTATTTTTTAACTTTATAATAGATAGAAAATGTTCTAGCCATGAAAAAGCTAGCTTTTATAAAAGCTCATAGTTTGGTGGGGTTTTTTTTGTCTCTATTGCCATGGAAGTAGCCACAGCATTGACCTCCTGTCCCTGAATTGTTCTTATGTTTAAGTTCTATTTTTTTAAAATACTTTTTCTGCCATCAAAAAAACTAAAAACAACCTTCAGAATATTAGTTGAGGATAAGTCTCTGCTCCAGTGTTTTCCAGAATACAGCTCAAAAACAGTGGTTCTGAACGGTATGAATCTCATCACCTACCCTAATAAAGAGCTAATTCTGAAACATACTGAGGTCATCTTCGACAGTTGGTCTGGTTCTGCTTTTTTGTTACTGTAAATGTCACAAAATCCTTTCTTTTCTGTTTGAGATTACCTGCAGTTGCTCATTTCCATCTGCTGAAACTTCTCAGTTTCTGCCATCCTGTCACACAACTAAATAAATAAAATAAATCTAGTGTCATACTGAAAACATAAAGGCTACATCTACCAATTATCTGGCCAGGCCATCATAGTGCACCTTATATGTCTCAAAGGCTTTGTGAGGTGTTTTCTTACATATGATTAACAAACAGAATCTCCCATACACTCAATTAACTGACATGCAAATGTCATCCCCTTGAAAAACCTTCCCTTTTTCTTTTTTTTTCCCTCAAAACATCTATAAGTTGTCATAGTTCTATATATGCAGCAGTAAGACAGGCATCTCTGTCCTGCCTTCCTGATATGAGTCAAATTCTAGACCTCTTGCTAGAGTTCTGCTGTGGATACAGGATGCCTTCCAGGAGCAGAAAAGGCTTTTACACCCTTACAGCTGGTCATTGTTTGAGGTATGCTAACACAGAATGCATCTGCAAGAGACAGGATCCCCCAGCACCACAGAGTACCTGTGGGGAAGTGGAGAGATGTCTGTTTGAGAAGTGATTCAGCAGGGACTATCAAAAGGAAAGGTAACAGCCAAAATAAAAACCGCACACTCTGTGATAAAGGCTGCTTGAAGCAGAAATGTCAGGGGTTTTGTGGTTTTTTTTTTTACCACTGTTCCTCTTGTCTGTATTTGAATACATGTTAGTGAATGTGGGTTATTTGTTTTAAAGTCTCTTTCTTCCTTATCAAAGGCTGTCTTCTGACTTCACTCTGTGTTTTTGCTGGAAAGCTGCATTTAGTAATGTAAATGTGATTCTTCCCTGAAGCAGCTGCAAAGAGTGGCACAATTCTGTCTGTGCTTGCATCAGTAGCACACGCTAGCACAGACAGAGTGCGATTGATGGGTGGAACGGATGGCTCAGAAGATTTGTACTGGGTTGTGGCCCCACCCCTTCAGCTCCAGGACATCAGCTTGCACCCATCCCTGGATGAAATCCAGTTTCCCAGCTGGAGGAGCGGAGCAGGACAACTCAAAGCTAACAGGAACCAGTGAACAGAACATGAGGACAGAATAAGAGGTTGGTAGATCTACTGTAGCCTTAACAAGCCTGTAAGTAACAGCACTCCTCTTTTCTAGGTCTAGGTATGAATGCAGTTAAATGCAGTAAGTTCCTCCGTTGCATGTAGTTCCTTGGTGTGCAAAGAGATAACAGAATTTAAATGATGGACCCAGCCTATCAATCAAATTTTGAAGCCTTATTTATTTGTCCTCTGAAGTGATTCTTTAAAACAACAGGCTTGTCAAGTCTTACAAATTTGAAGAAGACTTCTCTGTCCACCCCGATCCCTGTGCACCCTCCAGCTTGTCCCATACCTCATATGCTTCCAGTGCAGCATCCTGCAACCTCTCCATGGGTGCTTTTTTGCTCTAGCCTGGGGAAAGCTGATTTCACTGCACAGGGTCAGAGAGCACAAGGGGGTGTTACATGTGGTGTTGTGCCATTAGGATGCACGCTCCCAAATATGTGGTCCTGCTGCACCACTGCGAGACCTTTGGAGGCCACACGAAACCAGAACTGTAGGTACTATAAAAGATCTCAGAAAGCCTGGGAGAACCAGAGACTAAAAGGGTTAAAATCCCCTAGTCTAATTTCCCTACTCCCTTTTCCCGAGGGAAATGAAAGCCCTGGGGATTTTTCAAGGCCTACACCTGACTATAAGAATTACAGGGGTTTTGTTTTCCCTCCACTGGGGGAATGGAAACCATACTACGAACCTATGATTAATCACAACAAACCAGCAGCTCATGGCTAGAATACTAACTATGGAATACAGAAGCAACGCTTTTGTGATCAGTCTGCAAGGGTGGTTTTTTTAAAGGGGGGGGAAAGAAAAAAAAGGCCTGCCAAAAATGTGTTGAGTATTTTCAAATAATGAGTACATTCGAGGAAATTTTGATTTTGCTCAGGGACCATCTGTGAGCAGAGAAAGGGACTAAATTCTTTCAGCAAATTACTGGCTGGAAATTATTTTCTCAGCACTAGTTATGAATGTTGGAACTGCACAGCTGAAAATGTATTATTAAGCTGAGAACTTGGGATTTAGGGACCATAGATTGTGAATTCTTTTCTTTCAGGTAGTTGTGTTTTTTTAAGCGTCCCATGGCATAAAAGATACCTTCAATTGGAGACATCAGGAGGTTCAAAAGGAGCTAAAGTACCCCAGGGTGATGGACAACGATAAATTTTAGAGCATATTCATGTGGCAGCATCCGCAGATGTGTAAGGGGCGGGCTTTGCTTACAAAAATGAACTATCTGTGCTGCTGATGTAGAAAGATATTGTAAATAAAATCTGCTTAATGGATTTGAAGCAAGAGAATTTGATATTTAGGAGCTCAGCTGGTTGTTCAGCTCTGGGACTGCCATGGCTGGCAAAGCCCTCAGATGGACACTTAATTGAGGACTGGTCCAAAGTTATAGAGTGAAGTGGAAGTTTCCTTGCTGGACCCTGCGGGCAGCAGCCATTTAATTTCACCAAAGTGGGGGAGCGAGATGGATGGTGGAATTCCAAAATGTGCTCCATAGACCACCAGCGTGTTGGAAGTCACTCCCAGCTTGGATGCAACTGCAGGGATGCAACACACAGGGGGGTGCCCACTGCCCAGGCCTGCCCCTGGCTTTGGTGCTGACCATTGTTCCCAGAGTCAGTATCTAGCAAAATAAAACCCTGTGACTCTCCGCACCCAGGATTCAGATTTTTGAAATATGGGCTTGACAGGGAACTGGAATTAAAGCCCTAATTTTTTAAAGATGTTTTCTATTAGAGGCTGTTCTGGGGAAATGACTTTGTGTGCGTATTTAACACTTGATTCAATGCTTATTTTATTTTGATGAAGTGCCTTTCATTTAAACTTCTTCTGTTATGTAATGTGCTGTGGAATATACTTTCTAGAATTATCTAATTAAAAATAATCTTATGAAGGAAAACCAGAGATATTTCCCCCCACTCCTAGCTTCCCCCAAGAAATTCTGGTTAAATTGACCTAATTTCATGTCACTTTTTGATTCCAGTGGAACAGCAAGGCCTGGTGTATTAAGCCCTGTAATCGCTGCTCACTTACTTTACTGTAACCAAAAAAATCAGATTGCATGTTGTGAAATAATCCCATTATATTTCAGTTAATTGAATCTAGGAATACTTTAATCAAGCTGGGCATAGACCAAAATGCCTGCTTGAAGACCTCGGAGATGTTCAGATCTCAATACAAATTTTTCAGATTAGTTTGAGCCTTGGAACATTATTTCCAACTCTTGAAGCTTCGGCTGAGCCCTGATGGGTAGGGAAGAGGAGGCAAAATTATCTCACCTGCCTTACCAGTGATTCCTATTCTTTCTCTGGTCTCCTTCTGCAGACTGAAATATTGAAACGTGAGCCTAAATCCGGAATTAACACTAATTTGTAGTCCTGTGCAGGTGGAGAGAATTACAAGCCACATTCCAAGGATTGCTAGTTCAGCCTGGGATTCAAGAGTTATTTAAGATTACATTAAAATGGAATTCAGCAAGGTTATATGAAAAGTTTTCAATTTGAACTACTTGTATTTACTGCCTGTCAACCCCACCCTCTCCAGAAGTCCAGACAACTTTGGCATTTTGCTTTTCTCTTTTTCCTTTTCTTCTCTATTCTCTTTGTCTCTCCTCTTTCATCCTTCCTTCCATCCTCCCCTCCCCTCTTTCTCTCTTTCTTTCTCTATTCCTTCCTTCCTTCCTTCCTTCCTTCCTTCCTTCCTTCCTTCCTTCCTTCC
>JAOXJM010000001.1:87181605-87195167 GCA_026413425.1 Tringa solitaria
CTTCCTCCCTTCCTTCCTCCCTTCCTTCCTCCCGTCCTTCCTCCCTTCCCTGAATTCAGAGAAATGGACCTCTGAATTTCTTCTTTCCCTACACTGGATTTCAAGTGCTGAGACTTTTCTGATCCATGAAAGACTTCATGATACCAGTAATAGTATACCCATGGGTTTGAAGGAAACAATACCCCTTCTGGGACTTCTGCACCCCAAATAGTGACTTCACTCCTGTGAAACAATGTAGAGTCTCCAAAAAGAGTGAGGAAGAGGCAGAAGCTGAAGCAATCACTTGAAACAGTGTGAACATGCTGGGAAGAGTAGAAAAAGAGAGGAGGAAGGAATGAGAGCGGTCGTGAAGACAGGGAAACATTGAAGGCAAGGGGAAAAGGGGAAAAGTGACGGGAAAGATCAAGAAGGGAAGGGGAAAAGGCAACAGCATGTGGGCACGAGAAATGAATGTAGAGGATGAAGAGAAAGCAAAGGGGTGTGTGTATGTGTGGTGGTAGAGATTAAAAGAGGCAGTAACAGAAAGAAGTGAAGTTGTCTAACATACAGAGATGGGAAGTGACATGTTTGCTTGAATTCCGGGGCTGCTCAGCCTGGCTGCACTCTGGTTTCTGCCTTTGATCAGCTGCATGGCAGGCTTGTGTCAGATCAGAAAGCAAATGAGATGATAAAGTAGCTGAAACTGCAGTGAGTTTAACAGCAGCAGAGTGGCAGGGGGTGGGAGGGAGGAACTGTTGAACGAGGTGAATGCTCCCTGTGCTTTAGTTCGTAGAGTCCTGGTGGGGATGCAGCTGCCTCCCCTGCTGAGAGATTGCTGATGGCCAGAGCAAGAAGCTCCATTGCACCGGTCACATACAGAAAAAGGACTCATCTCTACGTGCCAGCACCGTTGTCAGCAACGCTCTTGCTGACTGTAAGCCTGGTTGAAGCATCAAAGAGGGTTAGTGGGCTGATGGAGCAATTAAAAATACCGATGCCTGCTTTAGCGATGCCTGCTTTAGCGCTGCTTGCTTTCCAGCTTTTGGGTTTGCTGTGGCTAGCAGAAATGCAGGCGACTGTGAGAAGCTTTCCCATGGCTGGCACTTCTCAGCTATGAAATAGGGGTAAATGGACAGAAAATGGGGGCTTTGCTCAGGGGAGAAATGGCGACTGTCTCATTGGCCATCTCAGACAGTTCCTGGGGTTGACACTGTCTTGGGAAGCCCCTGTTGTCTTGGAGGAGGGGGAGAGCTTGATCTGTGGGAGGAAGTTCAGGTCTGTGGAAGGAAAGCAGAAAGGCTACGGATTCTCAGCAGCCAGCTTGATTCAGCCACATGCTGGTTGCATTGCTGGTTTTGGTAACTCCTGGTGCAGTGTCCAAGCACAAGCCTTAGAGTCAGGTCCAAGGTGGAGTGAGTGGAGCTAATGGGAACTGGAGGTGGTGTTTTCTGCAAGATGAAGCGGGGCGGGGGGTTATTGATCAAGGTCCAGTTGACAAAGTGTAGGGTGCCTAGAAAGCATTGCCTTACTGGTTCCATACAAACCTCTTTCCTCCAGTGCTAATTTACTCTGCCTTTTCTGTTCAGTGTCCTTGGGCTGAGTACCTAAAGGTGATCCATGAGAATGTAAGCCCTGTTGCAATGAGACTCACAGCTGGCACAGGGATGCATGGCTATGAAAAGAAGATGCTAGGAATTAGGACTACTTTTCCCACAAGATTCCTCCTCACCTTGGAAAATCCTTGTCTCCTCCCAGCAGGGGAGAGAGGTACCTGTCCTGGCATGGCTACTGATACGCTAGACAGATGCTCTGAGAGCCAGTAGCTTCATATCTATGCCTCATTTGTCCAGCTTGTAAAATGGGGGTGAGATTTCCTATTTTTGTTCCTCTGCAGAGCATTACATTGCTTCATTTTCTTGGTAGCAGAGTATATTCCAGGCAAGTCGTGTCCCGATTCAGGAATCCAAGTGCTCTAAACACTTCCTGGCACAGATGCTGGGTTTTTGACAGCTCCATCATGCCATTCCCGGAGTGAGGATTTCTACAGCGATGTTCTGGGGGCGGAGGTTGAAAGAAGTTTAGGATATCACAGAACTAATTAAATGCAAACTAGGCTGCCTGCAGAAAGCCGTGCGTGCTCGTTGCTATGTTTCTGGCAGGAACAGACTGGGAGAAGGGGGGCTGAGGGGGTGCTGTTTGTTTTTTCAGTCTAAAATGAAGATGCCGACAAAAGTTCTGGTTACTCACCAGCCTTTGAAATGTGGATGAAACATGAATTCTTGCAACCATAAAAATAAGAGAAGTGAGAAGAGGAGGTAGAGTTAAAATGGATGAATGGATGGATAGATTAGATAGAAAAGGGGAGTAGGGGATTGCTTCTGTTTGTATTCATACATTGTTATCTGTGCATTGACAGATGCTTTGCCTTCTAGATCACCCCCAATTAATATGGAGGTTTTGTGCTCTCCTTTCAAAACAGTTCCTTCTAAATTACATTGAATTAGAAACCTTCAGAGCACTTGAGGCTCGACAGAAATGTAGTGTGTCTATGCCAGCTCCCCAAAAGCAGTGGAGAAGTTCACCAGGGGCTAGCAGGATTTGGTTTCCTTTGTGAGGAGAGAACTAAAATAACTAAATGAGCATGCAAACACATGTGCATCCAGACTCACTAAATCTGTCCTTATTTCATTAGTCCTCTGCGGGTAATCAGAGGACATGTTAAGCACAGCTTTCAGCAACTTCACCTGAGCAACACTTGGGGGGATAATTAAGCACTTGCCTGAGAGAGCAAAGAGAGAGGGAGAAGAAAGAATGAAGGACTTTGAGAAGGAAATGAATACTCTAGCTGGGATCACTTCAAGAGAGAAATTGGCTTTGAAGAACATCCACTGAAGGTATTTGACCTGCTGGAACAAATGCATTTCTCAAACACCCATGTGGAAATCGGTATTGAACTACCTGGGGCTGCTAGGAAAAAGAGAATAGACCAGTTCAAAGAATGGGGTTTCAATGATGACATGACATGCTTTAAACATCATCCTGGATCTTGACACAACCTGGCCAGTGATAGAAGCCAGAAAGACTAACAGGCAGAGGCAGCATGGGACAGGGAAGGAGTTGCAAGCACCACTCAGTCAAGTATGCTCAGGAAATCCCATCAAGCACAGGACAAGTTAGAGCTGTACCAGATGGTCTGAGATCTATGAGAGTGGCAGCTATAAATGTTGGGGGCAGGGTGCCAGGTGCACTGAATAAGGATGGCCAGGATGATTTAGAGACAACGTGCCACCTGTCACAAGCAAAGACTGTCCAGCCAGCTGGCAACCTCTGCCATGACATCCCAATGCACGTGTGTTAGAGGGTGAGCACTTTGTGCTGGTGGTGAGGCAGGATGGCATGCCAGCAGGCAGGGCTGCTTGCTGGCTGGTCCAAGTGCAAGCAGGGTGTGCTGGCTCACCACAGCTGACCTTGCAGTTTCCTCTCACTGCTGAGGAGTTGCGTGCATTGACATGCTGAAGAGGCATATGGCGAGGGCAGGTCAACAGTCCAGGGCTCCCAGGAAGAGTTTTTCTGCCTCCCCTTGCTCCTTCTGCTGCATAGCTGGCCCTGCTTGAGTTCCCAGCATGCAGTCACAGCTCTTCACTTACCCCCTACCCCTGACTGCGGCCCTCTGATGAGAATGTGAGTGGTGGCAGTGTCCCAGCAGGGAACTGGGAGCCCAGAAGAGGGAGAGAATAGGGTGGTTTAAACTCATGATTGGCATGTCCAAATAGTCTGGGGCATAGACACAGCTGTAAAGGGCTTCTTGCCACATGGAGAAAATGTTAAGCTGGTGCCAGGCATTACAGAGGGTGGGAGCATTTCAGAAGAGCACAATGACTCCTGCCTTCCCCAAAGTCCCTAGCAGTCCCATCCCCAAACTCTCTGTCGCTCACCACTCCTGCAAAGGCTGTACCCATTGCACAGACTGGAGCCAGCCCCTCCCTGCTAGAAACCTCTTCCCTCTAATGATAGTGCCCTGCTTTAACGAACGACAATTTCTGTGACAGCACAAAATAAATGGGGAACACTCTCAATCTGAAGTTTGTATTGAATTAAATATTACAGCATTGATTGGGTTATTCATTTAGCATCTCACTCAATAAACATCTCTTGCAGCGCATGTTTCTCCATTTATCTTACCTTGTCGTGGAACCTGTGCTTACCCACCGTGCAGCACTGCTGCCCAGCCAAGATGGTCCAGGAAAGCTGCATTCAGCATTTCTCCAAGGATCGAGAGCTCTGCTTGGGAGTCACAAAATAGACCAGAGGTCTGGTCTGTGGAGGAGAGGTACTCACTTCTCAGAGACGGCTAAAGACAGCACAGGCTTCTTGGGTCTCTGCTGAGCTGTGGCTCAAGCTCAAAACTCAGGACAACCAAGACAAGGGAAGAGCAAATATCAAGGAAAGCTAATGCAGCACTGAGGGCTTATCTATAATCTGTGCACGTGTTTCTCCAGGGGCTCTTGTTTTAATGCCCCCAGTAAGTCATTTCTGTGGCTGAAAGAATGCAAAACCTCATCTGATCCTCTTACTTAATGAGGAATATTACGAGAGGACCGGAGCTATTTTAAACTTCACCCCTTAGAAAACACTTGCAAAGCTAGAAAGCCCCATAAAAATGTCAATGCAAATGCAAGCACTCAGTGATTTGGGTGTAGGCAGTGAATCCGCTCTTGTAGGCAGAGAATGGACATAGCCTGTAAAATGCTTGGCAGGCTTTTGGGCTCCATAAGTAATCCAGGAGCCATTCTGGGAGATGGAATGCAATTACTAGGACTAGTTGATAACAATTTATTTAGTGAATTTGCTTTATTCTGCTCAAGATCTGATCGCAGCTGCCCAAATTTGTTTGTTGTTTGTATTTGTTCATTGAATTATTTGTGCAGGTAAATTATAGCCTATTAATCATGTTTATTATGACAGTGCCTAGGGATTGACCAAGAATGCACCCCCTCTGCCTGTTTTCTGGGTAGTGTGCAAAGACAGAATAATAGGCAATCCTTGGCCTCATTTATGTTTGAATTGAGTGCTTTGATTATTTGCTATTTGTCAGTTGTTGGCCGTTTAAGTTGTTTAGCATTCTTTGTTTTCCTTAAACCCAGTAACATAAGCTCTTCAAGTAAGAATTAAATGTTACAAACAAATCACTGGAGCTTTGGTTTTCTCAGAAGGTGGGTGGTGGGTTGGGACAGTGGAGGTGAGAAAATTCACTAAGAAGAGAGAAAGAACAGTTGGACCCCAATTTTTCAAATAGCTGTGTGCCTTGCTAACTGGAGGAGTGGGAGAGTTGTATGCAGTAATGACCTTGTGTTCCTTTTTCTCCCATCACACTGTTTTGTTGCACATACCTGTATAAGAATAATACAGCATGTTGCAATTTAAGCTAGATTCTTCCTTGTTTGGTTGCTTAAATAAAGTGTTTCATCCTCAGCCCAGCTCTCACTGTCTCAGCTACGACACTCTGCTCTCCAGTCAGCAACATCACTCCTTGGTGGTATACATTTTCCAGAACGCTCCTTGCTGCAAAAGCTAGGGCTGCTGCATGGGTCTGAAGATGTGCCTTTCCCAGCTGATAAGACACATGTTCCTACAGCATCTGAAGGCCTGATAAGTCCTCTCCTTTGTCTCTTGTCTTCCTTGCTTCCAACATGGTTTGCAACTGATTCTGTTCCTGAAGTCTACTTTCTGAAGTGAGCCTCCATCTTTGCACCCTTTTGCCTTCTTTGTTGTCTGCCTCTCTTCTCCTCCATGTTTTCATCCTTTTCCATACCTTGTCTTCTATTCACTTCTCAGCACCTTTCAAACATGGACATACAAATCTGTGCCCAAAACTTTGTTAAAGATTCTTTTGGGGTTTTTTTTCAGTGGTTAATTCATCTCATTTCCTCTTGATCAGATAAAAATTCTTGAAGTGGAATTATGCTGAATGTCAAAGGAGCTCAAGTAGGTTAAACCAAACTCATATCTAGTAAGTTCCTGTTCACCCCAATTTTCACATAAAGCTGATGCCAAACATGATTTTCTACCAAAAAAAAAAAAAAGAGAAAACCTACTCCCCTTAAAACTTTAACTGGATCTCCACTTTTCACTTAAAACATTGCACTTGAAATATTTTACTTCTACCTTGTAAAGATAGCACTTAATATGGCACCGCAGTGGCAAGGGCAGTTCTTCAGACCTTCATCTGAGGACCCATCTCTAAGCAAGACCCTCTCCCAGAGGAGAAGGGAGGAAAGCTGAACCCTTACAGCAGCTTCCAAGGCATAACATTGCTTTTTGCTTCCATTTCCTTCTCAAATTTTAGTTAGTGAAAATCCCAGGGATTTAAGGAAGACATGAACAATTCCAACGGGTGCTTTTTGACCCAAGTGTTATTAAGACCTTTTACAACCTTAAAATTCTGCTGGGCATAGAAGTCAGATCCTTAAAGCTTGTGTTGTCCTTGGCTTTCCTCCTTCTCTTTCTGTCTTTTTATCTGACATACAACTGATCACAGTGAGGCTTTATTTGACAATTTGCTCATGCTTGTTATTTATCTCCCCTCTCATGCCTTTCAGCACCCCGATTTCTTTTCCAGATAAACAGTGATCCTCAGGGAAAGCAGAGTTGGCTTTGAGAGAAGCAGAGGGAGGATTAGTCCCAGAGGATGCCATGATCAGCTGAGTTCTCAGTTTGAAGTTCTGGAGCTGGAGGGCTGTATTCCCTGGTGGACTAGAAATAACTGTAGGTATGAAGCTTGACATTAATGCATTGTGGTTAAAATCCTTTTGTGTTCACAAACCAGGAGTCACTGTAGCTACATGGTGCAATGAAGTGTGCACACTGAAAAAGGTAAGTGCTCTTTGTCTGGGGAGGGAATAGAAGCGTTTAAAATCATCCCTTTGAAGAATAGTTCTTCCTGGTGCTTATTTGATTTGGTTATACATATACAAAGTATTCAAGCTAAATGCCTTTGCTAGCTCAATTACTACAGTTTACTTACCAGGGCTCTGTTAAATGCTTTCAAGCACAAGTCCCTTCTGTACCATTAAAGAAGCTTTCCATTTCTGTGATACTGTATTAAGCTTCACACTTCCACTCCCTAGTGGACTTTGCCTTGTAACTGGATCCTAATACATCCTATTATACCAACCAAAGAGATGGGGCAGGCTGTGCTACAGAAGGACTTTTAGGATCCACTATTCTAAATTTGTTGAAGCAGTCAATTTTGTGCCGCTCCTCATTTCCCAGATTTTCCAAAGTCAGCTGCAAGCCTGGTTATTACACCACATTTTCCACTTGTTCACTGCATCTCAGTTAACATGGTGGCTGGGATGAGGAGAAACACAGCACAGTCTCCTCTAAGAAGACTCTTTGACCCAGTTACTGTGCAATCTCTTCATCCTGCAGTCTCGAGCGATACCACAGGCAGCCAGGTGGACAGCAAGCTGTAGTTGTGAGGGAATGTTGTTATTGACAGTAGGAGGAAAGGGGAACTCCAAATTCTTCTGCTAAGTCCGTGACAGAGAGCCTTCCCATAACATCCCTGGCCAACTCTCCCCTGCATGAGTAGGAATGAAACTATACCTCTGGCTGCCCAGCAAATCTCTGTCGTAGTTCCTCCAGTGCCGCAGGACCTGCTATTCTGTTGGCTGGTGTCTCAGGCCGTTAGCTGTTTGCAAACTTGCTGCTACCCATGTGTTTACTCACAATTGTCCCAAAGCCATCTTTGCATATCCAACAAGCACTTCATGTTTTAGGTTAAAAACAATCATATGGAAATTTATGCAGGTAAAGACACTAGTCAGCGTGCTGTGTTTTTAAAAAAAAAAAAAATCCATTGAGAAGGACTGGGCTTCAGTATGGCTTTAGCAACTAACCACAACGGAGGGAAACAAATAGACACAGTGCAGGTGAATTGCTCAGCCTGTGCTTCCTAAATTAAAGTTTTCCTGTGTGGGGGCCCTCAACATTTTCTAAAGTGTGGGCCACCTCCTGTTTGAGAAGCTGTGTTACAGATGCCTCCCCTTCCATTCAGAACCTCGGGGAATGTGTTTCTTCTCCTTGGCAATTTAATAATACCCTTGTGACAGCTCCAGTGATCACTTGCACAGAGAAGTCATATGCTGAGGGTATTTTGTGTATTGTTAACATCTTTAAATGTGATTTAGCAGCTGGAAACAAGGAGGAGAAGCTGGAACCACAAGACCATCAGATCTGCATCGCCTGTGTTTAACATCTGTAAGCTCAGAAATGGAGGGAAGAAAGAAATTCTCAGAGATTTTCCCTGCTAAAATCTGACACAAAACAAATGAGGGGTTGTGGTAGGAATGCTTGAATGAAGTTGCCCTTTTTTGCATTCAACTGAATCCTACCTGCCTGTGCAGAGGTATCCCCGTGGCACCAAATAAATAAAAAAATAAGTAAACAGATAATATCTATTTGAAAAGAGAAATATGTCCTGTTTATAATGCAGACTAGATGCATTTGCCATGTACGTTCCTCTGAAACATTCCCTGAAGCAAAGAGACTCTAAGTGAACAACAAACTCCAGGCCACACCTCAGAATATAAGGCAAACTATGGTCTTCCTTTCAGGGAGGTCCAGGGACAAAATAGTCCAGGCAAACAAAAGTTAGTTTAACTAGGAAATTGTCCACTCTACTAGGGGAGAAGCAGAAGTTAACTTCTTCATATGGAACCCAGGCCACCTTAATCTTTTCCTCTGTTTTGTGTGTCCTCCTATAAAACTGGGATAATCCAGTGTGTGGAGAATGTTTTGGGGTATCCTTCACTTTAAATCGCTGGCAGCAGCCCTCTGATCCCTGAGATCTTTCTGCGTGTGCCCCAATACAGCACTATCATGATGCCTTCAGGAGGGAGGCGCAACTGCCCTCCTGCTTTGATGCAGCAAGGGTGAGCATCACAAAGTACCACTCTGGAAACTCAAGCCCTCAGCTGCAAACAGTCTAACACACAGCACACTGTAGAGGAGGGCTGGGAAGCCTGCAGCATGGTTCAACAGTAGACTGAACCAGCATTTGGGATCTTTGTACCTGAACGGCAAAAATGCTAGTCACACAGTGGCAAGATGCTGATACAGTGTGAACTGACACTGGTAATCAGAGCGGGCTGATGGGGGAAAATGTTTCTGCAGGCTTTAGTCGGGAATGGGGAATGACTGCGTGTGTTCTTTTCATGTTAAACCAGAGAATTCGGCGTCCTGTTTTCTTGTAAGTGGCATAAGGCAGGCATGCACTTTTTATTGCATGCGCAAGTGACAGCACTGTGTGCCATTCCCTCGTTCAGGTCACATTTACACAACTGCATTCACCAGTACTGTATGGATATGGTACTGAAAGGCTTGCAGGCGCACAACATGAAACCCTGCAATATCATCCCTTCTCTCTACTAACACACCATTATGGAAACCCTAAATATGAAGGATAAGGAGACAGCTTTTATTTTTACTGGTATACCAATGTGGAGCCATTTGTGACGCTGAGAAATCCCTGCCTTAGGTATGCTGGGACTTTGTGGCATTGCATTGATAGAATAAGCCTACACTAGTGGAGTACTAATCTGCAGTAGTTATACTCATATAAATTACCCAGATAGAGGCAAAATTTCACTGGTTCATGCTTCCCCCACGAATTTCCAACCCTGGTCTTCCTCTTGGCTATTTGATATGCCCAAAGTTCTTGACTTTTGCAACCTGTGGCAAGTAGGAACACTCACGGAACAGTACAAATTCATCTCTGACCTGAGGGTTTTCTCCCTACAGTGGGAAGGTAGGTGGAGGTGAAGATGAGCTGGATTCCCAGGCAGGTGATGAACGTGGCAGGGAGGCAACAGGTCCACGTGATGCTCAAGCCCTCCCCTCCCAGCCAGAGGACCATCGGAAAGGAGGTCATTTAGCCAATACATATTTTCCTCTTTAGTACATAATGGTAACCTGAATAAAAGGTTTGAATTACAAAGCAGGCTCACCCAGCACATTCTCTGGGCAATGACTGCCATTTGTGTCAAGAAAATAAAGAAGGAGAGAGCGGGCTGGTGCACATGGGCAGGAGTGACTGAGAGTAAGGCAGAGTGGCAATTGAAGCAGTAAGCTGGAAGTGAGAGGCTTACCCTGCCGAAACGAAATTAAAGCAAACCACAATGACAAAGGAAATTTGATTAAAAAAGAAAAGAAAAAAGTAGATTGTTATTATTGGAAAGTCGAGTGCTTTGTTCCAGCAACAAAGCAATATCGTTCACAAAAGCCTAATAACGATTGCTTCTCTTCCTCTCTCCTGCGGCTTCTTGCCTGCCATGCTGTTCCCCACTGCCAGCCGGTGAACCAGGGCCATCGGAGGTGCAGGAGGCACGGGAGCAGGCTGTGGGGTGGGAGAGCCGTGGGGCTGAGGGAGCCGGCATCCCTCTTTAAGTCACGGAGAACCTCATCTTTCCCCTCCTGCCGCTTCTCCTCTTGCATCTCAGCCCCTTTGCCTTTCTCTTTCCCTGCTCCACTGGTGCCCTTCTCTCCTTCTCTATGCCTTTCTCCATCTTTCCCTTCCTCCTTCCCTTTCTCCTCCCACCTCACCCTATATTTCCCTTTCTCTGCCCCCTCTATCTCCTCTCCCTTTTCCTCGTCCCTGTCACTCATCTGTGCCTTTCGTTTCCCCACTCCCCTCTCCCCCTCTCTCCCTGGCTGCGCCGTGTTACTAATGTGCAGTAATGGTATGGCTGGAAAGTCATTTGCGCTCCCCTTCTCTTTATTTTTTTCCTGCAGTATTATTAAAACTGCTCCATCACTGGCTGTAATGGGAGCGTCTGTATTTTCTCCCTCGCCCGTATCCCTGACATGACATAATGCCTGCCCTCACCAAGACGCTATAACACCGAGGTAATTGAAACATAACTCACCGTAAATTACAGACTGTTGTTCCAGGCAGGGCCCCAGCCATGCTTCCTGGAGCTCATTCCAACTGGAAGCTAAACATTGCTTTAAAAGGGATGCTTAAGCAAAACAAAGCCATTTAAAGAGCAACACAAACATGGAGAGGGAGGGGAGCAGGGGGCTTGGGCTCTCCTGGAGGTGTGGGCTCCTGCTCCACCGTGGTAGCTGGCAGGACTGTTAATAGAGAGGCTGAGGACAGAGAAGGCTATGCAAAAAACTTCTTAGCTAAATAGTGCATTTGGCAGGTCAGACATCTGAGGCTTAAGGGGCATGCTTGCAGGGTCAATGTCCCCTAATGCCCATCGAAAATGTGGAACCCTGAGGCTTTATCCATGCCTGCAGGATCTGAGTTCTTCTTGTTGAAAGTGATGAGGCTGCAGCCTCCACAAGATCAATGTGGGCTGCAGGGTCCTAAACACTACAAGAGACACACACACCCCTTCACCAGGCTAGCAACAGATGGAAGAAGCTGAATATTTGCTGACCCTAAGACCTGAAAGACCTTGGGCTCATGAAGGTTCATGGTTTTAGTCCCAAGTGTCCCACTTTGCTGAATAACCTCAGGTAAGTCCCTTTATTTTCCTCTGTGCCTCAGTTTCCCCTTCCGCAACACAGGAGACAAAATACCAGCATCCTTTTTCAAGCAGCCAGTGACCCAGTGATATATCAAAAGTATATGAGGGTGAGACAGGGGTAATTACCTCACTGATGATGACAGGAGAATGAGCTGCTAGGAAACCACATTTTGCAGCCAGAAGACACATCTGGAAACCAGGACCCTTGGGTTTTGGGTTTGACTCTTGCTTTGACTGGTTCTGTGCCCATCAGCAAGGTCCTCCGGCACCCTGAGTCTCAGTTGCCCCCCAGCCTGTTGCATTGCCCAGAGAACTGGCTGGTGTGGAGTTTGCTCATCCTTTGATTTCTGGAAAATTTTGAGCAAGACACACAAAGCCTAAAATTTGCAGTGATTTTTCTTTAGTAATGGAAGTGAGTATTTGGAAACTTTGAAAAGGTCAGGATTAGACAGAACAGCCTATCTCTCACAAGCACAAATTGAAGTCTGTCCAGGGCCTTTCCATTTATTGTCAGTGGGCACCGTGGCCCAAATTTGTGCCTTGGTGTCATGTGGCTCATGTTATAGGAATAACAGGGTCTTGTGAGAAACAGTCCTTGGTGCTTCAGAAAATACAAAGGGCTTTATTTTAGGGAATGAGATTTACTATTTGTCCAGGATGAAATGGCAAAAACTCAGGGAACTACGACCCTGTGTGACTGCTCCATTTTTCCCTGGAGCCCTTCACAGTCAAAACCATTGCAGTCAGCAACATAGCAAACACTGTAAACTGCCCCGGAAGAACCCCTGGACCCCTTTAAGGACTGGCTTTCTGACTTTCTGACAGTCAGAGAAAGGTCCCCTCAGTGTGATGCCATGTCATGTGTGGGTCCACCAGGGCTGCACGCTCTGGGTGATGCGCAGGCTTGCAATCAACTTCTGCAGAGCCACGGTGTCAGGGAACACAGCTGCAGAAATGGGGCCTTGGTGGCGGCTTCTTTGCAGCATTAAGCAATACAGGTCGGAAGCAGTTTTAGTAACAACAGAGGGCAACTTTCTCCTTAGGCCATCAGGCTGCTCCATGGGTGCCCCTTGCTCCTGCCCCTTTCGGGCTTCACACCTAGGTAGAAACAGGAGAAGCTGAGTTGCAGTGTAGAGCAACAAAATATTGTGTGGAGAGTCCTGCGAGAGACCTGCAAGGATCCAGTCCCTCTGCTGGCATGCCATGGGTTAGGACCTGAAACAGGTCAATGCAGCATCCCATGCTGCCCCAGCTTGGGCTGCTGCAGCAGCAGCAGCAGCGTGGAGGTGCCATAGGTGTGTGATCTCCCACCCCTTGCTTTCCCTGGTGCCTGGTTGGAGTTGATTGCTTTCTGTGAGGCCTGCCACATGCCCCTTGAAAGTGTTTCCATCAACCCTTTTACCGTAGCTAAGGTTTCAGCAATCTCACCCCTCCTCTCCTTGACATTATTAGTTTATCTTTGTCCACTGGCAAAGTTCCCGAGCAATTCAACAATAACAGTTGTTTCTCTGTGGCTGAAAAAGTCATCTCTAGCACTGGCTGTTATTGATCATCTTACAGGAACCGGACATTTTCTTTTCCTTTCCCATTTTTTAAAATACATATTTTGAGTGAGTTTCAGTCAATTTTAGTGCTCATGAAAGTGAAAGAGTGATGGTGTTGACTAGAGCTAAACTTAGCTCTATATGGCTTCCCTTATGCACACATCTCTACTAATGCACCACATTACTAACTGGCAGTAACTTCTAGCCTTCCCAGCCTGGGGCTCCCCTCACCAGCTCTTCCAGTGCCCCTGCCTGCCTTGCAGCCTGCTCTGGCTCCTCCAGCCCAGGGCTCTTCACATCAGCCCCTCACTACTGTCCTGTGCAGCGTTGATCTGCTTAGGTGTGCTGGCAGCCCAGAGAGCCAACCACATCCTGGGCTGCATTAAAGGAAGTGTCGCCAGCAGGTCCGGGGAGGTGATTCTGCCCCTCTACTCTGTTCTCCTTAGGCCCCACCTGGAGTACTGTGTCCAGCTCTGGACTCCTCAACACAGGAAGGACATGG
>JAOXJM010000001.1:87195267-87220484 GCA_026413425.1 Tringa solitaria
TGGATGCCCCATCCCTGGAGGTGTTCAAGGCCAGGCTGGATGGGGCTTTGAGCAATCTGGGGTAGTGGGAGGTGTCCCTGCCCATGGCAGGGGGGGTTAGAACTAGACAATTTTTAAGGTCCCTTCCAACCCAAACCATTCTATGATTCTGGCTCTTGGTTAAATGGACACATTGGGATGGAGTAGTCGCTGTGCCCCAGTTGACAGTGGGAGATGCTGTCAGACTTACCAGAGCAGACTAAAAGCAGGAATTTTTCACTGCCCAGAGTGACAGGTCATCAACCAGTCTTTATCATTAGAGGTCAGTCAGCCTTTTCCAGGCCCATGTGTTTGCAGCCCAGGTGCTCTGCTGGGACCGAAAAAAGGAACACACCCTGGCATCCAGCTCTGCTCTCAGGCTGAGGTGTGCTCTGTCTCGATAAACCTGACAGAATTGGCATGGGACAATGGGATGAGGTAGGACAGGCAAGGGGGATATGCTTTTCCCACTGCACTCTTCTTACAGTATCTCCAGGCTTATACTGAAATCAGACTGAGCCCTTACTCATCTCCTGACACTGTTTCCTGCTCTCTCAGCTTCTCCACTTCTGTTCTTCTCTGAGGGTGGCTAGTGTGAAACATACTGTGTCTAAGATGCCTCCTGCCTTTTTGCCCCGCCATGGGGACAAATGGCTATCTAGCTACCAGCTGTCTAAGGAATGGCAGAGCCAAATGATCCACCTCTTGAGAAGCCCTGGTCCTTCAACATCCCCTCTTTCCATCAACCCTCTAGAAATCAGGTGCTTGCTCCCCTAGGAAAGTACAGAATTGTAACTCTCATTTCAAATCACCATTTCTAAATGAAATACTAAAAAGTCTTAATGTGTCATTTCATTTTCAGGGTATTGTTCCATTTTAAAAAAAAATAGAATCTGAACATATATTGTAACCTGTTTGGTGCAGGGAAAGAAAGGCATTTGAGGCTAAAACAAAAATTGAGCTGTTGATTTTGAAGTATTGATTCAAAATAGAGGGGAGGAATTAATTTTGAATCAATTCAGAATTTCTGGTGAGAACATGCCCATTTTTCCCCTGTCTTCTTTTTCCTTTTCCCCTCCCTCTACTGTAGTCTATCAGGTAAATTAGGTAAGAAAACATAACAGCAAGCAAGGACACACATCAGTGTAGCCAGCATTTTCATTAAAATGTTTTAAATCGGGGCAATGACTCTATTCATCTTCCACCCTCCATGGGAAAGTGTAGCCCACATGCCTCCCCTGTAGTGAGCCTGAGAACAAAATGGCTGTTGTCTCAGTAAACCAACCAAGATCCTAAATCTTTAGAGTGCAGAAAGGTCTCCCTTTGGTAGTTGCATGGATGGACAGGTGTATGCAGTACTAATAGTACTACCGTGCCCTCTCTCTGCTCTGCAGGGAACTTCGCCACCTGTATCTCACCTGATGGCTCTGCAGGGACTGAGCTCCAGGCTATGGGCTTCCACAGTGTCCCTGTCCCCCAGAACCCCTGGCTCAAGGGTCCTGGAGCCAAGCTGCCTTGCATTTGTTTTGCCTTCCTCAGCTTGTTTTCTGCCCAGATCCCATTTGTCCTGGATCCCTGAGGAGAGCTCTGGGCTGCTCAGTTAATTGGAAGTGGCTAAAGCTGTGGAAGGCAGCTATGGAGGTGGAGGGGGCATTGTTGGGTTCAATTTGCGGAGAGTGTTGAAAATCTCTTGCTTAGTTTAACAGTCATTTGCTATTAGGGTGAGATGCTTGTCTGGGTACCTGTGGGAGATTTCTGAGATGTCCCAGGAGACTGTGGAAGTGATGGCAATTATCTTCATCTGTGCTGTGTTTGATTAAATAATGGTGAAGACCACGAGACCTGGAAAAGAGGGGGTAAGGCTGAGGACATGGGAACAAGGGGTGTGTTGGAAAATTAAGAGATAAAGTACCGTGCTCGTGTGGCCAGGTATATAGAGGAGTGAATGATTAAAAAGGAATGGAGGGGAAAGAATTATGAGCGTGCTGGCTTAGTCTGCAACAGACAGAGGGTAATGACCAGGGAGGCTGGGCTTAAAAAGAAAGAAGAGATGCGGTAGCAGCGGGATGGGACTCAGTCAGGTCCCGTGCGGGAGAAAGGCAGAGAGGAAAAAGACATGATGTGTGTGTGTGCGTGTGATGTGTACACGTGTAACACAGGGAAAGAAGAGAGAAGGGGATGTGTGTAATGACAAGTCCATGGTAATTGGCTCTGCTGGGAGGAGGGAAAGGTCTGGAGCCGACCGAAGGTACGTGTGCTGGTGAGGCAGTTCCCAGTCCTGGAGTCCAGGAAGACTGCAGCATTTAGGTTTATGCTGATGACACATCTTTCCACTTGGGCAAATGGACGGATTCCCTCTCTAAATCATTCCAACGTGATTTTAATAGCAGACAGAGGTGGCTTTTGGATAATAAATGGGTACTAAGCCCTAAAGAGACGCAGGCTGTGTCATACAGAACAGATGGTAAATTAAAAAGAATGGAAGCCCGTGACTTTGCTTAGCTCTGCTCTGAGCCGGGGAGCTCTCACTCTTGTTATGCTAAGTATTTAGTATTTACACTGCAAGGTTGCTTCCTTGCCTACCTTGACTTGGAAGATGGCAATTATGTATAATAGCAGCAAGATCACACTGATTAGAGAGGTGGCAGGAATGGTGAGGCTGCATGACGGTGATGATAATCATCATTCTTATTAGAGATCATCAATAATTAATAATTGCATTGTTTATTCTTCATCAGTGGCAGTAAAGACACCCAGACATGCCAAAAGGTTTAAAAATCATCTTGCTTTGTTTTGTTTACTGACAGAGAAAGTCTTCCTTTGCATTTGCTTTTTACTTAGAGTTGCCAGGGCCCTGTGGCCCTGTTCACCTTCCAGAGGATATTTAAGCCAGTGCTTAGAGCCCTTTGGCATCAACAAGATGAAAGGATGTGTTAAGGGCTAAGCACATACCTAAACACAATGCAGAAGCAGTGACTGAAGTGAGTTTGCATTTGGAGTCAAGGGAGCACTGGGGCCAGAAAATGTATTAATAAGCAGCACCAGCCCAGAAACACAGCAGCAGTAGAAACCCTCACTGTGAACACCTTGGGGCGTGATGTGGTCCTCTGAGGTTGCTTGGATGGTTCAGATTTGCCTGTTACTACCCTCTTTCCACTGCTTTCTCCCCAGTTTCAGAGCAAGGTGGATCCCTCAGGTGAGGGTTCCCAAGCTAAGGGGCTGCAGGAGGCCGCATGGGAACGTAAGCAGAGACACCCCCCCAGCTGGGATGTGCTTCTCAAGGGCAGCCAGTGCCTCTGGAGGGGGACAGCAAACAAGCTACCGGGCTAGCTCTAGCTTTGACAGTGGCACTGCAGAGACCATAATGCGATTGTCACAGCATCAGTACAAACAAGTGCATATTCATAAGCGAAATGTGTGTCATGGTACGTCTTGGGCTATTTCACGGCCCCGTGAACTGGGATAACGGGGATTGTGTGATAAAATCTAGCAAGGGATCTCAGTAAGAAAGCTCAGAAGTGCATGAGCCCAAGAAATCACTGCTTTAAACACAAAAGCAGCCAGTTAAGGCAATGCTGTTATTGCTTCTCTTCTGATATACATGAGAGGGAGCAAATCCTAAAAGCAGCTGAAGTCATAACAGCAATCACTTACCAAGGCCATAAAATATTGATCTTCTCCCATCTGAGACCTGTCAGGCTGGAATATTGGAAGGTGTTTGTACCTTTTAAACAGGTATATGATGAAGAAAGAGTGAAGACAGCACTATTAACTTAGAATGTTGCTTGGAAGATCTAAGAAAAAATCCTTCATCTTCTGGGACCAGAGTTCTGTTACAGTCTTGCTGGAAAAGGAGCTTTAAAGGCAAGTACTCCTGGCTCTGCTGAGCTCTCAGAGTGGGAGGAAAATGAGGAAGATGAGTGCATTTATGTTTTGATTGCAGTTCCACATAAAAGGCATCTTGGGCCCTAACTTCCCTATTGCGCAGGCTCCTAATCCACACTAGTTTAGGGCATCATTCTTGAATTTGCCAACCTAATAGCAGATACATAGACCCACATACAGTTAAACTATCAGAGAAGCCCATGAATACCAGGAGGAGGAATTGGAAAAAAGAATAACTTAGGCTGAATGTCTTTTTTTTTAAGAAGTATTTTTAATTCTTGTCCCCCTCAATTTATGCACTTCTTTTAAACTTTCATGATTGTGTAGTGTATGTATGGTTTTTAAAACAAAATAATCTTTACAAAATGTAATTTACTTTAAAATTTTGAGGAAAAAATGTCCCAATGTGTAAAGGAAACCCTGATTCTTACACTGAGTTATTATTTTCTATCATTAATGATGAAGACTACAGACACTTGTAGTGGTCACCTAAGAAGAGATCTTCAGTGTATTCAGCACCACAGGAATGAGAAGAGCAGATGTTCCCTTCCCCTATAAGCTCATCATCCAAACAGACAAGACATTCAGAGTGTGAAATGGATCAGTCACACACACTACACTGAAGTGGGAGATCCACGCACTCTTGCAGGAAGCTGAGCATCCAACTAATCTGCTAATGGAATAGTACAGTCTTATAGGATGACTGAAGAAATTGGAATATAAATACATGTCTGTTTATTATGTCACCACAACCACTGCTATAAACAGGCTTTTAAACAGCAAAAAACCCTAGGAATAGTCCAATGAGTGGAAAAGAAAGCATAGCAACAAAGAGGGGGGAAAAAACAACACCAAAACCCCCCTCCCCCAAAATCCCAATAAAAGCCACAAAAATACCCAACCCAAAAGCCGCAAAGCCCCAAACACCTTGAAAGTAAGAACATTTGGGTTTTTGTGGGGCCTTATTTTGTAGGGAGGTTCATAGCAATTCAGCTATGCAAAATTAGTTTGATTTGCCAGTGATTACATTCATAATAGAGTTTTACCAGTTTTCATGAAAACAAGTAAAGCAAACCCATACTTCCTCACCAAGAAACAATTTCAGTAGGTTTTCTAATAGTAGGAAATGATAGGTTCAACAGTGAAAAGAGATTCAACAAACAGATGAGAGGGCTCCAAAGAAAAGAGAGGACACAAATATAAAAAATTAAATGGAATAAAGACTAAAACTGGAAAACAAAAAAAAAAGTTATTTTCTTCAACTTTGAACTTTTCACAGCTTCTGACTGATTTGGTAAATTGTTCCTACCAGCTCTGATATTTACGCCTTTAGAAAGGTACCAAGAGCAAAGACCCTTTGGTCATACTCAAGTATCCAGCAGCTAGCATCCAGCATCTCGGAAGGGCACACAAATACAGATGCTTCAGTACAGGCTGATGCACCTAACCATGGTTTTCAATGCTATTTATGGACCTCGAAAAAATGCCTGGTAATGTTACGGATCCATTTATCATTGACTTGGGTTTGGAGATATTAGAGTGACTTTTCTTTGCCTTTTCTGTTTCCCTTTGACATAGCCCATAATCTATGAGCAGGGCTGAATAAGTTGAAATCCATTGCATTAGAAAACTGTGGTTGAATGGAGCCTTTCAAGGCTGGTCCTGCACAGGAGTGACAACTTTAAGCTTTAGCTGTGCATGTGTTGCCCATGAGGTTACATCCCAGGGTCTGTTTGTAGAGACAGACTGCTGTGCTGCTGGAGCAAGATGTTAGTCAAAGCCAGGGAGAGTGTTAGAGTCAGCTGAGAAGGTTAAAAAGGCAATGCTTTTAATGATTAGAAGTATTTTGGGATTGTAACAGCACTCAAGCTTTTCTGAACTTTCCTAACATGTTTTTTCCCCTGAGGCTGTTAAAAATATATATCTCCTTTTAAGATTATGACAGAGGTATACAGATAGCTCTGTGAAGAACTTTTTTTTTTTCAAATTTTCAAGTTTCAGTGTCATTTCAAATTTCAGAAAATAAGTGTAGAAAACAGCCTGATGACAGCTTTGTGACATCCACCCCTCTACCTCCATGTGCCTTTGATCCAACAGGAAAACAAAACATTCAGCTAAGGAAGACTGAAAAAATTAAAACGTGTGATCACCCTTTTTCCTGCATCTACTTCTCAACTACCTACATTTATGATTTGTGTACTGACTGGAATTTTGTCACCTTTTCTTCACTTCATATAGGTCTTAATCCCAGACTGTTTTCTTATCCCTTGCTGCATGTGTGACCCTGCAAGCTAGGGTAGGGAGTGGAGGGGATGGGAGTGCTGGCAGCATGGGCCACAAGAAAGAAAAGGCCATTGTACGAAGCTGCAGGACGATATGGCTGGAGAACATTCCAGGAGATGAGTGCTCAGCACAGCACTTGCTCAACTGTGCCACCAACCCACCCAAGCCCTTAGATGGACCTGTTGCTTTGGGGTGGGGAAGAGGTCATGGTCCTGCACTGCAAAAAAATCTTTTGACATTACTTTGGGGAAAACATGAAGTAGAAGTCAGTTTAATGAGGTTTGAACCTGAGTTTAACAGGTGAAAGTTTATCTCACAAACTCCATCTCATCTCCTACCTGTTTCCTGCAGAGCATTAAAACTGAAACATCAGCCCCATTAAAATAAGGATGAGTGCCTGTTACATTACAAGCAGCCTTGATTAGTGACAACGGTATTTTCGCATCAGCAACAGCAAGTTCAAGGCAACTGCTGTTCACATTAAAGTGAACACAGCTTTGCAGTAGTGTTCACGAGCGTAGAAAGCATGCTGCCATCTGTGCTTAATTACATTTGTATGGGGTCTTGCTCTTCAAGTCATTTTTGAGAGTCCGGTACTATTGATTTCATAAAAGTTACATAAATCTAACTGCCATTCCTGTTATTAAATTTCACTAGCCATTTCACTATGGGACCTTGAGATCTCTCTCTTCCCGAGTGCTGGTACTGGAATATACAGGTACATTTCTGTGATTTTGTTTGAGGTACACCTCAGTGGGCCGTTTTTAGGCTCCAGTTAGAGTGGTTGCAAGGCAATTAGGATAGACAAACATAGCTGCTCTCAGCACATGCAGAAGGAGGGGAACTAGTCTCAGTCAAAATAAAGAGAAATTTTTCTGCCTGAGAGACAGAAGAGGTGCCCTGGCTTTGCTGAATTGCATCAGATGTCCCAGCTGTATTGATCTGAACAGGCCATTGCCTTATCCTTCAAGTGGTAATCTACTGGATTTCTGTACAAATGGCTGCTGTGGCTGTGATTACAGAGGTGCTAGAGATGCAGCTGATGTGTGAGGGTCGGTCTATGTGTGCACAGAGGCACCAGTGTTCAATCCATGAGACCTACTGCTTTTACATCTGCCAATACCTCATCTATCAGCATGCCTGGTCACTGGCTAGGCTGATCAGTTTGCAACCATGTTCTGCAAAGGAGATGAGAACATGAGAACGTAGTAGTATTTGGCTTTTTTTTTATTGGCTGGTTCATGAAGACTGGAAACCTGGCTGTTTTGAGATACTCAGTGTTCCTCTGGTCATACAAGATCCATTCAGCAGCAGTGAGTTAGATGTGGTGGCTTGGAGTCCGGTGCTAACAACAGTGCATGACCTCCATTGTCATCTGCTGGTGTTTGTTCTCACGCAACCAGTGGGCTGTGTACATATTTATTACAAGAGAAATACTGGAGGCTTTTTGTGCTCTGTGTCTGGTTTAAGGGCTTTGTTGATGATCCTGAATTGCTTTCTGAAGCTTTTGCTCATAACCTTATCAGCTAAAAACCTCCATTTTTTTCATATTTGTCTGTTGCAGGCAAAACAGTTTCAGTTCAGGGAATTTAACTGAATTTGATTTATTTCCAATTAACATAAACTTTTATTTACTGATTTGGGTGTTGGAAAACAAAGAAGACTTAGATAATTAAACACTGAGGGAGGCCCCTTTTTTCCCCGTTCCCCAGGCTCAGCTTCAGTCCAAGAACTCTCCCCCACCAGCCCCTTCCCCCCCCTTATTTTCACTGCATTTTAGACTCAGTCCCTGCCAGTCACTTGGGCAGTGTAGGGGGCTAGTTTCTTGCAGTGACTCCTTTTTGGTTTTCCCTCTTTTCTTCTCCTGCTTTTTCCTTCTCACTCATTCCCTACTCCATTCTGGGTCATCTACAGGCTGCAGTCCCTTCAAGGGTGTCCCTGCTCCAGCGTGGATCTCCCAGAGGCACAAGTCCCCTGCCAAGGTACCCTCCAGTATGGAGTCCCTCCCTCCAAGGGGCATTCCTAGCCCTATCCCCTTCCACATGCTTCCTTCTGTATCTTTGGGAGGAGAAGAAATCTCACATTATATGATGCAAGGCTTAGGTCTCACATTATATGGTGCAAGAGTGGCCGTGGGGCAGAACAAGGGGTGCCATGCCACGCCACGGGTGTCAGAGGAGTCCCTGCTGGTTTCCACACAGGGCTGCCAGTGAGAAGGAGTCACAGGCAGACTCCTGACAGACGTGCCCCTCCACAACCCCCCAGCCCCCAGCTCCCTGCCCAAGGAACCTTTTTTCCTCTAGCTCTGTTCATCCTAGCCTTCAAAGAGAGGGATCAGAGGGAATTTCCACCTTGTGAAATGTTTCATCCATTTTCTTCCCCAAAAGAAGTCAAATTTGCCAAGTTATTGGTACTGGAGTTGTCTAACAGGATTAATGTTGGATAGGAAGTCGCAACAAGGTGAGGTCTCCTCCCAGCTCTGTTGATGGCTTGTTGGATCCAGCACTTAAACTTCAAAATGCTTTTTTTTTTGTAAGCACCCCAGACTGTGCCTGTCACCGCGTGTTTAGTCTGCAAGTTGTGCAGAACAGGGCCTGCCTCTCACTGCATGTGTGACACCAGGCACAACAGGGACCTGGTCTCTGCCGAAGCCTTGAGGCACGACAGTAACACAAATAATAAATAATAATTCCATTAGTGAGAGAACATACATATTTATTTGAAAATGTACTGATGCAAAGCACTATTGATTGACAGCAGTGCTCAGCACACACACGGTGATGAGATTACATTATATCTGTGGCCATAGCTTTATACATAAAGCGCAGCCCATAAATTAAATCAGAGATAATCTCTGCCAACAGCACTGGCATCCTCACTCATTGCCTTCACAGGGCATCCCACCAGTAGCCTCTCACCAACACACAGCCCTAGAGCCACCTGGCCCGAGTAAGGGCCAGGTGAAAGGACAGTCAGGACAGGAGGTTCTCTCTCCAATTCATCTGACTTCAGCATGCAAGGTCTGGGACTGCCCCCCCCTCATGGGTTGCCTAAGTATGTACAGCAGCTCAATGGGGAACAGCCCTGTCTCTCCCATCCTTTCTTCTCTCCTCATCTCCTGTCCTCCTGTCCTCCTGTCCTCAGGCTGTGCAGCTGGCCAGGCAGAGATGGCAATGCTGTGTTCCAGACCTGGGGAAAAAGAAGCTCAGTGTGTTTTCCCACAGCATCTGGCATTGTGTGTGGACCTATTTCCCACCCATTTAATCCCCTTGTTCTAGCCAGGTCCCCCCCAGCTGAGGCCCAGAGACCTGGGCATTAGTGCAGAAGAAGCTCTGAAGAGTACACACCAGCACCCGGCCATGTCGACAGATCTTCCACGTTGGTGGTGGCATCTTCCTGAGTCATCAGCATGGAACATACTTCAGGCAGCTCCGCATAAACACCGCCTTCAGACAGGGAAGGGAAATATTTTAACTCACCCACATCCCATAAATGCGACTACAGATCTCTTGATGGCAGCAACAGAACTGTCATCACCCTCGATAAATAGACAGGGTGTCACTTGTTTTTCCCCTATTTCTTCTCCATAGCCATCTTCCATGTAGCATAGGGGTATGTCAGGTAAATCTGTGCCTTTTACCCCTCTCCAGGAAGTGTGTGTACGTGGTGGGGGAGGCAGTCTGCCTGTGCACAGACGTCTCGTTGGCTCCTGTTGGCTTCTAAGGGAGATTCACATAGAAAGGAGAGCAATAGGGTCCCAGATGCTTGAGAGAAAACGGCAAGCTAATTCTCCAGTGTTGCTTCCATGTGCTTCAAAAAGACATTAGAAAAGAGAGAAATGCATAACTGAAAGGTGCTGAATAATTTGGGGAAATGGGGTCACGCCCACCCACCCATTTGTAGAGCTTAGAGATCTGTATAAAGATGCAAATGAATACATCTGTTGTGTCATTAAATGCAACTGCAGCAACCTAGATGAAAGGGAAAGGGAGTGAGGGAGTGAGGAAGAAGTGCTGACTGGTAATAGCACCACAAAGTTGTCTTCTGTGATGAGGATCTGCCAAGTGCAAAGCCCTAGGCTAGTACTCCGAGTCATATGGGTTCAGCACCCATTTATTCTATCTCTCCTCCCCTGCTGCTTCTTGTAGTCTCATGGCCTGATATCAACCCTTATACTCTTCTTATGAAGTCTGTGGGAGCTGATGGGTGTGGAGCAAGTGGTTCAATACCCTCTTTCACCTGCCTGCGGAGCCTGGCTAACTCAGCCCGCTTTTTGTAGGGAAGGGAGAGGATGGAAGCACCTGCATCTCTGACAGACAGCAGCCCTCTGCTGCTGGAAGCACCTCTGCCTCTGGGAAGGGATGGGGGATGAGGTCAAGTGACAACGTGTGTGCACAGGCTGCCGTGAGTAATTGCATGTGGGAGTGATCCTGACAGCACCTCTGTCCCCGCTCGCTGCGAGTCAGCTGTGATGCCAGGGTCTGAAAAGACACTTGAGAAATGTCACGGCCAGAAGGACCTGTGAGTGTGACACCCATCATCAGGCTAGCACTGCTGTCCAGCTGCACCGCCTCAGCAAGGGGAGGGGGCAGAAAATTCCCCCACTCCCTCAGCAAAACAAAGAGGACTCCCCCGACCACCCCTCTCCCCTCCCCATCATCCTCACCTCACCTCCCTGCCGGAGAGCATCATCCTCACCTCACCTCCCTGCCGGAGAGCAGAGGTCCTCCCACCTGCAATTACTCCAGACTTCCTCCATCCTGCTGGTATTCTCTGGCCAAGGATGCACCATGGGGGCAGGTGGGGAGAGGAGAAGGTTGCCTTTTACCAAAGTATCACTCCTGCTCCTGCAGCTTGCTGTGCTCCTCTGTGACAAGGCTTTGTACAGCCCTGGCATTATAATCCCTTGGCTCCTCCTGAGGGGCTTGCACAAGATTGCTGCAGGTGTGCACAGGCTCTGACCCCCTTTCTCCTGGTTTGCTGGGGCTGGAGGTTTTGTCACTAAGTTCAGAGCTGGTGCCTGATTTCCCCCGATACCCGTGCTTGCCAGTGGGAAGCTGGCCGGGCAGCTGCATACACTCTCAGATTCCCTCATTGTGGACTGCTTGTTTATTTGCTTTTTCCTTTTCAGGGCTATCTAACAACATAAACAAGGAATGCCCCAGCTCTGACAAAATTACTTTGATGTATACACATTTTCTCCTGGGGCAAGTACAGAGGGAAAAGCACCGATCCATAGAAAAACAGTAAAAAACCACCCACAGCATTCATTCCTGTGGTGTAAGTGTTACTCTAGAAAGCCGTTTGCATTTGGTTAGGTTCCTTGCAGGTCCTTCCTGCCCATTCTGGGCTTCTAGTGTCTGCAAGGGACATGGCAAGTGCAATCCTTGTCCTTCTATGACTTATGACTTTTATGACTTCTTGTTATTGTCTATACAAAGGCAGGTGGATTAAATTTAGAGTGATCTTTAGGATCCTATATAACTATTTTGAACTTTAGTCTTCTAGTTTATAGTGGTTCTTTCCATTTCGCTCCTTTTTCCCCAACGTGGTACATAAACACTCTGAATTTCACACTACGTCTCCCACTGCTCAGTCATACTGAGTTTTACTCCCCAGTCATCTTCTTACGTGACTGTGCCACAGTGGCTTCTGATAAACTTTGCTGAACAAGCTCCCAATTCTCATTCACACATAAACAAGTATTTACACAAATACACGTGTACATGTGTTGCGCTCTCCCCTAATAAAATTTACTTTTGACATTCGGGACGTTAGCTTTTTCAGAGGGCCAAGTATATATATCTGTATATATTACTGCTTGGCGCCATACCTGTGGTGCTCGTATTCAGTGTAATCAAATGATGGTCACTGGTCCCTGTAGCTGCTTCCAGGGGTTGACAGCTTCTGCTGCAACAGGTTTGAATGAGCATCCAGTGAGTATAACCTTTCATTAACTCTATCAGCCAGGTGATCAGTTGGACAGGCGTGTGCAAGCCCTTTTGTATGTGTGTGCAGGTGCAGGTACACTCACAAACGTAAAAGCAATCCTTATTTCTATCCTTTTTTATATCTGGTTTTACTGTCAATATTGTCCAAAAGCTTATGCAGGTGCGTATGTCTGCTTTTCCCAGTGACATTTCTCTACACTGTTATTAACCAGTCATACACTAATCATGCTGTTAAGCATGGATCGTTGAATAGTTGCTCATGCCAATTTGCAGTCCAGGAGCTTATCATTCTTTTAAGTTATTTATAATTGTCCTAAATGTTTGCCTGTCTTTATTTATGGCTCCCAAGCTGCTTCCTATCAAGCCTGCACGTATCAGTGCAATGTGTTCTTGAATACATTCAGTAAGTCTGAATTTTTTTGCTTTATACTGATTTCCACATCTATCTGTCTCAGACTGCATTCCTCATTGACTTGAGACCTACCCTCCAGAGGCAATCAACAGCTTCCAGACCAGCATTTCATTCTTCTTTGTCCTTCCTAATGAGAACAGTAGACTTTTACCTCAACCTGAATGTAATGTTTTCACAGTAGAAAATTATCATCTCTACACTTCAGAAGCATCAGTGATCTTTCCTGTTGACTGCATAAAACCTCTAGCATCGTTTGAAATTGGAATCCTTCCATAATAACTGTATTTTGTATTTCCATATGCTACAGAGATGAGCAAAATCATTATTAAATCGTTAATTCAGAGGTGTCTACAAGACCCCAACAGTCACCCTCTAAAAGGTTTTACAAGTAAACACAAAGATCAGACTGCTCTGAAGAACTGAGTAACTGAAAATACACAGTGGCATCTTTAATGCAGAGCATCACCCCTGTGCCTTTACTCACTCTGCTTTTCCTTAAATGTTTTTAACTACACTGTTAAAAATTTCAAGTAATGTGACTAATCCCTGCAGGTTTCGGCAGTGACAATAATATCAAATTTCTTCTCATCAATGGGAATTTCCATTTCAAGCTTGCTTGTTCCTCTGATGTCTAGAACTGCTGTATAAGTAATAGGAAAATTTCTTTTCTTCACAACTTTAGCGCAGCAGCTCAATTTGTTTGCAGCATGCTGAGCTTGAGTTCGCATTGCATTTGCCTTCTTAGCACCTTCCTTTTGTGCCATTAGTCAAGCGACCGCCTGGCTGCTCCAGCTTGTTTCTGACAGAACGGAGTCGCTTTGAGATGGAGGCCATTCTGCTCATACGTGGTTGCATATATATATAAAAAAGACTGAAGGCAGCATTATGAAACCTCCAGCAATTTGACTACAACACTGCAGCCACTTATTTTCCACTGACACCAGAACACTCTTTTTTTCCTACTCACCAGCTGGTGAGAAGTGTCAAGTGACAATGCCAGCAGATCGCAGGAGGAATTGCTGCCTTCAAACACCAGACTTCATTAGCGTGGGGCCAACTGCATCATCCCTGCTGCTACTGCTCCTTGAAGGCGCTTTACACCCGGAGTAGCCCTGTTCCTCGGTTCATTCCGCAGTAGCCAGCGGGAGGTGGGAGAAAGGGTGCACATAAACCTCTGAGCAATCCACGTCTCAGCAGAGGATCTGCCGAATCAGATACCGTCTGGGAATTTCTTCCTCAGCAGTAACACCTTGCGTGCCAAGGAATTGTACAGACCGACTAGCGCTCCTCCTCCTCCTCCTCCTCTGTTATACTCACAGCCTCTGTGCTGATCTTACTGTTTGTCATTTGTCGTGTTGACACAGTGCTGGGACAAACCAGGAGCATGGGAAATTCTGCCACCTGGTCTGGTCAGCCAAGACTGTTTCTATCCTCTTTACAGGAGACCCACATAAACTGAAATTTGATGACCACAGGGGAAAAAAAAAAAAAAGGTTTCTGTTGGTAGCCCTGGACTGGAAGTGGGTGGTTATCAAACAGAGACCAATTCAATAAAGCCTTAATTTAAGAAAGTACTTGAATATGTAGTTTCCTCTAATTATGTCTCTAAGATGTTTCTTGTCTGGCAAAAGATGTAAATACAGGCAGCCTCCGGCATGTACTGAGGTACTCTGAGGTAGCAACCTCAACTGTGTAAAAAAATGCTTGCCGTACTGTAGAGGAAAATGACGACATAAAGCATTCCCCCAGGGCTGCCTGGCACTAATGACTTTAATACAGTGAGTTGAACAAACTTATGAGGCAGCAGTGACTATGAAGGAGGACTTTTAACTTGCCTACAATAACTACCTTGCTAGGAGCTGAGTGTTTCAGTCAGTGTGATGAATAGTGAATAGGAGCCATAGGAAAGTCAGCGTGGGGAGGCAGCGCGGAAAGGGGACCTGGATGGGGCAGGCTGCAGGACAAAGCCATAGGAGAACACCTCTGGCGGCAGTGCAGTGATGTGGTGAGGCACGGGTTAAATTCCTAAAGCCCACATCAAAAAGTTTGGTTTCAGGGGGAAGGATCTTCGAAATCAGGAACTGGAATGCAGAAGTAATACAGATAAAGGTGCCTGCAGGAGTGCTTGCTTCCCTCAAGAAAAGCACATGTGGGTACACAACCTCACATGAATCTCTAGCAGATTCAAGCCATGCAGGAGTCTAAGTATGAAATCATGTGATGATGGTACAGGTGGGTATCCTAACACTGCTGATACCACAGTTGTTCTTGTGTGCTAGCAGACAGTGACACAAGAAGCAGCTGAGTTACAGGAAGCATGCACTTGCTTACAGAGCTGATGGAGGACTGAATGCAGAAAGTCTCTTGCTTTTCTGACTCTGTATCTATCCCAGGCTGATGTTTCCACTGCCTGCAGGTCTCCTCCTGCAATCAGTCTCAGTACTGTTCACCAGACTGAGCCGTACTTCCAATTATATTTATAGGCCTATTAGTAAAACCGGTGATCTATTCATAGACAAGCCATGAACACAAGAAGAGAGTCAAACGCAGCCAATAAATTGCCTGCAAGAAGTAAACTGTGCCATCAGCAAAATTTTGTATCTCTGTTGTTCTCCTCTTTCTCTTAGATCGTTAATAAACATATTGAACATCCCTGGTCCTGATGCTGATCCCTGGAGCATCTTGCTATTAACCTCCTTTCATGCAGAGAATTGGACGCTTATTCCTTTCCTTTGTTTGTTACCTCTTATCTAGGTTTTAATCCATGTCAGGACTTTGCCTCCCACCCTACGGGTAACAAATTTCTTTAATGGCCTCTTGTGAAAGACTTTATCAAAAGGCTTTTGAAAAGTTTAAATAAATTATATCCCCCCCACACCCTTTCTCCTCAGTCCAGTATTTCATTAACTCTTCCCCAGAATCCTAATAGGCTAGAGAAGCACAAGTCACACTTACAGAAACTGGCAGACAGGTTTATCTCTATCAAGTTAGACTCATCTAGAAGCTTTCTAACTCTATCTTTAATGATTTTTTTCAGTGTTTTCTCCTTGTTCCAAGGTAAGGCGCTCCATTTTATAATTGGATCATCTTTAGCTTCTTTGTAAAACACGGTTACAATAATCGCCCCTCTCCCAGCCCCTAAGTGCCACGGGCATTTATACAAAAAGCTGTTTGAATGAGCCACTGCTTGCTTTGGTTAATACCTCAACTACTCTGAACTCCCATTCCCGGGGCATTCGCTGATGCTTATCATTCACTTGGAGGTTCACAGCTTTATCTGCTGCGCCATGTTCTCATGCCTCTGCCCCTTCTCAGCCTGGGACTTTCACAAACAGCCAAGATTTACTATCTCCTCCCACCTTTCCCCTCACCTCCCCAGCTGAAAAAGCCCAGTGGAGAGAAATTCATTGTTTACTGTTTACTATGTGCCTGGTCCCACTCTAGCCATGGATGAAGTGGCAAGTTGGCTAAGGCAGCAAGTGGTTGGATTTGGTCAACTGGTGTTGGCTCTTCTACCTTTTCAGCTATCAAAACAATTTTTGTTGTTGGCACTTCAGCTCTCTGGTTAGCCAGGTGTTCCTAAGGACAACATTGGTGGCCATTATCCACTCACCTGTCTTTGCAAGGCAGCAACTTTCAACCACCTTGTTTGAGAGAATTGATGGGCACAGTCCTGGGCACACAAAACAACAAACACAGAGGGAGAGCTGATTTCCAGCAGTACAAGAGAAGAAGTCGACATCCCCAAAGTACCTTTTTTGCACGGCAGGGTGGGGGGATGTTTTGCTTCTCTTTGCACAGAGGCAGTTCTCCTGCTGTAACGAGGCGTTTTCAGTTCCAAAGTGCAAGCGATTCACCCAGCCCCCAGGCAGAAAAGCATGTGGCCAAGCTGTGGCTGTCATGAGAGAGGAAAATCAGGCCTGCAAAATGTCCTTTTGGTGTTACAGACACAAAGGTCTCTCTGCTGACCCTCACAGATGCTGCACACATGCCCAACAGCAGCTTAGCATACTGCTCTGTAGCATTGGGCCCAAAGGTTGGCTCATCCAATGAATGACATGTACAGCTCTCCGCTGTGTGCAGGGACTGAATTAAAGCCTGGAAGACATTACAAGTTACAGCAGGCCCTGGATCAGGCCCAGGAAGGAAGAGGACTTGCGAGGGTAGCTGAGCATCCTGAGCCTGCCTGCATCTCACCAAACCAAGAACCTTCTGTCCTTCCTCCCCCAGACTCTGCTACTCACCTGGAACCTCCTGGGTGCTGTATCCCTTACCTCAGAAGACTACATCCCCACAGAGCTCTCATGCCTGAGCTGCTTTGGACTAGAAGCTGCATGTTGCCCCAGTGCAGATGGACGAGCTGCTGCACATCAGCTGGTGCAAGGCAATGCGTTCCTGTGGGGGACATTGGCTCCTAGTTCTAATCCTTGTTCTTTTTATTTCTCTGCATGTTATCTCTAACAAGCTTCTTCTACAACACTAAAATGTGATGCAGTCTAAAAAAACGTTGATACTTTTAGAAAGTAGGCAACATTTGGTCTCCTCTTGGGCTACACATGGCTCTCTAACCACAAAGTCACTAGCCCTACTGTATCATTTTCATCTCCTTCATAGACAGAAACCATCACCCTAAGCAGAAGCTGGAGCTGTAGAGGAGACCGAGGAGTTTTGCAAGTTTTCTTCATGCCCCCACTCCTATGCAGCTACAGTGCTGTCAGTCTGAGGAGGCTGTTTTACTTGGATGGCTGAGGAAAATTTTTATGTACCCCGAAAGCCTCCCTGGGGTGAACCAGCTGACAGCTCACCGTGCTTATGTCCTGTGCATTGTTATGAAGGCTGCCTCTGCAGGATGGCTTCTGTGCTGTGGGAGGGATGGCTCCCTACCCTGAGCTGTCCTTTGTAACCAGCTCTTGTCTTCTTACTCAGCAGAACTGCACCATTTTGCTCCCAAGGGGAAGTCAGGTGCCCACAGAGTTTGGGCATGGATTTGTCACGCTATGATTTGTTCAGCAAAGCTCCTTATACCCTCCTTAATCTCCATTTTATATCTCCCCTGCTGCACTTTACAATCTCTTATGTTACTATAATTTGGGCTGGATTTCCATATTTTAGAAAATGCCTCATTAAATGACTATATCTTTCCTTTTATCCATGGTGTTACTTCTCAGCATTACTTCCCACCTGTGGGGAGAATGTATATGCATCATATGGAAGTACGTTATGGCTGTAGTAAATGACCTCATATCATCTGGCTCTTCACCTCTCTCCCATGCATGTGTAAATTTGCTTTAGAGATACAACTACAGCATTTCTTCCTGCAAGCCCTGAGGCCACTCTCAAACCAGAATAGGTTGTTGTACCTTCAGGTACCTTCTCCTGCACACATCTTCTAATGAGGCCAGAGCATGGTCTCCAGGCTTTGAATGCTTAAGCACATCCATCACCATCACCAGCTGCCAGGCTTTCTTGCACCACCTGTCCCACAGGCTCTATATGAAGCAGCCAGGGGGGGACAAACACCATGAGCAGTGCTTACGAATTCCTTGGACATTGCTCTTCCATTATGGTCACGAATCCTCGGGATCCAGGATTCAGAACCCGTCGCTTTTTACGCCTTGAAGTTTCACATATTTCCTGTTCCACATGAGTCATTAGGAAAAGTTATTGACAAACAGGAGCTGTTCAAAGGAGAGCAACTGAAATGATCAAGGGAGTGGAGGAATTGATTTAGAAAGAAAGATTAAAAGGATAAAGTCTGGAGAGATTGGTTAAACAGCAACTACTGTGAGCATGATAACCTACACATACTTAAAAAGTATTTCAGAAACAGGAAAACACTAGTAGCATGATACATGGGGAGACAAGTGGAAACAGGCAGAAATTGAGAGTAACTTGAATTTTCCCTTTGAGATTAGCTTTCAGACAATAGGAAAGGAAATGTTCACTGTCACTACCCTAACCTGATGCCAGCATGTAAGAAACCTAATTCCTCTCAATTTTATAAACCCTAGGACAAAAAATACTAGTAAATGCAACACAAGGTAAGATGTCCAGAGATGGCACTGAGTCAGGGAATGGCGCGGGCATCCAGGTGAGGAGGCAGATTTGGGAGAAACTGTGGGAAAAGCAGCACTCTTTCCAGAGGAAACACAGGGGACCCCACTTTAGACAGGTGCAACATACCTCTCTGGGAGTCTGCTTTCCTCAGCTTGAAAGTGGAACAGCTTGTGGATAAAACCAAGACTTCTCCTGTTAGGGCCAAGTGCACAGGTGAGGTTCCTGCAATCCCCACTCACCATCTGGTCCACGAGCTCTGGTGTGCTACAGTCATTTGTTAGTTTTAAACTTGACTACATCGCATGCCAGAGTGTGCAGCTGAGCAAGCCTGACCAGATGCTTATCAAGTGTAAATCGGTGAAAATGTCTATTTATATCAGCTAAGGCTGTGCAGTACTCTTTATAATGAACCATGTGTCCTTTGTGCATTCATGGACTCACAGAGTTGAAGGCTAAAGGGACTACCAGATCATCTGCTTTGACCTCCCAAGTATCACAGGCCATTAATTTTCACCCGGTTACCCCTGGATTGAGCCCAATAATTTGTCTTTGACTAAAACATAGTATGTGTTTAGCTAAAAAGTATCTCTTTGAATGAATTCTGTTGTTAATCTCAAGACATTCAAACACAGCTAATCCTCTCCTTCAGGTGGGGGCTTCTTGCTGTGGCTAATCACCTTTGCTCTTTCATAAAAAGCACGCAGTTTCCATTTGAACCTGTCCTGATCCTTCAGATGTTATCTGCTATTGAAGTCACAGTTCGTTCATGTTCAAACCACAATGTCCAATAATTTGTAATCATTTTTATGTTTGCTCCGAGTTTTCAGGCAAAAATATTTTGTGGTGTGGGTTGAAAATAGTTTACTGTGAGAGTCACACAGAGTATTTGATACTCTCCACGAAAATCACCGCATGTCAAAAACATGTATATTCCTTGACTTAAATGAGAACAACTAATCAATTAATCTGTTTGTCTGATCAATCATAGTATTAAATTTACCTGAATATTTGAACACCTCCCTGTGATATCAGTAGCAACAGCAAAGTCCCTAATGGGTTTATACTGTGGTGTGCTTGTCTTTGGGAAAGTGGTTTCTCTGTTCACACATATCCTCAAATTTCTTCTCGTGGTTGTTGCAGGAGATGGTATACTGCGGTAGATGAACCTGTGGTTTGAACAAGTACAGCTGTTCCTACAAGCAAAACTATGCTTAAGAAAGATGTGGAAGGGTGTTGCTTGCTACTGGTTTTCTCCTTTCAGCTACTAAGGGTTTTGGGGTACAAATAGGAGATGGCATTTTGAGTTTCATTCTTCCTGTGGAAATGTTTTTTAGTGAAGACGGTGAAAAACCTGTAATAATACATCCAAAATGCACTTTCTGCAAATACTATGCAACACTGACTGAAAATTTGCCATGTCTACAAACATCCCTGCCAGTAAACTGATTTGTGAGGTTGTTCATGGAAACACAGCAAAAAACGGGAGTGAACTCAGCAGAAAGGAATTAATTAAAATTTGAAAGAAGATTTGTGGGTCATTCCTCGGGACCTGCTAACAGATTTAAGGCAGCTTAGCAGAGAGCTGGTCTGGGGGTATGGTTTCATAACCCCAAGCAGAGCTGTGAAAATGTATTTTCACTTGCATGGCTGAGGGTACTGTGGGAATCTCTTCCAGCGCTCACAGGAATTCCCTGGGTGACTTATGGGCTAGAGACCATATAATGCTTCTGACTACAACAGGTTTCCTGTTTGTTTAGGCACTTCCAGAGGCACACCGTTTGAGAATGATCCAAGTATTGGAAAATAGAAACAAAAATAGCAAGCTTTCTATCCTTTTCCCTCCTCTGCCCTGCAGGGGAAAGAGCCTGGTTAGTTTATAGACTGATTTCTTTTAGGTGTGCTAATGAGTGGGTGTGTGGATGTGCTGTGTTTTGCACCCACGTGGTTGGGTGCAAAAAGTTCATTGATGTGGGGTTATGTTGGGGAACTGAGCTCTCCGTGGAGAGGGCAGGAACTATCACAACAGTTCTCAGTATTCCTGGGAGTAATTCAATGCACCCAAAGCCCAGGGAAATCCTGTCTCCAGCATACACAGACCTCATACTCTAGTCAACATTCTGCTTGTTCGTGTATGGCGTAGTTAGCATGGGGTTATGCAAAAAGGTGAATTTCTTAAGCAACTCAGACAAAACCCATGGCAGGGGCAGAGTATTGGGGCAAAGACCTTGAAGGTGACTCTGACTTCACTGGTGGCCAGTACAATGAGGGAGCAGCAGGGTGATGTTCTCACAGTAATCGGTGTTGCTAGGGAGACCAGAGACTGTGTTTTGTCAACTGGAGCTTTTCCAGGATGCCTGGCTTCTTCACTAGATATTAGCTGCAATAATCAGTCACGAATGCCTGGATCACTGTGCTGAGACCTGTGTCTGATAGGATAGGACACCATCTTCTGGCAGGTTGCAACTGGAAGTGGGAGTGTTTTAATAATATGGTTATCTGGGAGTTACATAGCAGTAAGGCATCCAAAGGGACTTCAAAGCTACAGGCGGACTTAACAGGCTGGGGCTGACTCCCTCAGTGGCAGGTGGTGCTATGGAAATACATAAGCAGTTTGAAATATTTAACTTCTTTTTGCAAGCATCAATTTGGTTGCCACTTTCCTGCTTTCTCCTGGCACAGTTCTTTCTTCAAAGGCTCCTTTAATGAAGGCACAGTGTGCAGCACTTCACAAAAAAATATACCGCTCCCTGCCCATAGAGGCATTTCCTCAAGAACACCTGTTCTTGCAGTACAGCCCTAGACAGGTCTGGAACCTGTTTGTGCTACTTCAGTTTGCTTAAATGATCAGGCATCTCTTCTTCCCTGAATTTATCATCTTTTATCAAGATGATTAAAAAAATCACTTTGATTCAAAAAACCCACAACAACCCAAAGGATTTATCCCAACAGCAGCATTTACTTCCCAAACAACTAACAGAAAACCTGAAACACATGAACTGAAAAATGAAATTCCATATAAAAACATGGATCTAAGGCTGCAAGGGAAGATTAATAGAATTCAGGCAAACAAAAATAATCACATAAAAATATCTTTCCAGAATGATATGCTTCTCTAAAAAAATCTTCCAAACCCATCAGTCACTAAAAGCGTAGGAAATTCAAAGTGAGTGTGAAGATATGAGAATCTCTAATAACGGTAAATACAGAATTGCACGGTGAAGCAACCTTAAGTCTGACTCCAGCAATGATTTGAGAAAAATCAGACATTCTGAGACTAACCTTGTCCATCCATTACCCACAGTGTCATCAGATCAATGGCCACAAAACTAGAATGCTTTATTCTCCATCGCTCTGAGGTTGTGCTGACTCTGGCCCTTCTTTACAGCCATGCACTCTCTACAGAAAAACACATATTTCACAAATTCCTCACCAGACAAATAGCACATCGAAGCCATCACTCTGCACTTGTCATTCTGATTCTATTTACCCCAATTAAAAAAAGGACTGAAAAACACAGGGCTAGCAGAAATGAATCTCCTTGGCTTCGTTCCCTGCCTACGCTTGCCATGCAAAGAAGCCCTTCATCAGAGAGCCAGAGCCCAGCTCTTTGGGCAGCACTGGGTGACTCTCACTACCTAGCACTTCCCCAGTACAGGGAGCTGTGCACCAGCAGAGATACCCACAGACACCCCTCAAAGTGCAGAAAGCCCACTTGCCTGGCCCTGCCTCAGCTCAGGCAGCCCCCACGCTGCTGAACGGGTCCTGTCCTTCACGCTCCCTGCCAGCCTGGAGAATCCCTGCCCGGTGTTTGTGGTGGGCTCTGCAGATGCTGTCTGAGTTTTGCAGTGGAGAGGATGCTTAAAGAGGGCACTGCTGCTGCTTTGAAACTTCTCTCTCTTACCAGATTTCTAGAAAGACAACCTGGACAACAGCATTTTTACACGTTTTATCTGGACCTAACTTTCTGCAACATGTCATTTACGTTGATATTTTTAGTGCCCTGCAGTAGCTACAGCTTCTCTCCCTAATTTACAGACAGTGCAACAGAGGTGAACATAGGAGCAGATAGCCAGAAACTGGGAACGTAGACTTTGAAGTGCCCAGAGGATGTCCTGGGGTCAAAGTGACCTGATGTCTCCTTCCAGACAGCTGTGTAGTGGTGTTGCATATAATGGAGAGATCCTTGCTACAGTCCTGAGCCAACTCTGCAGGTGTCAGTAAGCAGCTAGAAGCAGAGAACGAAGTCCAACATTGGACTTGACACATAAGACTATGGCTGGATCCAAAAAACACAAACCATTATTTCTTGGAGATCTCAAGCAAAACAGAGCTGGAGCATCTGTTGGTTTAAACAAACCCTGGCCAAAGGAAGGCTGCAATGCACTGCAAACACAAAAGTGCTAGACTGTACGTTGCTGTGAACAAACTTTCATACTAGAAAACACTTTTCTAATATCACTGTTTTTCTGAGTCTGCTGATGACACTGGTTGTTTTCTTCACAGTTCACAGAAAGGGCCATCAGAAAATAGCCAACTTTTCCCTCCTCTCTGTTGAAAGCCTCCATAACCTTGGTGTGAATTTATAGTCTGTCGTTGTCTTTTGAGATGCCATATGTACGAGAGAATGAGAGGGAGGGAGACACTTTATTTTTGAAAATGATGCCACGCTTAGCACTATTACAGCATTGTGGACAGTGTGTATCATTTAAAGCAGCAAGAAGAGGTCTGGGGTGAAGGAAGACCTTGTGGCAAGCACAAATGTCTCATCCTTGGGGGCAAAGGAAAAGAAAAACCAACAAACCAATTCCACACCCTCCACTAATGAATGTAATATAATTTATTCCAAGAAGAAAGTTGTGAATTGTTTTTGAATTATTTCCCATGGATAAATCTCTGACAGGAAAGATTCAGCAGTACCCAGTGAATGGCAACTATTTCTAAGGGTAGGAATTCAATGCAAGCTTCTATTCAGCCTGAGGATGACATCCTAGCTGGGAAACATATGGAGAAACTACCATCACATCTGAATTTTTAGAGTCCCTTTATTTTGGTTGACCCTAATGATTTGGTGTCACCTTGTATATTTTGTTAGTCCTATCTTACTTTGCTCAGGAAACAAAGTCCAAAAGAACCTGCAAACACTTCTGCCTCTCTTTTTGCTATTCATTTGGCTATTAACTATTGTTGTTGTTATTACTATTATTATTACTAGTATTAAAATAGAAGCTTCCTAGAGGGTCCTGGACTAGAACTCCACTGAACAATCACAGAAGAAAAATACACGTTTCTTGACCTGTAAAGTTTAGGATTTATTTGCTGGCATCATTTGGACAAATGACCCATGGCAAAGTGGCTTAGCCCTCACAGGCACTGAAGCTGAATTGCACCTCCAAGATGCACTCCCTTAGGCCTGCAAGTTGCATCACCGTGTGGGCAGTGTCTGTCTGTGTGTGCGTGTGCTGGTGATGTGCCTCCTATCCCTCTGATCCCTTCCTGGAGAAGCAGTGATGATGGTGGCACATGCTGATGGCTATAGGCCAGGCGGTCTCAGTGCCAGAAGAGTCTTCAGCCATTAGCCAAACTCACTTATTTATTATTGTCCTATTAGGAAAAGGTTGAGGGCCATGTGGAGACATCTGGAAATCTAAATCTGGGTTGTGGTGGAAGGAATCAGGATATGTTGAACACTGCTGGTCCAGGCAGTCAAGCAAGCTGGTTTGATTGTACTCAGGTCCTGAATCACAGGGTACATGCTCTTTGATCCAGGACCTCTGAACTGATTGAAAGCTGCATTTGTCCATGGGATTTATGGCCAAGTCACAGATTCCTGCTGCATGACAGGGCAGATGAGCTAACTGTACTGTTATGATGCCATCAGTTATGGGTTAGCTTGTTTGTTTTCTATTTGTCCCACTGCTGGTACAGCACAAAGATACATGATTAGGTGATCAGACCTGCACAGGGAAAATGGATGCAAAAAATAAAAATAAAAAAACAAAAGAAAAAAATCATGACATAATGATAAGTGTCTAATGGAAAATAATAATCATTAGTAAGGGTAGGAATAATCTTTAGCTCATAATTTTCTGAAATGTTCTCAACCATCAACATGCTGGCAATACTTTACCTTGGTATTAGCATTACCAGCTAAAAGCAGCTTCAAAAGAACATGTTTTTCCAAGAATCTGAATGCTGATATAAATGGTCAAGTTACTATGAATCTTCTTTAGAGTCTTGGCAAGCAACTACAGGTCAATTATGACATTATTATTATCATTACTATTAATCATGGTATCATTAACTGTAGCAAAACAATTGTGGTTTTTCTCCCCAGGGTTTTATGACTTTATTCCTCTGTCTGTTTTCAAAAAAATTATTTAAATTTTCCTCCTGAAGAGACGTAAGTCCTCTAATGAGACTCTAACCTACCAGTTTGGGGCTAACTTGTGGACATTTTTGACAGAACCCTTAAATGTAGCGCCTGGACTGTCCTATGAAAGCTGCTGGAATAAAACTCAAAAGAACTCAAGAAATAGTCACCATTGCCCACATGTAAATATCACAGAATCACAGAATTGTGGTGGTTGGAAGGGACCTCAGAGATCATCGAG
>JAOXJM010000001.1:87235136-87247433 GCA_026413425.1 Tringa solitaria
TTAAAGCCGCAGCACTCACCGCTGCCGCTGTCCGCTGCCGCTGTCCGCGTGGTCTCAAATAGAAGATTCTGTGATTCTGTGATATCAGTGTAAAGGCAAAATAGAAAATGTTCCCTGAGCTGGGACAAAATATTCTCAATAAGGTATGGAGTTTCGTTCCCTTCTTGCTTAGTTACCCAACAGTACCACCTCCACATGACTGCTTGGCACGTAGGGCTTCTTTCCCTGTCGGTGAGGAGGCAAAGGAGGATCGGTCTCCCTTCCTGCCCTTTTGCTTCTGGCACCTTCCCTGGCTGGACCTCATTTGAGCACACATATAGGACAGAGGCTGGAAATGCAAATATTGCTCTGATACTCGCCCATAGGCCCTCCTGCAGTGTAAAGCTCCCTCTGGAGAGGAACAAGTGTATCGTACCCCGTTTTTCCAATGTGGAAACAAGACTGGGGAATGCTGAAATAATGAAGGATGAAAGGAGAATTTCTGAAGAGCCTGATCAAAGAGGTAAATGTTCAGTCATTTCACTTCTGCTTCTCAGCCACTGCCTGATGCAGTTCTTCTCTTGAGAACGCAGCCAGTGACAAATTGCCGCTGGTATGATGTGGGACTGGACCATAAGAGCATCCTGTGTCACAACCCCTTGTCAGGAGAGACTTGTGTTCCTTAAAGTACTCCAAAATTACTACTGTTGGACCAAATCCTAGAGCCCTTATTCATTCAAAATTTTCAGCATCTTTGAATGATGTTTTGCCTGTGTAACAACTGCAGGATTTTGCCCATTTATCAGCTTAAGTAATGCTACAGAAATGACATTATTTAGAGCACTCATCCCTGGCTTGCATACATCCCTACTAGGGCTGTGATTTTAGCCACTCTTACAGAGGAGTCATGTCAGAGGCTGGTAAACTTGGGGAGGGGAATGGGAAAACAAGAAACTGCAGAAAATGGTGATGGTTTTTCCCCCTGTCCAGTGGACAGGTAATCTATGAGGCAGTCAGGCAAATAGCAACTTGAACATAAATTTGAATGTATTTTTTCTTCTTTGCTTTTGACAGGAGTCCTTGTATTTACAGTATTAGATGAGTTTTCTGAATGCAGTTAGGTTGGAAGGAATCTGCAGTGCCTTGCTTAGCTGAATGGATGTGTTGCTTAAGTCCCTGAGTCAGCTGGAGAATTACCAAAGGAAGTCAGACAAGGACTTTGATAGCTCTGTATCCTGCCTTGAACAGAGGGCAACATCGACTATTTCAGCAGAAATTGCAAAGTGCAGGAACATGGAATAATCTGCCAAAGAGATAGTTGCTGCTTGACTGGTGAAAGAGTTATGTGAACAAGTAAAAATGTCATATCCTCTCTAACCTGAATGGGGGTGCTTTCACTGGTAACAGCTAATGCACTTGTAATTTATTTGGTCATTGGCTTTGTCTGCCTCAGCAGTGAGTTCCACAGATAATACACTGAAAGGTGGGTTTGGTTTTGGGTTTTTTTTGTATCAGCCGGAAAAATCTTTTTGTAGTTGCAAACTACTGAGAGTGTCAGGGAATTTGTAGAAGAAGAAGCCTGTGATACGCTAGTTTGCCATAACTGTATTTCTTGGTGACTAGCCCCAGAAAAGTCAAGAGGTGGCTGATTATTCCCTTAGCTCTAGCGATTAAGGGCTTGAGGGTAAAAGGTTCAGCCTCTGGCAGGCAAATGCTACCACCGCATATTGCAGCTGCAGCCCAAAGTAGCTGCACTTGTGCAAGTAAGAAGTCTAGCAGCTCTCTACGTGGGCTGCAGCGACAGAGCTGACAACTGGGGAGGCCTGGTAAAGGAGCAACTTTCATATTATACTGATTTACTGCAAACTACCAGGATGCAACAGTAAACTCTTCCACTCTCTTCACATTACTCTTATTTATACTTAACATCCAATACTTTGGCTGTCATTCTTTAATCAAGATTTCTTTTAAACCTGTCTGAGTTGCTTGGGGAAAACCCTGGGTAAATATTGTTATTAGTTAAGTAATAAGACACAACAGGGTGTGAAATATTACCCTATAACTCATGCCTGCTCTATAGCAATACGTTGAGTGGCACAAGGCCAAATGGCTTGTGTGTTATTTTTTTAGTTAAATCAAATTAAAAAGACACCAGCAAAGTATCTGTGGCTGTTAAAAACATGGCCACGGTGGTAGGGGGAAAAAGGGAGAAGTGTCATTTAGTAAGGTGTGCTGTCAATTGCTTACTTTTTAATTTAGTGAATGGTGAAAAGTACTAAGTGGAGAGCCCTGGAGATAGGTGTCCTTCACTTATCTAAAGGACAGATTGGACAGAAGCAGCAACAGCGTGAGCTCTGCCACCATTCTGTGGCAGCAGGCTTGCAAGTTCCATCTCTGGTGGGTTAAAAGGGTCCATTTGCAAGATCCCATTCAAACTTTTGTCACTCGGTGTGAGCTACCATTAACTGTGGTTTAATAAGGTACTTCCAGGACCATAAGCTGCCTTGGGGGCATCTGTCACATTGGAAGACTGACGGAGGCTACCACTTATGAAAACCACCAGATAGGTTTTTACTGATGACTTGAGATTCCAACCAGTTCCCTGGGACCAAACTCAGCCTCTGCATAAGTCACATGGTTCGGTCTCATTTATGCTCAGATGGCAGGGAAAAGGCATCCTTAATGAGAAAGCACGGAGACCAGTGTTGCACACTAAAAGACCCATGTTAACTGCTTTCTAACTTGTTCGGCATTAGGAGTCACATCTGCAACCCTCTTTTCTAATTCAGCTTTATATACCACAGCATGCAATCTCAGCCGCACAGAATGGGAGCTTTGGCTGGGATTGTCAGGGCTGCACTTTGGCTGCAGAGATGAACTGGCCTCCTCCGAACTCTCACTTCTGTTTTAGTTTAGAATGACCTTTTTATGAGGAAATGGGTCCTAATGTCTTGCTCTATTTAATAGCCCATTTGCTAGGGGCAGGAGTTTGTCTTTCCAGGAAGGGGCAAGTGCCTGTGGGTTGGCTAAATTGTATATGGGCTTTTCAGGAACAAACTCTGTGTATTGCAAGGAAGCTGTTAAATTTTCCTATGATCTTTTTTTTTGTTTGCTTTGTACAGACAGCTGCTGTTGTGTCCCTTACCCAAGGCCCATTAGCTACCCAGCAGCTTCTGATTCAGACAGTCAGGCTAGAAACGTAGAGAACCATATAAAAAGATGCTCATTAATCCTTATTTGGTTCCTCCCATAGGCATTTTCCTTACATGCCCAGCATTTCTCACATGCTGGACTCCCTGTGCAACAGGAGGCTTCCATTTGCTTTAGTCTTTAAAGATCCAAGTAGTTTATTTGTGGAGCTTGCTGTGCTGCTTATTCTCTGATGTGGGCAGGGGGGGAGGAAATCTAGTCTAGTAAGACTTGAGAAGGGGAGGATCCTTTACTTTCCCTTTCCCCATAGAAAACACTGCCTCTCTGGACAAAAGAACATGAAGGCTAACAAAGTGCTTTCTCACTGTGGTTTTAGCCTGGGACAATTCCCAGAGCAACACCACGTCCTTTGCATGTGCTCATATGTGTATATTGGCTTGCAGTTAGCACAGAGATACATCAATATTCTTGATGACAATAAATACAGCTATTAGGATGAGTCGAGAGCTTATCTTAATTGGGTAACAGATGAGCAGGCGTATGTTGCTGTTGAATCCATCAGCATTAACTGGGCAGAGGTAAGTTTGATCAATACTGACACTTGAGTGCATGGGTAGCCACTGGAAAATATTAATTTACAATCATGACCGGCACCTCTCATTAACCAGAAATGTGTTAACCCTAATTGGTTCAACAGGGCCCTGCTGTACTGCACTGTGTTGCTCGCAGTCTTTCTTCTAGTGCCTGAGCCAGTGTTTTCTACTGATGGGAACTCAATGCTGCTTAAGTTTGTGCTTTGGGTGGCCAGGCTGGCAGCTGTACCGCAGCATCCATCAGGCCAGGAAGGTATGCAATGCACACCCACCTGGGTATACAGCCCATATGGCGGTGTAGATATGGGGATCTCCGTATTTGTCTATTCATACCTTATGGCCTTATACCTTATGGAGTTAGGCTGAGTAGAATCGACACTGATTTATACCATCTGCAAGCCTGTGCCACAGATCCATAAGCATTCATATGCCTTTGTGTCTGTGCATGCACTTGGGTGATTGCATACAGATACGGACAGAGTACACTTGTGAAAGCATTAGGTTGCCCTCAGAACTGTCAGGATATGTAAACAACACTGCTTTTAATGGGAAAACTGTATATATGTGTGTGTGTGTGTATGGAATATTTACTTATGAGGGTGTGTGAAAAATGTTTCTTGTACTATAATGCTAGCAATGGCAATTTGTTTTCTGTACCACAGCAAAATACTCACAGCCATCCATTCAAAGCAGTCATCTTTGGCATGTGCCATAAATATGCATAGTGTATATACAAATACGAGCTGTGAGACTTGAAATCATCTTGTAATTAAGGTCCACGCCTGACAGTAAAGGAAGCTGAATTTGCTGTTAGACCTTCAGTATCTGTGGAGATAAGACTGCTATCCACATCCACCAAAGAAAGAATGAGAAATGATGGGCTTAAATTGCAGCAAGAAGATCTAGGTTACACATTAGGAATAACTTTCTAGCAGTGAGAATAGTTAAGCACTAAAATAGATTGCCTGAGAAGGGTATTGAATTTCTTTTTTGAAGTTTTTACAAAAAAACCCCAAGTCGGATAAATATCTGTTGGGACTAGTTAAAGCCAGAAAAAGGTCTTTATGTCTTTTGGAATGCTTTCCACTGATGTTTTCTCATGTCTTTAGGAGCACAGATGTGTCTCTGCTTCTTCAGCTGAACATGATTGGATGTCAGTGCTACTTACGCTTGCAGCAACCTCATTTGCTACAAACTTATCTGTAAACTCAATTGGCCTTAATCTTCATGCTTTGTTTTAATGGTGAAGCTTAAGTACTGGCCTTTGCCAGTCATCAAAAATTGGCTGCCCTTCTTCGATACTCTGGGAGCTGCAAGGAATGACACTGAGCAGAAGGAAGCAATTCCTTAGTTTCAAGAGTTTCAAGATCAAGAAAGCATGTTCTCTTGAAATTTTTCCTGTAGTTCTGACTTCTCAACTCCTTGATTTTTCTTTCTTGTTTTCCTTTAGTAGTGAAGGGTGTTATGAATCTTTAAGTAAAAATTAAATCCAAATATATCAACAGATAAAAATAATAAATTCTTGTCCTGCTACCTGGACTATGCTTTAGACGCTTTGCTTCTAGTGTGCTTCTGCTCATTTTCCAGTGTCTCCAGAGCCACCAGCATTTTTTTAGTCTTACTAGCCCCTCCCATCAGCCCAGCAATTTCTTTTTGGCACTCAGATGTCTATGCTATAATTAAGTGATTTCCAAAGCATTTGTTGTTAAAATAAAAAAAGCTATTACTTCTATATAATTCCACCATAGAATAGTAAACAGATCTCTTCTCCCTTGTGTGTATCAAAAAATTTATGCACTCATCTGAAGTAAAAAAGCTGGTTTTGCCTTCCCATACCACCAAAGAGGACACTATGAGGTGCCTGGAACCCAGGGAATATGAAGGAGAGCAACAACCAGTAAAGCAACATATTCCAGTAGCTGATAGTTTGTTTGTATGAATAATTCCAGTGAGGCTGTCTGAAAGATTTATTATTTGGCAAAAAGATTAAATGAAAAGGAACAACTGTTGGCTTGTTTGAATGCTTCCATAGTGGATGAGTATGGCATATGGAGATTGAGAAACAAGGTCAGACTCTTTTATATCAAACTCTTGCTGACCTGTAGCCTGGATACTTGGTATTTATAATATTTTGTACCGATGCTGTTTCTTGGAGCATCTTTCACAAAAGCTCAGTGGGGAATTTTCTGACAGTTTTGTGTCAGAGACGTTCAGTTTGTTGAAATACGAGAATGAACTGGTTGGTTTTAAATGTAACTTGTGTTTGGAAGGAGTTTTTAGTCTCAGCTGGAAATTTTTGATGAAAGAGACCAGCTGGACCTGAGTACCAAACAGCATGGTGGCCAAGGGTTTAACCAAAGAAGCTGGAAGTCACATAAAAGCCCCCATTCTGCCTCTGTTCCCAATAACCATGGCTTTCCTCATGTGGGTTTTTTTCACCAGTTGAAGGTCTTTGTGTTATCTGTCCCTGTAGTCATCAAGTGGGGAGGAAGCTGGTTGTGTAGGCCTGCTGGAGCACTCACCTGGGATATGAGAGAAGGGAAATACAGGAACAAGAACTAGGATCTCACCAATCCGGCAAATGCCTACCTATTTGTTACCTATTCGTTATGTTTGAATCATTCTTTCTTGTTTTTGAAAAACAACTTTGACAGGTCTTGGTTTTTCTCCCCTGGTGGGCAATGACTCATTGCTGACTGACTGACTCAGAAGGTAAGCAGTCTCACATATGCCTGCTGGGGAATTTACACTAAGGTGTCTTCCCTGGTTGGCCTTGCAGCTCTGGAAGTGGAGAATCCCCCAGAATGTGTAAAAGCCATGCCATAAAGCTTGCAAAGATCATCTGCTCAGCTTCACTGTGAGCACCCTACTGACCATATCTGGATGCCTCAGGGTGTCCAAAGAGGTTTTGGTGGACAGTGTAGATGAAAGAGCAGTGATGGGAAATCCAGCATGAGTGTGATGATACAGACCATCTGCAAATTTCTGGAATATGTTCTCATAAAATTGGATTCCTAGAGAGGGAAATAACCTGTGACAGGGACCATTCACACTTTTTCTGGGGAGGTCCAGAGGTGCGTAAGAGGTCTGGGAGTGCTGCATTTTCTTTTTCATGTGTTGATGGGGCCACTCTCATGATGCCCCACAGATGCCCTAAGACAAGCTAGGCAGTCGAAGAATTTGACCTCAGAGGTGTTGGCAGAAAGGGCTAAGAATATTTATGCAGACACAGTGGCTTGCCCTGCCTCAAACTGTATTATAAATGGTGTGGAATGAAAATTTTTGGCAATCTGAGAAAATAGTATGGAAATAGGATTTTCTGGCCATCTCTAGCCTTCTGTTCTCTTTTTCAGAGCAACATTTCTTTCAGAGACAGTTAAAGCAGACAAGGCATTGGTATTGGGGATAGTGAGAACGAAAGGGATAAAATCTCATGCAAACAATTGTTGGCAGTCAATGGAATTGTACTTCCTTTTCCAAGGGTTGGATCTAGCATCATGTCTTACAAGCTTTAAGTGATTTATTACCAGTTTGACTTGATCTGTGACACAAGATTTATGGCCAGGCTGAAACTGCCCAGAAGTAGTACTTCTCTCACTTTGTACCAGCTCTCAATCTACCCAACAGAAAAATGCCCACTGAGTCAGGAATGCATAAATAGCACTCAATCCAGGGAGCTCAACTATCTCTATGGTGGAGGTATAAAGTTCAAAGAAAGGCCCTGTGCCCACACAATGGCTGTGAATGGCTCCCTGAAGGGAGCTCCAGAGTGAGAGGAATCACAGGTTCTCAGAGACAGATCGAAACATTGCAAAGGTGGTGACACCTTCCTCTCACATGGAAGGGCCATGGGATGGCAGACCTTAGAAGCTAGGGGACTTTCCTTTCTGGCTTTTCTAATATGCTTATTAACTGGCCACCTGAAAGGATTCATGGTGGAAACATGAGGGCTGCTCTTTCATTGGCCACACAGTGAATTGAAAGCTATTCTCCAGTGACCACCACACCTTTTTTCTAATCTTCAGCCCAATTCTTTGCTACACAGACTCAAAACTTTAATTCATATGTGATTGAAATTCCCTATAATTGACACTTCTGTATTTCACAATGCTTTTTATTAGTGCTAGAGCCACAGAATTATGGGCGCTTTATTGATCAGCCCAGAAGTCCTTGTACATACCAGCCTTTCCAAAACAGACAGAGCACCCTCCTTCGTGATTCCCAGCCTTTTGTTCAAGGCAAAAATTGCCTTAATACGTAGTGGTAGTAATCTAATGTTATTGACCTCTTCTCTCTCATCTTTCCTCTAGGACTATAGGTGCTCCGGTAAAGCTGCGTATTCACAGATGTAGAGCCATGACCATTTCTCCAAGCCTAGGAGGTAATCATTCCCTCTAAGCCTGACAGTGGGAGATATGGGATCTGGGGTTTTGTTTACTGACAACTTTAGTTAGCTGTAGGCTACTGGTCGATGACAGGGAAGGAGCCAAAGCAGATAATGGACAGTGGAGCAGTTCTTCAAGTCATGATGGAGTGTAAAGGCCGCCTGAATTGGATTTTCTGAGCTGCTGTACTCTAAGTCCACCTGAGCTGACGGCTGCATTTCCACTCACAATGTGGTTTAACTGAGTGGAATTTTATTTCCTGAGTGCACAATGAAAAGCACAAAGGTTACCACATCTGTTAAATCCCAGGAAAAAGAGAGAGGATAGGGTAATGGGAGAGAGAAAGAAACTTCCAATGCACACAGTTCATCTCCAGGGTGACAGAGAATAGGGAAAGGATCATAGAGGGCTTCAAAGCAATTTATTGCCTCTTCGTCATTACTGATATTTCCAGAGCACAGAAAAAACACCTTCAACCAATTCAGCCCCATTTCTTCCCTTTTGTTGTTTTTCTGTTGGCTTCACCACTTCTTTCATCTGCCTCTTGGGTGACTTTTTTTCCACTATATTATTTTTTGTCACTTTGGATTGCCAGCGACCCCCTGGATTCTATACAAGGTGACAGTTCCTGAGCAGCTAAGAAGAGTCAAATAGGATGACAGAATCAAAAAAAAAAAAAAAAAGAGGAGGAAAGAGAAGCCCTCCAGAGCTGTAATTTCACTTTCTTTATTTTGCCTGGTTTCAGGGGCAATATAAACAGGAGAAAAATGACAACTGAGCGCTCCGCTTCTAATGACATCAAACGGTTTGAATCTGACATTGATGGGGTACTTTGAGAAGTCACTATCAATTCTCTCAATTCTTCCTTTCCTTCTGTCTTCTCTCTGGGACTCCAAGCACAGGGCTGAAGAGAAGATGCCACAGCAGGTAGCTATTGCCCAGGAATGCAGCAGCGAATTTTTCATCTCCATCTATGGCCCTAGAATATTATCTGACAAACACAAGAAAAATATGAGGTGAGTTAATATTCTCACTATATTGAATAACTAGCATAAGGACTTGAGTTTTTTGAGGTTACATACTCCATGTGACCTCCAGCAAGTGTGTAAACCTGTTGGAGAGATTCCATGTTTTCCAAGGTCAACTGAAGCACTGCCTACATTAAGAAAGTTGGCACCAATATAATTACATCAATACAGAGCACGTTTTCTTCTTGTAGAAAGGCCCCTGCTGTCCTTTCAGGAATGAATCTTGCATATAGATCTTCCTGAAAGGAAAACAATGAATAAAACAAAGGTGGAGTTTACAGACATGGCTTGTTTTCTTCTGTTTTGTAGAGAAACCTTTGAAGGTTTTGAAAAAACTAGAAAAATAATTTTTTTACTTTTACAAGACTTCCATTTCTGAAAAATGTTTCTACGAATGGCATATAGTTTTCCCCCAGAAGTGTTTTCCTCTGACAAGTGATCTGGTCATGTTGAATTTCAGGAAGAAATGATGCTTATTGAGAAATTTAGGCACAATTAAAAACTGAGATGTGAATGGAAATTCACTGTTCTACCTTGAATGTTCTGACTCACCAGATGGGAGGTGCAGCCAAACTGTGGACCTGCCAGGGCTCTGCTATTTTTACAGTAATGGATGAAGAGTTGCCCTTCTTTACTTGCTTCAAACCTTATTACTCTACAAGTGGGATTCAGCTTTATATTCAGCCACTTGGATGTGACTGGTGCCTGGATTGACAAGCAGGACTAGGCTTTCGTTAAGTGACTACATTTTTGCTAATCATCTGATCCTCAAATCAAAATGTACTTGCATTCAGATAGCATGAACTAGAGGACAATGAAACATGTTGCCATTGTCATTCTCTTGTAGGCAGGGCAGCACTGGCAATGAAACAGTTTTCAATAGTAATGTTAATTGGAATTTAAGGATCAAGAGGATGGAGGGTATTTTTTTTTCCAACAATCCTAACAAGTGGTGTTGACTGTGGTGAAAACAAGATGATGAACTCCAACTATAATTCTGGCAAAGTCTCGTCAAGCACCTCTTATTCAATTCCCATCTTTCAGCTATCAGCTCATCTTTGCTTAGAGGAGAGTCAATGAAGGTTGTATTCTTCCAAAAGAGTATCTTTTCAGTTCCATTGAAGTTATTTGATGTTCTCATGTTCATTTTCTCAATAGCAACAGTATTAACTGTACACTGTACTCCTAAATCTACTGACGACAGCTTCAGCAAAAGTTCTCTTTTTGTGCCTGCGTAGACTCTTTTTGATGGTCATTCATAGCTGCCAACTTGAATAACAATACCAAAATATTCTCAAATGGTCTATTTGATTGGAGCAACCAGAGAGTAAAATATGCCAGACATTACTCCAGGAGAGAGAGACATGTGAGTCCTGCTTTCCTTAGCTGATACCTGACTTTGTGCCTCTTGAAACTATCAAGCTTAGCCGGAGCCCAGTGATACCTCAGTAAACATGCTTGCTCTACAGAGTCAGTCATAAGGTTGGACTGTCATTCATCTATCTCATCTCAATGGCCCTCATGATAGTTCTGTCTTTTTAGGAATGGCTTTATTTTCTATTGTAGACCACGTATGGTGGCAACCTGAACCTATCTAATGCAACTGTGCCATTGCTACTTTGTTCCCCTTGTGTATATGCCATTATCAATCTTTTTTCCTGCCTAGTGTGGAATTTTCTGGGCCAACAAACAAATTAAGGACTTGACATTACAATGTTAGTTTGTCCCTCCACTCATGATAATATTACTACTACCTCTCATGTTCTTAATAATCCTTCAGTTTCTCCAAATTTGGTAGCTGATGCAAAAGGATGACAAAGGATCTCTTTAGTGGAGGTATATAAGCTTGTTCCTGGCTGGCTAGAGGATGTCTGAGCTTTGCCTGCTTCCTCTGTAGCCATTTTAAATTAGAGTGACTTCTATCTCCATGATCTCCATGTGTACAATGGTGCTGAAGGAGATGATCTTCTGCATTTTAGTTTATCTCTTACTAAAGCAGGCTATTTGCCAGGTAACTAATTTTCACAATGCCAGCCTATCAGTAGAGTTGACACTATGATGTCACCTTTGTGACAGCAACTTCACAGAGGTAACGGAATGCTGGTAACCAATTAGATTTCACTGATAGCGATACTGTAGGATCTGTCCAACAGGGAGAAGGCACACAATAATAATATAATTGCTTGACAATAATAATATAACTGAAATGGCAAAGCCCACAGAGGCTACTGTAGTGTCATATTGTAAGTAACTGCATATTGTACAGCCCTAAAGGAAGGTGCTGATGAACTAGATGATCATTGAAGAACCCCTAAAACCCAGGCCATTCTACATACCAACAAATTTACAAAGCATTAGCCTGGTCACAAACTATTTTCAGAAAATAAGGCAAGAAGAACAGCCTGCATGGCTATCATCTCTTCCCTCACAGGAGATAGGAGAGCAGCTATTCTGTCCACGTTGCCCTTGCCTTTACTGTGACAGAGAAGCATGAACTGATCTGTGCCATGTCCCTGTATGGCAAGCAGGTAACTTTCTCTCGTGTGCCTCTCATAAAGATAGTGTGGGAAATGAAAGAGGCTGCAAGCAGCACAAATTTTCTGGCCACTGCAAGAGCCCTGTGTGAGTCACCTCACACGTACTCGGAGAACAGCCAAGCGTGGCCGCTCAGACTGGGTGTTCTAAATCATTCTAACCTTTCACAATGTTTTAAGTTTGCTACTTAAAAAAAAAATATCTATTTCATTTCTACTTCTGAATTTCTGTCTTTACACTCTGGTGCGCTCTTTGCAGAAGCAGGGAGTAAAGCAGGGAGTATACAGGCACACTCTGGGGACAAGTTATTTTCTGTAGAATAAAATGAAAAGCATTGCACATAGTTTTTCTGGAACAGGGATGAAAAAATGCTGGTCTTCTGCCTTTGCTTTTCTCTTCCCATCCCTTTCTCTACAATGGGGACTCTTCCTACCTTGTGATTAATCCTCATGATTCCAATGCTAGGTGAAGGAATTTCCAGTTGTTCTTGGCTTGAGAAAGTCTGGAATCAACTGTTCAAATCAAATGAATTGTCTAGAATTGTCAGGAGGCTGAGGGGAGACCTCATCACTCTCTACAACTACTTGAAAGGATGCTGTAGAGAAGTTGGTGCTGGTCTCTTCTCAC
>JAOXJM010000001.1:87247533-87274960 GCA_026413425.1 Tringa solitaria
TCGATGATCCCAAGGGTCTCTTCCAACCTAAATGATTCTGTGATTCTGTGAAATGTTTTTCTAAACCCTACTTGTGTTAAGTGCTTTATATCCAACAAGTGACATAGAGAAGGATACACCTTCGCAACTCTTCTATGCACAGTTGCCATGGGTGTAGTTGCACATAAGAATATGAATGGTATAGGTGATTGTCCTTCCCCTGGACTCACCCAAGCAAGTTTTTATTCTGGCTTCTGAAATAGCACAAAAGCTGGTTTGTCTTCATCAGCCCTGGCAGGTAAATCATATTCACAGTAGCACAGCTGCACTCATGGCTGACAATGGGGTATATTTTTCATAGTGTGGTGAAGGCAGGAGGCCTCCTGCTTCCCTGTAAATTGAACAGTGTGTCTGTTTCAAATGATGAGACAAGCAAATAGACACAGTGATCTGGGGCATGTGCTAGATGGAGTTGCTGTTCATGCTTAAGGTAGCCTGTGTGATGCCTCTGCCTGAAAAGTCTCCCTTTGCTGCCTGAAAGACTTGTGACTCACTTTTAGAGCCTTGCTCCATATTGTGCTTCTCCTGTGTGATGTTTTGAGGTTTTCATTTTAAACTCAAACTGAAGTAAGTGTTTTTCCCCCACTGGTGAAGAAAGAATCGCTTCTGGATTTGTACAGATGTTTTGAAGGTTTTGCTGGTTGTTTTGGGGACAAGGTCAAGTGAGTCCTCCTTCCTGTTTTCATTTTGGGGCTGGAGTGACTCAGGGCGCAGGCCCATGAGGCCATATATAGAATGGCTCAGTGCAGAGTTGTGGTTATGGTCATCCTGCAGCCACACAGCATCAGCTTTAACCTTACAGTTGCTTCACTCCTCCCCTGCACAGCAGTTTGTGTTTTGCAGGGCACGTGCCTGTCAGGCAGACGTGAGTAAAGGAACATGTTCTCCTGGCTTTAATTCACAGAGAATTTCAATGGAAAGTAGGTTTTAGAGCTGTAAACTCACAAACAGGTGAGTTTTGCACTTCGCTCAGTCCTGGCAGATATTGCTGTGCCTCCCAGCTACCTCTCACCTGTGCCCTACCTGTGTGTCCTATAGAAATCCCTTCCATATAGGATAAGCCAGCATGCACACAGCGGGCTTGTGGAGGGCTGCTTGCAACACAAGAAGCACATGAGCTCAAACAAATGCTGTAAAGGAGTGTATGCTTTTCCAGGTGTCTAATAAATGCAAGAAGAGATGGGGCAGGAATGGCCCAGATTACTATGCTGTTATCTGGCAGAAGGCACTGGGGTCTGCACATGGAGGTAACCGTGTGAAATCCTTCTTTAGATGTGAAGGCAGAATCCAGATTACAGTGGTTCCTGTTGGGCTGCTGGGCTCTCTGAGATGTTATTGCACTGCTGTTTCCATCCCTGTGCACATGTGGGGAAGTTGGAGAAAGACTGAGATACAGTCTGTCCTCAGCCAGTAAGAGGCAGAGAGATGCAGAGATAGCTTGTCCTGGAGCAGGCCAGGGGCAAGAGGGAAAAGGGGAGAAGCAAGAGTGGAGAAGAGAGAACAGCTGCCCCCTCCCCCTAAATTGGGGATGGAAGATAGCTGAGCAACAGAAACCTGTCAAGATAGTAACTAATAACAATTAATAATTTATTGTACATCAAATAGCTTTTCGTCATGGTTTCCAAAAGCTCTTTACAGACTATATATAGTGACTGCATTACAGTGTGGTATGCGCTTTTCAGCAGTATGGTTTAGTAACAGCCCTGCTGCTGAGGCACAGTGGAGCCCAGTCCGCACAGAGGAACGCTAGCAAAAGATCTGCACCCTCTCAATCCTGCCTGCATGTTTCAATGTTGCTTTTTTTTTTAAAAAAAAACAAAAAAAAAAGTGCACTGGAACAATCATTTGAGTAGTGAGAAGGCAGAGCATTGTGCAGGTGTTATTTCTGCCTGCCTATTAAGACAACTGCCCCAATTAATTCAATTGCATAGACCTTGAGAGAAGGAGGATGGGGGCTGGAAGGTAACAAATGCATTTTAGAAAGCCTATGATAATGAGTTAAAATTGCTTTTCCTCATAATTGCAATTTTAAGAGCTGACATCTAGTGATAAGCCAAGTGCTAGATGCTGATGGCTCACAGAACATGGGGTCTTAAATACTGACTTACACACTAATTATTGCCTATCCTTGGACCTGTTTAATTCAGAAAGGGGATGATGTTGCTTATGAGGGAGTTGGAGGAGGGTGAATTAGTGGAAGAAGCAAACGTGAGCACCCAAAAGGAGCAAGTCAGCTGATGGACACACCACCATGCAACGTACCCTTTTGCCATTTCATCTGGATCTGCTCATCTCTACCCCAAATGCCACCTTCACCTCCAGGAGGAAACACACACAGCAGGCATCCGAAGGGCAAAGCTCAGCACTACAGGACAGGAGGTGAAGAAGCCTATGCCTCACTGAGAAGACTGCAGGGAGTGTAATGCGAGTAAGACAGCAATTAAAAGAGCTGAGCAAACAAATGATAAATAATGTAGTAGGAGTTGGTGTAATGAACCTCCTTAGGAAAGCTGGCCTATAGGCCAGCCTCAAGTTCCCCGAACCTGAGCAGGAGAAACCCCACCTCATACAACCACCCAAGGCATAAAGTCACTTTGGAGGAGCAATTAGGGAAGAAGCTACTTACTCCGTTGCTCTTCGATCATATGCTGTTAAGTCTAGGGGGCGATGGAAAAGCCCCAGTGGATTGACTGAGGCTGCTTTTGGTAAGTGAAAGCTTACTTATGTAAATGTGTTTAAGAGGTACCTTTCAGTGAAACTGTTTGCTACATTTCCTGCAAAGAGCTAATGGAAAACCTCCCCTTAGAGATGATGCAGTTAGGGATGCATTATAGATTTCACCTGTGGATGCCTGAAACTCAGGTGACTGGTTACAGAGATTATCTTCTCAGGGTATGGCCTCGCTTTTCCTGTTGATGGATACAAATGCTGAACCATCAGGGGACTTCCCATTTCCTGCTTGTTTTAATAGGCTTTGGTAGACATGTAGTGCTTTGAATGCATTTTGGGTTGAATTTCTTGCCAAAGACAGTTGCAACACAGAGGTCTTGGGATTTTCTTGGTTTTCCTCTCCTGCCTGTCCTTATATTTGTAATTATAAAGTATTCCACTCATATGAAGGTCCTGATGTTGACATGAAGCCTGCAGTTACCATTAGCAATAAATGGTCCCCGTGGCTTTGTGCCAAGAGTGAGAATGAACTGCTGGTGGAAAAAAATGCCTGAAAAAAAAATGGCCTCACTTGGAAACCTCACCTAAACTCTTGTTTAGTTTGTTTTTGGGAGGAGGGTGAGGAAATTTGAACTCCAGGCTGCGGTTCTTGGGTGGTGTTCTCACAGCAGCCTTGAGGTTTTAGAAAGAGGGGATTGATTTCTCCATGTTCTGGAGGAATATGAAGCCAACTGGAGTGGCTCACTCCAACTTTTCCTGGCAGGCTTCATGCCTCTGGAAGGGATGGGAAACATCTCTGGGTATTGGAAGGGAGGCTCTGGGGTATGCAGTGAGGTGAAACAGCAGCTTCTGTGTGATCCAGCTAGTGAACAGAATGGCACAAAACCAAATCAATCCCAAGACAGTGTCTTCCCAGACCAATTGTGCCAGCTCTGTGCCTTTGGGAAGCTGCCTTGTTGAATTGGGAAATCTTTCTTTCCCCCATTTCCTTCATTAATTACTACTACTTTATTTATTTATTTATTTTCCTTCAGCACATTCAAACAGTTTAAAACTATCAGCTTGAGTGTGTATAGAACTATCTTGTGCCACATAGCCAAAAAAATCCCCAAATGAAGGGGGCCTTTTCAGTAGCAACAGGTACTGCCACTTAACTCTTTCATGGTGCTGATACTTCCCCCCAAATACTGATATATCCTAACATACAACGATGATGTTAAGTGCCAGTGCAGTATGCAGGTCAGGGTGGGGGTTCTCTGTCTTCCTCTACCTTCACCAAATTCCTGCTGTCCCTCTGGATCTCACTGTGGGGCTGCAATCTGTTCCTAGGTGGACTCATCCCTCAGTGAAGGCAGCACCCCTTCAGTTGTGGTCCTCTATGCCACTTCATGGCACCCTTCCTCACTCGCCTGTAACCTGCACGATACCCGTGGATGCACCCTGTGGCATCTGTTGTCTGCTCCAGCGCTTTCCTGGTGAAGGAAACATCTTTCAGAAGAGTGAAATATCAGCCCTTCCCCTCCAATGGAGCAGACAGTCCCCATAGGGTGGGAAGGGAGGGAAATAGAGGAAAACAAGAAGGATGCTGTTTCAGTGGGGAAGGCAGTGAAAAGAAAGATACCAGACTGATAAAGGAGATGCTGTAAGATTGCAGTAGGGCTATTCTAGTGGTGGTGTTGATATCTATTGTGGTTGCCTACAGTGAGAAGGGGCATGCGTCCAAATATTTGCTGCTGCTTCTTGAGCTTCTCTGTATCTTTCATGTAACATGGGGATAAGGTGAAGTTAAGTTCTAAGCTCACAGAAGGGCTGTGAAACTTGTAGCATGCTTAGATTCCCCCTGTGAGGACCATCATAGGAAAATCCTGCTAAGTGGAAACTCAATAGCAACCCCCATTATTGGATTTCCTTCTTCCCTTTATGGTGGTAAGCACACCAGTTGTCCTCTCTCCTGATACTCTATTCCTTGCCTTGGGGCCTCCACTGCTCATTTCATTGCTTGCTCCGGGCCTGCCTCAGGTCTTAGCTCTTGCCCTTCTCCTAGCACATTGCCCTGATGGTCAGATTGTCCTCCCCGTGCTCTTTCTCAGATGTCTGGCTTTCCTCCAGGCATCTTGTATAGGGTAGTTGGACTGTCTTAGCTAGTCTAACACTCTGACTATTGGCCTCACTTTGTTGTGTCCCTCCTTGGCCCCTGGGATAAGCTTGTCCTTTAATTTTCTTGCAACTGACAGAGATATGACCCAGGTTTCAGCAATCTTGGGGATTTTTGCCTGTTCTCTACCAGCCCTGCTATATTGTTTGCCAGTCACCCATGGCTTCTGATGTATGTGCATACTTCAAGGTCAAATGGGCATTTTCTCAGTTGAAGAGTGGCAATTCCTAACTTTTCAGTGTTTGACATTGTGACTTCAAGAACTTTGTTAACAGATGTCTTGCTATCTCTTAAATCAACAAAGAGAAAAATGAAAATGGCCTGATGTTTCTATCTGAAGATTTGTTTAGCAGAGCTTTAATCACTTCAAAGACCTCTTACTCTTCAGTAGTACCTGTCTAACAGCATCTTCCATGGCTCAGGATGTGAGTTCTTAGAGGTTTGTATTAGTACCTGTGACCAGAGATTTATGTCTCTTGGGAGCCTCCCCCTAGCTCTAGAGGGCTGTCCTCCAGTGAGTCAGAATTCTTACAATGTTAGCACTCCTTAAATAAGACCTATTTAGTTCTATCTTCTCTACTCTGTTTTTACCCACCAGTCTTTCCCTCACCTAGTGTTTCTTTATACCACTGCCAGACTCTTTACCTCACCAGTCCTTGTCCCTGTTGGACTTCTCCAAGCCCTAGACTGCTTGGTGAGCAGATCTAAATCTTGCTCTCTCTGCTTCTTATGCTCATCTCCTTACCTTGTACTAATTATCTTTCCAACAATTTCCATTCCTCTCTTCTGACTCTTTATTCATTTTTTGTTTTTCCTCCATCTAGATTCCAGTCTCACACTTTCTCCATACTGATTCACAACGCTAATATCCCAGGACACACTACACCCAAACTGAGCTTCTTCCCTGGTCCTAGATCTCAGACCCTTTCCTTGCAACAACCCCCATAAGGGATCTTAGAACTAACCTGTGAGTTTTGCCACCTACTAATTCTTCATGTCTCATCTGTTGATATACTCCGCTTCTGCTACCTGGATCTGGCAGCTGATTATTCAGTGTACAGGTGCCCCTACTCTTCATTGAAGAAACCAGACCTGTCTGTCTCTCGAGAACTCAAGGAGAACAGCAGTGTTTCTACTGGGCAGCCTCAGTGCAGGCAAAACCTTCAAAGTACATGCCACTAGATCTAACACGATTCTTCATGTGCCACCTGTGGATTTTTATTCATAGGCTTCTGTCGTAGTAAATTTATCTACATTTTTCTTGGCTGTATCAATGGCATATTTCTGGCATGAAGCCCATTATCCTGCCAAATTTCATGTTCTTGTTCCCATTTGAGACCATAAGATGTTTCAATGTACCAGCTTTCCCTCTGTTTCCTTACTGTGTCTCTCACACAGTAGCTAAACTCTTGAAGATTAAATTGAAAAAGGGAGAAAAACCAACACAAAAACCCCAACAGTGTTCACTGCAGATATCCACTCCTACAAATCAAGTCTGGAAAAGTTCCAAGGACTAAAAAACGATGTGTTGGACACTATAAATACAGGCCTACCTGTAACAATTAATTTTAATATTAACTTTGTTTTGAGCATGTGTTTTTACAAGAGACGGTGGTGGGACACCTTCTGTCCTAGAAACAGATCCCAAAGGGTTTGGGATCCTCCTGGCCCATCATCCTTCCTGACAGCAGAAGTGTGTCTCCATAGGAAGATGAGATACTCAGAAGGAGAGGGAAAATACAGCATTTAGGGAAGGGGGAGTCTTGAGTGGAAAGTGGTTTCAGAGGTATTCAGAGGTTTCAGTCTCATTGCTCCAGCCTCATCTTTGCTTTGAATCCCTGACTTTTCTTCTTGAGACTTGAAAGACACTCTGTTTATCCCTCCCCTACTCCTCCTGCTGCTCCCTGTAAAACAGCCTGAGAGGGGCTACGGGCAGCACAGGAGGATGGCACAGTGCCTCCGGCTCTCCACATGGACTAGCCTCTTCTCCTTCATCCCCGTTCCTGGCAATCACTCTGCATGCTTTTTCAAGAGGTTTGTTACTTTTGCACACTCCTTTTACACAGCCCCAGTCAGGGAGCTGGCAGGATGGGATGAGGAACGTGGTGGTGGCAGGAGGGGAGTGGGAAATGCAGGATGGAAGAAATGATGGGGGCCTGAGGAGAAAGGATCTTTGCCTCTGATCTGTTATGAATTCTCCTGGGAGACAGCCAGTAGGCTGGAAAGTGAATGATAGCCAAACCAGATGAAGAATTGTTCTGTGTCCCTGATGTATTTTATCCTCGACAGCGTTTTAGTTTCTTTAACTATCAAACTAACTATTTCTCATATATATATTACATAAGCTGTGAAAGATAAAGCACACACAGCATCAATCATATCTCTTGTCAGAATCTCTTTACCTCTTCCCTTCTCTTTATTTTCTTTTTCTTTTACGCTCTTCTTTAAATTCAACTCAAAATAAGGGTATTGTTATAGGAAGTTGACCAAAATATAATTGAAAGACTAATCGACCATTCCACAATTCAGGAAAAAAATTGAAAGGACAGGCTGTGGTATTGTTTTGAAGGGGGATACTGAAAAGAATGGAGCACTGATGTATGTTTTTTTCCCCGTTTCTATCAGTTGAGAGAACTCCTTCCACACGAAACTGGTTTGTTTGGGCTCCTTAGAAATCTAGCACAAGGAACATGGAATACCAGCTCTTCAGGGTTACAATAACTGCGAATTCCCCAAGAAACCTTCTTCACCTTTATGCAGCAGGTTGTTTTTTTTCGATTTTCAAATTCCCTCACATATAACATCTGCACTCTGACCCAACCTCCAGACAGAGTGCTGCAGGGTGGTGATGGGATCTTACCTTAGCCCTGACTCTCCTGTGAGGCACCTCAGTGAAGGAAATGCTTAAAGCCCTCTTTATTAATGTTACTGTCTTTCTAGCACACAGATTAAAGAGGGAAAAAAAAAGGCAACAAGACTCGTCGATAACCTTGTAATCTCTGATTGCATTTGCATGTGCTACTTAGTTCATGTGCCGTGAGAACGCATGCAACAGGGTGTGCCCATAGTGTTGTTCCCTGTGACCCCTTGAACCAACTGCACTGTAATTGCAGATTGTTTGAGATTCAATATGGCACTTCTAATGTGGTGAGAAGGAACAATACAGCCCCATTCAATTTTTGGATCTCAATTTCAGAGATGCTGAGTATCCAGTGTACCATCTAAAATCGGCAAGAGTGATGACGCTCTGAGAACCAGGCAGGCCCTTGTATTTTTCCTTTTCTGATTTCACCTTAAATTAACCAGACATTTTTTTCTGTGCTTCTTAACTCAGTCTTTTATTATGTTTGATAGAGTGAAAGAATGTTTTTTTCCTCCCCTTGTATCTTGCACAATGGAGAACATAATGCCTTTGCTTTGAAGTCTTTGCTGTTATCCTGCCTACAAAGTCAGGCCTCTCTTTTGGTTTCCAGTTTAATTAAATGCGTCTACATTGAACAAGAAAGCTGTCACAGGGAGCCTGAAATGGCCTCTTCCTCTTATGATAGTGTGCAACCTCTGACCATTTTAAAATAAGTTCACCTTGTACCAGTGCAGGCTAGATCTCGTAGCACACCTAGCCGGTTTCAAAAGCAGTGAACAGTGGGGAAGGATTGTGGCTATTTTCTGGATTAAGGTCCTTTGCTGTCAGTCTGAGGTGACTACCAGGTCGGTACAGCAACTGTTTGGCTTCCTGTCGACACTAGAAGAAGTAGCTGACCTTACCGAATCTTAGCTGAAGGTGTTTTCTTCAGTCAAGTCTTGCAAGTCATAGTTGAGCATACGTGGGTTGCTAAGAGGAGGTGTTCTTTTCAATGATGCCAGAGCTGCAGAAACTGAAATCTATGTAATGGGAGTTGTAATGCTTTTCTTCATCCACTTAATTGTGAGCAGCCATTTGTGTCTTCAGTATTTCTCAATGAAGTGTTTTCTGTGGCCACTTGCTGGACAGTGTCCAGGTGGCATAAAAAGGCTAATAACCTGGAAGTACACTGGATCTTCAAAAAGTTTGTGGTAGAAGCTATTTGGTGTTTAATTCTGAAAGAAATATTTCTCTCACTAGAAAATATTGGGTCTGTCCCATTCAATCTTACATTGTGCATGTGGAGCAGTGCAAGAAATTGCCCAAATGACTTAGCAGTCATTTGCTGGAGGATATTTAGTTGCGTGATGATTGTCAATAGAGCTACCTTGGAATTAATTTTAGCCTGCAGTTTATCTACTAGGATTGCATACTCTTAAAACCTTAGTTTTCCCTTCCTTGTAGTTAGAAATGGGCTCAATTATTGACATCCAGAGTTGGACCTTTAGTGCTCAATGTTAGGATACCAAAGATGGCTTTCAGCCATTGGTTTCATCCCAACCACTTTAAGAGGGATTATGTGACACTCATCTTAAAGAGCTTGTTGCAGCTTTTTCAGAATTACAGCCTGGATTCAACACATAAGACAGCCCTCATCAATGCTCAGTCTATATGAACACTGAAAGAAAGGTTTAACATCACTAGAGCAATTACCTTTACCCCAAGAAACATGGCTAATTTAAAAGTGAGTCTTTACAGCTTTCCGTGTCTAATTGTGCATTTGTTAGGATGCCAAGCCTGGCATAGATTGAATACTCTTACTCCTCTTATTTAGGGTAAACTGTCCCATGTGTGCCATGGCAGGCAGGAAAACCAGTCATCGGTATTATGCCAGCCAATAAGTCTGTGATACTATTCTGATGGAGTGCTGACAAGGACCTTGTTTCCGCAATTTTCTCTGTTGCCATGAGATATCTTGCTTTGAAATTAGGAAGAGATTGGCTGGCCCATACTGTTTTATTTAGTATTAGCATAAGGTCTCATGTGTAAAGGTCTTACTTTGTTATACCAGCTTTGGTGCTTCCCAGGCAGTGAGGTCAAAGTTAGTTTCCTCTTGCATAAAGCCTCTTTGATTCATAAACAACAGGCAATTAATTGCCATCAGTCATTGTATAAAGGGTAACGGTATCAGTCTCACATGTGTTGACATCATAGGTCATTTTTACTAGTAACTTTCATTTAAAATACCCTAGAATATCTGTCAGTGCTAATATATAGAAGACTCTGTGATGTACAATTTGTAAATATTAGATTTGGCAAACATGTTGTGGCTTTTTCAAGTGCTTGGCTTCTTAAGCTTAGGACATATCTTCAAATATGCCCGGTCAGCAACAAGCAGCTCCTATTTAGGGTTAAAATTTGAATAGGGATCAGGATCTTCAAAAGAATTACCTGTTTATTTTGAAGCTTAGCTGGATGCCAAATTCATCTGAAAACCTGGCTCACAGTCCCCTTGACTTTGCCTCAGTCCAGTTGGATATGATGTCCACGGGGAGGAGTTCCTCCATATTCCACACAGTTAGTTACCATATGCCCTTTGAACATCACTCTTACTTTGACAGTGCCCTAGAGTTTCTCTTTTGTCTGTATGCCACTATTGCAAGCCTATGCCTGGTCAATTTGCTTTTGCTTTGGAAAGCCTGAATAAAGGCCTTGAGTAGCAATGGAGGCCTTGGATCTTATAAATTCCGAGGAAATTCTGGGCTTGTCACTCCATTCTCTATTAACATATGTCCCATTTGTCCAGCTCTATGGTGTATTTTCACCAGAATTCATGTCAGCTGCTACAGTATAAAATCTATATAATGAAAGAGTTCCTGTCACAGGATACAGACCCAAGATGATGATCTCTTCGGTTCCTTTCCCACCCCATTTGCCATGATTCTTCTATGAATCCAGCTCTAGGAAACTTGCCAAGAACTCACTATATAGCTAGCGATCTTATATATGCCATGACATCTTTCTGGTGCTGATCCCAGATGGCATGGAATAGCCAATTTCCATAGTATTCTGTTTTCTCAGCCTCCAAAAGAGGGAGCAACATCCAAACTTCCAATTGGGAATGGTCCCTGGACCCTGTGCCCAAGAATCGTTTAGGAGAATGCTACTTGGGCTGGTTCCAAACCATGCCAGGAATTGCTCTAACAATTGAAAAACACCTTGTGAGATTCAACTGCCTGGGAACATTTCCTGAAACTGTTATTTATTCAAACAGATGAAGCCATGATATTTGCATACCTTTTGGTGTTGCCCTTTTGTTTATAGGGGCCCTTCAAGCAGAATGAGGTCTCTCTTATAATGATTTACCTTATTAGTCATTAAGCACGGTCACTAATTAATGTATTGCAGTCAGATTGTCCTTAACATCTTTAGCTGCTATTTTCATTGGCACAGCAATACCAATTTCTTTCTGAAAGGTCAGGGCTTTTTCAGACAACAGTATCATTTGGATGCTTTCCTTATGTAACTGATATACTAGCTGGTCCTTTTAATGAATACTTAAATTTACTCAAAGATCATAAACTGTGATGAACCTCTTCGGTTTGGGTACATAATGACCAGCGTATTCAGTGGGATTTTGATCACAGTTATTAAATCAAAATCTTTCTCTACTAATAAGCAGTTTAGGACTAAGAAAGACTCCTATAGCATCACCACAGTCTTAGGCAATGCAGTCATGTGCCTTTCACTTGTAATATAATCTTCAATATAACAGAGTTTGTTCTAGTGCAATAACTTTCCCCTCTCCTCTTCATTTTCATTACTTTCAGTCACATGGCCCAGTGTTGCCATAATGGTAGTTACTGAGAAGACTGTTAATGACAAACAAAAGATAAGGAAAAAAATTACTTATTTCCAAGACTCACTGTTTTGTTTACTGGCTTTGTAACACACATCTTCTCCATGTTTGACTTCGGAGGTTAAGGAAGAGAAAAAAGCCTTAATCACAGTAATTGTAAAATTAACCCCATTTATTCATAAGCTGTCACATAATTCCCCTGTAGAAGAGTACTAGTATGTTCTCCAACCTGCACTGTGTGATCAAAGTGTGCCCAGGAAAAGTTATTAAGAAAAGCTTACTTCAGGAAGCTTAAGCTCACTCTACTAGGGTCCACAGCTCTACTGTGAAATGCGTAGGAAACATTTAGGTGCCACAAAACTGAAAAGGTTGAAAACCACTTTTTCATAATTAATAGCAATTACCAAGTAAGCAAGCCCCACTGTCCCAGTGGAAATTGCCTGAAATCTCATCTTCCTGGATTTGGAGCTAGAATTTAGGTTTAGGCCCATCATGTTCTTCAACAGTTCTGGCCTAATGAGTCTAATGAAGAATTTTTGTTGTTTGTTTTACTGCTGAATCAAAGGATTGATATCTGGACTCTTTTTTAATGGGGTGAGAAAGCTTGAAGGCTTTTTCTGATGGGGTTTTTATAACCACCATGGCGATGAATGGTCAAGTGCCATGGAGTGTTATGCTGATCATATGTTGTTACCAAGGAACCTCAGGATGGAGTTTCTAGAACCTCTTTGTGGAGAACAGCAAAGCTACAGCCTGTCTCTGTCAGAAGGAAAGTCCCAGGTTAGGTTCATGACTTGGCCGAAGAACCGCACGCATCACCTAAAAGCAGAGATGTAGGGATAAATAAGCAAGTGGGGAACACCACTTATTTGGTGCTTCGGGCCAATCTGTGAAGAGCAAACAGGAATTTGTAGCCTGGACAAGAAGTGGTTGAGTTACCACCCCTTAATTTTCTGGGTCAGGAATTTGCGGAGTGATGAAGGTCACTTCAGAAGAGTGGAGACTCGCAGGAGACTGCTGCCCTCGCTACCAGCAGGGAGGGAGCTGGAGATGCTGCTCCTGCGAGCCTGGCCTACGGCTTCTGTGGAGGGTGGTACTCAACAGCCCTGCTTGTGCATCTTGGCCAAGAGAATGAAAAGCTGATTTAGCTGTATATTTGACTGCGTGGGCTACGGAAGGACAGCATTTAGCATTGTTTAAGGGAAGGCTGGGAAAAAGGTTAGGCAGGATGTTTGTTGCTGCTGATTGTTTATGATTTGAATAACACAAACACACCCGCACACACAAAAGTACTGTGCTAAGCGAAAAATATAGCATTTTCTCAATTCCTTTCCCTTCCCCCGCAAAATTAATGGCTGTACCAGTAGTTTCAACCAGAAATCTTTCAATCTGTCCCACAATATATTGGAATAGTTACCGCAATATAACTTCCCTTAGCGTAGACGCAGCAAAATCAGTAGAAAGGTACTTTATATTGTACAGGAACAAGGAATGAACTGTAGTAGTATAAGATAGGTTTAAACAGGCATTAGCATCTCAATAGAAAGACAGAGCTTATCCAGGCATAATTTTCTATAAATAAAAGTGGTTTAGAGGATAGTTGCTTGAAGGTCAGAGATACAGGTAGGATTTTTTTTTTAGTTTTTATTTTTTTGTTAAAACAGCAAGCTTGAGTCTAGAAGCCATCTTGTAAAATGTGCTAATACTACTCCCTAAGCTTTAGGTGACCTAGCATCATCGGTGGTAGCTGTTGGACAACAGCAATAAGAAGCATATCGTCTTGGGAAATAATGCAAAAACCATTTCAGGAACTACTCAAGAGATGATGGAAAAAGCACAGGCTGAGCACAGAATTCTGAAACTTCGAAAGCCAAAATTGTTTTGAAGCATGGGGGAAGGACCTGTTTCCCCCTCTCCACCCTACCAAAAAAGAAGAATCTTTTTTCCGTCAAGACTTTTAACAAAAATACTTATTGATGTAGAAATTCCTAGTTAACAACAACAACAAAAAAGCTTTTAGTACTTAAAAAAAAAATTTCTCAGTGATTATTCTGATAAAAGAGGTAGATGGAAAAAATTAACAGATTTTTCAATGATCTTTCCTGCTTAAAACAAAATAAACAAGAACTCGTTCCCATGTCTTATTTAAATAAAACAAAACAGCAAACAAACAAACAACAAAAAAAGCCGTTAAAGATCTACCTACTTTGAGATCACAACAGATATCATAAAACTCATCCTTAAAATCCTGGCTTAGTGCCATTTACAGAGCACAGGTGTCATATGCTGCTATAAGAAAAGAACATGTTTCTTGAGAAAGCTGCTATGTTCTCGTTGTATGACTTGTGGGTAAATTTAAGGTCCAGCTGTTCCTGAAATATTTTAGTGGTGCATTACAGAAGCTTGTCTAGATCCCGTTAATATGATCTCTATCTGTAATCTTGAGTCGCATGGTTTTTTTGTTGGTGGAAAGATGCTTCCTGGTCTTGGCTGCTCTCATGCCAACTGAAAATCAACTGAGGATCCAAGAGTATCCCTGAGCTTCAAATGCAGGACACAAATGACAGGATGTGCTTTATGCATGCCTGTCTCAACCTAGGAGCACAACACCCACCTAGCTGGAGCCTCAGCCAGTCAATTCTGGCCATATGCAGTCTCTGTTCACTCCACAAATTTACTGAAGCATTGAACACTTAGGAAATGACTTACAGTTTATCTCAAATTTATCTCCCCGCTCCTTGTCGTGCATGTTTGTGTTTCATTTCTTTAGACCTGTTTTAATGAGTATGTTTTCTAACTTTGTATCCTTGGAACAGACCCAACAATCATGTTAAATGGTCTCTCCCTCCCCGTAAAAAGGGATTAGTGCCAAAAAACACTCCTTGAACCTTAAAACAACAACAACAAAAAGTAAAACAAAAAAACAACCACAGCAAACAAACAAACCATAAACACCATGGTGAGAGCTTTTAGTCAAGGCTTGTACTCCAGTTGGTTGCCAGCTCCTTGCATTCTGCTTCATCTTTTCTCTAAACTTTTATAGCCCCTAATCGTCTGTAAAGCATTGCATACCCCTATGGTGCTATATAAATGAAATAGCAATGATGCTCCTGAATTAATTGGGTGCGTTTGCATACAGTAGTCTTATAATATCCTTTCCCCTTTATAAGACCCTCTCATGTGAGGCTGCGGGTACAATTGCCACAGATAATTCAGTGTTAGATTGAGGGTGTATATGAGGAATCCTATTTTTTCCCTTATGAGTCCTTTGTGGGGAGAATATGTTTTAGTGCATTAAAGACGTACATTAGGCAATTACTTTATCTTCTCCTTTCTCATTCCTTACTCCTTTTTACTCCTCAGTTTTACAGTCTCCTTACGAAATGCCAAATCTTATGGAGGTTTACAGATTTCTATAAATATGCCTTTTTTTTCTTTTTTTTTTTTTTTTTTTGGTATTACAGGGGGGTGGTGGTGGTATGGGGAGGTGCAATAAGAAACCTCTCTCTCCAGGGTAAGACAAAGGTACTTTTTGCTCTCCTCAAGTGACTGCAGCATACCGTGCCTATCAGTCAACTCCTGGATAAGACAGATATTTGTCTGTTCACTACTGTTGTTTGCCACAGTTGAGGCAAAGTCAAACAAGCATATCAAACAAGTTGCAAGCTCTTGGATTGAAATGGATGCCAACCCCTGAATTTCTACTCTTCTAGAGAATGTCCTGTCTTTGAGGGGAAGGATCTCTTATGCCCACAGAAGTGACTGCAAACTGTGGCATCGTTAGTCAGATGTCTGTCAGAAGGAACTTGATACAGAGAGTCCCAGGGAATGGTTAGAATTGTTTATTCAAGAACTGCATCAAACCCTTCACCTAACCAGCCCAGTGAAGGACAGAGGCTGTTTAGGTATGTAGAGCAGTTTTAGATGAAGGACAGTAGGATAATTTAGCCAACAGCCCTCTCTGATTTTTCTCTCCTTTGTGGAGAAGGAAACAGCATCAGGTGCAAGCTCAACAGCTGCAAACCGTCTCAGTTGCAGGTGGAGCGCCCATTCAGCAAAGGTCTAGAGAAATCATTTTGCATCTTTCTAGGCAGATCCTTAGGTATGGTTTCTCATACCAAGAAGGCAATAGCACTCATGCCCTAGCACTTGGAGTCCTGACCAGATAAAGTGTTTTTGTTTGTCCTAGCAAGAAGCTGTAGCTTTTAGAACTCTTGAGAGTCATGACTCCTACAGCAGCCTACTATGGATGGGTTTGCAAGAGAGCTCAATGGGGTTATGTGTGTGTTTTTCTTTGTCCTCCACTCTTCCCAGCAACATATTAATCTATGGCCCAAAGCCCATGCCATCAATGTACAAGTGGCAGCATCCAGAAGTCAAGAGTGACAAAGTAGATGTGCAGATGTCCTTGTGTTGCCCTTTCAATTACTGGGTCACTGGCACAAGGACTTTATCCTTATTTTGAGGGTTTGACTCATGAAGAGAGCAGGCATCAGGAGTGCCCTTGCTGGCTCACTACCCAGGGCTCAGATGACATGGGTTCTGCTGCTGATTCTGGTAATAACCATGGGCAAGCTGCTTTATTTCCCTGTACCTGTATCATGGGTTTGGCCATCTATTTATTTCAACTTTAGTAAATAAGAGGTTAATCCAGCCATGGGTCCTTGTTGGCACTAGGACATGACGAAAACTGAAATAAAATGGGAGCGATCCTTCTTAACCAAGCTTCTTACAGTTCCCTTATGACACCTAATGATGACTGTGATAAATAGCTTACAAGTGACTTTGGCCATCTACAATTAATCAACACATCCCATAGTGTAAGATCATGGTTTGCTGGGGTGCAAGGTCATAGGCTTGCTCCTGACAGCATTTCTGAATGAGTGTAATCCTATTCTTGCCACTTGGTTTCATGGAGTTCAGACAAGAAAGGAGTCACCTATAAACTGGGAGCTCTCTGTCCTCCAAAGCAAGTGAGACTGACTTCCATGGGGGATCTAACACCCTGGGAATGCAAGGTGATCAGAGCCACCAGCATGGCAATGCTGCAAGCACGGGCATGAAGCACCCTCAGTAAAGCTGTGGGACCAGAAAACCTACTCATTCAGCTGGGACAGGCAGAATAGAATAGGGAAATCCTAGAACAAAGCCCTGCAGAAAGATGTCAGTGAGGTTTCAGCTCATAATCCCTAGAAAGAAACCAGAGGAAAATAAAATGCAGGAGTCCTCTCTAAGCTCAGAATCCATTTGAAGCACAACCTTAGAGACCCAAGGAAAAGCTCAACACAAGAGAGCACTGGGGTTGGTTACTCAGATCCCTTTTCTTTTGAAGTTATGGCCTGTTTTGTCCTTTTTTTTTTCTTTTCCATTTCCATTGTACAATTTTCCGTCACCAAGTTCCATACTCATCTGCCACTTGTCTGGGCAGCTGTCATCTAAATCTACACCTTCCCTGCCCCTGTCTTCACCAGCCTGACAGCTGAAGATGCAGATGGCCTCTTTTCTCTGCCTTCCTCTGCAAGACTATTTTCACATAACACCCCTGCAAAACGTACAGGAGAAAGCCACAGAACAAGGGGCTGATGTACTGCTGCCTTTGCCAAGATACCTGTGAACACAGAAAACAAACCAAGTTGCTCAGTGCAGAGGGCAGAAGAAAGGCTGACCGTATCTTCTGAATATCTTTTTTCTAGCGTTAGAGGATCTGTTTTCCTTGACCCGTACGTGCTAGTGTAGCAAAGATGTCACAAGACACATGTTAGTGCCTATTCTAGGACATAGCATCCCTCGTATGCTGATGTTGGGTTGCCAAGCTTGCCTGTGCTACTTAGGCTCTGGAGGGCCAGGGAAACCTTATAAGGTTCATTTGTTCTTAGCACCTCCATTAGAATCTCTATTATATTGATTACAGTCCTAGTCTGGATATTCTCTGTGAGAAAACATGAAAAACAACGTAAGTTTTCATTTGCAGAGATGTACACTGACTGCATAACTCTGTCCAGGAGCTGTCTATGAAGGGTCAGACTTTGCAATTCAGACAGGCAATGTTTGGCCAAATAAAAGCATCTGGGAAAGAGAAAAAAGAGTCTCTAAAATAGTTCCTGATGTACCTCAGAACAGTCTTTTCTCTTTTTTAATTCAAGCTAAGCTCAATTGATGCTGAAGCAAGGTCCAGCACAGTGCAATTTCCAGATCTACTTTTCTGACAGTAGCCTCATAAAGAACGTGCTCATTATTAGAAGAGAGAAACTAGCATTCTGGGAGCAGGAGAGATTCATAAGCTAAACTAAAGCTATGCCTGCACTGCTATGAAACTTATCTTGAGACCAAAGACCATACACCACATTTGCATCCTGTCCCTGTGGCTGCCATTCAGAGAGCCAACTGGATGCCTGCATAAACATGCTTGTTGACCCAGTGACTCACCAAGCGTGTTCAGGCAAACAGAGTGCTGGGGACTCTGAAATATGTGTCTGGTCAACACCTGAGCTTGCATTTATAAGCTTACAGTCTGCACCATAGAGAAGTTCGACCTTGGGGTAACTTCAATCTATCTAAACAGAGAGTAAGAGTATTGAATAAATTTAGTATCTAACTATGAATAACTCTGCTATGACCTTCTTATGATTGTGACCACTCACAGCTCATGGCAACCATAGACACCTTCTGCGTTTAGTAGCAAATCTCTTCTGTTTAAATTGAAGGATGGTCCTTTTAGCTTTTTGTATTCTACGTGTTGAAGAAGTACAAGCAAGTTGCTTCTCATACAGTCCCAAAATATGCCATGTTTTGCTTCATTGATTTCTCAAGTGAAGCTATCTTGGAGGTGCAATCACGCACAGCCAGATATGGAGTTGCTGTTCAGTCTTGCATTTGCCCCGAGATCCACTGGGGATGCAATGCAGCAGCCTCAGCTTTACGAGATACTTGCAAGACATAACCTCTCCAGGGCACATATTGAAATAAGATTCTGCACTGAGAGGGAAAAGTTGTACAGATTAAATGTGTGTTTATATACTTTCCAATTCCTTACTCACCATGAACCTCTTAGTGATTTTTCAGGATACTCTCATCGGTGTGGTCTATTTTACCCATTTTAAACAATGAGAAAATAAAGATTGATCCAAGCTCTCTTAACATCTAAACTGACACATGAACTTTGTGACAGAGAAAGGACTTAGAATCTGCTTTCCAAAATTTCTAGGACCTCATGGGATTTCCACATCAGATGTAATACTGTTTTGAATGTTTGGGCCCAGTAATATTGTAGTAAAATCCAACTGCATCCTGGGCTGCATCAAAAGAAGCATGGCCAGCAGGTTGAGGGAGGTGATTCTGCCCCTCTACTTCGCTCTCATGAGACCCCACCTGGAGTCTCATGAGAGCGCCCAGCTCTGGAGCCCTCTGCACAGGAAGGACATGGACCTCTTGAAGCAAGTCCAGAAGAGAGACGAGAAGATGATCAGAGGGCTGGAGCACCTCTCATATGAAGACAGCCTGAGAGAGATGGGATTCTTCAGCCTGGAGAAGAGACTCTGGGAAGAGCTTGTAGCAGCCTTCCAGTATCTAAAAGGGGCCTACAGGAAAGATGGGAAGGGACTCTTTATCAGGGAGTATAGTGATAGTACAAGGAGTAACGGTTTTAAACTGAAAGAAGGTAGATTTAGGTTAGATATTAGAAATAAATTCTTTTCTGTAAGGGCAGTGAGGCACTGGAACAGGTTGCCCAGGGAAGTTGTGGATGCCCTATGCCTGGCCGGGCTGGATGGGGCTTTGAGCAACCTGGTCTAGTGGGAGGTGTTCCTGCCCAGGGCAGGGGGGCTGAAACCAGATGATCTTTAAGGTCCTTTCCAACTCTAACCATTCTATGATTCCATGAAGATCAAGTTTTCCAAGTCAGTGAAAGTTGCATTTACCACTAGATTGCCCTCTGTTTCTAAGATGTTAACCTCTAAGGTTACCTACAATAGAAATGTCTGCTGGTCTAATTAGTTCACAATGTTTGTTGGCTTTGCTGTTGTTGGGGAAATCTGTAGTACAAATGCTGTTCTTTTGGCAATAAAATGCTTTTACTGATGGAGGACACTGCTTGGAGAATAAATGAAACCACTCTGGGAGAAACACACCTTAAGGATCTCCTTTAGGTCTCTTTGTGGACATAGAGGTAGGTCATCTTAGGGAAAGCTATTGCACCATCACATTCCTCAGTTTCCCCATTTGTAAAACAGTAATGCAATAAGCTCTTGATCTACAGGTGGTCAGAACTGTACAAAAAATGGTTAGTTATGTCATTCTGGATGCTGCCGCTGGTGTATTATTGGTCACCAATTAATACGTTGCTGGGAAGAGGGGAGGGCAAAGAGAAACACCACAGAAGCCTTTTGGTATGGTGGAAAGTGACGTTGTAGAGAAAACTGCTGTATCCATATTTTCTGGCTGAGGAAGCAGGTCCCAGGAGACTGTATCTTGCTCAAGGTACTGATGGTTACTATAGTTGTCCTCCTTCTTCCCTATTCTCCTCTCCTGCTACTGATACATGGTCTGCAATTCCTTATCATAAATAAGATTTGTGAGCTCTTTGGGGAAATGGACTGTCTCTTCTACTATACTTGTGCAGCTTGTACCGGGGTATAAATAATAATAGCTGTTAATGCTAATAATGTGGGTTTTAACCTCCTGATCATCCTCTGTCTGATAAAATAGCTACAGGAGAGAAATCCTGCTTTGAAAGAGAAGCTACTGGCAGAAAGCATTAACATTGCAAAGGCTAGCAGAAGTCAGCACCAAACTTAAAGCTGTCTCCTCATGTTTTTCATTAAGTGGGAGTCTGCAATTGCATCACAGTCTTATTTTTTTAAATAGTAGGTGGGCTGTAGGCTCTTCTCTGGTCAGTACGTTGAGTGTCTTTCTTAGCACCTGGTGTCGATTGCTTGAAGTAATTTCTCACTGTCTTTGTGTAGAGCAAGGACCAACAGGCTTTGGTCTCAGTGAGGACTCTGCACATGCCTGCAGCACAACTGATAAAGAGTGTCAGGGGAAGATACACACATACTCATAGAAAGCAAGTAAGGGAAAGGGCTGCCTCACTGACTTTGCTGTTGCAGGAACCCGGATCAGAGGCCACTGAGTTTGGTGAGAGCCTTTGGACTGCTTTTATTGGGTTTGAGAGCAGGTCTTCAGTGATGTGTAGAAATGTGTGGAGCCCTGCCTACACAAATATTACTCTCTGCGCAGTATTGAAACTCAAGAGTTTTCATACCACAAATCGAGTGTTATTTTCCAGGAGCTGTGATTTGGCTAAATGAAGATCAACTCAATGCAACCATGTTTGCATTTTTTCTACTCCTCTGGGTAATGTTGCTCTCACCATCATAGGCTTGTCTTCCTTTCCAAGATGCAGTGATATTCTTGCTAGGATGAGCTAAAGACATAAATGAGGGCAGATTTGTAGGGAAAAGTACTATCAGTCATTTGACATCATATAGTTAAAAGTCTGGATACAGTTTAGGGCATGCAAGCCCGTATGCCTGGAAAACCTGTTTTGTTTTGTTCTTTCTGCTATATTCTTTAGTTTAATAAAAGATATTGCCTCTTCCTACAAATCTCGCCTCACATTATTTGCCTTTCAACTCTCTATCCACAGTAATTTCTGCACTGGAACTGTTAAAAAAAGGCACAAATTGTTTCTTCCACTAATCATAAAGCACTCCCTCAGTCCCAAGCATCTTAAACAGCCAAACCCTTGCTTGCTCAAGCTTTCAAAAATAAAAACAAAACCATAAAAACCCATCCTTGGGTAAGAGAACAGGTTTGAAAAACATCAGCCTGGGAGTTCATAATTTCAGAATGTTGTGAACTACTGCAAGGAGACTCTTGCAATGGGAATGCTCACATGTCCTGAGCTGCGGCTGCTTTCCAGACTCCTAAGTATGGATGCTCTGGCATAAAAACAAACAAACAAAAAAAACCATCTGTGGCATAAAAAACTCACTGCTTTTCTGTGTTTCTGTCCAGGAATGTCAGGCTGTCCACATATGTGCAGGTCAGCTCTCATTGCAGACAGCAAGACCAATCTCATTTGCCACCCATACCTCATTTGGGTGATAAGTACAGACTCAGCAGTCACTGGTTTGGGATTTTCTTGCGTCAGACAGATCGGCTGGAGTTCAGGCAGGCAGGCACAGCGGGCAAATGGCCACATTTCCCTTTCCTGCTTTGCCTAAAGAACAAAGGGTACATACAAAGGGGCATGTGGTAGTCCTACCTGTAAAGTAAACCCACACTATATCTAGCAAAGCCAACAAGCCTTAGCCCAAAAGTGGAAGTACCACCTGGGGAGCATGATGCTTGACTTGTTGGGATTATGGGTCAGGAAGCCAGGCTACAGCACGCAGCAGCTCCTCCTCAGCGGACGCGTAGGGTTAATGGAGGGAAGCGCAGGGCCCTCAGCTGTGGCTAAAGACCTGAAAAGAAACAGCTGGGATAAAAGGCTGCTTCTGGACAGAGCAAGGTAGGTGCCAGGAGAGCTGGGTGCTGATTCAAGGAAGTATCTTTGGTATAGTGCTGCATGGGGGAACAAGCCCTGAATCCCAGGCGGTGGTAAAAAAGGTCTGTGCTGCCAAGCTCTGGTGGAGATTTAAAGACCAGGGGCCTGCAAATACACTGTCTTAAAAGGTGCTCTGTAGTGTTGAGGGATTGCTTGTGCCTTTGCACAGGCCAGTTAATGCTGGATATGGCAAGGGTTTTGCAGTGTAAACACCTCTTCCTCTGGATTGTGAATTTCCTGCTGTTCATAAGAGCTGATCAGAATTATTTTTTTTTCCCAGCTTGAAAGAGCTGACTCTTTTTCTCACAGAAAACATGACAACTCAAAAAAGTATCTGCCAAATATTTTTTTTGGGTGCTAGCCAATTTTCTTTTTTGTGTTGTTGTTCACACTTGCAGATTGCCAACAAAATCTTGCAAATGTTCGAAGAGCGGAGGCCCTTTCTGCAGAACTTTGTGTGTGTGTTTCCCCAGAGGCTGGATTCTGCATGCCTGTGTTTCAGGCTTTCTCAGCATGGCCTGGGTGAGGCTCCCCTTGGTGAAGGAGTTGCCAGCATGGATACAGCATGGTAGACATGCTGATAGCGTCTGCTGTTCCATTTATTTTATATTCTAATTATGCAAAAACGTCAATGTGTGTGTATGCATACTGCTGGCAAATGCTTTCTGTGAGATACTCTTTATGTGACCCAACTTGTAGAGGATGTGGGTCTGCTATGGCTAATGCTAGAGAAACCCCCCCTGGTTCATGCTGTACCAGTGCACGCAACACATTTGTCTCCAAGGGTTCTCAGTTCAATCCCCACTGCCTCACCACACGGTTGTTAAAACTAAATGAGGATTCTTCCCATCTCTTCCCTCCTTCCATCGCTCCTTGAGTGTTGCTGCTATCTCATTAGCTGGCTATTTCTGTGGATTTCATCTTATGGAATTGCTATATAGCCACGTTACCTACCTTAGTTGCTGGCGTGCCACGTGTTCATTAAAAAAAGCTACTTCCAACTTGGAGCTTTGTAGAAACCCTGTGGAAAAATCCTTCCCTTGAAGAAGCCTCAAAAAGACACTCTGCAATCTTTGATGGGTTTCAGAGCAAGATTTTAGAGAGGAAGAGAGGTGGAAGGAGGGTGGGGGTGGGGAGGAAGGCAGAGAAGCTGAGAGAGGGAAAATGGGGGAATATAGATGAGTATGAAGTGGCAGAAAGGAAAGGGCAGGTGGGAAGTGTGGTTTGAGCAAGGCTGGCTTCTCTGGAATATCAGGCTGAAGGCAAATGAGAAGCATGAACACCATTTTCTCAGTCTACATAAAGGGGGCTAATCAGGTGTGAGACTATTTATCATGGTCTTGATGCACTACACATCCCTTCTATGAGAACTCACTTTTCTGGACACTGTGCAGTCCTTGACCTTGGATAGTGCTGGGTTTCACAGAACCGCATGACAAATGAGTATTTCATGCTGAGAGAACATCTCCTTCCACTCCCTTTCCCAAGATCACATGCAGCACATGCCACAACACTCTTCTAAATCACACTAAAATGCGCGATTTATCATAGATGCACTAATCCCAAAGACATGCTATGAAACCCCACAGATACAACACTCAATAAAACAAGTAGTAATATACATATGTCAGACAGACATGCAGGACAGGACACTAAAACATCTAGAAAAAAACACTCCTGGTTAGTCTATGGCTCTTGTCTCCTGCTCACTTTACCAAGCTCTCTGAGCTTTAAATTTCAGGACCACTCATTCGCTTATGTAAACCCTGCAAAATTTGCATGGCCAACCGTGTTTTCAATACTATTTCTATTAAGGTTAAAAAAACACTGGGCCTTTTGCTAATGCAACATGACATTTACACAGTTAAATAACAGTAATTTGAAAAAGTCTGTAATGGGAAATTTGAAAGTTCCTCCATCAACTTCAGCATGGCTGCTTGAGAAGTATTTTATAGTAGGTTCAGTACCAAAACTTGGAAAAGAAAATATTATGTGCGTGCTGCAGAATCAAGTTAATATTGATACTGCATTAATTGACTAAAGCTAAGATACAATAGAAATGGAAGTGTGGGTGCTTAAACAGTTAATAGCACAAAACACATTTATTTATTAAAAAATGGACAACCATCTATGCACAGTGCAACTAAATGTATCCACTCAGCCCTAATGAAATACTTTTACTGTGCATTAAAAGTAGCCAGCTTTCAATCATTCAGAGTTCTGTCAGAATCCAACCTTTTCTTCTTTTCTTTTTTCTTTTCTGTGTTTTTTCTTTAATACAGGATTGTAGATGTGCTCTTTGATGCTGATATTTCTATGGTTCATCTGGCTTTTAAATGCTGGGGTAAGTGGAAAAATTGCAGTAATTTAAAAATAAAGGACTGAAGAACAAGGACTGCTGTGTGGTTTGCATTTTGGTTGGTTGTTTTTGGTTTGTTGGTTTGGGTTTTTTAACGTTTAGGGGTTTAGGGAGAATTGGGTGTAATTCTTGCTTCTGTTTTTGCCCTCACAATATGTAGGTAGTTAAGTCTACGAAAAGTGGACTGACCTTTGGCTGCAAACCAATCCCAGAAAATTTCAGCCCACAGAATATGATACTCCTGCTCATATTTAGTAGCCTAATGTCCCAAGCAACACCATTGGTATGACTCAGCATGAGCAAGGGAGCCAAAATCCAGTCCTGAAAGTTTTTGAAGGTTAGAAGTATGTCAAATAGGATGCACGAAGTAGCTGTTTCTCCTTTCAGTCATGTTGACTTATCCAGGAAAGCGTAAGATGCTGCTATCTAAGAGAGTGCTTCTTCCTTTGCGTCTTCTTTCTGAACTACCACTGTCCTTTCTGGATGGGAACAATACTGGGTTCAGCATCATCTCACACAAGTTTTATCCCTATGCAATTTATGGAACAGGGATCCAATTCTGTTATTCACTGCTGTTCTCTATTATTATTTCAGTACAAATTTTATTACATAAATGCTTAAAGACTCCAAAGAGGACTGGACCAAACAGGCCACAGGATATTCATATCCCAAGTATGAAATGGCAATGCAGTTGAGAGCTGTGTATTATGGGATCATGCACAGGATTGTGAGAATAAGTCTGTAGGTAAAGAAGACTTTAAATAGTTGCATAATGATCTGATTAAAGTGGTAAGGTTGTGGGGCCCTGTAGGATGTGTAGCATAGGTAAGAGATGAGGTTATGCATGTGACTGTGGGTATCTGGGCTGTTGGGGTAGATAGCAGATTAACTTTGGCACAATGTTTGGGGCTGAGGAGAAGATTGTGAAAGAGTAAGAATGGATACAATGCTGTATAATTTATCAGATGTAGATGTTGGGCACCGAAGCAATGTATGATGAAGGTATAGGACGAATGAAAGGAGAGGTGCTGAGCATATGGGCAGTCATAAGAGTTAGAAATGCGTTGAGCTGGTGTGGTATTAAGGTGCTGGCCTAGTTCATCCCTGAACTTGTGCTAGACCTTGGTGGGGATTTCTGCAACAAGAATCAAAGACTATCTCGCACTCCAAGACTACAGACTGATTGTCACCACTTGATTTTGGTATGCTAACTTCCAAACCCATCCTGAATGGCAAGCTTATTTTGGCCTGTGCTCTCTTTCAGACCATGCTCTGTTGGTATCTGTGGTGAGTTGACCCTGGCTGGACTCCAGGTGCCAACCAAAGCCACTCTGTCACTCCCCTCCTCATCTGGACAGGGGAGAGAGAGTATAACAAAATGCTCGTGAGTCAAGGACAGGGAGAGATCAGTCACCAATTAACATCACAGGCAAAAGAGTCTCAACTTGGGGAAAAGTAGTTTAATTTATTACCAATCAAATCAGAGTAGGATAAAGAGAAATAAAATTGAATCTTAAAAACACCTTCCCCCCACACCTCCCTTCCTCCCGGGCTTAACTTTACGCCTGATTTCTCTACCTCCTCCCCTTGAGCGGCACAGAGGTTTCACATTGTTTCTGCCGCTCCTTCCTCCTCAGCAGGATGACGACTCACACCCTTCCCGTGCTACAGTGTAGGGCCCTCCCATGGGAGACAGTCCTCCACAAATTTCTCCAATATGAGTCCTTCCCGTGGGCTACAGTTCTTTATGAACTGCACCAGCATAGGTCCCTTCCATGGGGTGCAGTCCTCCAAGAGCAGACTGCTCCAGCGTGGACTTCCCACGGGGTCACAGCCTCCAGTGGGCACCCACCTGCTCCAGCGAGGGGCCCTCCACAGGCTGCAGATCTGCTCCACTCTTAACATCCATGGCCTGCAGGGACATAGCTTGCCTCACCATGGTCTTCACTACAGGCTGCAGGGAAATCTCTGCTCCAGCACCTGGAGCACCTCCTCCCTTCTCTGGTGCCTGGAGCACCTCCTGCAGACCTTGATGTCTGCAGAATTGTTCCTCTCACGTATTCACACTCCTCTCTTCAGCTGCAATTGCTGTTGTGCAGCAGCTTTTCCCCTTCTTAGATATGTTATCACAGAGGCACTACCATTGTCGCTGATGGTCTCAGCCTTGTCCAGCGGCGGATCCATCTTGGAGCTGGCTAGCACTGGCTTTATCAGACATAGACAAAGCTTCTAGCAGTTTCTCACAGAATCCACCCTTATAGCCCCCCTGCTACAAAAACCTTGCCACGCAAACCTAATACAGTATCAGAGGGTGAAAATGAAGTATGCTCCTCCAGTTGACTGGAGTCAGTTGACTTTAACCCACTCCAATATTTTTAGTTTGATTTCCTTGGGAAATGAAGACTAGCTGATAGTACGTGTGTATCTGTTTGTCCATATGTCCTATGTTCTTCCTCCTAATAACTTTCAGCACAACCAATTTCAACCACATTTAAAAGAGGGTGGAAGGCTGAAACGTAACTTGTTCCTGTCACATAAAAACTGGTGATTAGGTAATGCCCCACTCTCTCCCTAGGGGAAAAAGCCTGAGTAAGGCAGGTGGTACCTGGCAGCCGCCAGCCAGGCCAAATGGCGACTGCATTTTGCCTTGTATTGCAGTGTCCATTTTGTTTTGCTAGGAAACAAGCAGGTGTTTCTGGGCTAGCCACAACATGCCATTTCTTTTTCTGGCAGGGGTTGTCACAGGGGATACGGTGGGATCTGGCTTTCATTACAGCAGGGTGAGAAGGGATTTTGGAGATGGCAGACAAGAACCCACAGGGATGCGAGCTTGGTGCATTCTGTTCACAGAACAGCTTGGTCTATAGCAGTCTAATAAGAAATACTTCTAGAAAGGCATCATTGGTCAGGCATTGGAATAGGCTGCCCAGGGAGGTGGTTGAGTCACCATCCTTGGA
>JAOXJM010000001.1:87277635-87292875 GCA_026413425.1 Tringa solitaria
CCCCCTCCCCGCCACCTCCTTCAAGCCTTTTCTTGTGCTTGCCTTTCTTGTGTTTCAAGCCACGAGTGCTCGTGGTTGCTTGCACATAAAAATCCCTGCTGTACCAGCCTTGTAAACCTGCATGCGCGCACACATATACACACACATAGGTAAATATATAAATAAAGAACATATATGTACTCTATCTGGCCTACTCCGTACCTCACAGTCTTGCATTATTAGTGAGCTGCACACTTAGAGGGTATCTCGCTCTGACTGTCTTCACCACACACAGAGTGCTCTTCTCTCACTCTCTTGTGCATACTGTAGTGCACAAGTGCCGTGCACAGACATATGCCCAGTTGCAGCATCCTCAGTTCTCCTTAGCTGCTACTTTTACACAGCCTTGCATGTACTGTGCTCTTCTATTTTACGTCTACTAAGCAAATTCCCATACAGGCATGCTCCCTGTCAGACACGCTTTCTGTTGCAGCTTCGCACTCACCTGTCACTACTGCAAGCACTCACTATGAAATCCCCCATTTTTTGCCACCCTCTCACATTTACCAAGTGCTCCTTTTCATACATTCTCACTTCTTCTGTTTCTGGGTTGCATACACATGCTTTTCACTGTCACATATTTTCTCTCAGACTTGCATTCTCTGAACTCTGGATTGCAAATCCGGCACCAGCACCTTCCAGCTGACTTGCTTGCTGTGAAGTGGCTATTTCTGGCAGGGGAGGAGGATTTTTTCCAGCACATAGGATGTACCCGGGGTGAGAGGAGACCCGGTACTTGTGTAACATAAAGTAGCTAATGTCAGCAATGAAGTTGGTGGCTTGATATGAACTTCCCTCTGCTCTGGAGGAATAAGCACAGACCTGTCAAGGAAGATGGACACTGGCAAATCACATCGACTCTGAACGTTGCCTCTCTCTCTGATGCATGTTTCCCAGCCAGCAGTCAATGGCGCTCGCTCCACAGAATTTTTCCAAGTCACAAGCCTTCCCCAACTTGCGAACAGAGCATCCCAGTGCTAGCACAACTAGGAGCTGGTTTAATCCTTTCTTATAGCTGTAGCTTCTGCCAGGCTACAGGCATTTACAGGCTTTTACCTTCTGGTTTAGTGAGTTAATACTGTCACGGTTGTATCAGCCACATCTATTCTGATTCTAAAGGCATCGGGGAAGGTCCTTTGAGGGCTGTCTTAACAGGTACCCTCTGAGAAGGCAGAGGAAACACAGTTGCCTTCCTGGGTTTTTGGGATGGGGTGGAGGCGATTTGCAGACCTGCAGCTGCTTTTTCTACTGCTCCCAAACTTCAAATCTGATGCAAACCAGACCCAGTCTGCTGCTGGATCTATTTTCGTAGCCAGCACTAATTTCCTTTCTCTGATGTGGAGGGTGAGAGGATAGGAAAGCAGGAAAATTGGAGCATAGGAGGAACAGGTCACCTGGCAAGCAACCCTGAAGATACCTGAAGGAGTTAAAAGGGGGTGGGAAGGTATCGTGCCTTTAAAAAAATACCCATCAAACAAACAACAAAAAACACAGCCACTTATTTCAAATTGATTGTTATTCACTGAAAGCTGTGGTAACGAGCCTCCAACGCTTCCGTAGCCCTGGCTGGGCAAAACTCTGTGGAGCTCTTAGCCCAGGAAACTGCAGCGGTGGCTCTGACAGGCGGTGACCCCAGGCAGAGCCGCTTCCAAGCTCTTCCCGAGCGCATCCCTCCAGAGCCAGCCAGCTGAGCCTGCCACCTCTGCAACCTGTCCCTACCCCCCCCCCCCCCCTTTTCCTCTCTCTCCGCTTGGGGGTGTACAGCTCCTCGCCTTTTGCTCTTCTCCCGAAGCCACCAAACCCGGGGTGGGGGCGGTGGGGGTGCCGGGGAGCGGTGCCGGTGCCGCCGGGCACGGCCGAGCTGGGGCTGAAGAGCAGGCGACAGGGGAGGAAGAGGAGCTGGGGCTGGCGGGGGACATGCGGGCTCCGCGGTGCCCGCCACGGGCTGCCTCCTCCCGCACCTCTGCCAGGGGACACGCAGTGGGTTGCCTCCCGTCCCCGGCCTGCCTGGGGACCTTGGCACAGAGACAGGCTTTGCGCCTTGTCCCCTCCGTTAGCAGCTCTGAGCCCTCCACGGGGGATTTATTTTTTCTCTTTTTTTTTAATTTTTTTTTCTTTTTTTCTGATCACTATCTTTATTTTGTGGTTCAGGATTCTCGTCTTTCTCTGCTGCTGTGCTTTCCAGTCTTCATTGGGAAGCAGGTGGCTCGGAGGTGGGATGGTTGTTCCTCCTGCATGGTGCCCTGGCCTTCCTGCCCTGTGGGGGCTGGAGGACTAAAAGTACCTACACACCCCAGCGCCGCTGGTGGGTGGGATTTTCTAGTGGCATGCTGCAGTTTTTCCCTCGAATGGATTCATTTCTTAGCGTGGTGTGCCTCATAGATTCTGATAAAGATCAGATTCTTGACTCGGACTCGAAAGCTGAATTTTTCTTTTCCTTTTTTTTTTCCCCAAGTCAAAAATTGGATGCGTGGGAATGGGGAGGAGAAGAAAATTATTTGGGGCTATCAAAGATTGCATTTTGATAATGCAGAAGAATTTTGTGTTGATGTTGTCACTTTTACTTACTATTACTCTAACTTCTCTATCAATATGAAAAGTAATTTTGGTTCTCCCCCTGAGCATTTTATTTAAAAAATGAATGCCTTGACAAATTATACATTTTCTTCAGCATTGCTTTACATTGAAAATTCTTCTAAACAAATTCTTTCCCTTGAAAAATAACAGCTGTTCCAAATCAGCAATTTGCTAAAAAGTCCCAGCTTGTTTTAATGAACCTCCCCTACAACCCCACCTCATTGGTTAATTGCAGATTTTGTGTTAAAAAAAAAAAAAAGTTAAAAAAAAGTTACCCCCAGAGTCAATTTAGTGAAGTAGATGCTTTAGAAAAGGACATGCAGAACTGGTCTGCATAGTACTGACAATGTTTATTTATAATGTATTTTTTGAGCCGCTGAAGGGTTTTCATAAATGGGGAATTGTCTGATGAAAGAAGTCACAGAAGCACTCGGGTAAGTGGAGTAGGATGCTCTATGTTGGTACGCAGCACAAATGTTATCTGTAAAGTCTCATATCTTATAGCGTTACCGGGCAATGCGGGTGTGAAAAATGATGTGTTTGTTAATGCGCAAGGTTTGTGCGATCTATATGGATGGAAGCGTGTACCCAAGTGTTTCTGTGCTGATAATGTGTAATGGATGGGGAGAACAGAGGGAGGAGCACGAATGTATGTGTGTGTGACACACGTACACAGCGTGGGGTGATTGCGATGCAGTTGGATAACATTTAGATATTGCTCACTGGAGAAAAAAAGGGCTTTTCCTGAATGTACTTCTCTTACTATCTGTTTTCAGCTCTCTCTGTCAAATAAGGCAGGGGATGCTCTCACAGGCTGGGCTGTATTGATGAGGTAATGACTCACTCAGCTGCCTTGCATTCCCTTAAATGATGAAGAGGTTCAATATCTAAAAAAAAAAAACCACTTTTATTGTAGGGTTAAGACAGGGAAGAGGTAAAGAAGACTTTTTATCTGCAAGTAGAGAGCTTAAGAAAATAACCCAAGTGTTTCTTCTAGTCCTATCCCAGTACTGGTAGACCATTTGAGTCAGTAATTACCACGCCAGTAAGGACCCATTTCCCCTACTTGTTATAAATCTCAGCACTCAACTGCCTACTCAGGGGGCTCTATTATGATAAATATAAATTTGCTTCATCTTTTTGTCTCAGAGATCTCCTCTCACACAAGGGCTTTACTAGTCTTGTAACAAATATTCTAGTCTCTATGTTTGTGGGTGCTCCTCTTCAGCCTGTGAGCACTCATGCATACACTAGTGGTCTGAGGAGGAGACGAGTTGTTTAAGAGTTACTCTTTCCACCTCCTTTTTCACCTGCAAGCAACAGAGTTCCTTCAAATTAGGGTGCAGAATATGGATTCCATCATCCTAGGCTGACAGCAGAGCCAGTGCTTTAGAAGTTCACATCCTTGTTGTGCATTGGCTGTGCCTCCCGTAAGCTTCTGCATACACCAAGGCCTTTGCTTTGCTGGTAGGGACTGTCGCCTTCTCCCAACAGATTTAACCTGTGCAGAAGTGATTTGCTTAGGAATGGGCTAAAGCAGGGATGTTAATGTGTGGGTGTCAATGGGATGTAGCCCCTGCAGCATCAGCTGTGTATTCTGTGAGGTTACCTGGAGAGGCTGGTGTGACTGGGCAGGCGGTGAGGCAGTGCTGATGATGAGGAGCTGTAGCGCTGCTTACTGACCTGTATGCTGTAAAGCAAAAACGGGTGGCAAAAGGTGATTAAGAATGAATGCAAGGGAAGCCACCTTTTCTGGGCAGATCTGAATACCTGATGGGCTTCCTTGTGGAACAGGGTGAGCTGAGGTTGCTGGCTGACAGAGGTTGTTAAAGGACTAGAATAATCTGAGTGAAATCCGTAGTGGTACCAGAAAAAGGTATCCCAGAAGAATCTGGAGAAAATCTTCCATGTGTGCCTTTGAATATGTGAGCATGTGCTTTGCTGAAGATTATCTCCTTCGTGTGCAGAGTGGCTGCTGGGAAGATGTTGAGTTGTACCGTCTGCCATTCCTATAGGAAGCATGAATCTTTGCCTCTTCAGTATCCCCTTTCCTTAAAGATGTGTATGCCATAATTTTATGTGCCCTTCAGACTCAATCAGCAATGGCTTTGACAGATGATGTGCTCTTCCTACTGTCAGTTTATCTGGGGTAAAATCAAAAATATCAAGCACAGGCTATCTTGTCCCACTCTGAGAAGGAGTAGATAAGGGGAAGATAGTGATTTGTGTGGGTGAGGGTGTGAGACACAGCCCTCTCCTGGTGTCAGGGAAGGGCAAAAATCCCTGCAGGCAGCATGGAAAGGAAGAAGAAATGCTGGGAATTTCTGATCCTTACAGAAATGGGCAGGGGGGGGAAAGAGGAATCTAGGCTTGATTCTGTGCTATGCCATTTCACTGTGATGCCTTGGCTGATGCTGGGTGTCTTGGAAGCTGAGGCATTTCCCTGTGAGCTCCCTCCAGCAGGTTGCCTGCCAGTGGGGCAGCACTGCCCCTGCTCTCCTGTGTGGAAGGAGAGAAAATAGCATTGCAGGGGCTTCTGCTCTAATTTCTCTGAACCAAAGGAGTATTCTCTCTTGGTGAAGTCTTGCAGGGCCTCACAGTGAAGTGTCTTGCTGGCTATACCTGGTGTCTTAAAGTTCATGGAGAAAATGCTGCATGACTACATGTTGAAGGAAAAGGGCCATTTACACTAGACCTGCTTACTGGTCACCCACAAGCACAGAACAGGATTGTGCTCTAGTTGTCAGCTATAGAGGTGTGAGACTGTTGAATGGCATCTCTAGGTGGAGATGGTTTTGGGGGCAATGCAAGGATATATATATATCAAGGCAGACTGTTTTCTGAGGTTTTGGGTTTTTTTAAAAAAAAAGGCAGAAAAAATCAGAAGGTAGGCTTCAGAGGAAGGGTTTTGGCATAAACCAAAGGTGAGTATAAGTGGAGCTGTGGGCTCCAGTAGTCTGGGCTTTTGGGGTTCCTGGTTTATATAAAGCATCCGAAAGAAACTTCTCTGAAGATGGCTTGTTCTTGAGGTCTTGAAACCTGCTCTCTTCCCTATGGTCTGCCTCTGTGTGACCTCATGGGTGCAGGTTTCTTCATTTTTTTCCAGGTTTCACTGAGATCTCCCGCAGGAGTGGAGTGTGGCCCTCTCCATTTTCTGCTGCTATTGGGAGGAGGAACGTGTGGCAGTCAGACCACGACAAGTGGGATTAGGGAGGGAGCAAACAAGGAGACAAATGGAAGGCTATGGAGCTTTCCAGCCAGGAAATCAATAGCATATCAGCATGTAGCCACTGGGATATAAGTATGCAACGTAAGACTGTAATTGCACCTCCCTCCCCTCTGCCTCTTAGTGCTTACGTTGATGGTGAGTTGCAGGCTGGAACCAATTAATCCTTACAACCTGCTAGGGCAATAACTATTAATATTCTTCTGCATGCCCTCTGGCTGCTGCACCTGCATGGCACCTGGCTGTGCTTGGCCCTCAGCTGTTGACCCGAAACTACATTAAGAGTGAGGGCAAGGGTCTTTCTGACCATGAGCCTTGCAGCCAGTACACTGCGTTACCTGACTTCCACTTGTGTGGGTGTTGAAGCTGCCTGTGTGGATATATTCTTGAGTTTGCCCACAGGAAAGGAGGGTTTATTTCAAGGGGCATCTGTGTGGGTTTTGATGTATAAATGTGTTTAGTCTTGTGTCACTGTGGGTACATCTTCTTGTATGAGTATCTACTCTTTGCCTTGTAAATCTACTTTGTTGTACAATGGGATCGCTTATATCACAATATCCAGTTTTATTTATGCCTGTACATGTGACCTATGCATGAAGGTATGGCCAGAGGCCTCTGCATACATCTTCTTTGGCTTTTGGGAAGATGCATGTATGAAACAGATGATGATGGTGGAGATATATATATGCATGTACGTGTGTTTGAAAGTGTGCGTGTGACAGAAAACATGTAAGTTGTGTGGTAAAGATGCTTGTGCAATGTTAACAAATCTGGTTCAGAGTTGTGTTTTTGCAAGGCAGATGTTATGAAATATTAGCTCAGTAGGTGAATGCAGCATGATTACTGATAGGAATATCTGTGTAGCTATATATGCTTTTGGAGTGACCATTATTCATAGCAGATTTGCATCCTATCTTGACATGGCAAGCGATTGTTGCAGCGAAACAGAATTGTTACTGTGGCTTGGCTACCTCTCCTCATCTTTCTATGATAGCCTCAGTGTAAGGTGGCAACTTAGTCACGCTTCAGTCACCTGGGCATGAAATACAGTGTAGAGAGTGGAAAGGTACATGTTTGACTCTGCACTTTCAAGAGAGAGTTTCTGGAAATAGATAAAAGGAGGCTTTCTTACATGCTGTACTGTTTTAATTATACCAACATAGTAAAAAATGGTACAACCTGACTGAGCCAACCCTTCTGACGTAACTATGCTTTTGTGTACTGTTTGAGCTACAGAGGTTGCTGGATGCAACCTGAACCAGCAAGTCTGTACTTCAGCTGTATCTCTATTAACGCAGCCTTTCTGGTTTAACTACCTAAAAAACACAGATTCTGTCCACCATAGCTGTGTTTTTTCAAGTCTTGGGTTTAGGAAGCCGAGTAAAAGCAGGATAGACCTGACTGCAGGCATGCCCCTGTGAGATGTTCTGCAGTTCTTCTAGATCTTCTGTAGAGGGAAGGAAACTATTTGTCTGAAAGACTCTTTGTTCTGTATCAGGGTTAGGGCTTTAACTAACAGTAATTTCTCAGTGACTCAAAGAAAAAAAAAATCAAATCTTAATCATACTAGCTAAGTGGTGTAAAAGCTACCTGTAGTCTAGGCCTGCTAAGAGAGAGAGGGTAGGAAATGGTGAAAGCTAAAGTGAGGGTACAGAACTCTCCTCCATTTCCATGTATCCTAGGTGCCTACTGGTGACTGGTTTGTGTACTATCCAGCAGGCACAGAGCTGCAACAGATTGGGCTGCTAATGCATAAAATAAAATAAGTAAGGCGGCAGCAGCATGAGGTAAATGAGCTTTGGCATTGCCCCAGAGGGACCTAGAAGTAAGGTCAGCAGTACAGTCTTTCTTCTCTCCTGGTCTGCTGTGTGCATAAAGGAAAGGAAGAAAAGGCCATTCTGGCTGGCCTTGCTCTGACTGTCCTGATGTAAAGCTTTGTAGCAGCAGGCTTTTCTTCAGGCTTCAAGGGACCTCACAAGACACCTGCTTGTAGGCTCTGCTTGTAGGCTCTGCTTGTTCCCTGGCCAACCTGAAAAGTTTCTGGTCTCTTTCTCTCCCTCCTCCTGCTGCCCGAAATAACCCAAACAGCCAGAGAAAGCATGAGACCTCCCAGGCTGTCTTGGGTGCTGAGCTGCTTTGGAGGAAAAATAGCAGTGTGAAAGGTACTGGGAAGAGGGAAGACTTCAAGCCCCTGCTTTCTTTTCCACATACCAGGGGTCTTTAGAGTGCCAGCCTTGAGGTTCATGCAGACCTGGGAATGTTATGTGAGAAGAAGTCTGGGTCCTGCACTTGGGTCACAACAACCTCATGCAGTGCTACAGGCTTGAGGAAGCGTGGCTGGAGAGCTGCCCAGCAGAAAAGGACCTGGGGGTGTTGGTCAACAGCCGATGGAATATGAGCTGGCAGTGTGCCCAGGTGGCCCAAGAAAGCCAATAGCATTCTGGCGTCTATTAGAAATTAGTGTGGTCAGCAGGACTAAGGAAGTGTTTGTACCTCTGTACTCGGCACTGGTCAGGCTGCACCTTGAGTGTTGTGTTCAGTACAAGAAAGACATTGAAATGCTGAAGTGTGTCCCGAGAAGGGCAACGAAGGTGGTGAGGGGTCTGGAGCACAAGTCTTAGGATAAGCAGCTGAGTAAACTTGTATTATTTAGCCTGGAGGAAAGGAGGCTGAGGGGGGACCTTATTGCTCTCTACGACTTCCTGAAAGGAGGTTGTAGAGAGGTGGAATGTTCGTCTCCTCTCCCAAGTAATGAGTGAAATGACCTCAAGCTGTGCCGGGGAGGTTTACATTGTTTATTAGGAAAAATTTCTTCACTGAAAGGGTGATCAAGCATTGGAAAATGCTGTCCAGGGCAGTGGTTGGGTCACCATATCTAGATGTATTTAAAAGACGCGTAGATGCATTGCTGAGGGACATGGTTACTGGTAATTTGGCAGTGATAGATTAACGGTTGGAGTTGATAGTCTTATAGGTCTCTTCCAAATATAATGATTCTATGATTCTAAGAGGCTTTGAAACTGTTACAGGGAAGGCTTAGGAGGAAACTTGATCTAGAAGAACCCTTCTTGTGGAGCTGCCATCTCTCTTTGTTGCTTTGGCTACCCCACAGATGTCCTGGGAGCTGGTAGGAACCTTGACAGGTTTCTTTCTGATCCTTTCCTGAAATTCACCAGAAGTTTGTTGAAGCAAACCAAAACGTTTTGCAGAATGTTTCTGCCTCACTGAACTGGCGTTTTTCTAATAAGGAGGAAAAAAAGGTGTGTTGTTGGAAAAGTTCCAACTTGAGTTTTGAGAACAGATTAAAGTATAAGTGCATAAAGGCTTTTCTGTGATGTGTTATTTTCTGCCATAAGATTACATCAAAGTCTCAACTATCACCTAAAACAAAAAAGTTCTGAAAATTATGGGATTTATAGGTGTGACAAAATCTTGAAAACATAACCTGAGTGCATCCAGTAGCTGGTGGCTGTCTCAAGTCTGCAGACAGCTAGAAGAGCATCTGCAGGGAGCATAATTCTGTTTATTTCCGTGAGGTGTTAGGTCTGACCTTCTCCTGCTAATACCTATTTGGGAAAGACTTTTCAGTACAGACAGCAAAGAGTGTGATAGTCCTGGCCCCCTCAACCAAGAATTAGGTGCAGTTTCCCTGAGGGCAAAAAAGCTCAGGGTTGCTGTTGCCATGCTTGCCCCAGTGGCTCAAGAGTAAGAGCAGCCTTTTTTGGATGGGATCTGCCACTGCTTGATGGGACTGGAACCTGGGGAGCGTACATCATGTGGAAGGGTTTTAGGTTATGTTGTGGATTGTATTTGTGTTGGACAGTAGGAACATTTGTTCAGTTTGGCTTGTGACCATTCCTGGATAGACAGGGAATTGTAAAATCGGAGAAAAGAGCAAGGCAAATTCACGAGAAGACTTGGTCAAGAGTTGTAAAGGCTCTACAGAATATCTACCCCAACTTTTGTTTGGAATTGGATTTGCTTGAAAGAGGACCAGCTGCTGTCACTGGGAAGGCGGGAATGTCTGCTGTGTGAGACTTGCATCATATAGTGATGCCGTGTCTGAATGAGGGAATGAGCATGTGCATGTGTCTGTGTGTGCATGGCATGTGCAGGGCCTGTGCTGTGATCACCGGAATTACAGTCTAGCCAGATAACGAGCTGTTGTTGTTTACAGCGCTTGGTTCCGGGCACTTCAATTCCAGAAAGATGTAAACAAAATTAGAGGGAATTCAGAGGATTGCAAGGAGAATGATTAAGGGGCTGGAGGGACTGACTTATGAGGAATGCTTGTGAGAGCTAAATATATAGCTGTTTTGGCTAAATGACTAAAGAGGAGCTATGCTAATGATTTAGGCATACTGGGAAGGCGTGAAGAATTGTCTAGTGTGGACTGAGAGCTAGAAGTGCCTCTCTTGGTAGAAAATTTGAAGGAGGGAAGAGGAAAAAAAATTGGCAGGAGAGAAAAATACTTAATGGATGAAAGAGATTAGGTGGTGAAATAGCTTTGTTAAGAATTGTGGTGGAATTGCTGTCATTTGGGATATCTGAAGTTTGGCTGGGCAGAGCCCTGGAGAATAATCCATGCACTACAAGCTTGAAAAGGTCCCTCGAGAGACAGTCTAGATGCCTTAATAGATTTTTATGCTGTCATTAATTTCTGAATCACAGCTAATACTTCCAGTCTGACAAAGAACCATATTCTTTAAAGCATTTTTCTTTCTTGCCTTGCATTATTTCTGCTGTGACGCAGAAATTGGTGCAAGACAGACTCACAAGGAAGTCTTCTGCTATATTAACAAATGAAATCCTGGTTATCAACCGCTTAACTAAAGACTTTTTTCCTCTTTTTGTTAGTGGAGTGTTCATTCAGATTTGACTGATAGGTGGGCAAAGACAGCCTGCTGGATATCCAATAAGATGAAATCCCAATATCTGTAACTTTGTCCTATAAGCTGTGCTAGGCTTTGACAGGTTTTCCATTGCTGTGTATGATACATCTATAACATTTGCTCTTTCTTTATCTCGCACGTTTTCAAAATGATAACCAAAGAGTGGACTAGCCCTTCCAGGCTCAGAAGCTGACATGGTTGAGCTTGTAGCATTTCTGGCATGTCACAAGACCTCCCAGGACCATCTGTGAACTGGAGGGAGGTGGGCCTGTGAGAGAGGCAGAGGTGGAACAAGATGGTAGGAGATGATGAGGTTGATCGTTGGCGGGAGAGAATCGGCCCGCTGGTTTGCTCTTATCTCACTTACAAGAGGAACTGAATAGTGAAAGCTAAATGGGTGGCGTTGGCTGCTCTGTTTAATACTTTTTTGGGAAGAGAACAGACAAAATTGACAGCAAGTTTTGTAGTGGTTGCTGTTCTGGCACCATGGACTTCCAGAGGTAAAAGGTGTTGCGACTTGAGTGAAAAGAGCCAGGATGCATAACGGGGATTATCCAGGCTGAAGATTTTGTGCCGTGGATGCAGACCCAGAGAGAGTTCATAATAGTTTATTAGCTCAGGTACAGGACTATGCAAATTACAATCTGTTTCCTGGGCAGGAAGCAAGGAGCACTATTTTGCATTGCATGCAGTCCAGACTGGTAAGTGTTGCTGGATCATTCTCAGTCTGTGCAGGGCCAGTTTGAGGGTCTCAGCAGCAAAGCAGTGCCAAGGAACAAAGAGTAGAGAGAGCTGACTCTGGTTGGAAAGAGATACTTCTTAGCTTGGACTTATGACCAGCCTTGGTATGTGCAAGGTGGCTGCTGGTAATGATGTCTTTACCCCATGCTCCCTTGCAGAGTGGGAAAGCTCGTTAGGTCAGATTTCATGCAATGGGAGTGCAGTAGGGTTTTGGCTCTGAACCAGGTACAAGGAACATTGTAAACTTGAGTTGTCTGCACTGAACTTCTTGATTTTGTTGGTGTTATCATCTCCTCTTTAAGAAATATGTAAGTCCTGGAAAGAGTACAAAATTGCCCCTTTGCGTTAGGTATAATTAGTTGGCTGCATTTGTGCCAGAATGGGAAAACTGGGAGATGTGAGAAATTCAGTAAAGGATGAAGAAAGGGAGAAGACTAGAGACTCCAAAGGTGAGAATCTATTGGCAGCGATGAGTTGCTGTTGGATAGTATGATGCAAGTTCATGAGATGGAGAACTTCGAATACAGGCACAAAGACCAATGGACCTACTGTTTTCTAGGTATTATTTAGGCCATCTGAGTGCCCTCTAGTGGCATAACTCACAGAGGGAGATAGAGAGCCACTGCTGCTGCCATTGATCAAAGGCAGTATCGCTTAAAAAGCCGGACTACATGTTTGGAGCCTGAAGGATGAGGGTTCTCAGCCCTGGCTCACCGCAGAGAGAGGAGTGGGGCGAGAGAGAGATAATTTGTCTAGTAATTGTGTTTGTTGCATGCAGAAATGGATTCGTTACAGCACCTTTTAATCATTGTTCCGTGGGATTTTGCTAATCTCATTCTAACCCCGGCAGAACATTTGTCGCTTCGCACCCAGCTGTTGAGTCAGAGCACGATGCTGCCTCCTCCTTTAGATGTTGGTGCAAAGGCATAGCAGCAGGAGGCTTGAAACAGATTCCTGCAACTGGTTGTACAGGATAGAGCTGTGGGTTTGCTCTGTGGGCTGCATGAACTGTAACTCTGAAAGGAAAAGAGAGACCCAAAATGCTATAAGGAAGAAGGCGGTTGGTGGAAAACCTGTGGTTGTATTGCTATGTGCTGAATTTCTGAAGAAAAAAATCTAAGCATTTCAAAGTCAAAATCTAAAATAAGCTAGGCATCCATTCTTTAAAATTCCTGGTCTAGATATCTAGCAGAAGCACTATTTAATAGCAATTTTCATAGGAAGGGAGATTCTTCTCAAACAAAATTTAATTTTCTTTTCATTTACTGTTACTCATATTTGAACAAAGTGAAAAAAGTGGATTGACAGTATTTAGCAACTGCTTTTGTTAGTAGTCAGAGATGGTGCTGTAAAAGTGATCATGCAAATACACTGAAACTGAAACTTCTTGGGAAAATGTGGATGTTTGGATGTTTAATGAAAACTGATACAATGAAGGATTTCTTGTGGCTAGGATGGCCTTTCTGAAAAAAGTGGAGACCGATTCTAAGCCAGTACAATATAGGACATCCAGATCTATGTCTCTGCTCCAAAATAGAGCAGGATCTGGAATCTGTTTATCCTTCAGTTCAGAAGGTCTGATCTGCTTTGGAGAGGTCTAACTTTTCTCTCATGTCATGTTTTTAGTCACCATACATGTTAGAATTGGAGCCCTGTGACTTCCAGCATACGGTGTGGGGCTTGTGTTAATTGCTAGATAAGAGGTGGGCAAAAAGGTCTGCACCTGCCACACAGACACAGGAAAAAAGCTCACACTGCCAAAGGCACATGAGCTCCATGTCTATATGCTCTGGCTTGCTGCCTCTCTGAAAGGCAGGCTGTGGGAGAGCCCCCACTTATCGCAGAGGATGGCTGGGAATTACTTGTTGGCTTTGTGGGCTGAGGTGGCAGCAGCAGGACATGGGCCTTACAGGTATTTCAATAGGCGATACAGTGGGGATGGTGTTGTGGCCAACAGAGAGCTCTAAATTCCTCACCAAATCCCCATGTATCCCCCTTGGCAGATCCAGAGGTGGGCAGCTCTGTTGCATTTGTAAGGTGTGGAGTGCGGCGTCTCCCTGCAGCCTCTTGGCAGTATGGCCAACTCTTTTTTTTTGCTCCTGATGTTGGCTCACTGAGAGCAAGGGAGAGACTTGTTTGGTTGGTTTTTTTTTCTTTCATACCCCTGCATTAAATGTTAATCAAATATCCCAGTTTATCTGTTTCCTGCTGCTGCAGCTTTATGACCCAATATGTGCTTGTAGTAAAGCAGTGTAGCCCAACAACCTCTATGATGTCTACCTCCTGCATCAGGGCCATACCCAGAAGGTATGACCTAAAGTTTGCTGGAAACCATGAATTCTGCACTGAAGTTAACATTCTGGTCTATGGCCTTAATTGTTGTTGTGCAGCAGAAGGTTGCCTAACACCGAGGATTTTTTTGCCTGTTAGGGTTTTTTTGTGTGTTTTAATGAAAAACAAGGAAGAAAACAGAAATAGCTGTAAGGGCTATTTGTCTGTTTTAGGCAGACCCAACGTGGAGTCCCTAATCCAATTTCAGGGAGCAGAGGCTTCAGGCTGGATTTACACTGTCTCTCTGTAGGAGGTTAAAGATGTGTCATTTGATTTAGTTGTCCTCTGCAGTCCCTCTTCCAACTTGAGGCTAAGAAGATTCTAACTTGGTACACTTCTGTGAGGGGAAGAAAACAGGGGAAGAAGTTGTGGTGCATGTGTCTTTTGATCAAAGACAGTTCTGCCTGCCTGAGTGAGGATACCTTTATCCTCCTGCTTTCTGCTGGCACTGTGAAATGCAGTTTGCTCCTGTCCTGTTCATTCCTTTTGTCAAGGGTACTCTGAATGGTGGGTCTTCCAGTCTTCCCCATGATCATAGCAAACTTCTTATGGGGTCTGATCTGGGGCTTAAGGGCTGCGTCCAGATAGCTAGGCACATTATTTAGCTTGCAGAAACTAGAACTGATATTTTGAGTGCAAGAAGCAAAACATCTAACTGGATTCTCAGATTCAATAGTGTCTTGCAGCGCAGGTAGCAGCTAGAAGCAGATTCAATAGTGTCTTGCAGCAGCAGGTAGTTCTGCACATGTAGAAACTTGGGCACCTTTGAGTTAAAAATTACTAAGAGACAATAAAACACACGCCATTTTCATAGGGATCCTTTTAAAGCTAAAACTGCACTTTCAATTAACTCTACCATATATGGCCAAAGACGACACTGCATAAAACTTTGATAATTTCAGATTTTAAAAATGTATCAGAAAGTCTCATTTGTACATTTTCACTGAAAATTTCATGAATTGCACATTTCCTGGTGTTAGATGTTCAATAAACTTAAATAATGCAGCAATTTACATCCAGAAGGTTTGCTTTAAAACTGAAGACTGGCTTCTTCTGGATTGAGAACAGCTCTTTCTTCTTATGCCTTCACCAATTAGAACGCACACTTTTGGTCTTCTGGAATTGTTGAAGATCTGTACCGACCCCTTAGTAGGAAAACCCTGACATCGGGAAGGTATGTGAGGTATCAGCATATAGCTGGATATAAGGGTATCCCTTTTGTTGAGTCTGATGTTGGTTTGTGGGCATCAACATTGGATCTACTCAGAAACTTTCCTGATATCTAATCTAAATCTATAGAATCATAGAATGGTTAGTGTTGGAAGGGACCTTGGAGATCGAGTTCCAACCCCCCTGCCCTGGCCAGGGACACCTCCCAGTAGAGCAGGTTGCTCAAAGCCCCATCCAACCTGGCCTTGAACACTTCCAGGGATG
>JAOXJM010000001.1:87292975-87303934 GCA_026413425.1 Tringa solitaria
CTCTGGGCAACCTGTTCCAGTGTCTCACCACCCTCACAGTAAATAATTTCTTCCTTTTTCTTTCCAGCAAAACTCTTCTGTATTTTAGTATCTTCTCAGTTAATTGGGGAATTGAGGGTTGAGGGTGAAATCCAGGATGGAAGTTGTTAGCCCAAAGTGCTTCTTGTATAGGAGTAGTTAAGTTGCTGGGAATGTCTTCCTAGATGTTAAAGACCCAAGGTGAGCTCCTAATTTGAAAGGATGAAAATATGGGATGTTCTGTCTATTGATGCAGGTGAGTTCCTGGAGTACCCTACTCATATCAAGCAGTGTACTATTTCTGTGCTCTATCCCCAATTTGGTAAACACGGTTTTTCACCTTTACCTGACTGTCCCCAGAGAAATAACCTGTGGTGTGTAGAGGGACACTTTAAACAAAGCTCTCTGGAGCTCTTTCCTCCCTTTTAGTAATCTCATTTCAAAGTTTTTTGTGGTCACCCAGTCTTCTCATCCTCCTTGTCCTTACTGCAGCCAAGCTGAGGGTGTAGGCACGCTCTACTGCACTCCTGCTTTTCCATAAATGATCTTTATGCTCAATTACCAATGAACAGTAAAGAGGAAAAAATGGAGCCCAAGGTAGCTGTGGCAGTCCTGGGACAGCATTGCTGCAGACAAGCATCCGTTCTTAAGGTGATCTGCTGGCCGTGACCATGATGGTTTATAAGAGGGGCATCTCAAAATTGCCTCAAAGTAGTGCTGCTTATCAGGACATAGCTTCTATTTCCTCCTGGAATACTGCTTAGTGATTTCCATCATCAGTTACGTATAAAGTTATTAAAAAAAAATACAGTACCTACTATACCTTCATCTGCCAGCATTTTAACAAAAAAAGGCTGGGCCAGGCCCTGTTAATCCCAGCTGACCATGTTCAATTCAAAGGCTAAGATATTTGCCAGAGATGATGAGCTAGGTCAGTGGCAGAGCAGAACCTGAAGGACCCGTTCTGTCTGGTACTCTTGCATCAACGTTCCTGCACCAAAGGCAGGACTTCCCTAGTTTGAGTCTCCTTATGCACTGAAATGGCAGTGCTGGTGACAGAAAACATGAAGCAGAGAGGAACGGGGAAGTCGTCAAGGAGAGGAAGGCTCCCTGGTTTCTGTAGCAAGATGTGTGGAAGATGTTTGGGGGAAGGAACAGGGGTGCATTTGACAGCAGTGTGGGGAGAAGGGGTACAGGAGTGCATCTGACGAGCTTTTGAAGCCCTGTTTGCTTAATGGGAGCTCCTGCAAAGGCACAGGCTGCATAAGCCATCAAGAGAAGATGGCTTCTCCCAGGGCCCTTGCAGCTGCACCAGGCTATGATAACAGAAATTAACTTCATCTTCTTTGTCTTGCTATCCAAGTGCCCCAGAATAGTAGTTAGGAAAACAGTTCTGTTTAATATTGTCTTTGATCGAGCAATCCGACGGGAGCCCTGGGCTTGTTCTGCTCGGCTTTGTTAGTTTCAGACCCTAAGGCAACAAGCCGTTGCCTTCAAAGCCTAGGCAGGGCTACATTAAGTGTGAAGCGCGCAGCAGAAATCCCAGTTTGTCAATTCAAATGGCACTCACCTAGCAGCAATGCCTGTGTATTTAAATCTGCAGCAAAGTGTGGGAAGCAGGGCACACACAGCTATCCCCTCTGGGAAAAGCATGTCTTGGGAGATGGCAAACAAGGCAACACCCTCAAAAGACTCAAAAGGAAACAATGCAGAGTGGATTTTTCCCATTATTATCCACTATTAATATGTTGACTTTTTTGCATTTGCTGCCAGCTGGCCTCCCAGTACATTTACAGCCGGGCGGACTTCAAAGTGTGTGCTGCCAGACAGCATCACTAGAGAAGGAGGTTCCTGTTCATATCCTTCACCTCCCTACAGTAGAGGTGTGCACCTTTCCCTCAGCTGCCATGCAGTCATTGCATGCACACCTTGACTAAGGCCTCCAGTGTAGTCAGGCAAAAGCCCTGGAGGTCACCAAATCTCTGACTGATGTAGCTAGAGAGTCAGCTCTCAGAGGTTCTCACTTGCTACTTCACCAGCAAACCATATGAAGGCAGTTACTGAAAAAGATGCCCGCTAGTGGTGGTACCCAGGGGGGGCTCATGAGGACGAGAAGGGTACAAACAGCTCATCTGTTTCTAGATAGGTGGTCACATGAATGCACTGTAACCCGTATAGACCCAAATGCAGGCACTAATGATCCCTTTGCAGGCAGTGCTGAGAGACAGGACTGTATGCTGAGCCAAGGACCGGTGCACTTCTGCTTAGTCTCTTTCATTGGTTAATTATGAGACTCACTCCACTTTGTTTTACCTCTCTGTAAAACAGGGATGTGATCAACTTTTTTTTTTTTGGGTGGTGGCTTGTATGGGGTTCATGAAAGTTATAAATAGGGCAGTGACTCTTCTTGATACATTGAAGAGCCTACTTGTCAGTTTACTTAGGACTGGTGCCTGTGGTGCTTAGTTTACACAGAGCTAAAGGTTTAGGTTATGTTGCAGGGAGGTTTGATTCTGAAATGTCCTGTAACCTGGTGTGCTCCTTTTCCCTTATTACAGAAATTGTGGGGTCCCATTGAAATAAGGGGGTACCATGTATGTAATGCTTCAGATAAACAATTTATTATAATGAAACTTGGGAAGCTGGAGGAGTTTCAGAAACAAGTAGGTTAGTAATAATCTTTCATATGACAAGGATAACACTTGCCATTACTGTAATTGGGGTGACATTTAGACAGGCCACACAAACACTTCATGTATATGCTCTCTCAAATCTGACACAAGCCAATTCATGTGCAGTTTCCAGGACTGAGTGCTCCTGAGCATTGTCTGAGAGAGAAAATAGGACGAGGATCTCTCTTCTGTTCTAGCAGTGCTTGTCTGGAGGAGGACTGATGTGCAGTGCCGCTCAATGCTTTTCTTCAGTTTAGCAGGCAACCAAAGTGACTAACCCTAAATTGTGCTCTCCCATAAATTTTAGGAAGGATCAGGAAAAACCTCTGGACAGCAGTTGGAGCTCTTCTGAGAGACTCTAGTTTGTTGCTTGCCTCTTGAAATTATGGCTGTTTCTCTGATTGTGTTCCAGTAGGTCTTCTGTTTTCTTCTCTGTACCATGTAAAGCAGTGAAGTGACAGTGAGAGAACTTCATTGATCAAACAAGCAAGAGGAACAAAAATGATGGCGAAAGCTGTGTTGGTTAAAGGTAACTGAGAAACTGCAGAGGAGGGAGATGCTTTGCTGTGACAATGCAATTAATGTTCCCTCTCTGAACCTGCTCAAAAATGCAATCGTGGTTTAGAAAAAGCTCCAGTGAGTTTAAGTGACCCAGTGCTTAGTGCTAAGAGACAACACTTTGGGGTCATCATCTAGTGTTGTCCTTGATAGGAACTACTTTTACCTCAGCACTTCAGTGTCTTCTTCTGTTAAAAGAGCATTGGGATTTTGGAGAATTCTAAGAAGAGGTTTCAGGTAGTCAGATGCTGAAGAAGTACAAAGAACTTCAGATTGAGTTACAGGAGAAAAGATTCATCGTGTAACTTCTAGCTTCTGATCTCGGGAAGAGCTACTGGATGAGAAGGAGGTGGATGGGGGGCAAAGGAGTCTGGAAATGAAAATAAGCCAATATCCTAAACTATATTTTAATTGAATTTTCAATATCTTCACCTTGGATATTATCATACCAGACATTAAACCCATACACATTATTCTGTAGCCATATACTATCTACAATAAAAGCACCAGCTATTAAAATTGGAAAGTATAAAAAGCTTTTTCAGTATGCCTTCAAAATTGTTCAGTACTGTTGGTTATGCAATATTTTCTATTTCTGAAAGCTTGGAAACCTGGAATTAAGTAAAGGAGAAGCTTTATTAGGTTGGCAAGGCAAATCCTCCCCACTTGACCATTGCAAGCTCTTTCAGTACAATGACAGTTAAAATCAGCCCCCTCAAATCCATGCTGTTTAATTACAAAAGAAAGCCACAGTATTTCAGAACGGAAAGATACGGGTTTGTTAAGATACTGGACTGATCCTCAGGGGACCTGAGCTTAATTCCTGCCTTTGCCACAGGCTTTCTTTAAGTCGGTCCATTAATCAGTTTATGCCTTAGCTTACCTCTCTGTGTGATGAAAATGAAGACAAAGGAAATTCCAGCCCCATTTTCCCCCATACATAAAAGATGCCCTCAGTGCGATGGGTCCCAGTATCCTCTCTGCCTTTTTATTGTTGTTGGGTATATATGTGCCTTTCTTCTAGAAGGGAAGTTCAGCTGATTGAGGCTTTTTTTTTTTTTTCTTCTCCCTAGCTCCATGGATAAATGTGGTACTATACTGGTTTAAGCTGAGTCAAAGTCTTTGCCGTAAAAACCTGCAGAAGTTAAATCTATTGGATCATTCAATCCATCTTGTCAGTTATCCTTATTTGTACCTTGTAGAGCAGAGTGGTAGTCTGTGAACAGTTAAGGATGTGATTGAGTTTTCATTATGAGGCTAACCTTTGTTCCTTGATACTCATCATAGACGACAAAGAAATGGTCAGTTTTGGGGATGAGTTTAGCATTTTTGTATTGAAGTTCAGGTCAACTGGATGATATTTTCCTGACTTCTATGTGTCTTAAAAAAACCATATATACATCTGGTGTATGCATTCTAACTGTAAAAGTATTGATAAAAGTGTAAAGAATCTCTTTCCCACAACTATTTGTAACAATAAAGAAAAGGGGAGGAAAGGAGAGGAACTTTGTCTCTTTGGAGTTGTTGACTCAAACACAGTTGGACTAAAGATGAGTTCTCTAGCTTTAATCTTAAAAGTTAGATTTCTAAATAATGATACCAAAATGGTTCATTGACTTGTTCCAGTGAGCAATTTCTGGAGGTGTAGGCTTTCATTTAACCCAAAACAACAACAACAAAAAAAACCCAAACATGTAATGCTGTCTCTGTAACTATCTCTATCCTTCTCGTATCAAGAGGGAGCTTGCTCCAATCACAGATCCCTGGAAAGATCTGTCATTGGTGGAAGGCAAAAAGTTTCCACTAAATGTTAATTAGCGAAGCTGATTGGAAATTGCCACTTTTGTAAACTGGCATATTCAAAGGTTCTCAAGCCCTGGATCCTTGCTTAAGGGGAAAGTGAGACAATTAACCTTCTGTTCTAAGTTGGTATGGCCAGAAGAATAAAAAGTGTCCTGGTTTGAGGATGGTCACTTCTCTTACTTTGCTCTTCTGTTATCGAAGAGCATGGCTGGACCATTTCTCTATGGCTCTCCTCAAACACTTACAACCTGCAGCCACGTTGGAGCTGTGGATTGGCTGGGTCATAAGAGACTGCAGATTTGTGATGCATTTTTAAAATGAGGCCATGCAGGGAACAGTGGAGGAAGAGGATGCAGGGAGAAGATCATAAGGAAAGCTGTGGAACTGGGCCCATTGGTGCCCCTTCCCTATTTGGCCAGGGCCACGTGCATTGGAGTTTATTGCAATATCCTTTTAAAAGTGATGTTTTGGTCCATTCCCTCTTCCCTCACCTCTTCCCTCCTTTAGCTTTTGCAAGATGTCTTAGTGAAACAAGGGTGCCTCAAAACCACACTCAACCAGAGTTGGCATTTCCTTGTGCTTGCAATTGCCTGATGAGACAATGCAAGTGTGAGGTTGCCATGCTTCTCCTGTACTTTGTAAGAGGAAGCAAAAATCTTCAGTGACAAACTATACTTCTTATACGTTGTGACAAAGATGGGAAGCAATTTTGTCCAGTCACTGATCTCACCTTGACTCGTCTCATGCAAATACTGTAATTCAGAAGTTCTTAAACAGTGGTCTGCAATACACAGCTGTTGTCTCTGGATCTCTATCACCTGTCGTGTTTTTCAGCTAACTGATGGCAAAGGTACAGGGTATCCCTAGGGAAACAAAAGGCAGATTTCAAATTATCAATTCACTAGCTCTGGAGCTACAGCTTCTTTGCCAAGAACAAGGCTTCTCTATTACTGGTCCAGTGTGCAATTAGTGACTAATGGAACAACAACCCCTAGTATATTAATTGCTATTGTATCTGTGTACAGGGCATTGTTCTGCCTGTGACAGACATATAAATTGTGTGCAACTACACTGTCCCTTCCAGATTAGCTTTCTCTAGAATTAGGTGTCAATAATCAAATGTGGCTGTTCCTTGAGGACAGGTAATGTTATCTCTAAGGACTTGTCTAGGCAGAAGCGCATGGGAAAGTTGATCTGAATTAAGTAACAAGGTGGGTTTCAAGTGGATTATGTAAACTGTATTAAACTGAAGCATGCATGCAAACTTGTTTGGAATTGAAAGTGGCCTTCATCTGATTTCATTTAATTTTCCTTTAAAGGAATTAAACTAAATCGAATTAAAGCCACTTTAATTCTGGCTGAAGGTGTGAACGTTAATTCCCCTGTGATCCATAGTAAAAGTTCAGTGTGTTATCTTCCGAAGAAGAGGGCAAAGGTTCTCGTGGCATTACTGGACATTGTGCTGAGCAAATGTGAAAGTTGCCTTAACTATCCATTTTAACACTCTGAAACTCAGTGGGAGTTTCATCCTTTCATACTTTTTTCCATCTGAATACCCCGTGCAACTAGTGCAGAAGGCTAGTGAAAGCGTTTTTTTCCTTAATTGGTATAATATGGGAAGGTTTGTACTTTTTTTTTAAAAAAAATCCTGGAGACTTAACTCTTCCCTACAGTGAAATGGGAGCACAGAAAGGATAAGTAATTTCCCCATAAAAATCCATCACAAGCTGCCTGTAGAATCCAGACTGAGATCTGCCGTGACTGGCACCAATGCCTGGCTGCTGTGTATCAGTATGCAGATCCTCTCTCTATGAGGTTGGGAATTTGGGTGTCCACATGCTCTTGTTTGGATCCTCTTGTCTTTCTGAGAGGAAACCTTGGTCCTACAGCTGTGGAACAAACTTTTACTCTTCCTGAGATTATTAAATAAGGTAGGACAGCCCATCTGATATAACTGCTGCTAGACTTCTTTTTTTGAAAACTTACTGCAAACTGATGTTCTCCATTGCTGAACCTACTGTTCAGACCTATTGTCTTAGCTGCTCACTGGGTCATCCAGGTAGACAGTGAGTATGGGACTCTCATAGCTGTGCAGTGTGGCTGAACTGAGAGAACGCGAGAAGAGCAGCTGGAGGGTGGGGAGGAGGAAAGCCAAGCCCCGAGATACCTTTTTAATGCAGAATGCTTTTCATGAAGTTGTGTTAAAATGAGCAGGCAGGCCACGATTTGAAATGAAATAAACCTTTGGAGCCCTGGAGTTTTAATGCACTGTTGATAAATGGATTCTGTTCTTATTCATCCCACTCTTGCATGATGAAGAAAGAAACCTTTTCTGTGAATTGACCCGCGTTTCTTTCAACTCTATCTATCTAGATAGAGCTGTAGTGAGCTCCCAATTTGGTGACTAGTTAATCCTGGCCAGGAGTTAGGAAGACCATTGGTATTGACAGCCAGGATTGCATTAATGGAGGAGAGCTGTATTCAGTAAATTCAGTGAAGAATTCCTTTTATATTTCATGTAAGGTAGTTCTGCATTTCCTTAATGCAACGCACTATGCTTGTCTAAGTACTTAAAATCTGCATGGGCTCTCTTCTGTTTATTAGAAATAGCAGAGCCAATTTTTATATGCATCATGAACAGTATGTCAGAGTCTAATGAGAGCATGTACTTACTTTTTGTTTTTTCTTTCATGAGAAAACATTGGCTTTCTTGAACACTAAAAAATGCATTTTCAGTGCTTAACAATAGAACCTCAGCTTAAAAGGTCCATGCATTGTTCAGATGCCCCTGTCAGCTGGAGGAATGTCACCTGGAATACAAGAACCATGAAAATGCAAGAACGAAAAAACTGAGCTCCAACCTCAGCAGAGGACCTCATGTGTTGGTTCCCTATCTATGGGCTTGGATGTTTTCTTTCCAGAATTCACAGGTTGAGGAGGTTTTAGTTCACCCTCCTCTCAGCATGTCTGCATTTCTGGCATCCCCTGTCTTCTAAGTGTTCATTCTATTGATGGTATCACTCTTTGGTTTGTCTTGTGTTTTGGACCCAGCGTTCAAAGAGATGAGGAGGAAAATGTCATCAACTACCAGACAGCCAAGTGCATCAATAGTGCTCTGCCATCTTGTTATTGGGCATCTTCAGTGAATGCCTATAGCAAACTATGCTTGAGAAGTTTTCTTGTGCCATATCGGTATATTTCCACTGTGTCCAGGCATAGCCTCAGCTCTTGTAAACTTTTTAGGTTAACATTGTGTTGCTCTGACTGTCGGTGTGCTGCTTTCGTGGTTTTATTTTGTCAGCATGAAGGTCATAATTAAAAAGGCACCATCTTGCAGTAAGTGACATCTTCCTGTATACCCCATGCAGTATAGAGAAGGTGATCGAGTTGTTTTAAATCAGATATTGCTGTGATAAACATTGACTTTTTAATGAGAACCATTTTATATCCTGATAAACATGAAGCCAAATCTCACTGTTTGTTCTCCAGCTATAAAACTCCTGGAAATATCCACTGTGATCCTATACTGGTTAATCTCTACCTGAGTCTGGTACGCACAGCAAGTTCTTATTGTTTTAAGTGGATATCTGAGGCACGGGCACCCTGACACATGAGGAGGAGGGCATGCTAATGTAAATACTATGTCAATGGTTGCACAGAGTGTATAGGATATAATTTACTGCAGTCTGACATACCTATGGAAATCACCAAGCGTGCAGTCTTTTGTTTGCTGTGCTACAGTCCTGGGTTTTCAAACTCTCTGTTCTACAGGGAAGATCTTGTCATGCAGATTGACTCATTGACTAATACTGAGACTGGTTTTGGAAGAGACACTCTATTTAGGCAGGGCAGAAGGCATTCTAGTGAGTGAAGGATTGAAGACTTCATCTTCCAAAGTGATTTATGTATACATAGATACAAATATAATGAGAGAGATTCTATTTTTCTATATTTATTTAGCTTCACTTGTGGATATTTATTTATATTGCTTTAAACTTGGCTTTTTTGCACTAGGTTTGTAAGCTACTATCAAGGCATTTAAATAGCCTTTAGAAATCTGAGCTTTGGTCACTCAGGAGGGCAGAGCCCATCACCTGTCAATGAGATTTGAGCTCTGATGCATCTAAGTCATTTCTGAAAATGAGTTATCAGTCTGAAATGCATGGGCCATCCTGTGTGCAGTGATAACTAGCTTGCAGAGACCACTGAGATGAGAGGAACACAAGGCAAAAGAAAGGGATGACAAGATAGTGGAACCAGTGAGTTTGATTCCCTGGCTTGAGTTATGGTCTGAATTTTTCTAGAAAACAATCTAGAAACACCACCTTTATAGCAACTTAACTTCAAGGGAGCTCATTGCTCGTAGTCTTGCTTGCCTGCACCATCCCTGTGACTAGTGTGGATAGATATAGCAACAAAGTTCTAGTGATAGATTTAGTATGGTTATGACTAGTACTGCTTTCTTGGTAATCTTTGTTTTGTGTTCGTAAGTCCATAAGTGTTCATAATTAAAGTTCAAGTAAACCAACAAAACTTACAGTTTGCAAGGCTGGGACTGCTGTCCTTCATTACTGAGAAGAAAAAACCTCAAATACCGGCCTGTTTGGTATTTGTTAAAGGCGTAAATGAAGGTAGTAATTATGTATGTTTCTACAGGGTCTTTTTTACTGCAAGGATTATTTTTATTCATTTGTTCTGCTCCTCCACTTCCCCCCAAGGGAATTTCCCATCTCGTTCACACCTTGTCCTGTGTGTTCGCCCACTTTGCCTGCCTCTCTTTCTTGGCTTGTAAAGTCTGGAAGCAGATAAGTCCTCATTCATTTAGTAGCCACTTCCAAGGAAGTTGAGTTTTGTTCTGTAGGTTGATCACAAATGATTGTTGCAAATAAAATTGGATATTTGGCATTTGAACTTCAATGTCTTCTTGCAATTGGCAGCCCGAGTCACATGCTATTTGATGTCCTGACGGCAAAGAAGGTAGTCTCTTGTAGTGAGTGTGTGGCAAAACAGCCCCATGGATGGGGGCAGTAGCAAGATTTAGAAGGAACAGAACTTGAGAGCTAGAGAGCTCACAGAACTGAGACCTTTCTCTTTGTAGGTCACACAAGCCTTGCCTGCAGCGTCATTCCTAGAAAAAATCAGGCTACTGTAGGATTGATTGGCTGAGGCCAGAGCTCAGATGTAATTTTCTCCTGTCGCATTCAAAAGAGCCCAAAGTAATTGATTTTGTGTGTATGCGTGCAGCTTGCATAGCCCAGCGACGGAAGGTGTGGCTGTGTCCTGCTCCGGCTCATTTAGCTTGCATCTGACCCAGGGCTATGGCAAATTAGGGTTTGTCCCTTCACAGTGGAAAGCAGTCCCATTTGCAATATGCTGACTGCATTATTAGTCATCAGCATGCAATGGAGAGAGAGTCCTCACAAAAAAGAATCTTCTAAAGGGACTTGATTAGATGGCAGGGAGAGGCAAACAGCAGACCCAGAACATCATGCCAGTACAGGTTGTGTTAATCTGCTTGTCTCTCTATCCAACAAATATTTGGGTTCCCTCTACCCACATATTTTCACTAGTAAAGCTTTTGTAAATATTCATGTGTATGCCCTGGGCCTAAGCGGGTTATTTTGGTTTGGTTTGAACTGCATTGAATTGATGGTGGTAGAAAATGGAAAAAGAGCAGCCACTCCTGGGGACAGACACAGATTTGAAAGTCAGATTACTACGGTTTAACTACTGCAGATCAGCTGGGCTGCAGTAACTCCCTACTTCTAACCCGTTCCATCACTCTACTCATGCATCTGCCAGAGAAGAAGGGTACTTGGCTAGGAGTCAAAAGGTTCAGTTCCACTGCCTTCATCTACCACAGGCTTCCTTGCAACCTTGGGCAGGTTGCTGTGATTTTTCCTGACCT
>JAOXJM010000001.1:87319062-87347649 GCA_026413425.1 Tringa solitaria
ATGCCAGTCATGCACTGTCCATCCTTTGTGTCCCATAAATCCAGGACAGACACAAAGTTCTGGTCAGATGACACTGAAGTCTGAGGTCCTGCAGTTCTCTGGCTTTCTGCATGTCCAACAGCCTCATAAAAGAATTGGCTTTTTTGTACCCATTATATTTAAGTCTTCTGCCTCGCTCAGAGTGAGGAGCAGGTTTTGTATAAACCCTGGAGCTGTCTCTGCACTGGATGTACAATCTCAGATACCTTCTCAATTTACCTGTCTTGCAGACAACAAAATGTACAGGTCCTTCCCAACACTAGAGCTTGTCCCAGTCAAGAAATAAAATAGAGGGGGATCAGAATCCAGTGAAAGAGAACAACAGTTTAGGTGGGGCTTGCATTGTGTAGCAGGCCTTCCCTGGCAGCACAATCCCAAATGTAGCACAGCCTCGTGGCTTCTCTCTCATGCTTTAATCCCTTGCACCAGATCACAGACCTCCTCAACTAGTTGTATTTGGGATGGGGATAACATCCCTGTTACATTTGTACACTATTCTGTAATGTACATTACATTAAAAAAGAAGCTGGGATGTTGCCCTGCAAAGACAGAGGCCCAAGGCCAGCCACAGTAGAGCAAAGAGAAAGGGGCGATTACACAAATTGTGCCTTGGGCATGTGAGACTTGACAGATTAATCTGATGTCTGCAAGGGTTGAGGGGATGGCATACCTGTGTAGACGGTGCCTTTGCTTTCAGAACAAAGTGCAAGAACGTACATCTTGTTTTGTGTTATGTGTAGTGTTTGTTTTGTTTTAACTGAACTAAATAGGCTTGCTTATGTCGTGAAGTCATGTGGTGATGGCAGCCGAAAAAAAGCGGGTAAGAAAACCAGGACAGGGTAGAGCTAAAACACTGTAAATTGTGCTTCTAGTGTACTGAGTGGCTTACCAAACATGTCTGAGCCTGGATGTCCACTCATGGCAATGTCTATGGCCTGAAAAACTTGGGTACCTGGTTGTTTCTCAGGCTTGTATTTTGATCTGTTGAATCCGTAATAGCTGTCCTATTGTAGCCTTGTGTAATAACTTTTCTCTCAAGCCTGTATTTTGATGAGAAGGTTTTCCATTCCTAGGTGTCACAGTGGGTCCCATGCAGCGGCAGGGCTGCACCGTTCCTGTGCTTCTACTGGCTTTGGTCCAGGTTATTGTGTTGGGGCCCCTGTCTGCCTTCTAGCCCTCCGCTAGCCTGCACTCTAGCAGTAGCTGATCTGGATTCATTAAATAGACAGCAAAATCATTTGCAGTGGTGTTCCCTTCTCTAGATTTGCAAAATACGGCTTTCCACCATTTTGTGATCTGCTTCCCTTGTCCTCTGGTGGGTGCCCTTTGGCCTGGTGGCATTTGCTTACTCCACTCTCTTCGACCATGACTTGGCACTGTGATTATCTTCCTCCATCTGTCTTGTGAATGTGACTCGGACTCCCTATTGAACTAATACATACTAGTGTATGGTCAGTGCAGCAGTGTACTTATAGGTTCTGCTGCCAGACTAATTCAGTGTCACCCATGGCATGCCCTTCTCACTGCTGCATATCATGTAACCCCTGCAGAGTTATCTTTGAAGGCTGATGTTTCTGCTTTACTGCTGTAGACTGCTAAACCAGTTCACTTTAGTCTAATCTCTAAATGTAAGTCACTACTAAAAGATTACCTTATTATGTATTTCTTTATTTTGTCAGGGACATAAGAGGAAAATGGCAACCCACTATAGGAAAGTAGGAGGTTGAACCTCTCCTTTTGCTAAACAGACTATCTGGATGAACAAGCATGAGGTTAAAGACATGAATGCCACTACATTTGTGGATCTGGAACAGATCCAGTAGCAGCAGCATCCCCATTTACTGGCTTCTCCCTATTGCAGATTTGAGTTCAGCATCATAGATGCCACTTTTATTGTCAGAAGCTCTGTTTTAAAACATAAAAATGAAGGTGCTATGTAAATAGCAATGAGGAAAGCCACCAACTTGTTTGGACTACCAGGCACCCTCAAAGTTCCCAGGGACACCCCAGTGGGTATGCAACATGCTTTACATGTTGCATACGCAATCTTTTAGCTAAGTTTTTATGCAAGGCATAGCCTTTGTAAAGCTCTTCTAAGAGAGGTATTAGTGCTTGATTTACTATGTTGCCTCCACATGCCATCCAGGAAAAGGGAGCTAAAGACTGAGCAGATTTTCTCAGTGTGGATAGATAAAGCACTCATGGTTGGTGGATGTGCAATCAGGGCATGGGTTTTGGAAACGTCCTTCAAGAGATAGCACTTCATGAACCCTGAGAGTGGGGTACACTGAATAAAAGAAACAAACTGGAAATCCTTACTTGACCAGGACCATTCTAGGTAAGGTGTGAAGCCTGGAGTGACAAAGTGAGCAGTGTGTAGAAGCAAGGAGAAGAGTACATACCAAAAGTCAAAATTAAATAGTCTAGCAATAATTCAGTAAATCCCTGTTTTCCACCTACTCAATCCCTTGCTGGCAAATATTTCTAGCCGCATTATCATCACTGTGTGGATTTAATATAACTAAGGATTTTGCAGCAGAGTAATCTTTCCTAAGAAATGTGGAAGTTAAACATTTCCCTAAATCCTGAAGAGAAAGCCTGGGCAGGGATACTAATATTGTTGTAGGCGTGGCACCAGAGTAAAATGTATTAAATTGGGGTGTGGATCTTTGCTCTTGACCAAATAGGACTTTTACCTCTCATATGCAAAATGACATTGGACACTGATTTGCAGAACAAAATTTGGTAGCCAGGTCCTCAGGTCTGAGGGAGGGAGAAGGATGCACACAAGTCAGCAGAGTCTCTCTATGCGTCCTAGATGTTTCATTTATTTATGATATTACAGTTTTTCTAGAGAGATGTAAGGACCATGAAAGCCACATGTGTTTTATTACAATCTTTGGAAGAAAAAAAAAAGAGCTAGGACTCAATTTGTACACAGTTACTGACACTCCCTAGAAATTTTGCACCCTCCTCCATGCTTTCATGCGCTGTGGCAGAAGTAAAGTGTGCTCAGAGGCAGTGGGTCACATCCTTGTCAGCTGGGAAGAGACTGCAGCCCCTCTTAAGAGCCTTGACACAAACTGAAGAGGGTTTTTCCCCATATCCTTTCTGCAGCTCATGACTACCCAATTAACTGCCAAGACAGAGAAATGAATTTATATAGGTTGAAGTTTTCATGTGCAGAAAGTATTCCTGTAGGGCAAAAGAAACATAGGTATGTTGAAAGTGAACTTTTCTTGGAGGGAAAACAACATCAGTTCTGCTGGGAAAAAGAAAAAGGTTTTTTCAAGGGAAGATTTGAAACAAACGTTTTAGTTCAAAAATCAACGTTTTGACTGAAAATATTCCATTTCTGTTTCTCAGCTTAAAAAAAAAAAGGAGAAACAAAATGATAGCTCGAGTGTAAATGTCACTGTCACGTATGCTTTTATTCCATTCCAAAAGGGGAAAAAAAAAGGTAGGAATATGACATTTTAAAGCAAAATAGAAGAAAAAATTGTCACTTTGAATCTGTTCCAAACTTCGGTGGGAAAACTGACAGCTTTTTGACAGAAAAGACCATCTCAAAAGATTTTTCAGCTGAAATTTTATGAAAGAAAATGTTGATTTTTCCCAGAGAGTTTCTGGAAAAAGGAGGCACTGCAGTTTGGGAATTGGGTGTGGTATAGGGACTTCTCTGAAGTACTTTAATACAATATTCTTCTGAAGATGAGATTTTTCTGCCATACTCTCACAGGAAAAAATGTGGTGTGCACCATGGCACTCTTACTAAAATACATCACTGCAAATACAGGCATGGGCTGCTGTCTGCTCACCCATCCCTAGCACAGTGGGGCAAGGAAGCAAGGTGAAGAGATCCAAATGTGCTTTTCCCGTGCTAAGGAAAGCTCAAGGAGTGTATTCAAAAGCAAAATCATAACTCCTGCTGAAACACTGTCCGAGTTTTTTCCCGTAGAAAGCACCATTTCCTTGATGTTATAACCATTTGTGAAGAAGGCTTGGTGAAGTGCTTAGTTTCAGGTAGGTTGGAGTATTTTGTTTGGACTGGCATTTCACAGAACTGCAGATGTTCTGGCTGGACCCTACCATTGGAGGTGACAAAGTGTGACCTCTTCTTCAAATATAACTGCTGCCAACATCAGATCAGGTCACCATGGATTTATTTACCTGAGTTTTGATAAGGTAGCAGGTCCTACAGCCTCTTTGGGTACACACTGCACCCTCTGCAGTGAAGAAATTTTTCCACGTGTCCAGTCTGAACCTCTGTGTATCAAATAAAAAGTCTGAGTGATAACAACAGAAGCTCTTTGTCCTTATCAAAACAAGGGACCTTAAGCCTCATTGAAGCAAAAGATTCTCATACCGCATAAACAAAATGTCTTTCCTAATATTTTTATTTCACAGGAAAACCTCTCATCTGAGCATGTTTCTTTCCTGGAAAAAAACTGTGAACTTGTGAATTTTTTCCTGAAGAGAAAGAAAGGTTTTGACAAGCTCTGACAATATGATGATTTTAGGCATAAGCATAATGAAACATACCAATCAGAAGCTGAAGGCGGGCAAATTTGTACTAGAAATGAGGCAGAAGTTAAAAAGGAGGATACCAGCTGGTCTGACTAGGTTTATGGTAGACAGTCCTTCAGCTGGAGTTTTTTAGTCAAAACTGGGTACCTTTCTAAGAGATGATGTAATGCAAACAACTTTCTCCACCAAGTGCTGAAATTGCTGAGTGAGTTGCTTTCCAGCCCATGTTATCCTGGAGGTTATATTAGCCCAAATGACCCCTTCTGACTTTAGATGAGGTTCCTGTAGCAATATCAAAAGGCCTTAAGTGGTGATCAGGACACTGTAAGTGCCTACAGCAGTCCCTGCCCCCAAAGGTCAGCAATTTGGGATTGAATAACAGCTAATTTCAGTCCTGCTTCTTTCTATCAAGACCTGTGAGAGAAAAGAACCTGAGAAAAGGGTGGAGTAAGGGTCACTGGAGGAAAAGAGGAAAGGGTGGAGAGGGTGTGTTTGAAAGAGCATAGTGAAGGCAGGGAGGCACGGTACTGGTACTGCATGCATCTGAGGGATGGGGGAAGGAGACAGGATCGGACGGAAGCGGGGTGGGAGGAGCAGACGGTGGTCCCTCAGAGGCTATATGGGAAGTGATATTTATCAAAGCAAACACCAAAGGCATAGCTCAGTTGTCCTCCTGACTGCTATTTCTTTAGCTTACTTGTGGCATCTGGGATTTTTATTTTTTTTCTTCTTACCTCGCTCCTTTTCTCTTTCAACTTTTCTTTTTCTTCCAGCAAGCCCCAAAAGCTCAGGGTGGTTTAAGGCCAGTTTAAGCACTTTTGATTCATCGTCTGAAGCCAGGTTTCTGAGGGCCAGGGCTGTTTGTTTTGCTGTGCCTCTTTGCTTCCAATGAGTAAGTTCAGCAGCCTGTGGGTATTTCTTTTCTAGTTCTGTGTAAATGGTGTGTATCTCTGTCCTTGCAAGATGAGAGACAGACAAAAAGAGACCCTGGGAAAGTGGACAAATAGCAAATAAGCGAAAGAAAGAGGGGTCATCAGAGAGAACTGGAGGGTGGGTGTGAGAAGGCTTGCGGGTAATGTGTTGGCTTGTTGCTGTAGCAGTTAGATCCACCACTACCTTGCAGTTCTCAGAAAGCCAGGATATAGGAGCCACAGTCAGACCATGAAGAAGGACAGATGAAGCACTAGCCTGTGGCTTTGGAGCTGGAGGTTGAGCTTTCTGCTCTTTCACAGGACTTTTCATATTATCTTGAGGGGAATTCCTTAATTTTGCTCTGCTTTAATCTTCCCCCTCTGGCAATGAAAATGCTGAGCATGAAGGGCGTGTTAGAAGGATAAACAATTCAGGATATAACGTGCTATGGTATTGTTGTAGGGCTGAGCTCCATGGACTCTCTTATCTTCAGGTATCAACGCCAGTGTCTTTGGAGTGAAATGGCCACCAGACAGAACTTGAGATCCTGCTGGTCTTAGATGTTAAAGATATTTTCACAAAGCAGGGGAAGCCTGTGACCCAGTGGCTTGCTATGGCTGGATTAGGGACTCAAACCAAACTGTTCAATGCTATCAAGCAAAGGAAAAGATAGAGAGATACCCACTGGGGCTGGATGTGGGCACAGCTATTTATCTGAGAACTCCCTAAAGTTTTCCAGCAACCCCTGTTATAAAGCTCTCCTTCCTCCAAAATCTTTTCTGGAATTGCTTCCAAATCCTGCTCTGCTCCAAAATCCTGCCTGCTCATTTGCACGCTCTGTGATTCAAGCCCATATTGCATTTATTCAGGCTTAGGGACTGCAAGTATTCATGATGAAGTCCCGCAAGCCAAGTATGCTTTTATAGTATCCAACAAGCACTTGGACTGCCCTTTCAGGGACAATGGCCCCCTCTGTTGAAGCTTTTATTAGATTTATAGGCATACCCACCAATGTGCCCTTTGCATATAAACATTACCTAAATTAGAGAAGTAGTCTGACATATTTGCCTGGATCATACTCTTTTGCTTGGGCAGGGGTGGAGGATTTATCCTACCCTTTACTGCTCACCCACAAAAGGAAGCTGTTGTATGTAAGCCTGTATATTATTGTCTCTTAAGACAGTGAAATGCATGTATGGGTGCACGCAAAGACTAGTGCACAATAAGATATTAAGCCTGTAGGTTGGATGCCCCACTTAGTGTGAGCAGACAAGCATCTGCCTTGGTCCAGCGGGCAAGAACAATGTATGTTGCAGAGAATGGCCAGAGCTTACCACACCGTATGGTCTGTGCCAAAATGGATTACTGTGTTCTTTGAAAGAAACCCTGCATACACGACCTCTCAGGCCAGCAGGATTTGTTGGTTGGTAGAAATGGTATGACTCCATCAGAGACAGACCTATCACTAGGTAGTTCAATGGTGGAATTTTAATGATGGCTTCAAGGGCACTAAGCAGGAGTTGCTTATTATCATCTTCTCTCTACATCTTTATAAGATGGCTAAAGCTAGATATTTTTGGTAAAATAGTCTCTGTTTCAGTACTGCCCATGCTTGCTAACGCTGGAGCTCCTCAGCTATTCAATATCAGAATCTCAGAAACAAAACAACATGCTTGTTGAGACCCCTCAGTGCCTTACTGGCAAGCTGAAAGTTTTGCCTACAGTAGCAAAATATGATTGTTTTTCAAGGAGAGGTTTAGAAAGAGTGCACTAGCTAAAACTGATAGTAAAATGATCTTTCTCATAGTGTAAAGACCGCAAGGTAATGCGCCTTCAGTTTCTTCCTGGGTCACAGATGAGTCAACTAACTTTAAACATTAGGAGAAAGGCCAGCTGGAGGACTGTGTTAGCATATGCTACCCAGACTCAACCAGAGCTAAGCCATTTGCCCTCACTGCCAACAGCCAATAATGTTGAGAGTAAAAGCTGCTGTATAGACAAGGTGGGACCAGCAGCCCCTCTCTGATCCTTAGGTAATGATGTGCGTGTTATGTTTCCTCTCCAGCGTCTTATTTTGCTACTTGCAGAGTAGAAAAAAAAAAAATGCTTACCAATTTTCTTAGTGCAGACAAGGCCTAAGGGACGAAGCATTGTTTGGGAAAGGCTGTTCTCTGTAGAAGCCATATCGATTCCTGGGGCAGAGGGAAGGGGAAGAGACAAAGCTTTTCCCTCTGAGAGTGAAATGACAATTGGCATTGAGAAATGCAGCAAATCTTGTCAGAAGTCTGAACACAGGGGGCCAATTCATCCCTCTCTTGTCTCCACTGAACCCTGTGTATTGTATGAGCTTTTAGTCTGATCTGCCATATGAGAAAAGCCCCTTCCTGGGCTGGGACAATGGGACCCTGGGCAATCGGTACAGAGAGCACCTCATGCTGTCAGGAGTGGGAGGTCTGTGGGGAAATCAGAGGATGCAGAAAAACCAGAGGAAGGAGAAGGGACACTGATATGGCTCCCTCCAGAATGGGTGTAGGATGGGGGAGAGCGCTTTCATTTCCCACTTCCCAAGCTCTCTCTTCTCCATGGAGATCTGTGAGATCTATTCCCTTGTCAGGTAGAGCTGAGCAGGCATTGATTGGCAGCCAGATGGAGCAATGAAGGTGGATCAATGTGAATTGGATTTTTTTAAGTTTAAATAAAATTTGTATCGGCATGAAGTTAATTAATAGAGAGCTGTCAGAGGGCTCCTTGGCACATCAGTGTGTTAGGAGGCAATGGTACCCTTCAGGGAGGTGGTGGGAGGAGGCTGCAGGAAAAGGGATTCAGCTGCAAGTTGAAATTAAAAAAAGCAGGCCAGTCTTTCTCTTGGCCCCGTTTCAACATTTTTTTCATCCTTCCTTCCTTGGAGGTTGCTTTTGTCTTTACTGATGTGCCTTCCTTTTTTTTGGCCTTATGTTGCTTTTTGCCATCTGAAATCTTTGCTTCCCTTCCTAATGGAAATGTTGCTCTACTGAGTTCATGTCTTGTCACAGCTGTTTCTGGTTTGGGTTATGTACTCCACGCACTCTCTTCCAGTAGGAGAGGTGATGACGAGTCAGACAGCAGCAGTAAGGCACAAAAGAGGGGGGTGCAGGTGTATTGGCTATAAGAGATCCTTTGTATCTTACAGCCCTAGGATTGCCTATGTATCTGTTCTAATCCAAGGCCCAAAAACATCATCACTGCTCCAGCAATGTCAGGAGGGGATGAGGCAGGTGGTAGAGTACAGGTTACCTTTCAAAGAGCAACAGCACATCAGTGATTCACAGGCTTCTCTGTGGCTGGCTGGTGGTAAAGTTCTATGTGTACAGGGACATGGGAATAACCCCAGCATCTCCTGACAGAGCTGCATAAGGACTTGAGATATGTGTGTATGGGGACTTTTCTACTGACCCTCAAAAGATGGTGCCTTAAAGGGCCTGGTCCCACCTAATTCTTAGTTAAACATGCCCAATGAATAGTAAAATTTGGTACTTCTCTGTGAGGTAGTGGTGCTTGGGAGCCCTGGGGTTACATACTCTGTGCTGCATGCCAGCCTGGTTCCTGCAGGGCTGGCTCATTGCATCACTGATCAATGTCTCTCCGATGCTGCCTCTGAGCAGGGACATGAAGGAAAGGGAGAGAATGGAAACCAGATGCAGTTTCCATGGCAACGTCCAAAAAAGAGGGAGAGTGACTGGGGGTGGGGAGAATTATTATTTATTTTTTTTTTTTAAAAAAGGAGCCTCACAGAGATTTAGATTTCGCACATCAGTGAATGAGCTCTGACACTGGCTTGCCCAGTGCAGGAGGATGCTGCTTATTCACTCTGTGCTTTCTTCTGTGTAAGGAGTAGTGTATGGGACACTCTCTTGGAGCCTGTTCCAGCCTCAGAACCTCTCTTTAGGCAGCAGAGACGGGACCCGGGGCAGCGATGTCCTCCAGCGCATTCCCACTTTGGGGCCTGAGCATCCCAGCCAGGATGGAGCAAGCTGAGACCTCTCAGTTATTCCAGACCCTGCTTCTCCCTGTGAAGAAGCATGTTAGGAAATGAGGTGGAAGAGGCAGCTGGGGGACATCTCAGAGTTGCTTCATGCCTTGCCACTTGCAGAGGCGGGCAGATCAGGACTTAAGGCATGTTCCCGAGCATAGGAGAGCTCCCGGCTGCTCCTGCAGGCTGTGGAGAAGCTGAGAGTAGCTGTACTCCCAGCCTTTCCCAGCAGGAGGCACAGGGGAAAATGGTATAATGGATTTGGCTTTGTGAAAGGCTTTCATCTCCTCAGAAATTCTCCTTTCTGTGATTTCCATGCATGCCCACTTATCCCATTATCTGTGTCAGGAGGAAAACAGAATCATCAGCAGTCGTGATTTGTATCTCTGAAGATTTTCTTCTCTGTGCTTAAGCAAAATCCCCTCTTAACCACTTCTTGTCCTTGCCTTCATAGGTTAAAGCGTTTCAGTTCATGATTTTTCCTACATTCTTTCCTTACTTTAGAGTTCATTCCTGTTGCTGCCTGTTACGGCTGCTTTTCTTAGGCTCCCAGATATGACCTAACACGGAGTCCAACAATACGGTATACTTAGACACAGATCAATAAAGCTCTTAGATGCCCAACTCCTTGCTTTGGTGCTTTACTCTTTCACATCTTCCCTGTGGAGCTGTAAAATTCCCATTTTACACAGCGGTACACTCAAGTAGAAGTTTGCTGATGCTAGCAGAAGAAGCTGTGAAAGAGCTGCACATACCATTCAGCGGCCACTATGTCTGTTTGGAGAACCTTAAACTGTCTCCCCACGTGCCATGAGATTCTAATCATTATTGCATAGAGATCTCGCAGGACCTTCTTGTTATGCTATAGCTGTAGCTGTGATCCCTGCTGGAGCTCACTCTTTCCTGCTCAAGCAGGACCTTCTGAGAAAAGTGCCACCATTACATCCAGTGATGACTTCAAATGCAAAATCTAGACCATGCCACTCTCACATTTTGGGGAACTTAAAGCCTAAGTCAGGTTCTACAGCTCAGCAACAGTCTATAATGGATGCTGTTGACCATGTCAGATATCTGCTCTGACTCTGGGAATTTGGGCCAGCTGCCTGCTGTTTCATCCTCTGATAGGGTTGGGTCATAGTATTCACTGTAGCATCAAATGTGGTTGGTGGCCTGAGATGTACTGAACTTGTAAAGATATGGCAGAAAGGTTGGACTCTTATGGTGTTGCAGTGGTGTGCTTGCTTTGAAATGTGCAAGTTAAGAATAGGCAGGTACAAATAAAATATATATAGTGATTGCTGGGTATGAATGTATTTGCAAAGATTAGATCAAAATCCAAGGTGCCTGTAAGTCTGTGGTCCCTAGGTCTATTCCTATTGGAAGTAGGCTTCGCTTATGAAACTGCTGCACTCAAGGACAGCAGCAAAGCACTAGCTTAGTATTTATTCTCAACAAACAATACCTTGGTAATAAAGTCTTCTTTTATTGTTTTAAAGCCTTTAGCTCATGTTTAGTAGAGACAGGATCCTTATCATTTCTTACTTGTGAGTGTTCCTGGTGTTGCCTATAGCAGAACTGGTCTCACTTGAAGTTGTGCTGTCTACCTGAGAAAGGGCTGCCCCTGTGGCTGGAGGTGTAGTTTGCTAGATGGTGCTACCGTGCAATTATGCATTTCTTTTCTAATGAGATCGTTAGGAGTGCAGTGCTTGTCGCTGATTAGAAGTTCCTAGAATAGAACTTGCTATTTTCTCCTAATTACATTATATAACAGTGTAATTCACAAGGATAGTAGTTAAGACAAAGTATATGGATTTAGGAGATTGGTTTCTGGTTCTGTTTTCTTTTTTTTTCTTTTTTTTTTTTTTTTTAAGACACTACCACAACCTTTTAGTATGACATTTGGGTGAATCACTTAATATTCTCTGCAGCTGAGATCCTCAAAAAGTAAATAGACATGTAGATCATTAAGTATCTAATTATCTTAGAGGATATGGACTTCTGTTCCCTAGATGCCAAATGGGGGGATAACTTCAGAGATGTGTGTAAAGCCCTTTCGGATACCACAGTAAATATTAGAAAAGCCAGTAAATAGTAGTGTGTATATTATAAATCTATTTTACTGGAACTTGATCTGTTGCCATAATATTGATTGTCCATGGAAATTAAGTTCGTTATAGTTCAGAAAGTGCCAGTTCTAAGTTACAGTCAAATGATCAGCTTGTTGAGTGGGGGGATGCAAAGACTGCATAAAATAGGATGAAGCTGGGACCAAGTTTGCATCCCTTTTTTTATTTTTTTTGTAGCTGGAAACTGTGTTTCTTATCTAAGCCTATGCATTTGAAGAACTTCAGTCATCGTGTCTTCTAGTTGGCTTTTCAAATGAAGTAGATATAATATGGGAGAATTAGACTGTGAAAGACTCAAAGCATGGAGGAAGTGGACAAAAAAGTAAAATAAAAGAGAATAGTATGAGCTGATTCTATATTCTTATATGTATATCAGACATATATATATTTGTATGAGAGTTTTATATATATAAAAATATATATAAAAATATAATGTATATATAAATGTATATATAAATATAATGTATATATAAAAATCAATGTTATGTTTCTCTATGTTAATGAATTTTTATATATAGCTAAAAAGAATGCTGGACGATCTTCTGATACTAGCTGAAGTATTTGTTACAATGGAAAACATGCCCAGTTAGTATGATAACATCAAGGTCATTTGTTAATTATGTGGCTTTATCAAAAATCTTGTTGAAAGTACTGACTTTCCAATGACATCCAGCTTAACCTGTATCCCCCTTAAGAGGAAATTGTAGCAGACAGTTTAAGGCCTTCGGTCAAAACTGTATTGCTTATTTAGGATGTAATACTTTTGCCATCAGAGCTGCTGTAACCTTGAACTTAAAGCAAGCTAGCAGAATTTACCTTCACCTGCTCAAAGAAGAAAACAATAAGATTAGGACCAACAGTAACAGTAAAAGCAATGCACTAGTGATTAGGAGCATAGGGCTCTAAAGGACCTCTTTGGGTCATCAAATCCAGTCCTCTGGTATTACCGGCAGTCATGTTGTAATCCTTTTCATAAGCTTTGAGACCATGGAAGAACGTTGGCACGCATTTATAATAATCAACACTCCTGCTCTGAAGGGCTTAACACCTAAGCCCCCCTGTTGTAAACAGATGGATGACACCAAAAGGGGCCTGGGGGCTAGAGAGGACAGAAGTGATGATAGGTAGCTCTGCTTAGCTGTGGTAATTGTGAGATGGAGGAAGTTATTTGCTAGCAACATTATTCATAACCTACATATTTCGTCTCATGTGGCAGTTTCTAAGTACAGGTCTTAGCAAATGAACTAGAAGGACAATGTAGTGGCAATGTGATCCATGGACTTCTACAGATAGACGGGGCTGGTGAAAAACATCTTGGCTTGGTAATGCATCATGTATTGTTTTTTCCTGAGAAAAATTGAGACCAAAGTTGCATCCTACCTCTTAATTCCCAGACTCTCTCTGGTGTAGGTCATTAGGATGTTACAGCATTGAATTATAGCTGAACATTTCTAAGATGTTTTCTTGGCTACTACTTCTCTACTATGGCCTATTAGCTACCTCAGATGCCAGCTAACAACGTACTGTAATCAGTCCTGCTTTCACAGTGATTTTGCTTCAGTGGGAGTGAATTAGACCCAGAAGTTGTGTTCACCATCCAGACCGGATCATGTCTCAGGATGCATGTCTGCAGGGCTCCCACTGTAGTTATCAGACCCTCACTGAATGCAACTCAGGGAAGAATTTAGTCCAGAGTGCCTCGATTTCTCTTGCTTGAAGCCCTGACCCTCAGGACTCTATTGCTATGCTGTACTTTTATTTTGCAAGCTAGTTATTCTTTACTGATGAGCTTTTCTCATAATGACTGGCCTGATCTACTCTCTCTTCCCTTCAAAGGGTGTTAAATAATGAAATAAATGCCAGTGACACTTCTACCTAACTATTGTTCTTAAGCATTAAATCACTCACACGTTAATTGAAACTTCCTCTTCCTTCTGTTTTTCCGTCCAACCCCCAACCAAGGATTTTGCCTTCATTTGCTTTCATGGGTCTTTTCTTCCCTGCCTTTTCTTTCACTTCAGGCGTTCTCAGAGGGCACCTAACGTTCTTTGGATATGCAGTTTTGAAATGTGCGATTTGGCAGCAGCGTGAGCCTAGGATTGAATTAAATTAACTTGAGGCACTCTGAATTTTTTTTATTAAATTACTTCTTTCAAAGTTACTACAGAACATTCCACTTATTAATTTTTTTTTTTTTATTATTAAATGAAAGGAAGAAAGGGGGGGAAAAGACATAAAATTCATGAGAAGTCTGGAGTCAGGACTTGTTTAGGCTTTAGGGTTTTGCTCTTCCAGACTTCTCTGTGGTTTTATAACAAGTCTCTCCATTTAGAGAGGATATGGGGCCTCATGGATCTCCTCCACTTTTGGCATGTATTCAATAGCATACTAGTTTAATGCTTGTAAGAACAGCCAAAGTGTATTTAAGCATCACTATTGTCTGTTAAGGATCCCTCAAATTCACATGCTTGATTGTCATGGAAAGTACATGTGCCAGTTGGGCAGGTATTTGTATTGCCAAAAAACTCGGAGGCACTAGGAGATGAGGCAGCCCATAGCAAGGTCTGGTCTTTAGTGCTAGAAGTTGAAATACACAATTTCTAGAAGGGAGGACTGAGATAGAGTGAAGGTGTTGGGGAAGAGCATTTTGGTAGTGATGACAATGATGACAGACAGTCTGCTATGGGAAGCCCATGTTGATTATTGGCACCTGGGTGGTGGTGATGGTGGAGAAAGGTGGGATTTTGATGGCTGTTTCTTGGGTTGTCCCTTCCCACTGCTCCGATGGTGAAAGTAAATGTGTTTTCCAAAGGGGTTTTGTAGCTCACCGCAGGGTATCTTGACTCCCCACTGGCCTTCATTATTCCAGAAGGGAATTGGGCTGTGGAGCAGTCCTGTCTTCTTCTTCCTGCCTTGTCAGAAAGGGATCTAGCTCCTGCATGTGAGTTACGTTTTAAAACAAGTATTTGTCATCATGTATAATAGCCTTCTTAGGGCTGAAGATTTCAGGTCTCAGCTCTGCCACAATTGTGTTGGGATGTTGTAATGCTTTGTTTGTGATAGCACCACCATTCCCAGGGCTGTGCAGAGGGTCTTGTCCTAAATACTGTTGGGAAGTGGCTTTGCCTTGTGGTCAGGGAGAAGGTAGAAGCTGGCCTGACTCAGAAAAAGGTTCTTGTAATGGTGTTTTCTTTAGAAGCTGATAGCACAGAAATAGAATATAACATCATTGCAATGCATCAGAGAAAGCGTCAGAGATGCAACAGCTTGCCGTGATTTTAAGTCATTCTTGGCCCTTTGAGAGTAGAGAGTGAGAGGAGACCCCTTTCCCTGCAGATGGATGTGTCTGTTGGCTGGAGGGAGGGATAGGACAGGCTCAACTTTGACTCCCACAAGGTCATAATCAACTGAGGGCTCCTGAGTGAGGAGCACCATGTGCCCACACTGTTAGTCCTGGACAAAAAAGGGCCATCAGACCACTGGCAGCATGATCACAGCACTGGGTACCTTGTGCCTGTCTGCAGTGACTCATGCACCAGTGCAGCTCTGTCTGAAGGGGAGGGGTAATAACTCCCACCAGTAGTCCCCATGCCATTCAGCAGGGAAGATTTTCATGTAGAGATGGCTGGAGCTATTGGGAACTCCTGAGGAAAAAGACTGTGCTGTATGCAGCTAAGAAAGAAAGATAAAAGAAGGTTAGGAAGGTTAGGGTTAGGGCCTTTTTTTCTTTCTTCTTCTCTCATTCTTCTCCTCTCCTTCTTTCAGCTATTTCCTCATAGCCATTTTGGAAGCCACTCTTTGTGCCATTGGCTTTCTTATTAAAAAGTTTTCATCAGCTCAATTTGCTGTTATTTCCCCACTGCCCTCATCCTTTCTCTTGAGGTGAAGGAAAACTTCTGAACTAAATACATCCAAGTTGCCAGAAACAGGTGGGTTTAAATTTTGTATCTGTAATCTTATCTGTTTGTATCAATACCTGATATTATTTCTCATCAGGAGATGCCACCTTCCATAGGGGGAAATGTGACCGTGGTTGTCTTTCAAGAGAAAATAACAAATGACCCATTTGAGCTCCTGTTTTCCTTGGAAGTAGAAGGACATCTGTGTGAGCATGTGTGCGAGAGGGAAAGGAGACTGACTAGCTTGAAAACACGTTCTTGGTTTGTTTACTATAATTGATGAGGAACAGTTTGACCTGGAGAATCAATCTTATACCTTACTCCTGATAACTCCAAAGGACAGAAGAAATCAGAAATAAGCCACTGGAGTGGATGGAGGGAGGAAGAAGCATGCAGATTGGCCCAGCTCACTGCATTCCCAGAAAGATGCAGCAGTGCAAAACTACTGGATTTCCAAGAACATAATGTGAGAATTGACCATTGGATTTTACTCTAAACTTATTTCAGAAAGCAAGTGAGTCTCATTAACCAGAACTTCTATGTGTCTTTTTTTGTCCTTCTTAATTTTCCACTCTTTAGTGGAATATTTTGAAGTGGTAAATGTTTTAGTTGTGTTGGCTTTTGTTTTCTTACTACTTCTATCACTGTAGAGAAGGGAACACATTCTTGGACGTATATTTCTTCCAGTACAGATACACTTTTGGTGGGTTTATTTTGCTGTATCTTTCCATTTTTGTCAGCCCAAGCTTTTCAAAACTGCCTGCTCAACTATGAAAGTTTTATAAGGAAGAGAACAGCATAGTCAGAACTCTGCAGATGGTGGAAAAAACAATATAATCTTGGTATTAGGGACAGCTCTTGCCTTGGGGATAGCCATCCCCCACAGAACTTTATAACCTTCAGTAAAACCTTCAGACATATTTCCCTCTTGTGCTAAGTGTGGACAGTGTGAATGCTATTACCAAGTGTGGCACCACAACATGCTAGAACAGAAAGCACATCTCACCTGCCCAGTAGCCATCAGGAGGATTTCAGCGCCTATCCCCAATTTTGCAGAGACAGGCATGCAGCAACTCATGCTGAGGGCAGAATGGCGAACAGTAGGAGAAAAAGTATATAAGGTCTTTTGTGAGATAGTGGTCACATTTTCCGTTTTCCACCATGTAACTCCTAAGTAGTCTCTTCTTAGATCATCTTGATTTAAAAAATAGCCTATACTCTTCTGTATGAAGTTCCTTAAACTGCTGTTGTGTTATATGCTTTCCTGTGCACCCAGGTCTTCTGCAAAATTTTACATTAAGATCCTCATCAGCTAAAAAGCAATGGAGCTACCACTGTATCATATTGCGTCATCCCCCTGTGGTTTTTATGTGGTCCATGTAAGAAACACTATCGTATGAATGTTTTAGGTGGAGTATTAATTTTTTCCTTGCTGTGTACATGGGTTCAAACAGACTGCAAAATGTGCAGGGGCTGCATCTCTAATGGAGTGTCTGTTAGATCAGAAAGCAGAGTTAGTTTCTTCAAATGAAGTGAAATAGATTTGAGTTGGGACAAAGATTGATTGAGATGGGGAAGTTGAGAAACACCAGTGGAATATATTTATAAAGGTTTCCAGGGAACAGTAAAGAACAAAACAAAATCTACTTGAAGTAATATTTTGGAAAGAGTCCTAGGAAAGGCAGGCTTATGGGCAGAGTGCAGGGGAAGCAGTCAAAGATGTATAATGAAACATGCATTTGTTCTGTGTTGAGATTTTTACTTTGTCGCTTCAGTATCCCTTCTGGAACATGCTGTGCGGGAATATGCTGTTGCTTTCTGCTAATTAAAACATCTGGTACCGCTTTATAGAACTGTGGCCTTTAAAATAGTGGGAATCAGGGTAATGCATTTAATCTTGAATAACTTGATTTGTGATCTGGTTTAAGCATTGGAGCCTCTGTCCAGATTACATGGACAGAGAGATGGGTGAAAATGTTTTGCTCGTAAAGACCTGATCAGGGAGAATGTACTGAAATCCTGATCTTAGGTTAAAAAAAAAAAAAAAGAACGCTCTTCCAGATCTCTCTGCCATTCAGTGGAGCTGAGATTTTGTTTCTTCTTGCTAACTTAAGCAACCTTCAGCCCGGTCAATAGAGCGAATGGGAGACCTTCAAAAGGAGGGTGCTGTAGGAAGTGGCATGCGTGCTTCCTCTGGATCGATGTTGAATTAATAATCCAGAGTAGTGTAAGAAGGGGCTGTAGTAGTACCTTAAGCACAGTAGTTTCTGTTGAGAAATAAAGCCAGGTGGGAAGTGGTTCCTTGTGAATCAGTCCTGAACTTCTGCCCCATCTTAATAATAAGCTGGATCTGGAGTAAAACCTTCCCCTGAGGAGGTATGTTGTGGTGAGCGGCAGCTGAGGAACCGAAGGGGCATTTATCTCCATAGTGGCAGCATTTGACTCTTTGTGGTTTCCACAAATCTCCTTTAAAGGCATTGATCGCCCCTGTCGGCACGATTAGTGGAAGCGGTCATGCAGAACGTGTTTGTAAAAATGTTTTTAAAAAATTCTTCTTGAACATACCAAATCTTGTAAAGGATCTAACTATGCTGGGGAAATGGAAAGGTCAGCTTTAAAGAACAAGGGTTGACTTTATCTTCAGCTGCTTTATTAGAGCAGAGTTTTGATTTTTATTAAAGGACTTGCATCGGTGACTGCATTCAGGTATGTTCTGTGCAAAGGGTGTGCAAACAGCTTTGCCTGTCTGGACAACTCTGCCAGTACCCCCTCATCTGCCCTGCAGCCCTCCTTGTATTTCAGTTCAGAGCTGCCCTGACAAAGCTCCTTCAGTGCCCACAACTACTGACCAGCAATGCTCCTCCTGCCTCTTCTCTATTCCAGAGCTGGTGTCAAACCCCACCTCAAGCCTGACCTTTTGAGCTTCAAAGCAGGAGGTAGATTTACTTGAAAACTTAAAACGCTTTCTGTATTGTCCTTGTATATGTGTTACAGAACGCAGCAGGAAAACAGACCTTCTGCCCAAATGGCTAGAGCTAAGTAAAGTTGACCTTAATACAGAACTGTGCCAGATATCCCAAATTTAGTCCACTGCAGATGCCCCCAGAGTGCCCTATAAGTCTGGCTTCCAGTACTGAGGGAGAAAACTCTGCGCTGATTAGGAACTGCAGGATATATCCAAAACTCATGATGCCATGTGATTATCAAAGGTTCTTTAGGTGGCTCCAAGTGAGTTGCTGTATTCACATGGCAGAGTGCAGTTCTGTGATTCCTAGGTCCTACAACAAAAAAGAAAATAAAGAAACAAACAAAAAAACCCAAAACAACCACAACAAAACTGTTAGCAAGGGGACTGACTGCATATGGTACTGTTGCTAATGCAGCTTTACTCCTAACTAGTCTACAGATCCATCCAGGATTGCGTACTTTGATGGCACAAAGGGTCTACAGTTTTGCATGGAGCATAGCACGGAGAAGTGGTGATGTTTTTGAGCATAGCATTGCCATATCCTCATGGTCTTCCTATGGGGCAAATGCCAATAGGTGGCAGTGATAAATTTTTGCTCCCCCTTTCTGTAAATGGAGGGACAGGGAGGAAGATATTGGATAAGGGAAAAGGGTGGTGCAGACAGGTGGTGTGATGGAAGATTAATTATCTGCCTTCAGTATCACAAGACATGTTAGTTAGAGCAGAGCCCCCATGGGCCATGGGGAGATGTTTGCTTTTTGCAAGCCACATCCCTTGTAAATAGCAGTGCTGGCTCTGGCTGCTGCCCTGCATAACACCAGGCTAATTCTGTTTGTCATTTTCAGACAGTCCTCCTCTGCCTTGTTCTTTGGGCTGCTAAAAAGTTGTGATGTGTCTGAGCCCACTGGGGAAATGGCTGTTGCAGGGTTGTGAGGGAAGGAGACACGCTGAAAGGATGAAGATAGCGAAGTGGTAGTACTGCTGGAAACGGGACATGGGCAGCTGCTTGGGAAGGTCTGTCATGGCCCCCCTGTGCCATGTATGTGCCTTCCTCCACTCTCCTTGCCCTTTTCCTCTGCAAAATGGATACTCCTTTTTCATTACTTTGAAGATCAATGGAGTTCAAAACCTTGTGGGCATTGTGTGGTTTTCTAGTGCTGTCTCTCAGCAGGGTAAACTGGCCCAACCTAAGCACCATGCTGCTGGCATTAGACAGCTTCCAATATTGGAGCTAGCTCACTTACAGCTGATCAGTGTGTGTCTCATCTCAATGTGGCAGTGATCTTTGTGCAGCATCAGGGCAGAGTTGGTGGTACCCTGCACTGGCTACTGTCAGAAACTGTTTTCTCACCTTGAGAGGTGGGCCCATGTGAACCTCATGAAGTTCAACAAGGCCAAGTGCAAGGTCCTGCATATGGGTTGGGGCAATCCCAAGCTTAAATACAAGCTGGGCAGAGAATCAATTGAGAGCAGCCCTGAGGACAAGTACTTGGGGGTAGTGGTTGATGAGAAACTCAACATGAGCCAGCAATGTGTGCTCACAGCCCAGAAAGCTAACCATATCCTGGGCTGCATCAAAACAAGCATGGCCAGAAGGTCAAGGGAGGTGATTCTACCTCTCTATTCTGCTCTCATGAGACTCCATCTGGACTACTGTGTCCAGCTCTGGAGCATCCAACATAAGAAGGGCATGGACCTCTTGGAGCAAGTCCAGAGATGGGCCGCAAAGATGATCAGAGGGATGTAGCACCTCTCTTATGAGGACAGGCTGAGAGAGATGGGTTGTTCAGCCAGAAGAAGAGAAAGCTCCAGGGAGACAATATAGCAGCCTTCCAGCACCTAAAGGGGGCTACAGAAAAGCTGGGGAGGGACCCTTTATCAGGGAGTGGAGTGATAGGACAAGGGGTAGCAGTTTAAAACTCAAAGAGGGGAGTTCTATATTGGATATTGAGAAGAAATTCTTTACTCTGACGGTGGTGATGCACTGGAACAGGTTGCCCAGAGAGGCTGTGGATTCTTCATCCCTGGAAGTGTTCAAGGCCAGGCTGGATGGGGCTTTGAGCAACCTGGTTTAGTGAGAGGTGTCCCTGCCTGTGGCAGGGGTGTTGGAAGTAGATGACCTTCAGGGTCCCTTCCAACCCAAACCATTCTATGCTTCAATGTGGGGGGAGGGGGAGAGAAATCAGATTTCTACTAGTTTCCTCTTGCCTTTTTTGCCAAGCACCGCTGCAGTTCTTGCATAGGACTTTGCAAGGACCCAGGCTCTCTCTGCTCCAAGGAATGCACCAGTGTTTTTGCCTTTCTATAGTAGCTGTCCTCAGCAACCATACATGAGAAGGAGGAACTCCATTAGCCTATGTGTTTGCTGCTGAAAAATATTATTCTTTTACTGATAATCTGTTGCGTGTCTTTAGAAACTGCCATGTATTTGTCATGCTCCATGTATATGATCATGCATCCAACTGCAGGATGACAATCTGGGAATACTTCAAGCTCCACTTGCTGAGTTATGGTGGAATATAATGTGTATTTCTTAGTTAACATGGCAGACTTCAACTATAGGAGTACGTGCATCTAGGGCTATTTCATTTAGTCCTAACCTTTGCAGAGGTTGAAACACCTTCCTGTTAAGGACTTCATTTTTTTTCTGTGGATGGACCTACCCCAGCTCCTGTAACTTCTTATCAGGTGGATCTCCCATTTGTGACAGTTTGTTTTGACTTCGGTCCAGTCTGGTAGAACTGGATCAGCTATCCTTACACTCAGTGCTACTAGTGATTTAAATGTGCTCACTAGGATTTGGCTAAAGGCCACAATTTCCTTCACACAGAGACCACAGAGGAGTGGTCAGATGCAATGGTAATGATTTTAATGTGTCACCGGAATGCATGGGATTCAAACTCATAACCTAGTGGCAAAAGGTGTTGTGAAGTAATGTCTTTAAAGTAATGACTTTTATAGCTCTATTGAAGCTCTATCCTTTTTCAGCACAGTGAGGCTCATACAAACCACTTATACAAAGCCAAGTCCCGTTCCTTTGATCTCACCACATGAAAAAGCCCCTCAGTGCAGTTTTGGTTTCTGTGAGTTGTGTCCAAGTAGGAGGTTGCAATCCTGCTTCTGAGACCAAGTGGACCTGGAAGATATTCCTGCTTGCAGCAGGCAGATGTTCACACCATGCCATCCATCCTGAAAAAGGGCTCCACAGCATTCTTGTCCATCTGCTAACTCCGCAGACCCAGCCAGTGGCCTTAATCCACCAAATAATTAGTTCCCATTTTGGATAATGTTCCTTCCACCTGAGACTTTTAGGCCCAACTATGTTTTTAAACTGCTTTTTGAACTGCTGTTTTTGCACCCTTTCCAAGAGTCCCCTGAGAGAGCCTATCTCCTACAGAGAGAGAAGACTCTGAGGACGTGCAATGCTGGCATTTTACATGTGTTCTATGCCCTCAGCCAAGGGAAAAATACAGGATTATTAGCTAGAAATCCATGAGAAACAAAAACATTCCATCATTGGCAGCAAAAATTCTGCTGAACATCCACACAGTAGAGCTAAAATCAGAGCTTTTTGAACAGGGCTTTCTACATCTCTCTGCCTCGTTTCCTACTAGCTCAATTTTCTACAGCTTGCCTTCCCTACTGCATTTTCCCTCTACTTCCAGCTTCTCTTCTTGTTTTCCCCGTTATACTCCCTATCTGCTTTAAATAAAATTTTGCACTAGGTTTTTCCAGGTTTTTTTTTTCTCTTATTTCTTGCTTCCTACCTCCACTCTTTGGGCAGGATAAAAGCAATGCTTTCTAGCATGAAAAGCACGGGCCAAGTGAACACAACAAAATTCTTACCACCCTTCTGGTTCCTCTCCTTACATTTGTGCTCAGTATCTGGGTAAACCTCACCAACATGAACTATTTTTTACCTATCTGCAGTGGGCCAACAGAGGGGGCTAGTATTAATCAGTGATGCTATGCAAGGGTCCCTTGCTCGTGTCTCTTCCCCTCTAGCTTTCTTGCAAGGCTGCTGCGTAGCAGAGGCTGACAAGTTTTATGTTGTTATTTTGCACTGGGACAAAGCTTATGCTTCTCTTCCTAAGTCCTGCCTAAGCTAGGGTATTTATCTGAAGACCTTACCTCAACTTAATCACAGAAGGTGGTTTATCTCAGAAAGATTCTCTGTTCATTATATGGTAGCTAAGCAGCATGCTAGTGGCTTGAGAGTTAAGGAGCCTGGGGAGCTCAGCTGAGGTCCAAGAAAACACCCACATGTCCTAGGTTTTGAGGGTAAGAGGATGCGGCAAGCCAAGATGTGCTGCTCGTTCATCACTCAAAGGTGCCCCGGCTCTCTGTGAAGGCTGCACAGTGTCTGCACTGCATCACAGCTCACTCTTGCAAAAGGCTTTTCAGGGCATGGCTCCCACATGGGGGACCTTAGCATGAAAAGAGCAGGAAGAAAGCTAGAGTGATGAAGTCATGTTTTCCTAATGTTATAAGTCCCCATCTTGTTTCCCACAGGTTGATCCAGAAATGTGGGTCTTCAATACCAGCCTCAATACCGAGGAAAAGCGAAACAGATTTTAAATTTCTAGCAAATCTCTAAATTCTTCCACTTTAACCTTGAGTGTGTGAGTGCTTTTACAAGCGTGGACACTATATGAGTTTGGGTCAGTTAGCATCTCTGTGCTCTATATTTTAATGACAGGTAAATTGAGGTGCAGCATGTCTTGCTAATAGCATGTCTATCTGTGCATACTGTATTTAGGAACATAAGCCATGTCTCCTGAGCCTTGCTTTTTAAATCTGACTCAGAACCAAAACTTTATTAGTGGATTAGGATCTGTGGTCTTTATATCTGATAGATTTGAGCTGAAGGACTTTTGGAGTCCAGGTTCCTCTTATGTCTTTGCTCATGAAAACAACACAGTGCAATTTTATTTGCATACAATGTCCTTGATCTAGGGATTGATCTGGGAGGAGGCAGTGGGGGAGAAAGGGAGTAGCAGCAAGAGTAGAGGAACGAAAGATGGCAACAACAGAAAAAGGCATTGGAAGCAGAGCAGAGTCTCGAAGAGAGGACGCTGGGGCAAGAGGCAAGGGAAGAAAGCAGGAGAAAGCAATCTGACAGAAAGAGAAGAGGTTACAAGCCAGGGTGGCAGGGGCAAGAAGAGGTCGGGAAGCAAAGAACAGCAAGATATTTAATCTCGGATGCAACTGCAGCTCTTTAGCCAGGTGGCTGGTGGGATAACTGGCAGGAAGCTGGCATTTACCTGGATGCTAATTCCTCTCTTCCTGCCAGCCTGGCAGGATGAGTGCCTGCTCTCCCGGTGAGATGAGATCATTTGAAAAGCCCCCCTGGCTGCTATTATGAGAAGCAACTGAATGCAGGCTCTAGTGTTGTGGCGTGCGATAAAGCATGGGAGCTGGGAGGGGAGGGGGCTGGTGGTGGTGGTGGGAGCGCTGGAGACAGGCTGCTCATTTAGTGCTGCCAAGCTCTGCATCTGATTAATTATGGAGCAGTTGATAAATAACATTGCGGAGGTACGTAAATCAACGGCAAAAGACGCAGGGAGCCGAGCAGGGCTGAGGGACTGGCACCGCTCGGGCAGCTCCGCTCGGAGGCTCGTTGTTCTTGGCACCGGCAGTGCCACGTTCGGCGGTGGCAGCTGGCGAGGGTGGCAGGCGCAGGGGGTGGCAGTGAGAGGCAGGGGAACAGAGGGGCAGGCATGCTGATCCAGCCCACGTCACAGCTTTCCAGGGAGCCATCCAAAATACGTAGGTGGTCCCTGCTAATACTGCAAGCAAAAAAAAAAAACCACACCTCTTTGTAGCCTCTGAAGCATTCATCTGCCCAGTCCCCACAGAAAAGGGGGAATGCTCTCCTCTCTGCTGCATAGGCAAGATGCGGGGAGGCAAAGGGCTTGGCAAGGAAGGGCACTGAACCCAGCTGCCTTCTCTCCCAGCTCCTTCCCAGCTGCAGGCTTGTGGCTTAATCCCTGCAGTCTCCCTTTCCTCCAGATTAGAAGGGAATCTGTTTTTCAGAAGGTACCTTTGTAGCTCCCAGGGGTCATGCTTTTCTAGCACTGAACACAAGGTTGTTCCCTTCGGCTGCTACAGCTCGTGGGTGAGCTGTAGTGGGAGTGGGATGTGCCTGATATGTCTTGGGTACCTTTGGGTGGACTTGGCCCTGAGGGACTCATGTCCTGAGTTTGGCCATCTTATTATTATATCCTTCGATCTGTACCTTTGGTGTTGCCTGGTTTTATCCCTGCTTTTCCTTGTCCTTTGTTGGTGTGTGCAAAGAGAAGGAAGAATGTAAACGGCTGAAAGTTAGCTCTGGATCAGTGAACACATATGAACATATATTAATGTGTAGCTATCAATTCAAACCTACGCAAGGACTGTTTCAGGATTCAGGCCTAAAGATCTGGATGTGGTAAACCACCAATACATATGTTGGGGCGCAAACATCTGAGTAGTGTCTATACAATGTTTTTGTATATTTGGGTAAAACCCCCAAATGGTTAATAAGAGGTTAGAGCAGGGCAGGAATCTAGCCTAGGTGCAGCCCGACTCATCCTGACCAAGGAGGAGAAGTTCTCTTCAGAGATGACTGGAAATTGGCAAATACTGCGTTTATATCAAATTGTGTAGTATCTATCAAGGTCTACATCTGAGGTGCAAGGAAGCAGTCAGGTGATGGTCTAATGCTAAAATGTAGGTCTATAACTTAATGTAGGTCTTCAGTTCCAAGCAGAGGGCAAGCATGCAAAGGTTGGTGTGATGAAGTAGCATCTTGGAGAGGTAGGCATGGAAAGAGTCTTGCAGTTTTCTTCTGCAAAGAAAGTAACTCCTTTCACAGCCAAGGTCTATTTGCCAGAGCTCTACATACAAGTGTATGTTCGTGCCTATATAGGGAAATAAGTGGGTACAGCTGGTGAAATCCCAGAATTAGTGAAATGTGGTGCACTCCAGCATGACTTCACAGTGTAACAGCAGAATCTTGGAGTACTGGACCAATGAACAGGCAGAAGCAAAAGGGGTTGCAGTGACTGAACCCTTTTGCCCTCAACAGAAAGCAAGGCAGTATTTTGAACTGAATGAGCAGTGTAGATGGAATTTGGCTTGAAAAGTTTATAAAACATGAAATTACTGTTCCCATAGGGAAATTCAGTTTCATGATACCGTGAAGAGCAGGAGATACTGGTGGGAAGCAAATACACAGTTCTTCTGCATGTGCTCTCTATCTGCTTCAGGAAAGTGTGGACACAGGATGCTAAACATAAGACGTCATGAACTGTGAAGCAGCAGCTGCCTTATTGTATTTTTTCAGTGCAGATAATTAAGTAGTTGGAAGAGCATCAAAACAAGCAGACATCTTTCAGGAAAAGCAACGGCATGGGACTTCTCAGCTTTTAGGTCTCCCTATCCCCTTATTCTACCTATTTTCATTTTTCCATTGATCGTGTCTTTGAGCTCTCCCTGGAACATATGAAAGAGAAATAGTCTCTTCAAGTCTGACAGGAACCACATCCATTCTTGGACCTGAGCTCAGTGCCAAAGCTTTTGTAACAAAGCTACATGGTGAATTTTAGAGCTTGGCTGGAAGTAACTATCCAATGCTCCAGATCTTTCTTTCACTCTACCTTTCCCCCCTTATAATAGGGCAAATCTGAGCACACCCAAAGTTAGGGAATGTTGCTATTGCAGATCCAACTCTGGGACTTGGATGATCTTCAAGTATTTCTAGCTTCAGTACAATGGTGGGGGGCAGGGGAGAACCCAGAAAAAACCCTGGAGTATCTATCTTGTTACTATGTTGCCCCTTTAAAAAAATCTTCTGTTGCTTAGATTTACAGAAAATATTCCAAATTCAGGATCCATCAATTAAGAAGATTTTTCTGTTTAGGATTGAGCAGTGTAACTAAAGGTGTAATGACCTAACAGTGCCAGACTTGTACAATTATCTGTAAATCTAGACATGGAAAAAAAGTCTGACCAATCTAGTCTGAAAACCCCAGATGAATAAAAAGTAAAAGGAATAACTCAGGTAAGGCAAAAGCCACAAGTAATTTAAATCTGTGAAGTGTGTTCTTTCCAATAATCTATTTTAAAGAGCTAATAGCACAGTGTAGAAAAAATGTTATAACAATCTAATGAGGTCCCATTAAGTTTCCCTTCTATTAAGTTCTTTTGGGTCCTATCTAGGCTAGTAAAATAGGTAATTTAAAACAAAATCTGCTTCTTTAGTCTAAACATGCGCTTGGTTAAGAAGGAGACTTGGGAGTTGATGCAGCCTGGGTTCTGTTACCTGCTTTGCCTTCGAACTCTCAGCCTGTGACTGCAAAACCTCCCTCCTCTGGGCCATCACTTCCCAGTTGTAACACTCAGATAATTATTTTCACACATCTGACTGGGTAGGGGAAAGCATGATTCCCAGGGGAGACCTTAAGATGCTATGAAAACACAAGGGTGTTTTGGGGGCATGTATATAGTCATACATAATATATATTTATGTGTATGTACATATATGTGTGTGTATCTGACCCTCAAAGCTGTACACAGGACACTCAGAGCTCATCAGGGATTGTTGCATGCTGAATGTAAAGTTATTAGCTATTTATTTTTAGCTTTCTTTCACTGGAGCAAGTGAAAGCATCAGGCCTTGCATCAAGCCTCACCCAGGCATGTCACTGTCCTTAAAATATCCTGAACAGGAGCAGCTTTGACCCATGCAGGCTTTCAGTCAGGGAAGGCTCATGGTTGGGGGGGAAGTGGACAGACGGGCCTGACTTCCCATGAGCCTGATTGCCTTCCACCAGTTTTAATTACCAGCCTTTGCTAAGGTTCCTCTGGGAGAAAATTAGCCATCAGCTGCAACAGCAGCAGGCAAGACACCAGTTCACTCAAGAGCTGTCAGCTAACTTTAGCCCCCATCTTGCTGAGCCATCCTTTATTTAATCAGGGTCGGAGGAGCATCCGTGCCCGGCACTCAGCTCTGCAGGTGGGGAATGATTTACTGCCCTGCTATCAGAGAGCTCTTTAATCTTGTCTTTATGAACACTTAGCACCTACAAATCACCTGTTTGGCTTGAAATACATCGCCTGCTTCATGCCTTGGTGCCCCGAAGGGGAGGATGTCAAAGGTACATCTTGTTTACACGACAGGCTGCTTTACGGAAGCAGCCCTACTGCCTGTGTGGCAACCCCTACCCCAGCTCCCTCTCCCTCTTGCAGCACTTGAAGTGCATGGTTTCATCCCCTGGAGACCTTCTGGAGGGTCTTCAGCCTGCTCAACCCAGCTCTTCACCTCTTCTATTCCTTTACCCAGGAAGCTGGGCAGGGCATTTCATTTCTGCTCTGCTCCCTTAACTCTCTGAGAATTTCTGTGGTTCAAGCCATCTTCCTCCAGATGCAAAAGGAAGGTGAGAGTACTCATGATCAGTGCTTGACACTTCTACAGATGTATTTTATCTCAGGTGGCTTCAAGCGGCTTTCTATTCAGCTGTCCCAATAGGACAGTGCAGTCAGCTTTGGGGTAGACTAGGATAACCGTGACTGTTAGCTGTGCTGTGTGCCAGTTTGGGACAAGAATTAAGGAGTTTAATTGAAGTGAGACGGGTAATTGAAACTGTAGGGGAAACTTTAGGATAGACAGCAATTATACAAATTAGGATGGTGTGACACCGTAGTTCCACTTTAAGAAAAGACCTCTGATTTTAAAAAAGAACAATAACCAAAAAGAAAAACCCCAGGCTCTTAAATGACTAGAGATGAGCAGCATTAGAAATCTTACTGGAAAGGCACATCTCTAGTGGCCTGGAGGCCCTCAGTATCATGAAGGGGCAAGCTTTGCTATAAGCTCAGAACGCAGACATCTGCCACTTGATTCAGCAGAACAAATTCCTTGTACATACTTTTGCTAAAGCTCCTTTCTTCCCTGCAAGCGTGTGCTTACTGTCTGGAAAGGAAGAGCTGCCAGTCAGGCTTTCAAACAGAGATGGGCCACGCACATCAGGAATAACTGAGACCTGGTGAAAACCTCATGGGGCCTGGGGGGTTGAGGCACCATCCCTGGAGGTATTCAAGAGAGGAGTTGACATGGTGCTCGGG
>JAOXJM010000001.1:87369799-87387629 GCA_026413425.1 Tringa solitaria
CTTTCCACACAATACTTACCTTCCTCTGAAAGATTAAATTCAAAGCAGTCCGAGCTCTGGGAAGGGATGCTATTAACTTTCCTCACCCATAATTTTTCATTTCTGGCCATTCTACTCTGCCTTACGAACTCTAGATGGCATTAAGAATTCCAATACACTTTTCATTTTGCTTTTTCTTGTCATTATGGTAAGCTTCTGGGGAGCATTCAAGGCTTTCTTATTGAACATATACGCAAATCTGGCACCAGGTTTTAGTTGTTGAGGCCCTTTTGTCAAAAAGAATAAATTAAATTAAAAAAAATTAGTTTTTTGCCTGATAGGAAAAAGAAGATGCTAGGAATTTCTGGAAACTATGCAAATCCCAGTCCAGTTTTGCAAAGTTAGGAAGATTCTGTAAAGTTCAGAAACCTAAACATTTACATAAGTGGTATGTAACCACAATAATAAACTTATGGATACTATTAGTTGTAACATAATCTCATTGTACACTTGAACATCCATGTGTTGAGCCAGCCCCTCTTCATTGCAGACTAAGATTATCACTGTTACCACTTTACATGTCAGAAAATTGAGGCATATATAATAAGAGGAGTTTTGCCAAACGTCATAGACTTCTGCAGCTTAGTCTCACGTTTTCTTCCTTTTGTTCATCTGAGCTGTTCAAAGTTTGCTTCTTACTTTTCTTCACGATATTGATCAGGACAGAATGGAAGCATGTTCTCAAAGCTAAGGGAAGTTGAGAAGACAATGAAGCACTTGGAAAGCTGTAGACTCTAGAAATTGGATTCTGGGCATGTACTGCCAGGATGGAAGATTTTTATTTAATTTTATAGAAAAATGTTCGGGTTATTTTACACTGAGATGCAAAATCTCATTTGCAGCCAAGCCCCGGAGGGAGTAAAAGGAACTTGGAGAGCTCATAAAGACAAGTGTAATAGGATTAATAAGAAAAAGGCCTAAGACATAAGCCTTCATTGTACACATTTCTTGCTAAATTTTAGTATTGATGAAGGGTGAAATGCCAAGACTTAAGCACATGCTCACATCCTTGAGGCAGTAACAGAATAGTAACAGTGCTCACATGGGCTTCTTCTGCCACCATTTTAAGAGCAACCACACGGGGATGCTACCTCTTGGGAGAGAGAGTGAAGGGAAAGAGGGAGGAAAGCTGGTGCTGAATGGATGCAGGTCTTCTAGAATGACAAATATTTGTCTGAATTTTGCCTGTGTTATGAGTTACTCTCCACACTCTTCCACCATCTGACACCTGAGGGGAAGGGAGGTCAAAGGCTTACAACAAAAAGCAGCCTTTCTTTGCCCAAGAAGAAGCTCCAGTCCCTGCTGAAGAGCCTGCTTCAGTGCTCTACTTGGGCCTCAGCTCTTCACTCATCTCTGATGTAACTTATTGGTACCTCTTGCAGCTTTGACACGTATTTGATCAAAAGGACACTAGAGAGAGAAGTGCAGGGAGGAATTCCCATGGCTTTGTAATAGAGGTGAACGCCACTGATGTAGCCTTGAGAGGGCTTGGGACGGGTCCATCCTCCTCTATGAGATAGGGCAAGGAGCAGTAGCAGGCAGCAAAGCCCACTTGCTTACGCTGGACTTCAAGTGAAACACAGGGTTTTTACCCTCACATCCTGTCCCAGCTTGTGTTTCACGGGAGCAAGGTAATTATAGATAGCAGATCCATTTAGAGGGTCCAGACAAAGAGTTGGAGTATGAATACAGCAGGTCAGTATCCAGCTTTTTTAACATAAGGAGATGACATACCCCTCCTGTGCCCATCCTCCTCAACTTAACTGTGGCACAAGCTGGTCTGCAGGAAGCTGATCAGCACCTGCACGTGAGATGGAGGATTTGCTGGATCGGAATGGATCGGGATCGGGACCCTGTGACAAATGAGAGGGAGCACAGTTGGCTGCCGCTGCACAGAGGATGGAGCAAGGGTTAGCATCCATCACCACTGATTAGATCCGGAGAGAGACACAGACAGATCAAAGATAATGAATGGGTCCTAAAGAGAGACAGTCTATTGCCACCTGGTGCCTTCGGTGCACCAGTTATTTCCTAGCATCTCTAAGGTAGCTGATGAACCTTTGCATCTTTCTAGCTGCCACCCAGAAGACCTCTGTGGCTGCACAGAGTACCCAAGTGTTACAGCAATCTGTCCGTTACTCCCCAGAATTTCATAGAAAAAAAAATGGAGAAGGGGAGATGGGGCCAGGCCCATCACATTTTCTTGTCTACTTGCTTTACCCATCTGTCTATCTGCTGCTGCCAGTGCCTGTGTTTTGGGAAAAAGATGATTGCATCATTTCCATGGAACTCGCTGTTCCAGCCCCCTGATTTAGGGTGAAATTTGGTTGTGCTGCTGGGTGTTCAAAGACTTGCCAGGTAGGTGCTACCAAGAACATTTATTAAAATAGACAGATGGGCACTGGGGTAGGAAGCAGCCATTAGAATGCTTGAAATCAACCAACTGTGAAATAGAAAAATCAAAAAACTATATTCCTGGAGCCTTTAGTACTAGTCTTCCCATTTGGGACTGCCCTTTTTACCCCTTTTACGCATACACACCCACAAACAGACAGTTGCTCACGAAAATGCTGCAGTCGGGTTTTAGTTTGTCTTTCTAGGCATTTCAGTTTGGCCAGGATTTGGGGGGAATCCCAGAGTGGCACCCTGAGCCAAAGCGGGTGCATGCAAAATCAAAGTGCAGCTTTTCTTGCAAATGAATACCCAGGTTTCTCTGGGAGCTTGGGCATCTCAAATGCAGGCAATGTCTGGCCTGACCCTGCTTGAGTGCAGTAGGAGGAACACGGGCACTGACTGCTAGTAGGTAGGAGGTGAGGTTGCTAATCGCTTGTCTAGATGCATTTGCAACTTATTCTGATTCCTTAACAGCTCTTTCTGTCTGCTCCTCTGTTCCTTTGGCATTGTGATCACTTTCCATTAGCTCTCTGAAGTAGTGGCATGAGATGCCAGGATAGATACTGTCAAAATCAAACGTCTTCGTTCTGTTCCTTTTCTTCTTTTCCTTACCATTGGAAAAACTAAGATGCATATGTTTGCCTTTTCACAGGTATGGATACAGGAGGGAGTCCAAGGCTATTAAAAAAATATGTATTAGTCAGATATATCAAATTACTAGGGAGATCTCTACTCTTAGGTACAAAAACATCATTGAATCAATCACTGTCTTGAGATAAACTACCCTTGCATCAGTATTAGCACTTTATTTTGGGTCTGTGTTAAATTCTTAGGGGGTGAAGGGCAGTCCCCAGTACTGCTGCTTTCTTGTAGCTGTGATCTTGGCTGAATCACTTGCTGGCATCTATTGCAGGACCAGCCTGCAAGAACTGTGAATTTTCTCTGAGCTTTTATGATTCTAAACTTGACCTTGGTCTTACAGTATTTCTGCTTATCTGTCACTAACCTGAGGGGAGTAAGGACAGTGTCAATGGGTGCTCAGGTATGACAGCAATGACTGGGGTAGAATATTTATCTGCTAGCTAGATGCATAGTAAGAGCTGGTTTGCAAAGGGAACACACCGAGTTCAGAAGACCTTTCTTAGTGCCTGTCCTTCATCACACTGGTGTTAATGGAACAGTCCCAGAGAAAACCTTAAAGCAGGACATGAGATTTGTACCGAGGCAGTGGAGACTGACTCTCCGCTGTTTTCCCAGGGGGTTATCTGGGACTGTACAGCACCAGTACCAGATCCTTGTATCACTTCAAGGGAGTGATGTCATGAACAGATAATTTTGGTTTCTTTGTGCTTTTGTGTTTTTCTTTGTGCTTCTGCTTTGGCCACAGGGAAATGACAGTCCCGGTCTCCAGATGGTGTCAACTGGTGTAACCAGTTGTAAATGCAGGATCACACATCCAAAGTCTTTTTTCTTTTTTTATTTACTGTAAAGCTTTTTGAGATCTTCTAAAGGAAGGTGCTATAAAATATAAACTATTAGTCAAGTATATGTAAGTGCACATACTTGCCCTGTTTCTCTTAGTACTAAACACTGTTCCTTTCCATTGGCTGATTTATAACCCCCAGATTTGCAAGGTCATCTCCATTTGATTCTGCAGTGTTGCATTTTAAAATGATGCTAAAGCCTCCCCTTTATTGCCAGGATAAAAATAATACAGACCGAGCAGACCTTGACCAAAGGAGTAGCCCAGTAAAACTGTGAGTTGCCCACACCAGGCCAGCAACTAGGAAGCAATTTGCAAAGCTCAGCGATGCTTTCAGTTCCCTGTTTTGGCCTTATTAGCACTGTGTATTGCTACCTACAAGGTTCAGAAAGCATGTTTCCCTCTTAAACATAGCGCTTCCTTTATTTCCCTCACCTCCCAAGTGCCTTAGCCCTGTCTCCTCTTGCACCCTGACCGGGTTCAGCTGAGCCAAGGGATGTTTTTTAGCTGAAGGCATTGCAGTTCACAGTATTGGTGCTGATGGTGCTGCATGTATGGCAGCCTAGCATTACATAGTTGGTGGATTTAGCCAGCGAGCTGCTTCCCTCCTGACAGAGAAGCCCCTTGCTTGCAACTTCATCTGAGGCTGACAAGAGTTCTTCCATTTTCTTCAAGTCCTGTTTGTGGCATCCAGCTATCTGCCTCTTGTAAGCACTTGAGTCTGAAGCAAGACATGCCTTTGCTGTTTAGATGTGCTTTATTGGCTAGATCAGGGATTGAAAGTAGCATATTCAAGTCTTATGCAGTGTGTGGTGGGGAAACGATGCATCTCTTTTCCACTGCTCCCGCCTCTCACAGCAACCCCAGAATGTAAGGCCAAGGGCACGATTGCTCCAGCTCCCTTGACTGTGAGTCATATTCTTCTGGCCAATATGTTTCTGCGTTTCCATTGTCTCCCAAGGTGACAAGTACTAAAGAAAAGGAACAATAGGCAAAAAGAAGCCTTTTGCTTTTTTTAATCTCACCATGATACAGAATTAACCGAGCATATAGGAGCATCATAGGAAAGCTGTTAAGCAAGTGGACTTGGCTTAAACTGAAAAGCATATGGGACAAGCAACCTACTGGTTGCAATGTGATGCAACCCATGTTCTTTTTAGAAAAAAGGTCAGACCAAAATTCGGCTGGTGGAAACTTTCAAAGTCCTGAAAGAAGCCCGGAGCTATACTCACACTTCTCTGACTGAAGTCCATCTCTAGCTCCCCTGGATTTAAATGGAGTCATTTAAAATGAAATCAAATCAACAAGCTTGTTGTTAAGCTGCTTGATGGATGCCAGCATTTCCTTGAGGTGGGCCTGGGACTGGGGAGGCAAAGTCACCCTCTCCCCATTTAGAGCTCTTCCATCTCTACACTGCTTTACGTTACTTTCATGTTGGCTTCACCTTTCAGGGCTTCCTCCCTTTCTTCTTTGTATGTGCCTCCTATGACAAGGCCAGGACTGTTATGCAGTGGAGTAGGGAGCAGACTAGACACATTTTCCTTAGAGGATAATGGTGGATGGAGATAGCTCCTTCTGCTGGGCTTCATTTTGCAGTAACTGGTGCTCTGCCATCAGCCTTGACCTCCAGCCAGCTTTACACCTGCCAAAGATCAGTCCCTTCATCTGTGTCTACACATGTAGGTCACTCCATGCCGGTTCCTTTCTTGCTTTCCTTTGGTCCCACAAGAGACAGGGAGAACAGGTCTGTGTGATCCGGTCTTGCAATTTTCATGCGCTTACATTTTCACCTGCCTCACTAGTGTCCTTAATTCCCCTTGCTCCAGTCTCCGGTGCTGCCTTTTCTCGCTTTGATACTTCTTCCCCATCACCCCTCCTCTGCTGTGCCTTCACACGCTGCCTCCCCCATCCCAGTCCTCTCCTTTTCCCCACGCAGTTCCCCCTCACTGGCAGGCAATACAGTCGCTATTGCCTCCAGTTAGTCAATTAAGAGATTATGTTTCATGGCTGGGCTACGTTGTTGGGGCTTCTTTTCCCTACTTAGTATTATTTCTCCAGCTCCGTCTTGGCACCTACATTTATTTGAAACAAATTGCAGGATAATTTGTTTTTCTAATTTTCAAGACGTGAACTCCTGGTTTCAGGGGGGTCGGTGTTTCGGGCACCCGGTGCCAGCGAGCTGGGACTGCACACAGAGATTTGTGCTGTGTGAGGAAATACTTCATTAGACTTGTATTCCACGAAGACACTCTTGCTTCTTAACGCCTATGATTTTAATTAAAACCTGGAAAGTGAAGAATCCTCGGGTTGTATTAATGTTTTCATTTCCATTAGGACAGCGGAGTTTATAAACACGAGCTGGGTTTATAAATTAGACCTTGTACGAATATTAAGTGCACAGTGCAGCAAAGGCAGCCGAAAACTGGAGTGGAGCTGGCCCCATCTGTCTCTTTCCTTGGCTTGCTCTCGCTTTCCAGTGTCCTCCTCTTGGCACAGGCTTTTCTGAGCTGTTTGAGGGTTCCCCCTTGGAGACTAAGTTAATGGCTTCTTCCATTTCTTTCTGTGGAAGCTCTCCTCACTCAGCAAAGCAGGAAGAGGAGCAGATGTTTCAATCAGGGGTTTGCAAAACAACCTGCAAAGGTGACTTTGGGTATAGGGATTTTGTGATGACTAACATGAAAGGGGAAAGAAATTTCCTGACCCAGTTCTCATGTGTGCATACACAGAGATGCATACGGAGATAGTCAGATCTAAATATGCATCCCACTTATAGTTATCCACACCCAGACCGTGCATGTGTACAGCTGAGCGTGCAGGGGAATGTGACAGAAGATGCCACCTCCTCCAGAGATGATGTGACAGCTGCATACAGCTGTGCGCAGGCTGCGCTGGGGGAGTGCAGGCAGGCATTGCCTAGCAGGCACAGCCTGGCACAAACACCAATGCAGGGGACCACGGACCCCATCCAGCCTGACTGTACTCAGCTGTGCAAACTGCACACAGGCCATCAGCGTGACACCAACGACAATAACAAGCACTTGCGTGCTGCGTTCTGCTCAAGGACAGCAGAAGGGTTTGCAAAGGCAATCGTCGTCCACAAGTTTATGCAAGGGAAAGCAAAGCACGGATAGATGAAGCACCCAGATTCACACAGCCGTCGGCAGCAGAGCTGGGAGTAAAATCTGGATTTCACGTGGAGGGATCCCGAGTTTCCATTCCCAGCTCCCAACAGGAAAACTTCTCACTCCTGCCTGTAGTCATGTAACATCCTTGGAAATGACAGTACTTTCTTCCTTGGCAGTATAGTAGTACGGAAGGTCTATCTTTAGTTGCATCACTGGCCTTTGGCTGTGGGTTGGCTCAAGAGTGTCTTGTGGCCATCAGTAAGGGCAGTTCAGGTACGCCTACCCCATGTGCAACACAGTCCTACAGGGATGCTATCTGAGCCAATCAGTTCAGGCAGTGTGTGCTGTAGAGGTACCCTCAGCTGCCTCAGGTACCCTCAACAACATTTGCTTTTTGGAAGATGAGTGACTTCTCTTGAGCATGCAGAAGGAGGGACCCTGCGCTAGAACCATGCAGTCCCACAAAGGATCTGCAGCAGTGAGTTTGAAGGTATTTTGTATGGGAAACCTGTGCATTGGTGTAAATGTCTTCGCTTTGCAGTCTAAACCAGGTGAGGGGAGTAGAACATCCCTTCGGACGTTGCTGATGTTGGTTTAGCACCATAACTGCTCAACTGTCTGAGCCAGTTTGCAGGGTAGCACCTGCGATTCACAAACAGCTCCACTTCCATCGACAGCTGAAGTGGTACAGTGGGTGGAGGAAGGTGGGAAGGGAGCCCCTGGGCATGCCTGCCTCTCCCTGTCTCCCTCACAGCATGACTGGATGTTTTGACGTGAGGGTGATGCTCAGGAGAAAGGAGGGAGGCGTGCTGGTTGTCAGCCTCTGTCTCCTTGAGCCCAGTAGGGCTGTTATTGAGATATCCTCCCAAGCAGCTTAAACAGAAACGTCTGGTGACAAAATGAAAACAAATGGGGAAGCCGGCGAGACTGGCTGGTGGGGATTCCCTTCCCCGGTGCTGCCAGCCCCCGTGGGAGAGGAGAGGCTTGCGGGCACTTCCAGCCCTGATAATACATCTGAGTCAGTGGAAAGAGTGGTGGTAGGGAAGGAGGAGGAGGTAGCTTCCTGGCCCATTTTTCAGACTCTTTTGACACCACTGAAGCCATTAGAGGCCATTATTTCGGCTGCCTGACAGCATGGGCTCTCACCCTCTGTTGAGACTCGGAGGGCTCTGGGCCACTGCATCCCTGTGGAAAGAGGGGAGAACTGAAATCCATCAGTCAGGGTGATGCCAGGACTTCTCCACTGGAAATTCATGGTAGCATTGCAGCTCCTCTGCCGCCACTGCTTAGGTTCAAGGGGACACCAGCAGTGGTTCAGAAATGTTAACTGCTTTTTGTGGAAACCTTTTTGCTTTCTCTCTTTTGCCTTCCCTATGTTTCTTCAGGAAGGTGCAGGTCATTTCATTTACAAAACCAGGGTCTTTGCGTCTTGTTTAATCTCTGCTGAATCCCTATCCTTCTCACCCCCGTGTGGCCCAATCCCCTTCTGCACCCTTCCAGCGAGAAAAGGTTGAGGAGGTGGTAGCTATCCACCAGGAACAAAATAGCCAGGCAGAAGCGCTGCTCACCCCAGTGCCTATTTAGGGAGTCAGTAATTCAACGGCATGGCATAACCCCTGAGGCTGAGTGAACAGATGTGAGGGGTGTCAGGGGGTCTGAAAACCTACTAACAACACAGCACCTGAGCTCCTTCCAACAGGGCTGCTCCAAGGGGCTCTTGCAAGGACTCCATGTTTTCAATGAGTGGGTGTACGGGGAGGGAGGGAGGCTGAATAGAAATGCCACGGTAACACTGCACGTTAATGGCAACACTTCTCCAAGAAATTTCTCTTGAGAGTTCCTCATTATGCAAACAAGTCTGGCAAATGATAATGCCTCCTCTACTTCCATGGATTAATGTATGTAAATGGAAGAGCTGCTGCTCATTCCCAAAAGCAACATTCAGTTTCCCACACTTGAGCAAGTGCCTGGGCCAAGGGCAGTGAGTCCAGGGTTAGAGGCAGGCTGCAGCTTTCACCCCAATTTCACACCAGTTGGCCCTTGCATTTTCAAAGATCATTAGGCTAAATGTCTCCTTGCTTCAAATATGCATCCACACCGAGTACAGCACTATGGCCTTCCACGTATGCGGGGTCAGTATATGTCACCTACACACTGTCACGTGTTCTGGTGACCTGGTGGAGCAAATAGAGGAGTAGATCCTGGTGTTTGGGGATTTGATCCAGGCAATATATTGCTCCACAACATTATAAGAACACAAGGGGATAGAATCGAGTAGCAGTTGACTTCTTAGTTACAGACTTAAATTGATGTGGGAAAGGAGTTGCTCGTTGTCATCTGAAGGAAATTTTGTTACCTTTGTGAAAATACTTTGGTGCATTTTAAGTTGTCTTTTTTCATTTTGACTTTAGAGTAATGTGGTTCAGAAAGGCAAAAAAACACAGAAAAATCATGTTGTTTTACAGAATGGTTTTTTTTTCTGTTTCTTTTTTTTTTTTTTTTAAGTAATCTAGGTCAGGTCAATCTGAGTTAGCTGAGCCTGGGGCTGACATCACCAAGTTTATCTTGTGGTAAAACCAAAGTACGCTATCAGTGCGATGCTTTTCCACTTGAGATAACTTCTGACAGTTGCCATGAGGTTAAAAACACACATTTTTACTTTTTTTTTTTTTATCTCAGTTTTTTTTTCCCTTTTGAGAGCAGACACTGCCTATGACTCATTTGCTTGAATGCACAAGTATAGCAGAGTCCCTTCAGGACTGGCACTGCCCAGCACCCTCAGCAGCAGCAAGACAGGGCTGTGCTGGCAGTGGTGGCTACCAACGTCCATGACTTACCTGCCATGTGGCAAGCAGAACTCTGGCCTCTTTGAGATGCTGTGACTGCCATATTCTCTCAGCACCAATGAAAATGAATTAAGTGATTTCTGACTGCTAAAACTGGTGTGTGCAGCAGAGCATATCTGGACTAAAGATAATTTGATTGAAACACAGGTGAACTGCTTTGCCAAGCACCCGAAGATAGCTAAAACTAAAGTAGGTTTGGAATTGTTTAGCACAAAAGAAATTTCTCATCCTTCCCTCCACACACACTATTATCAATACAGTAGAAGTGGAGGATTTTGAGTCAGGTTTTGACCCGAGCAAAAATATACTCATTTTTAGAAGGCTTGAACTTTTAATTTCTAATTATTTCCAAAAAACATGAAGGTGATTTTCTTTCCTTTATTAGGCTGGGGGAGTTGTCATTTTTGCCCTCTCCTCTAAACAGCTAAACTTGGAGATAAGAGCAAAATGATACATCATTGTGGCTCCCTTTTGACAAAGCAGAGTTAAATTATGGGAGGTAAGATCCACATAGCACAGCCTGTAGCAAAGAACAGAGGCGTTTAATTTTCCTCTGGCTTTTCTAAGACAAAAGGAAAATGCATCTTAATGCTAAAACAACTTGAAATTAAGCAGTTCGTGGCATTTCAAGAAATGAGACTGAAACATTGGATGATAAGAATATTAAAATTCTTTCTCTCTTTCCCACCCAGAAGGAAAATGTTAGAAAGTTTCTGTGAATAATTTTTTAAATTTGTGCTGTGAGGGTTAGGTCCAAAATTGGTGTCGTTTCGAATTCAGATGAGAGCTGACTTCTTAGGGCAATACTTTACTAGCATCAGGTTTGGTGATCCAAAGAGCACCAAATGGCATGCTTGCAAAAAGGGGTGGTGGTTCATCTCAGCCTTGAAGGAGGTACAGCCCAGGACAACGTACTTGCCCCTGGCTTTCCAACCCTGAGGAAGAACAAACATAAGATGGCTCATTTAGAGGCTATGTTGTGTATTTCGACCTGTGATGAGAAGAAAAATGTATTGCCATGTATCCCGAGAACCTTGCCGAAAAGGATGTTTTACATCCTGATGCCATTTTCCATTCTGCTTTGGATACAGGCTATGGATTTCTGTTAATTCCAGAGGGCTGGGAGCACTGTTAGATTTGGAAACCCCTAACCTGCCTTTTTGCTTGTAGGATTGTGAAAGACTCAGAGATTGCAATTCTTCTCCAGCTCTGAAGAATCCCGTTGATATATGCTCCACATTATGATCATATATAAAGACTGATAAGGCATCTTTGAAAGAAAATCAGAGGGGAACATGTTGCTGCGCGTGCTAAAGTAGCAGAAGTGTGAATGTCACGTTGAAACCTTACATTTTGAAATATAGCTGTAACAAAGGGGGTGAGGGGTCTGTCTGTATAAAGAACACCAGAAAATCTACTGCCTAATGATTTTTTAAAGAGAATATAAATCAAAATTGAGAAAACTCAGAAGGCTTTTACACCTACTCAGTGGATTCTGTGTGCATTGAATGTCTGCTGCTGTTAAACCCCACCATACTGTCTTTGAAAGTTGACTGGGAACTAATAGCACCTTATCAGGGTTTTGCATGCGATAGCCCTAAGGTTTACCTTTGTAGTGCCTTTTGAAAAAAAGCCCTGCAAGTACAGAGCTCTGGTCTGCGCTCCAGCAAAGGGTGAAAAGGAGATGCGAGAAAGGGAAGTAATAAGATTATACCTAATTGCCTTAGCATCCACTTAACTATTTTACATATGTGTCTTAGAACAAATGTTTGTGGAGTGTCTAGACTCATGTTTACAAATGTGTTAGCTAACTCTGGCTAATTGGGGAGCAATTAACGTGAGTTAAAATGCTAGGAAGTCTAGACAAAGCCAGAGCTCGCCTTGCCTTGTGGGCCTATTCCAATCTCTGCCTTCATCCCAGGAGGGAAACAGAGGAGAGGCTTGAATTGTATTGTGAGGAGGCATGCTTCTCCCTGCCAAGGGAAGGGGAAAAGCAAAAAAGAAAGGAACAGGAGCCCTCTCAGCAGCTTGCCCTCCCCAAGCACGGTGTGAGTGGAAATGGTATTTGCTCTGGGAGTGCTGCCTACTTGACACTGGTGAGGCTGCACATCGAATACTGTGTTCAGTTTTGGGACCCTCACTACAAGAAAGACATTGAGGTGCTGGAATGTGTCCAGAGAAGGGCAAAAAAGCTGCTGAGGGGTCTTGAGAACAAGTCTTATGAGCAGCAGCTGAGGAACTGGGGTTGTTTAGCCTGGAGAAAGGGGGCTGAGGAGATACCTTACTGCTCTCTACAGCTACCCAAAAGGAGGTTGTAATGAGGTGGGGGTCTGTCTTGTCTCACAAGTTACAAGCAATAGGAAGAGAGGAAATGGCCTCAAGTTCCCCTGGGGGAGGTTTAGGGTGGATATTAGGAAAAAATTCTTCACTGAAAGGGTTATCAAACATTGGAACAGGCTGCCCAGGGAAGTGGTTGAATCGCCCTCTCTGGAGGTATTTAAAAGGTGGGTAGATGTGATGCTGAGGGATGTGGTTCAGTGGTGGATTTGACAGTGCTAGGTTAATGGTTGGACTCGGTGATCTTAAAGGTCCCTTCCAACCTAGATGATTCTATGCTCTTTCACTTACTCTGCTGCACCATCAGCTTTGTCTAAGAGGTTCCTCTCTGCCCAGGGCCTTCAGCAGGCTCCTGCCTTCCTCTTGCTTTTCCTATGCCTGTGCTGCACCTGCAAGCATCTGGTATAGCCTTTCTACCTGCCCCTCCCCACCCTGTGCCCCATTCTTAATTACAGTTAATTCTTCTGCAAGCATCAAGCTCTTCACTGCCCTAAATAACTCTGCCGATGGCGCAAGAAGGGCCAGCTCGGAGCATCGGGGGCAGAGCCCTCGGAGGCCGGCGGGGGTCACGGGGGAGCCAGGCCTGAGGCTTCTGCCCAGCTCTACCTGGGCCCTGCTTGGGGCAGTCGGCTCACAGCGGGGCTTCTGCCCACCACAGCCGGTCGGCTTGGCCGGCACTGTGACATCACCACTGTGATGTCATCACTGTGCTGTCACCACTGTGACCCCGGTGGCTAAAGCAGGTGGGCAGCCGTGGCCAGCAGAAGCCACCGCGGGCTGCGGCAATGCTGGGGCAGCCAGTCCCCTCAGTGCCCGGAGGGGGACGGCCATGGGGGGCAGAGCCAGGTGAGACCCCATCAGACCTGCTTTCCCCAGCAGCGTCCCCTGCACCTGCAAGTGCCCTACCGCCCGCCTTTCCCGGGACCCTCCAGCGGCACCGACCTCCCGGCGTCTGCAGGATGAAGTAGGTACGTGCCTGTGTTTCATGGAATGGTTTAGGTTGGAAGGGACCTTAAAAATCATCACGTTCCAACCCCTCCCTGCCATGGGCAGGGACACCTCCAGGCACCAGGCCGGGTTGCTCAAAGGGCTGTTGTGCCGTGGGAAAGCAGCAGGCTGGAAGGGGATGAGGAGTACCACCAACTCGCAGCCTCCAGCTCGAATCTGTGGTGAATGTTGCCTTTAGAGGAGGTTTCCCAGTGGGAAAATAAAGGGAAATTGCCCACGCTGAGCAGCAGCTGCTGCTGTTTTAGCGGCGCTGTGCGTGGCTTCCCCGGCCTCCCCTCAGCTCCTGTGGAACCACTCTTTGCTTTGGTGGAGGAATTCTTTGGGGATTATGCCTCGAAAGTAAAAGTTTGGGCTGGGATCTGGGTTTTGCCAGAGTGCCAGCACGCTTGGCAGACCCTCTCGACCGTGATGTAGCACGTGCCCTTGAGGAGCTTTTTAGCGATGGGTGTCTCCTGAGCTATCCTGGAAGTGCATTGCAGATGTGTGTGTGTATGTGCCGGGGGGGAGGACTCTGCACTACTGCAGGGTCTTGGCTTTCTCTTTCTTTTTCCCTCAGCACTTTCTAAGCCTCTCACATTGCAAATCACAACTGCAGGGCTTGTTCTTCCATGGCAGGGTAGGAGTATTTCCCCAAATAAACCTGTGCTTTCCTAGGAGGCAGGTACCCAGGGCCTTCCTGGGACTGTGGGCAGTAAAAACTCTGTCAAGGGCAGAGCAAGAAGAGACAAATCTTATGTGGAAAGGAGTTATGAGCATAGAGAGAAACCTTGCTTGTTCTCATTCTTCCTCTCTCTCCCCTATTGCACACACGTATCTGGAAGTTAAACCCATGAGCTAATTGCAAAGCCACACGCACATCTTCATATATATAAATAATAATAAAAAACCCATTCATTATGTACCCTGGAGTGTCTAACCTGCATTGCATCCAGTAATTCATTTGCCTGGGAATCAATCCAATATTAGAATAGCAAAAATGAAAGGTTGGAAGTGATCTCAGGAGTCCATTTTCTTCCTTGCAGACAGGATCAAAAATACCAATTGCAAACTCATGATCTGCTTCAAATAGTCATACATATGCAGAACAAGGTCAGATCTGCCTGCCAAATTAATGCTATTTTTTCTTCTAAATGTATATTTTTTCCCCAAAATTTTCCTAGGAAGATTCAGTTGTGAGACAGTGGGAGATTTAAGTTTCTGATATCTCATGACAGCACAGTACTAGAAGCTAATAATCATGAAGATTTTCTCATTTGGAAAGGGAGACTGGCAGTCCCCCTACTGGGGCATGCAGTATTCACTTCTAGGTCTTGGATTATCATATTCTGATTAAAGCTTCTGTATGCATAAAAATTTTAAAACATTTTGGAAATATTTTAATCTTCCAACCTATTTTAGCATTCCAAAACTTGGAACATTTCAGAAATGTTTTATGTGCATTCATTCTGAGTCTTTCCTCCATATGTCCTTTGCAGAATTTTTGCAGTCCTTACAAGTTTTGGGAATCACAGTAACAAGTGGTTTTATCGAGGTGTCTTTGATGTTAGGGGGAAACCTCTCACTGACTCAACAGTTCTTGCCAAAGGTCCTGGGTGTTTTTTTGGTGGAAGGCAACACGAAGGATGAGATGTTGATAATGACTGGGAATAATTAGGAAGGCATAAAAAGCAGGACTTTTTTTCTGGGGTTTTTTTTGGAAGTTGTCCAAGAGAAATCTGCTTATTGTCAGGAGAGCCTGAACAGTGCCTGTTGCAGGTACAGTCATTCTGAAGGCAGTATCAGCTGTCAAACTGACTGTTGCAATCTAGTAGGAAACGTGTTTGGGATTACACTCTTGTCGGGGGTTGCAGGCATCCAGTGTATTCACCAGTACTGCTGATTTGTTTGCTGCTTTAAGGTGCTCATGGTTTAAAAACACTTGTCAGCTCTAATGGAGGCAGCTTTGCAAACTAAACTGGTTTCCTAGGAAAGAAACATGTTTTATTCTAGTCAAGCAAAAGTTTTACACTCTCTATTATAAAATTGGAAATGTAGTTACTAAAACAAGAAATGCAACTCTATGTTGCATCTGTCTGTAGTTTTAGCTGTTACTGGTGGAAAATTTTTGCCACTTTGTGCTCAGACAACACCTCAACTTGCAGAGGTAATTGTCTAGGGAAGAACTGGTACTATTTTCCTGTGTTCTTTATATGGATCACCCAAACTGAGTTTGGGACCTGCTGTGTTTTGTAACTGACTTTCCAGGGCTCACACATAGTTTTTTCCTCCTTCCTCAGCATTTTTACAGGATCTGGTCATGTTAGTTTTAAAAGGTTGTGTAATTACTTTTAGTTATTTGTGTTGTCTTCTAAAACGCATCAGCCCTGTATTTGTCCGATTCCTTTCACAGGACTTATCCCCATCAAGAGGGAAGTTAATTGCCCAGGCACTTTCTCAGGCATCTCTTTCGTTACTGACCGGTGTATGTTTTGTATATTTGTTACAATTTCTGTAAGCCGTATCAGAAGAATTACTAATGAAACAGTATTTGTCACAATGTCAGAAGTAGAATTGTGTTGCTTCTGTACATATGATTCATCTGGCAGCTGGAGCACTTCAGATTTCCCCATGATAGCAATTATAGTAGGGCAGTGGGAAGGCCAGAGGGATTGGTCATAGGTCCAGGTGCAGAAGAAAATTATGTTCTGCTGCTAACTGGAAAGTTTCTTTGAAATTTATTTGGAATGAGAAATTTGCAGTTTAATTATTCATTTCCAAAACCTCCTCTAAAAAACTTCTCACAGTATTCCTTGAGCCTCTCTAGAAATTATTTTAATTGCATTTTAGTTTCTAAAAAGTAGAAGTATTTACCTGCACATGATGGCACTTGAATAGGTGAAGTCAGCTGCCTAAGTGACTGGGGATCCAGCCTGTGGGCCAGGGAGGGCGAGAGAGATTTTGAAGCATGGGAGTGTTTAACACATGCTGCTACCCTTACTGAGTCTGAGCACGTGTAGTGATGTCTTGTAAGACTTGGAGTGACTCTCATTACAGGCCCCATTTTTCAAACATGCTCACTTCCAGCATGAGGAGTTCTGTTTTGTAAACCCAGACACTGTGTTTGTTGCCCAAATGGGATCTCAGCTCTTTTGAAAAAGTCCGTCTTCAGTTGTGAATGTTGCACTCCCTGAGGAAGGCAGCCAGATCCCTGCATCTGCTCTAGAACCGAGCTTGGAATAACCCTCTTCCAGCATTAGCTTTTTACCTTGTAGAGAGCAGATGATGCTCCAGGCATCATGTGAAAGGGGGTGGTATGCTGGAAACCCCTTCCTTTCTTTTCTCGACACATTCCATTGCACCATCATGGCTTTGAGGGTGCTGTGCTGTAGGAGGTGTTGCTTTTTGCAACCCAGGCATGAGCCAGCTTGTTTGTGCCCTAGTCTGGTATCAGCTGTGGGCTGTGTTTCTCCTCCTCTGATAATGTTCCCTGCCGCACCTTGCTGCTTATCTTTACCACCACAGTTTTGCAAGTGGCATAGAAATCCCCTTGTAGATAGTTAATGCAACATCAGATGAATGAATGGTGGGAGACTTGTCACATACCTCCAGAAGTGAAGTGTAATCATCCCCGGTGCCTTTGCTCACTGATGCTAACAATGTGATCTGAAAGAAAAGCTGGTTCTCTGCCCGAATACAGCCAAGGAAGCGAGATGCCTCGTCGTTTCTGGGGAGGGGGCTGTGAGCTCTAAGTGTCTGTGCATCTTCACCCGGGGGTCCTCTGGGGAGATATGTGCACTATCATTACTGAATCATTCAGTGTGCTGTTGAGCACATGGGACTGTCAAACTTCAGAGTTAAATCTACTCATAACCATTGCAAAGCCATTTTGATGCCTATGACAGTTAAAACCTCTTAGGGTGAAATCATTTATTGCAGCCTAACATTTCACTACAGCAAGAGTAGGTGCTTCTAGTAATCCTTGAGAAAGATCGTATTGAATTGTAAAAAGTGTTTCTCATTGTGGCAATGGTGAAGCAGTTAACCATGTGAGGGTCCAGGGTAGCACTGAGCCTGCATTTCAGTAAGGACACCGTCTGGAGACCCTACAACAGGAAATCAGCAGAAGTTCAGAAATTCACAAAAAGCAAAGTGGCCTCAAATCAGTAGCTCTTTTCACTAGGAGGCAACATACAAAATATGTAAAAGTGGGCATATTTGCAGGGGTCTAATCTTGCAATTGTTTTGCATGTTGATGCAGAGGCATGTGAGATGAGGCATCTTGCCTTTTCTTGGTGAGAATTATATATAGGATGTCACACTCTGAACTAAGTAGTCCTTCACCCCAGGTCATCATTTTTTTATTCTTGGTGTCAATTGTTCCTCAATTAGATGTGTTGGGGGTGACCTAAGCCATTCTTCTCTTCCCTGGATATTTATTCGGTGATGCAGAGTCATTCATATTCCCACCACAGAACTGTTAGAAAAGGCCGAGTGTCCTTTCAGCTAGTAGCATTTTGAGACCTGAATACTTTCATTAGAAAGGCCTTGAGAAATGCTATAGCGTTCTGCTCTCATCTTGTGATTTACCTTCAAAGTCCGGACTGCTTAGATCCCACACA
>JAOXJM010000001.1:87387729-87437016 GCA_026413425.1 Tringa solitaria
ACACAGCTAAGCATGGAACACCCACTGAGGAAATATCTAGGGACTGGTGCCTGGACCGGCCCCTGGAATTGGTCCCCAGTCAGTAGAGGCTGCTGTAACTACTCACAAGCAAAGAGGACAGGAATGTCCAGTGCTTTTATTTGAAAAGTGTTGGGCAGCGTGGTTTGCCTGTGGACAAAATTCCATTTTCTGAGCCCATCTAATCACAGACCTGCCTGATAACCCAGGTCACTGCTACAGGAGCTTGTGTTGGTCCTGCTGCTCCCTATACTGTAGAGGAATATAGAGCTAGAAAGGCCACTACCTCGATATAGGATTTGCGTCACAAACCAGCTTTCAACTGAGAAGGAAAGTTGTCAGATTCCTGGAGGAAAAGCCCTTACCTCAGCAGTTTCCAAACTTTTCTTCTTGATGCCCCATTTTCAGGGGCAGTGATCTTTCCTCCAAGATTACAGATTCTTGTGTTGGAGTCAAGACCCCTATTTTGGGATCTGCTGCCTTAGCTTCTTACACTGGGGGGGTCATCCCCAGTGATGCCAAAAAGTAAATCCCTTACTGGCTGCGTCATAAGCCGATCTGTTTAATCAAGTGGAAAGAAAAATTTTAGCTCCCGCCACTGCACAGCTAGAAGGGATACACAGTGGGTGGTCACTGTCGCCATACAGAGCACTGGCAGCACGACGTGGCACGGCAGCAGATGCAGTTCACTTTTTGTAACTTTCATGTTTCTGCAAGCAGTACCAGTCAGAAAATGATTGTACGTGGATTAGTGTTTTGGGTGAGAGAGAAACTTTTCTTGATAAAATGGCTAGAAGTCACCTGGTGAGGGGATCCTGTTCGCCCCACTGCCAAAAGACCACATCAGCTGTATTCAGGTGTTTCCTGACATGTTTATCTAGCCAACTCTGAAACACCTTCCATTGGCGGTATCTCTGCAACCCAAGGCAATATTTTCTGGTGCTTAAATGTCCTTACCACTAGGTCTCAGAGGTGACTTCTAATTTTAGCCTCCCTTTCTGCAATCTAAGCCCTACACTCCTTCTTGTGTTCACCATGGGTACGCAAAACAAACTGTTCTCATCTTTTTTTTTTTAAACCTTTAAATTTTTCAAAAACTGGTTTAATGTCTCCTCTTTTCATTTGTCTTCTCTAAAGTAAATGCCCCCAATGCATTCAAGTTCCCTTAGAAATGGTGCTTTCTCAACTTGTCTTTATTATTATTATTGCCTTCCTCAGGTCTTTCTCCAGCTAAGGCCACTATTTCCTTGGGGTTCATTCTCCCAACATGGACACAGTGCTCTGGCTGACTCCCACCAAAGCAGATTAGTTTCTTTGCTTTGCTTTTTCTGTGCTTCGTTAATTACACCCTTGTATACTTACATGGTATTTACTTTTCTCCTACTAGCAAGGCAATGCTGATTCATGTTTGTCTACTGTTGCCTTTTCTACTGTAATTCCCTTTTCTGCCAGGGTGCTAACTGCCTGGTTGTTCATCCTGTATCAGTGGAGGCTGTTATTCCTACCGAAGTGCAACACCTTGCACATGACCATATAGTACTTTATTCTCCTTTTTATCAGTTCATGTTGTAAATATTATGAGATCATTATTAATTCCATACGTGTCTTCCATGTGTACTCCTCCTCAGCTTGCTGTCATCTGCAAATTCAATAAACAGACCTTATCCTGGTCATTAATGAAAATATTGAATATCACCAGACTGTGAGCAGATCCCTGCAGAAACCCTGCTGGTTTATCCTTGCATTTTGACAGTGAACCATTGGTAACTACTTTCTGAGTACTGTTTTCCAACAGGGTTTGTAGCCATTGTATAGTGCATTCATCTAGACCATATTTTCTGAGCTTGCCTGTAGAAATGTCAGGAGAAAGGGTGTCAGAAAGCTTACTAAGGTCAAGATGTATGACTGAACTGCTGTTCTGCTGTCCACAAGACCTGTTACCTTTCAACTGAAGAAAATTAGATTGGTTTGACATGATTTTCCTTGACAAGTGCATGTTGCCTGTTACTCATCTCCTTGTTACCTTGCAGGTGCTTAAAAGTAGTCTGGTTATTTGTCCCAGTCGGCTCCTGGGAACCAAAGCTAAGTCTCTGCTTTATAATCCCCTCGTCCTCCCATTTTTCAATATATACGCCATGTTTGGCTACCTTTTATTTTTTTTCTGTGGAACCAGGTTTAGCTCCTTTATTTTCAAGCTGCTTGCAGGTGAAGGTTGAGGCAAAGCCATCAAAGCCAGGCATGCTTGATTGAATAACTTTGCACCCTAATAAGGTGATGGGGGTCGTATCACCACCCCCCCACCAGCACTGTGGCCTTGCCTCGCTTCTGGAGAAGCAATATTACAAATCTTGATCTAAAATGAGAGGTCTCGGGAGTTTACCTGCAGTGTAAATAAGATAAATCGTGCGTTGCTGGGTGTATTGGAGCAGTGGATGTACATAGAGAAGCCCTGTACTGGCCAAATCAGAAGTGTTGTAAACTGGTTAATCTGTGTTTACCCTTCAGCTCTGCATAGCACTGACCCAAGGAAGGACAAGGAAGAGAATCTGAATGGTATTTCAGTGCTGCTGTTTGGAGACAAAGTAGAACAGACAAGTACCTCCTGGTGCATGTGTGAAGAACTAACTGTGTCTGTAACTGGTGCAAGCCTTTTTGTGTAGCTATTTCTAGGCAAATAGGCTTTGACTGAGCCTTGGGGCTTTTTTGGAAGATTTAAAAATATCCAAGGAGGTACCTTTCACTTACATTCATGGGCTGTCTTAATTTTGCTTAAAAATGGCAAAGGCAAGACAATTCAGGGTAGATTAGAGAAATGGAAAAGCGAAAGACTGATAGAAGAGCTTGGAAGCAGAGAAGGGCATAGGAGAGAGGTATAGAGGGGAGAAATGTATGGAATGAGCGCAGGCAGAGATGCAGGTGAATGAAGTGAGGAAGAGAAGAAAAAAGGCCAGTGAAAGAAACTGAAAAAGCAGAAAGAGCGGAGGCAATTATGCATTGATGGATTTCAAGGTTTTCAAGGACTTAGTTTAAACAGAAGAGAGCACAGATGTTAGGATGGAGGGAAGGAATGAGAAAAGATGGGGAGCTTGCAGAGCATCAAAGTTACCTGGAAAATCTTTGTTTAGTGGCATAATATGTATGTTTCATGGGGTATTTGTGGCTGTGGCTCCTGTGCAAGTAGGGTGCTGCTCAGCATATATGATCATAATAAGGAGCAAGATGCAGCTTGCATGGAAAAGGTGACACTGTCTAGGCCATGAACGTAACCAGCATGTGTTCCTTTGGCAGAGCAGGAGGAGGCAGGTAACCCTTTAGCAGAGGTATTGCTTTTTAATTCCAGCATCTCGTGTGCTGACATCTTTCTAGACAAGAGCTAGCCAGCACCTCTGTGGACCAAAACAGTGTTTGTGTTGCCCTCAGGCCTATTTATAATGCGGACAACAAGCAAGAAGCTTGAGGACTCTGAGCTGTGTGAGGCTGGGACCATTGTACCAAGCTGGAAGGCAGCATGCTCTCGGCACTGAAACAGGGCAGTGTAAAGGCCCTCTCTGGCATTAAGGTGCAGTTGAGTTTATGACGGGACACAATCAATAGGAATAAAGCTGGCTGACAGATAAAGAGAGAGAATGGTTATCGTTGCAGTATGAAACCGTGTTGCATTGATTCATGACACTTGGGGATTAATCTGCCTTCAGGTACACCTGGCTTTTAGAAGTGGTCTATTTACACTTTCTTACAAGCTGAAATAGAGTCAAGTGAACTAGATTTTTCTCCAAGTTGAGTGATGTCCAGCTCTGGAGTTTGGATCAGCCAGCCAGCTGTAAGCTCCTGATTTCCACCCCTTGATACCTGTGAAGTTGCTGCTTCGTACCTTTTGGTAAGAGCTCATCACTTGCCCTTTTGAGTTATCAGTTCTGGTGGAATGGTGGAGTGATGGGGGAGGCACAACGACCCAAAATGTGGGGAGAAATCTGATTTAAACTGTGACACAGAGGGTGGGATTGTTTGCAAGTAAGATGTAATGGGAATTCATTCTGATGAGACCATCCCAGCAAGCATACAGCCAGGGAGGGCAGTTTGGAGGAGGAAGAGAAGAAGATGTAGAAGAAAGAAGGTGGGATCTTAGGGGAAGACGGGAAATCTGATGAGGTGAAATAGGACGGAGGTGTGCACTAAAAAATTGAAGAGCAAGATATTATTTTTGACGATTTTGTCCTAAGTGCTCTTAGTCATAGCTCTACATAAGCAAGTAGGAAAGAGAGTTGGGAGTGATAGAGGCCAAAAGTGTTTTCATTAAAGAAAGTGTATGGGCAGGAGCAGATTTTGCCTTGGGGGTCATTTGTTCTCTGCAGAGGCAGACACAGCGCTATGGACTCCCACGGTCCTGCCACTTGTGCTGCTGGAGACAGCCTGGTGCAAGCAGCCTGCTTGAAAGAGAGAGGTGAGGCAGAGCAACTGTGCTAGTGGAACCTTTTTCTCTCCTCTCACACTTCATTCTGGAGGACCTGGCCAGGCTGGTCCTGTCATTGTCATCAACAAAAATCAAGTGGGCACCTCATAGTTTAAATAGACATTTCCCTTCAGACTTGCTGGCGATAAGCAAATGGAGATAGGAAGCCACTTTTTGAGACCTGCAGAGCTAACACCATTATCCTGACTCCCAGAAAACACTGATTCTGCTCCTCTGAGAAAGGATGAAGCTGGTCCTCCAGGTAACTGACAGGCAGTGATGAAGTCTGATAGGAGTTTAGGAGGCTGCACCTAAGCCTGAACCAAGGGATTACTGTGCAGCTGCTCTGCCTTGCCCGGAGGAAGGTTAAGTTGCCTGGTGCGGGTTGTCACAGGCTGACGGTTTGACGTCGCCTGCTTATAGATCCCAGGACTTGGCCAGGCCCCACCACTTTAACTTTCACTCCTAGTAAATCACAAAATGAAATGGAGTTTTCTTCCAAGTGACAGGTAAATCTCGGCCACTCTCTGGCTGCTGTACCGGTATCGCTTAATTCTGTAATCCCTTTGCCCTCCATTCCTTGGTGCAGCGAGCGCACGCTGGGAAGCACTGGAGTGACAAGCGATTTCTTTGTGCCTGACACCTCAGCTGGGAGACTTGATTAAGTGAAAATATCTTTGCATTCATTTTTTTTTTCAGGTGCAAAGAATAAAATACACCTAAGGAATCAGCTGCGGCTGGGAAACATTACAGAGGTTCCCTGCTCTGCTGTCTGCACTCCTCTCAGGCCAGTGCCCTTGCTGTGTTACATTCACAGCTAGTTTTATAGGGAGATAAGGATTTGCCTTGCTATTTCCAACTTTGCTCTGACAGACTTCGAGAGGTTTTCTTCCAGGTCTAGTGTCTCTGCAGTATTCCTTACAGTGCTGCCCCCTGCCAGAATTAGAGATTTGGGTAATCCCGTCCGCTCACAAGGTGAGGGGGTGGCTCCTTCCACCCACTGGTGCCAGCCTGGGGAGCCAGAGCCGCTGGGAGCTTTCCCCATCAAGAAGGTCGTAGATCATTCCCTCAAGCATTTTTCACCCTGCCTTGAGTGACATTACTGCAGCTCTGGGGACGGTTATTAGTATTCAGTGGTACGCTTTTAAGCAAAACCTGAGAAAGGAATTAATCTGTCAATAGGAATGAATATACTGGACAGTGATTTATGCAGATCCTGTACTCAGAGCGACTGTGTTCGTTTCAACTGCATCTCTCAGTCTTGTTCCCAGAGCCAATACACAAACTTGCATTTAAAGTATCATTACAGCTGGCTGATCATTTGTTCAACACCTAGGTCCATGCAGGCACTGCTATACTCAGGAGTCAAAGCTGAGAAGAAATGCATGTGTCTGTCACTATTTACAAAGCTCAACCAGTAAGAGACACAGCCAGGGCAAAGGGCCCTTATTAGTTATCCAGGGCACATATACTGGGCTCTGCCATCCTGCTCATGTAGCACCCTTAGCATGTGTGTATAATTGCACAAGCAGTGTGCCTTATCACTGGATACATTTATGGAAAAGTACGTACAGCTGTGAAAATGTAGTGGTGCATCTATGGGAGAAGACTGTGTTCTTCCTTTGTGGCAAGCACAACTAGAAAATCCTGGCATCCAATACATGTATAGTTAAACACACAACAGAGAATTGTTCATTTGTGTGCACAGGGTCCTGAGAGCACACATTATGGTGACAGCCTGGTCTGGTTGGAAAAGCATGTTTGTGGGTCAGGAGACTTCTGCTTCATTTCTCAATGTCCTCCTTATTTGTTGTGACACCTTGTACAAGCCACTTCACAGTTCTGTATCTTTTTCCTCGTTTCTACACTGAAGGCAATGGCAGCGCTACCAATTCTAGAATTTTTTTTTCATATGTTTCAATGATAATTTGTGTTTTACCAGATGCTTCTGCTTCTGCAAATAAATCGTTCTCAATGATTTTTGGTTTTGGTGGCAGAGGGAGGCTTGAAAATATGGCTTGAATCTACCCTTGAGGCTTATATAATGACAAAAAAAGAAGGGGGGAAATTAACTTTTTTTATTGTTTGGAAATTCTTTCTAATTTCTAGAAAACTGATTAATGATGTTTGCATGGTTCAGGATTGTGAATTTTTATTGGAGTACTGACAGGATTATTCAGATTTGCAGGTGTAGGACACCGCATGTTGCTCTAGTGAAAGGTGTTACAGCTTCGTACCAGGAGGCTGTGACAGGGGTACACATACAGTAGTGCTCCCAGGTCCACAGTGAGGGCACACAGCTCAAAACCTATGAATGTATATGTATTCCCATAGAGAAAAGCACTTAGAAATTGAAAGGTTCAGGCACAAAATGCGTTCAAATAATCTGCCCATGAATTGGAATCACAAACAAGAGAGAAAGTACATTGAGACGTAGTTGCATGGTTGCATATGCTTTCAGGTGTGATCAGGGTTGGGAATAGAGGTGAAGCCCTCTAATTAAAAGAGCAACATCTCTCCATCTCATTGTATGCGAGTGTGAATTGCTCCCCCCGAGCCACAGGATCCCCTCCGACGTGCAGAGCAGCACCGTTGCAGTGGCAGCAGCGCTGCCAAGGCTCCTGATTGCGTTCCATGGTAGCTGGAGGGGGTTTGACAGGAAAGAAACAAAACAAAACAAAACCCAAACAAGGCTGAGCTGCTGAAGTCACGGTTCATTTCAGTTTCCATTATAAAACAAGAATGCAATGGAAAGGGGGCCACTCTATAATTGACATGATTTAAAATCTTGGGATAGGTGCAGCTCTGGTACTTTCCATTGCTTGCATGCTTGGTGTTGACAGTGCTGACTGTCCATGGCTACTGGGTCACAAACACTGTACATGTGTGCGACCATCCTTCCTGCTCCTTCCTCCTACCTTCCTCTCACTTTCTGTTACACAATGCAAGCCCACGCATTTGCCAACTGGAATCTTTTCCCACCCACTTCTCAGATGGGGAGAGGCTTCCGCTGTTACCCAGAGTTTCTCATCTCCCAGGCTGGCTGTATTCTGCAGCAAGCTTCTCTTAAAATTGAGATTATTACTGTTGTATATTTTATACATACACACACGCGCGCACATACACACATATATATGTTTTTATATATATATTCTTCAGTCTCCCTCTGCAGCTGAGAGACGCACCAGGGATTTATCTCTGTAATGAGAAAAGGGAGATAGGGAGAAGTAAGGGCATTTTTCTCTGACTTGGATTGTAAGTCATTTTGATATTCATTGTAAAAGATGCTTTTCAAATATTTAAATGTATGTGTGCTCACATATCAGTTCTTCAGGATGGATTGTATGTGACGTAATCGCTGGTTTATATCTCTTGTGCTCTGTGATGTTCTCCCGTAACCGTTCCTTTTGGTAACTTCATCTGGGAGAGATGGGAAGATGAGGAGCTGGAACTGGGATTACTTCCATAGGCCGCGCTCTCTCGTCATCTCTTTTTGGGTTGACTAAGGCTGGAGAAGAAACATGCTCACCCTTGGCTGGAGCTCTCACTTTTTTCCATCATTACTGTTTCTAGGGGGCAGAGTGGGCTTAAAGTAGCTGAGCCCTCTCAAAGAAAATGCTCTTAGATTCCTCATGCAAAAGGCCGAGGAGGGATTTTGCTTGATAATTAGCTCAATGTTCTTGGTAATTAGCTCAAACAAAGGGCATTTTGGCTGAGGCAGGGGAAGTGTACAAATTTAGAGGTATCAGTGATACCTGTCCAGGTTTACCCCGGCGTGAAAATCTCTTCTTGTGACTTGTGGGGACGGGAGAGAGGGAAGGGGTGGGAACACTTGCTCCATCTTTGCACGGCTGGGGCTTGGGGCTGGCCGTGGCGCGGGCAAACTCTTCCTCCCCCTTCGTCCTTGGAAGGTCTGCTCCCTGTCAGGTGTGCCATCCCGCCATCTGCTCCCAGCACCGAGCAGCTGGTACGATAGCCGCAAACGCTGGCAGGAGCGGCCTTCCAGCCGCGTGAATGACAGCACGCGCCGCTGCTTCCTTGGCACGGAGAGCAGCGCTTGTAGCTGGGAATTAGAGGCTTGTAAACCTGCCGGCTGGAAGGTGGGGGGAACAGCCCTCGGCGGCGCTCCCGAGGCGTGGGAATCTGCCTGAGCTCCCGCCGACGCTGTTGCACCTGCACGAGTCCCAGCCGTAAGTCCGGAGGTGGTGAGGGTACTCCCTCCTCCCTCATTTGAGTGGAGGGGGAAGTGGTCCCAGCTGCAAGTGGCGGGGCAGCCCTGCTCTTCCCCAGGATGCTGCTCTGCCTGAGGCATGGTCACAAGGAAGAGAGGAGTTGGGGGCCAAGCCAGAGAGGGAGGGAATTGTTTCCAAACATCAGCTCTCCTTGTCTTACAGGAGAGGAACAGAAAGAGCACGTGGAGCACAGAGGGGTGTGGGGTGGGAGGAAGGAGGAGAGGTTTGGTGGAAGGGTCCCAGCTGCCTTGTGCAACTGCTTTCAAGACAGCAAGTGCGTGCTGCTCTGTGACCTGTAGGGCTTGGGAAGTCACTGACTCACTCTTGGAGCCACCGAACTCAAACGGCTCAAGAAAACAGTACTGGAGCCCAGCAGGGAGCAGAAGGAAAGGGAGGGTGCAGCCCTTCTGCACCAACCAAAGAGAGACAAAGAAGTTTCCTGTCTCCAAAAAGAAGCATTTTTCTCCAGGAACCCTGAATACTTAGGGCCATCAGGAAGCACCGTCAAATTATTTAGATTCTTTAAAGAGGAACTTACAGCAAGGTGTGTGAGTGCGGTTCACTGTCAAGGCTCTGGGAATGGCTCAGCTATCTGTCTGCTCTTAAAACACCTCCCTAGAGCAATTGTTTAAAACCAGGAGTTTTTCTAATGTTCCATAGCAATATACTAAATGCAGAACAAGACTAAGGAATGTTATCTGGAGTTTGAGTTCTGGCTGGTATGATGAAAATAGGCTGTAAATTTAATATTTTGGTGTATGTTGTGACCTCTCTATGTCTGGGAACCACAAATGTGAAAGCTGGATCAATGTATCAAATGATGTGCTATAGAATTGCAGAAGTGTTTGCATGTAGACTTCACCCTCATCCTGAAGGTTTCTGGGAGTTCCTCTCTTAGCTGGAGAGTTGTAACTTGTCCTGTGATCTGTGTGTACCAATCCTTAAGCCTTGTGCATTCTGTGAACAAGAATGCTTGGATGAATTACTCTAATTTTATGCCATGGCCAAAACAAACTGTAGGTTATATTCTTTGTTCTGGTGTTGGAAAGCCACTGTTCTTTTTCTGGTTTCCTGTCCCTCAGGCACAATCACCAATGGGCATCGAAGTGGTGTAAACCTCCTCCTCTTTGTAAGCAGTTAGTTACTGCACCAAAGAGAGCTGGCACTGCTCGGAAAGGGTGAGAGGCCTGAGCTTCAAATTCCTGTTGCAGAAGAGGAATTGGATCTTGAGAGCTGCAGATCCTATACGAAGAGTCCGACTACTCAACTTTTTTGTCCCTTTATGTCCAAAAATTTCATTGTGGGAATGCTCCTGTTGAAAGTTCAGGGAAAGCTGATAACAATGAAAAATTTTGGCTTTTTTGTACAAGTTGGCATGTTCCCATTCAGTGTTTCATGTAGTCACTCCCAAGCACTTTTGAGACTTAAATCTACGCTCTTCCTGCTTTTGAGCTCTGTTCAAAAGCCCCTTTGAAGGTCAAAGCTGGAACTCTGGCCCTCGCTAATCCCTCCCAGTTGGTCCTCTGTGCTATGAGAGCACCTTGCAAATGCAGCTGAAAAGGTATGGAATAAGTTCTTTGCCCTCTTCGAAGAGAGGGCTTCAGTTTCCAGAGTTGGGAGCTGCTCTTGTGCCTTAGCCGTACTACTGCTCATCAGTGCAGATGATCTGAAAGGATTGACAAATAGATTAATACCTGGCAGCTATGGCTCAAACTAGGTACCTCTGAGTGGGCAATCATTTATCACTAAATTACTTTCTCTAAGCTAGGTAATTTCTGATCAACATGCACAAAAACAAAGCCACAGCAGTGATGTGATGTTAACCAGAGGCCATTCCTATTCCCTGGGCTGGTGCGGCAATGAATGCCGAGAGAATTGTCACATGAAAGGTTTATGAAGCTTAATGAAAAGTGACATTGCAGGGTGCTGGGGAGGGAGGGGTCCACAAGGCTAGGTCTAGTTTGTCCAGTAACGAGTGCCACATGTGGAGAAGATGTATGACTGGAATAATTGCCACTCAAGAGCGAATGGTACTGGCAGAACTAGCGCTGGGACAGGGTGGGAGAGCGTTGGCTACAGAACAGGGACTAAAGCGCACAAACTGTGTGGTAGCTTTGCTTTTATGGAAACAGAGCTAGCCCCAGACCATGAGTTTTTAGTGTAAAAAGGGTGATGAGAGGTGAAGCGTACCTGAAGCAGAACCACAGACCATGATACGATTAGAACAGTCGGCTGCTTAAAGCTCAGGACAGGGATTCAAATCCAAAAGTTTTGGCATGGCATGACTTTATGTCATTTCTGTGTCCGTAGCGGACCAAACTAAGAGCCCGGTCCAAGCCTTGTCAAAATCTGGGGCATTCAGCTCTGACATGATAACTCCTGAAGAAGAATGTCTTTTGCATTTAATGAATTTTAAATGTGCTGCATGCCTTCAGGGATCTTTAAAATTCAGAGGAGTTAGAAGAAGCTACTCACCTCATGGAATAGGGCCTGGTGGAAAGGAGGAGCAAGGGCATTTCTGCATGTGGAGGGAAGTCATGGCCAAGTTCTTATAGGGTACCTTGGCTAAAGCCATGCCAAGTGCTTTCGATGAGACACGTTTGTAGTGTATCTCTCTGGCCATGCAAGGTTAATTTTATCGTGCCTCATAGGGATTCTGTAATTGATGTGCATGCATACTTTTAGGCTGTGCATGAGTGTCAATGCAAAGTAAGTTGCTCCCCATTAACCTGCTGAGCTTTCCCTCTCCCTTTTTGCACCTCGGGAATTGCTAGCCAAGGCACCCCAAGCATGTCAGCAGATGCCTTTTCCCTGGTGCTCCATACCCTTTCCAGTATTCCCCAACTAATACCTGGGAAGAGAGGAGCCGCAGAGATCTGTAAGGTTTGTTTCTTGACAAATGTCCCATTTTCACAGGCAGTTGAACTGAACTGCAGCTTGTGCTCCGTTCAAACATGTCAATAAACATTATTGCAAAGACGTACAAGCAATAATGGGAATGTATAAAACTCACCTTTATTGCTTCTTGCCGTGAATTTACACGCTGCTCTAAACAGCTTTTACTTCTCCAGGGGAAAGCCTTGGGATGTTGCCTTACTGGCATGCTGATTTCCCCAGTTAGTACCAGCCACCTTGCTGCATTCTCTTGTCTCCCCACCACCAGCGCTGGGGCCGGGAACGCTGCAGTGGAGGTACGAACACATGACTGAAGTTGCAGTCAGGCTCAGTTAAAAAGCTGAAGAGGTGAAGTTGCCATTCTCCGGGATAAGTTGCTGTGTATGTTATTGCCCGTCCTTTGCTTGATCACACAATGCCAGGAAGTAAATTACATCCGACAGTGCAGTGGAAGGGAACAGCTCAATTCCCCTCTAGCTGTAGCTTCACAAGTGTGGCCGTTGCATTTCTACATGTAGGGGTGGAGGCTGCTCGCTGCACTCCTGCAACGCTTTCACTGGTGCCAGTTAAGGTATTATGTGAACAAGGCACAGTCGAGCTCTTCATCAGTGGTTCATCACTGCTTTTCCTGTAGCGAGAGGTGCTCAGCAGTACTCTTTTAGCGTAAAAGCTTCTTGGAGAACACAGGGATAAAACCCTTTTTGCCCTACCATTGCCTGCCTCGCCCAGGAGCACGGTTATTCTCTGCTTCCCGGGCACCTGCCCAGCTCTCCCAGCTTTGTGCCAGCAGGCGGGCTGTTAGCTCGGCACCGGCTGCTGCTCGTGGAGCTCTCGCCATGCTCCATTGCCCCTGGCACCGATGCTCACATGGGACAACCTCACGGATGGGCTTTACCCGTGCTTCCCGGCGGCTTGCTGTCGTGCAGGGCTGGCTCTGCCTGCCAGCAGGCAGGGCCTTAGTGTTTTAGTAGCCTTAGCTCTCTGATTGCTGCTGCCCTCCTGCTTTCCCTGGTGCTGCACTGCCCACCTACCCACTTTTGATGCCTGGAGGCACTTGTGGGCTGGCCTGACTCTCTGATGGCACCCCTGCCTTCCTGTGCCCCAGGCCCAGGCCATCACAGGGGTTTTGGACAACCGATCTCCTGCAACAGGGTCTGAAATTCAGATCCTCAGCCTCTTCCTTCTCAGCCAAGAGCCCACTGTAGCTTGGAGCAACAAGGGTGAGCTTTGAGGCTGGCCTTGATGTAGCAACCGGGCCTCCTCGACTTATCGATGGTGTCTGGCAAACTTGATGCCTTGTCCTTCCCAGTCCATCTCTGAGCTAGCAGTGGTGTTCCTGACTCACTCCTTTTTTGTCTCCCTTCCCACACCCAAGATACAACATTTTTTTGGTAGGGAGGATGTGGGTGCCTCTAAGAGGTCAGCATGTAGTATCAGTCCAGGCTGTAAGGCACAGGAAGGACTGAGGGAAAGCTGCAGAGCTCCGATGAGGAGGTGTATCTCTGAGGATACACCTTGCAGTTTTAATCCTAGGGCATCTTTGCCCAGGCATAGGTAGTAAGATGGCAGTAGTCATTTCAATTGTCCTTGAGGAGCCAGGAGTAAGGCATGGTGGGCTGAGCTGCGTGGTTGCATTTTCTATGGCCTGCCAGTCCATTCCATAAGTATTCTTGATTTCATTCCTCCTAAAACCACTTTTGCCTGCCTGTGGCTCCAGAAGTTTGTGCTTATTATAGCCTGAGGAGAGAGCTCTCCACTTGGCTGCCCTCACCTCTGCCTGCCACATGGGAAGGTGGTGTGAGATGTTATTGGGGCCCATGCCACCTCCTCAGCTAAGGAGAGAAGTTTTTGGGTAGGGGAGAGAAAGAAGGAGCCAGCAGTTCTTGGTGAAGAGAAGAGAGCTCAGTCCTCTGGGCTGTTTGCTTTCTGTCTTCGCTCCGGATTGGAACAGCACACTCCTCAACTGGCCTCTTGTTGGTGGGAGAAGCCAAGCTGAGGTTCTTAGGGCCAGGAACAGCTGCAGTGGGGGGCTCAGAGTGGAGGCTCTGCAGGCTTAGGAGGATAGGACTGCATGCACACCTGAGGGTGCCTGGTGCAGTCCCTGCAGCAGGGTCCAAATCACTTCAGCCCAGTAATTTGAGGACAGCGGATACTGTTATAATATTCTTATATTTTATATGAGCAATAGGCAAGGAAGATTAAAGTATTCAAAACCAGGCAAGTAACAACAGAAAGTTTGTTCTTGGTTTGGAGAGTTTTTTTTATTTTTAAACCTGAGGTCATAACTGTTTGTACTTGCACAAGCCCAGTAGGCTGACTGTTTTCCAGTGATTCCCAGCATCTTGAGTTTCAGGCCGTCTGGGCGCAACTTAGAGGAGTTACGAAGTTGCTGCATTGACCCAGACAATGCATGTAGGAAGTGTGAAAATGTTGTTATCTCCGATTTCATGAGGACTAGCTCTGTCTCAGTCTCCTGATGATCGCATGGTGAGTTTTCTCCTAATCACAAGAAAATCCTTGAGAGTAGGTATGACGGCTAATAGAGGGAAGGCAACAGTTGAAGAAGATTGCATCCAGTGGATGCAGCTCCTAAAAAATTGTCAAAGTAGGTGCAAAGTAACTGACTTGACCCTTGCACTTTCTGGTACTAGGAAAGAGATCACAATCAGAAAGCAGGATGGGACATGAAGCTCCTATTTTCATGTCTTCAAAAACTTTGGGTTCTTAAAGCGTTGTCAGATTAAAGCCAGTTCCTGTGACAGCTGGGAGTGGGCTGACACTTCTTTGCTAGTTGAAATCACACCATCCATATAAAAAAGGGTAAGAAATTTCTCCTTCCACAAGCAAATAGATTGGCTTTTGTTCCCATCAGCACTGTAGCTTGAAGTCTGGAAGATACTGAGAGAAGAGCTTGGAAGTGTGAGACGTTTTCATGTTCATGGCATGGTAGATATTTAAACATGGGTCTCTGCCCTTTCCTCCTCTGCATTTTTGACCCATGTTACTTGGAGTGGGAGAAATAGGAAGTAAGTGTTACTTCTTTCTCTTAAAATGGATGTACAAGTGATCATGATAGTCAAATAAGCAACTGCAGGGTTAAGATATCTCACACTGTCAAAAACTAGCCAACTCTGCTTTGTTGCAGCTGATGGCACTGCTAGTGCACTGCCCTGGGACTTACCTTCCAATGGTTGTGTTAAAAATGACTCAATTTGGTATATATGCAGTGAGAAGTTCATTGTGTTAATAATATACTGTGTACCCCTGGAAAGGTATCCATTTGATAGAATCCAGCACTTGCCTAATGAACAAGTTGGGAAGGAGTGGAGGCACAGGCAGAGCTAGATATGGGGGCTGGGGAGGGTATTTGAAGAAGGGTGTAAGGACACTTGTTATAAAAGAGAACAGGTTTTGTCAAGGTAAAGAGAAGAGAGCTCAGAAAGAAAAAATGAGGAAGATATGTTGAAAGCAGAGAAGGAGGAAAAGGCAATGAGAGCGCAAGACCAAAGATGGAGGCTGGAGTAGAGGAAGAGCTTTATCTTAGGAGAGGGAAGGAGAAGATAACTGTATATGGAAGAAAAAAGCCAGACATCTGAGCAACGAGCTCATGAAAAAGACAGGATCAGTACCTGCAAAGGATTTCAGAGAGTCGCAGGAGATGAATTAAACATGGCCCCAAAGGGACCAGAGTCCCTGAGCAGCATAGAAAAATGAGTCTGCGAAGGAATTCCCGAGCTACCAGTGGAAGTGGTGGCCAGACTCTAAGTTCCCCATGTGCAGGCATCTTGTCTTTGCATTTGTCTGTAAAGTGCTCTGCACATCTGTGCTACTGCCGTATGAACGAACTAGGCAGAGAAAAGGAAAAAGTAGGGAAGGTAGGAATTAAAGAATACACATACATAAGAGCAAGAAATGCATTTTTTTTTAATGGCCGAATTCTTTTATGGGGAAAACACCAGTGCCTTGCTATCAGATTGGCTGGGTTTTATTCCTGGCTCTGCTACAGACTGACTTTATGACCCCATGGAAGTACCTTCACCTCTCTGACACTGTCTTTTTTTTTTTTCGCTTGTGCTGTGGGATAATGATAAAAACATGCTCCAAATACAGGTGAGGAGGTTAAATATTCACAGCCCTCCTCCCCCATCAGGTTGCTGTTAATATTATCATCATCTTTTACAGGTGAAACAGTGACATGTCCATGCAAAAAACAAGCAGAGAAGCAAGAGGCTGCACTCTCAGCACCTTCCCTCTCCCCTCTTGCCATTAGACTGAGGGTCTCCACACCCTGACACTGCCTGGAGGGCAGCAGTGCTGAGGGCGAGAAGGAGTGTAGCCCACCAAGGCTGTCTGCAGAGCTGTCTTACTCAGCTAAAGCTGCTGACAGCTATACTGCTATTTATTTATTTGGCTGCCGAGGACAGAAACAGCAGGAGATAATCATAAGAAAATCATAAAAAAGAGGGAAAACCAGCAGATAATATTCTGCAGAGGGATTTAACGGGGTGAAAAATTGTCTCTTGCCGAACTGTCTATGACACTAAACACTGTCTTTGAGATCTTCACTCTTCCTCCTCAACAGAGGTTTAAGGAAAGCGACAGGCAAGGCTCTGAGCCAGTATCTGGGGGTTTTGAAAATATGACAGGTAGGAGCCTGGGTTTTCCTCATCAGCATCTTTCAGTGGCATGGATGCAATCAGTCATTCTGGCTGTTTCACTCTGAGCAGGACCATCCCCTTCTCCTGCCACAAAGAGTTGAGGGGAGGACACTTGGGAAATGCCACTCTACATCCTATACCCCAGTCTTTCAATTGAGATTAATTTTTCTCTGTGCGGCAAGAGCATGGTCAAATAGCTGTAAAGGCTGCAGGCAGCTTCCTGTTGCTTTAGGAGGCAGGAGTTTCAAAACTAATTCTGAGCTTCCTGTGCCAATATGGCATCAGGAGGGTTGGACCTGCTTGAACAGAGGTGATGGCTGAGGTTTAATTCAAACTGGGCAGATCCCTCCGTCTGAAGCTGTCTTTGACAGATTCCCCCTGTCATGCTGAAAGCTCCCTCTGGCAGTCAAAGGAGTTCAGGCTTGGGAAGGGCTCCTGTGCTGCTGTTGTGCTATTGTGGTGTCACAGCATGATATGAACTTCATGGTTTTGTGAGGTGTAAGGATAGGGTAGGACAGCTGTTTGGGCTAAGACAGGAAGGGTCCAACTCATTCTCTAGGGTAGACTCTGTCATGTGAGGCAGAGCTGCTTTTAGAAGAAAACAAAAAATCCACCTTTTTGTTCTACTTCCTAGTACAGGAATGGGGAAAGGTAGTTAGGCTGTCAGACTTGGAAAATCTGTGTTTGATTCTCATCACTGCTAGAGGCTCAAGTTTGAATTTGAGGAATTAATTGAATCTTGTTTCCCTCTTTCAAATGGGCACAGTTGTTCTTCCTAGCTTCCCAGGAAGGCTGGTGAGTAGAAATTCACATGCAAGGTGCCCAGATAGGATGTTGCTGATGGAGGTCTTGTAAATGTCTGGTTAGAGCTCCTGGGGAATAACAACAGATGGATAAGCTCTCTGAGCTCCCATCTGACTGTTCCCTCTCTTTACAAGATTGTTTCTTACACACTGTTACTCCCTGTATATGTCCAAGGCAGTGAGATTTCTCATAATAACCTTAATTGATCTTGCCGGAGTAGAGGAGGAGATCACATATTGAGATTTCTCTTAATAACCTTAATTGATCTTGCCAGAGTAGAGGAGGAGATCACACATTGTGCCTCAGTCCTGAACTAATTTACTCTCTCTCTTACTCTCTAGTTCTCACCCATCGAGGTTTCTCCAAGGAAAACCTTATGTAATGCAAAGCAGCTACTACTAAGGCAGTCAAGCGATGAGGGGAAGATAGAAGTCATAGAATGCTTCAGGTTGGAAGGCACCTTAAAGATCATCTATATCCAACCTCCCTGCCATGCGCAGTGACACCTTCCAGTTGCTCAAAGCCCCATCCAGCCTGTCCTTGAACACTGCCAGGGATGGGGCAGCCACAAATTCTCTGGGCAACCTGTTCTGATGCCTCACCACCCTCACAGCAAAGAATTTCTTCCCAGTATCTAATGTAAATCTCCCCTCTTTGAGTTGAAGACCATTATCTTTTGTCCTATTGCTCCACTCCCTGATGAAAAGTCCCTCCCCATCTCCTGTAAGCCCCCTTCAGGTACTGGAAGTCTACTATAAGGTCTTCTCAGAGCCTTCTCTTCTCCAGGCTGAATAACCCCAAGTCACTCAGCCTGTCTTCATAGGAGAGATACTCCGTCCCTCTGATTATCTTCATGGCCCTCCTCTGGACCCGTTCCAACAGGTCCATGTCCTTCCTGTGCGGAAGATATTAACCTGGAAGGAAGTTAGCACGTTTGCCGCTATTCAGCTGGTTGAGTATGGTGTATCTGTTCCTCAGCACAATTTTCTTGCAGTATAGTTAATGTAGTGCAGATTTCTATGTCTCTTTGTGGAAGAGCTGTGGTTAAATTTAAACAAAGATCTGCTTTTCCCACCAGGGGTTAAAGTACTCCACTGGAATCTACACCTCTAAAGCAGCACTTTAATCAAAGCACGAGTGTAAAGGCACTTTATGCCATGGGGATGCAGGGAGATGTAGTAGCACAGCAACTCCCGACTTCCCCATGCCTGTGAATAGGGAAGGGAAGGCATCTGTACAATTTTCAAGGGTTTGGCAAATACAAAAAGGGCTTAGAGAAATCCCGTGGTCCTTATAGTCCTGCCGGAGTCTGGCATCAGACTCTCAGACAGCCATCAGGTGCAAGGGCCCTGTCCTGTCTTGGACAAGTCAGTTCACTAGATTGCAGGCAAAAAGGCTTAGTGGCACAGACTAAACATGCCCTTATGAAGTAGGTTTGAACTCTGAGGTCTTGATCTTCCAGCCATTAGACTGGACCCATAAGTGTGCCATATGTGTGGCAGGAAGAACGTCATAAAGCAGTGCATTTCCAAAAAGAAGTCAGTTCACAGTTCCCCACTAAAGCACATGAGGTCTGTTGAATGTCCATCCTGCCCAAAAACGCTGAGCTGTTTGTAATGCATATTTTTTTTGTAAAGACAGAAACGGTTCTCTCAGAGATAATTGCTCTGTAAAAGAATATAATTGAGGATATAACTGAAAGTGTTTCTTCTCATGCCTATGGCGACTCAGTTCATTGTGGTATCTTTGATCAAGAAATTCAGTGACAAATCTATGCAGCAAAATGATGTCCTTTCCCTGAGATATTTTGCATGTGATGTGCAGCATCTCCAAACCCTGTATGCGCCAATACTCAAACAAGCAATTCTAAGCTTCCTCTCAGCCAACTGTGCTGCCTCTAGACAGTTTTTGGGGAAGCACAGAAAAATCTTTTCTGTTCAAAAATCCTCAAGTGTTGACCAGCAGGAGGTCTGCTGCTGATAGACTCTCTTGGCAATGAAAGAGATCATAAATTACCCCAAATGACCTGCATTTCAGAAACATTATTTTCAGTATTAAAGAAGAGAGGCCAGATCAGGACAATAAGATCCCAGGAAGTCCTCAGGGAAACTTTCAGACATGCTGCTGCCAAACCCACTCGAAGTTGCCAGTGTGAGCTGTTGTTGCTGGGAAGCCTTGTTCTGGCCACTCTTTGTACCCCAGTCATGCTCTGGTACTGCTATTTACAGAGACAAACAGAAAAGGATGGGGCAACGCAGCAGGCTTGGGAACAGTAGCCATTTACAGGGAAACAGCAGCATTAGGATCAGGAAGTGTAATGCCACCCCACGCCTGCTTTCCCAATAGGCTTCTCCAACAAGTGCCTCTGTCCTGCCATTGGCACACAGGTACAGCGTCACAGAATCACAGAATCACCTAGGTTGGAAGGGACCTTTTAAGATCATCTAGTTCAACCAATTAAAAAAAAAACAAACAAACAAAAAAAACCACCAAAGGTATGCTTAGTTTCCTGTTGCCTGTTTCTCTTCCCCACCACTTGCTGACCTGCTTGTGGGACTCAGCTGGAGGGAACTCATGAGCATCTTGGGCAGGGCAGTTGTGTGATGTGCATGTTTGCAGCAGACCACAAGGTGCAGGCATTGGGAATGGCTGAGGACCACAAATCAAGTGCAACAAAAGCAATGGCAGCAAGCTACAGCAGTAATTGGAAGGGCTTATCACTTTCCACTTTATTTCCATGTGGGAGGGTAAATATCAGTTGCCACTGACAGGGCTTCCATTTTGATTTTAACCAAATGAAAATGAATACTTTTTAATGGAGAATTTTCTTGACCGGGTTAACAACCTCCTCCTACTTCCCTGCTCTCAGCACTGAACTGTCACCCATTAGTCCCTTCATCTCTGTCCCACCCCCATCATCAGTGTGACCCACGTTATCAAACAGCTATTGTGAGGGTCTGGTTCACAGTCACTCAATGTCCAAGCAGTCTGAGCATCTGCAGCTCCTGCTATGTCAGGGTTTCAAACTGCCACTTCCGTCTCCCAAAACCCAGCATCAGTGCAAGGCACCACGAGTTGCGAGCCACTTCAGGAAACTGCATTAATGGTGATTCATCCATGTTTACACAGAGATGCTCTGACAGTGCTAGCAAAAAAATATAGATCTCCTGGCTCTCCACTGCACGGATTCATTTTTTGCCTATACCATTTGGCTTTTTATCTGTAACATGTATATAGTGAGTATGGCAGCGATAGTCAAGAGGACAAGGATTTCCTCATTAAGGGGCAGAAGGCAGAAAGGAGGCAGGATCCAGCATGCCTGTGAATTTTCAGAGCCATCAAGCCCATTTTGGGATGGAGGAACAGCAGGTTTGAGTTTGTCAGTAAGGCTGTAGCAGGGATCAGGGGCTGCCCTTGGTGGCCTGTCACTGGTGACTGATTCTTGCTTTCTCTCACCTGTGTCCCAAACTTCATCTCTCACGGCCAATGCCTTCCCCTCTCTATATTCCCTTCACACACCAGCACTCAGGCAGCAAGCAGAGAGGCAGAGAGTGAGCGTGAGAGCTGGCAGGGAGTCAATATATTTCAGTGTTTTATTACTATGGAGCTGAAGTAGCATTTAGTTGGTTAGGCTCCGCACAGAGTGAGCAGTCTAAAGTGACTCAGATATCGGGGCCAACGATTAAAGGCACAACAAAAAATCCATGGATTAATTAGCAGGTCAATGGTGTTTGAGTAGTTATTGCTAAATTACAAGGTTTGCATGTAAGAGACAGGATTGATCACTGGTGTCTGGTGGCTTCTCTGGCTGCGTGTTAGAGATGTGGGTCAGTTCCCACTGATGACGTGACTGCAAAGGGGGTCAAGAAAGCTAGGGGAAGGGGCTGCCTGGGGTTTGTCACCCCCCCCTTGCACAAGGATACACTTTTTGCCTGTTTAACAGAGGTTGAGAATTAATTGATACCATTTGCCAGGCAGCTTGGCTCCTGCCACAGCTCAGTGAAGCCTTGGGGGGCTGAAAAAGGTGTGGGAGAGTGGGGCAGACCCAGGGAGTGGGATGGATGATATGGTGGGCATCCATAGAAGTGTTCCCTCTCAGCACCAGGGGAAAAGGGTCTGTCTGGAGTGAAAGTGTATCAAGGTCAAAGACAGGGTTTTGAACAAAAGCTGAAAGAACTTCAAGACATGCACACACACCCCCATTGCAAAATACTGGAACATTTTGTAGAAGAAGGTATATATACACAGACTGCTTGTTTCCACAGTGGGACACGCAAAAGATTTGGGAGCAGAGAAATGCAAGCAGCTCCCTTCCAGCAAGAATCACCTTGGGAAACAATCTCTTACCCTTTTGGGGGTACAGGACAGTTTGGGGAAGGGGCATAGAAACAGTCTTTCCTAGTGTGGGGCTGAAGGGAAAATACTGTTTGCCCACCACCATTAGCAGGTCTTGCAGTGATGACAGCTGGGGTGGATCAGAAAAAATTACCCCTGAGGTCTGCCACGTAAATGCAAAGCAGGCAGTGACGGGGGAGAGAAGAAAGAGAAAAGGAAAAGGATGCAGCCTGATGGATATGGTACTCGGGGACTCCGTGCTCCCCGTGTTGGGAGCTCACCAGATTGCACTAATGTGCATAATAATCAAGCTGTCAGAGCCCTCGCTCCTGCTCAGCTCGGAGGCAGGCAGCGCTGAGAACATTTTATCTCATTTCCAAATGACTTTTTATGCCCAGTAAAATGCTGTTTTCATATCAATTAATAATTCAGCTAATAACACAATTAAGGAATCTGCCTTTTGCTGGGAGCCATTTGGAGGAGATGGCAGGGGAGGGGCAGGCATGGCACTAGGGAGGCTTGGGGCTGATGCTACGCTGCACTTGTGGGTCGCTGTTCCTGCATGGAGTTATCCTGTAATTACATGTGCACATCAGGGAAGCCAAGAGTTACAGGTCCTGTGTCTCTCCATATGACAGAAGCACTACGTATCAGCTGGCAAATCACTTAACCTCTCTTTGAGCTGAAGTTTTCCTCAGAAAAGTAAGGTTTGTGCTACTTTTGTAGTGTTCTGCAAAGGGAATGGTATCGCTAAATGTTATGGTGCTGCTGTCACACAGACCAGGTCCTACTTATGCAAAGATATGTGCCATGCTGGGGCTTTGCAGAAACAAAATACCAGGGCTTAGTGGGTCAGCTGGGATTTACTGTCTCCTGCGTACCAGTAGAAATCTTGGTGCATTCAGAGCCAGCTATTTTTATCCCGATTATAAGAGTCCGAGGATGAGGCCTACTCTGTAGATCATATATTGGTTGAGAGTATGATTATGATTAATTTGAAAGTGATACAATTATACAGGTGCAAATCTCGCTATGAGCAAACCAATCTCTTTGCAAATGTGCCGTGAATGTATATTAATCTATTTCTTTCTTTCCCCATATTGTGCAATCCTGGCTGCATCTCCTCTAGGGGATTCTGTGATAGTAGCTATATTCCATTACAGTTCAAATAATGCAGCCTGTGGTGGTAGGCAAAGCTTGTGTAGGATATTTAAGTGCTGCTCTATGCTATCCAGGACTGCTCGAATTGAGCAGGAGTAAATGCAACACACAGTTTCTGAATGTGAAAATGCTGATTTGACTTTGTTAAAAACTAAGCTAGAGGGGAGGCTCTTCCTTTCTCGGGACCTGAGTGTGTGTGTAGTTGCTTTACCCCCTTCTCTGGAAATTTGAGTTACCTTTCAGAGGCAGGTGAACTCTTGAGAATAAATAAGCAATCTTTATTTAGTTATTTATTGCTTGCGGAGATTGAGTCCTGGTTGATTGATTGCTGGCCTTGGCTCCAGACCTATAAATCAGCGTTCAAGAAAGTAGCACATGTGGTCCAAAAGAAAGGCCTAGTACTGCTCAGACATGCTTAGCTTCCTCTCTTCCTAACTAACAGCCCCCCCTGTTATGTCCTCTCTCTGGTTTATTCAGCTCTTTGTGAGATGGTCACATCTTTTTTTATGTCCGTGTTGTATAGCACAGGAAGATGCCATGTCTTCATGAAAACCTTGAAATGCAGGAATGGCAGGTACCTCAAGAGATCGTCTGCTCCCTTTTTCCATCCCGTGGCAGAGCCTACTTTACCTAAACCAAGATTATCAAGGCCTTTCATTGCAGCCGTAGTTCAGATAATACGTGACAGAATGACCCCATCCATCCCTTCCTCACCAAGGAGATCCTTTCCTTTCCTGCAGCAGTTTTTCAGTAGACTGCAAGACCTTCTGTGCCTGTGCCCTGCTGTTCGCAGTCAGAATAATTTGTGCCCTTCCATGTGGTTAATGTTGTTGTGGAGCCTCTTTCTCTCTTCTTTTTTTTTTTTTTTCTTCTTTTTAAATAGAACAAGATGTTGATGAAAACACCTGCTCAGTTTTGCTTTTCTTAATGAATAATCTGTATAACATTAAATGGCACCGCAGACCAATTACAGCAGGGGAGACAGTGGCCATGTGCTAAGAGAGCTATCATAGATCACTCCTGTTTCTGAACATGTCAGGAATCTCCTAACGAGGTGCCAGGATGTGGGAAGCACCTGGGAAATAAAGATAAGCAGCATCTGTATGTTTCAGGGAAATCCACTAACTGTATTTTCTCTCTCTCATCTTCTATTCTAGGTAAGTGAAGCTTTGATTTTCCTATGCAAAAAGAACCAGTTGACTGGGCCATGGTGATCCAGAAGGTGATGTGTTTGTTGCTTCAAAGGCCACAGCGAGGGGTGTCCAGTCTCTGGTGTTCATTGCTCCCCTGTTTGTTCGTAAGTCTTTCCTAGAAAAACTTGTTGAAAAAAACAGTTGTCTTGTGACCGCATGATGCAGCGATCGGGATGATTAACCTGCATTGCTTTATATCCTCTCAGTAAGTCATTACCTGTGTCAGGGTTCTTATAGCATACATATGCATATTGTTGTCCTGGGCTAATGGAATGTCATCTGCGATCAAAAGCATGTATAATCCTTTTTTGTCACGTCTCCCCTCCCCCAGGTGAGTTTATAATGAGATCATTGAGCACTACCACTGCATCCGTTCTTTAGCTCGGGTGCCAAGAAGGCCATGCCAGTCTTGGAACAGGCACTGGTGCAATTTCTGTCTTCTGGTGACTGTAGTGCTCCCCTGTACAGCCACAGTGCATGGTGTGTGGGAACAGCAGCCTCAAGCAAGCGTGTTCATGTCTGCCAAGCTGATTCCCCTTTCAGACACCACGTTCTTGTGGTGCATGACCTGAGTCTGACAAAGTATTTTTGAAAGTGTTTTTTTATTGCTCTTATTTCCACTTAGCACTGAAGTCCTGATGGCCACATTTAAAATCAAGATTTATGACTGTACGGACTTAGCATACAGCAGACTGTAGTTCATCTTTCCATTTTCAAACACCTTATGGTTGCATCTATTCCATATTGCTTGTTATGTACTGAGCCTATACAGCTGTCTGGGGAATAGCTTTGGGTTTGTGCATTCGGCTTCCAGGATCGTACAAATACTGTATGATTCAGAGTTGCTCCTCCTCTTTTAAAATCCACAGGCATTATGTGGTAGACCATATAATGCTGGTCTGGGAGACCAGCAAACAACATGCTTGGAAATGCAAGTATGACTGAGCAAGGGACTTTTGCATATAGGTGTAAATCGTAGTCATACAGAGACAGCAAATAGACTTCATATATTAGTTTAATTCTTTTCTCTTAGCTTTTCACAGTAGGAGACAGTATTGAACAACTGATATTAATATGTATCATTTATAGGGTGTGGGTATGTGCTTCTGCTTACAGTTGTAGTGTTGTGGTCCCAGTTATTTAGAGAAGCTCTGCAGATTAACTACACTATCTTAGTGGGTTTGGCTGGGAAAAGAAGATCTGCTGTTGCTTCTGGAGGTTTATGATAATGTGGCATTTTCCAAGCATAGTCATCATTGCTTAGCATTCCTGCTGGGGTATTCCTGCTGTCTGAGCAAAGGAATTCTGTTGGATAACTGAGGTTCTGTTCAAAAACAAGAAAATAAATGAGAAAACTTTTCTCTGTGCAAGCCAGATGGAATAATAAGAGTTTGAGAAGCTAAGTGGGGGCTGCGTGACTTGGAGATACAAACTTGAACCACTCAACTAAGTCAAAGGGAAAGAGACTAATGAACATAAGAGAAGAACAAACAGGATTCATATTTTGGACTGCCAAAGATGTTTTCCATCTTGAGTCCACCAGTACTGCAGCTTTAATATAGCAGGTTTCTACTGCATAGATAGGGTTTTTTCTGTTGTATTACCTGGGGTAGATATTACCTGGGAGACAGATTGTGGGGCTTGTGCTTATTCCTTGTGTCCTACAGGCTATGTGGGTGGAGGAAGCCATCTTTCTATACCACCAGTATTACTGGCCTCTGTGTGCCATGTGTTTGGATATATCTCTGTATCAAGAGTTTTCACCTGGCCACCTTATATGAAGCAGTCATCTGTAGGGCTCTCTCTGTGGTCTTGGCTAGTCCCTATGGATTGTATTTTCTGCAAAGAACGTTATTGCTGGTATAAGCTTAAATATCCCTCTGATGAGCTTCAGGATGTACCTCGCAAGAAAAAATGTGCAAAATGAAAAGTGGATAGTGTAGTATTTCAGCTGAGTTCAATAGGGTTTTCAGCCCAGAATCTGACAGACCAAAACCTAGCATCCCCACCTCCCTGACACTTGAATGAATTCAGATCCCTGTTGCGCATTGTAGCCGTGACAGACAATTCCAGGCTGGAGACACCCTGTGCAGCGACGTTGCTGAAAAGCTTTGTAATTAGTTCAGCAGTCACAGAGCCAGAGAGAATCATCTTCTGCCTGTGTCCAGGTGCAGAGTTCAGTGAAGAAATTCTTTTGCTTTTGTTGCAGCCAAGTCCTATTGCATAACTGAGCCCTTAACATCACAACTGGGGATAACGATTTCTGCTTTACTTCTGGCCTAAAAAAAAGGGAAACTCATGTTTGTTCCACAGCTGGAAGAGCCGAGCCAGGGTTTGACAGGCTCTTAATACATGGGCCCTAGGAACCCAAATCTTCTCTCTGCAACTCTTCTCCCAGCCTATTATGCATATTCTCAGTAACAGGAGCAGCACAGACCACCCTCTTCCTGCCCTCCCAGGTGTACCAACATGCCTGTCTGCATTGATGAGCGCATCCAAAGCTTTTCTATGGGAAATACCCCTCTTTGCTCTCTTTTGCTTTATCACTTTTTAGCCAGAACAGTCCTCTGATCTGATTCATAGCATAACCTCGCAAAGATTTGCTGTTGCATCCTAGAAGTAACACGCATAGGGGAACGATAGGTGATGGGGGAGAAAGGCTGTGATAGGTGTTTGGGAGCATCTTATGTCAGAGACAACTTTTAATTACTGGTTATTTTTTTCATATCCATTTTTCTTTTCCTTCATAGATTCTGCTGTCCTTGGATATAATAGTGTCATTAGTCCAAAAAGACTCAAACATCACAAGCTTTTAAAAACATAAATGTATTTACGATTATTTTTATTTAGTATCCCATTCTCCAAAATCTTGGAGGTTAGGAATTTATCTGAAAGGCTTAACTGAGTTTCTTAGTCACGTGACTCAAAGAGCTGGCACTTTTAAGAACACCATAAAGCTGTGGTGAAATTAAATAAATCAGTCAAGCTGCCATTTGTTCAAACAGCATCCTTTCATGGACACTGGGGAGTAAGGAAAAAGTCTTTACCCGAACAGGATTACAAAAGAAATTGTCATATCGTTTATGGCAGCCTCCTTATCATTATCATTAGAGCTAATGCCATCATCATTTTCCCCAGTGAAAGCAGGGCCTCTGGGGCCTCTCTGCTTCCTGACAGTGGAGACACCCGTGTGCATATTAATATGCAACTCTGCTTATGTTAATGGCAGCTATTTGTAACATTAATATTTTCTCCCACCATAAAAAAATAACAACAATAATAATAATGCTTTGTCTTGAGGATTTGAGCTCTAATGTGCTTTGCAAGAATGGAAGGGGAAGAGAAAAGCCTCTGACCTAATTTTTGTATCCTTGAGGGGAAGACCAAATTTGCAGATGGTATAGGTGCTTAAATGCTTGCCCTCCTCACAAGCATCGTGAAGGTCAGCGGGAGAACTGGTCTACCTCATGCACAAATCAAGTAGCAACATCATTAATGGTGATTACTCTAAAATCCTATGGAAGGCCCTCTAGGCTGTAGCAGCAGAAGAGCTGTGCTCTGAGCAGTCAGCCCTCTCACCTGCTCTGGCACTGCTGAGCAACACGGAGGTGCTTGCTCTGAGAGATGGAAAGCCAGGGGAGGAGACACTCGTGTCTGAGTACGTCTCTCTTGGCATTGGAGTGCTCCCTGGATGTGCTTCAAGACTGATTTTTCTGACCTTGTAGTTAGCAAGCCTAAATGTATGCTTCTGGGCATATCCTTTGTGCCTGGACGTCCTGGTGTGGTGTAGTACTAGGCAAGGCTCTAGGAGTAGGTGGCTTCCCATTGCTCTGAACAGCAGATCCATTAAGGACAACATAGAGGTTTTGTTACTACAACATCCCCACAATAAACCGTTGTCATTGTCACAGAAGGAAAAATTGAGCTCCAAGCCCTTTTCGGTATTGTCTACCATAGTCACTGTAGCCAGTAGTTACAGTAGCCACCCAACATGATCCTGGTACATGAAGTACTGTGCAGGTACAGGTCAGAAAGGCTGCAGTTTTCTCAAATGGCTTGCAGTTTTCTAAGCTTCTCAAGCTTTTGGATTTAGATTGCTGAGAGTATTTGTTTTCTTTCCAAACTCCGGTGTTTTCTGTGGGCTTTGCCCAAACAGTCAAATCATGCAAACAGGGAACATAAAGTGCAGAAGGGAATTAAAAAATGGAATTGCAACCTCATCAGGTTTGCCCCCAGGCTCCAAGACACCAGCGGGCTGTTCAGTGCCATCAGGGGCAGTGGGGCAATGCCTGCCTGTTCTGCAGGACAGATGCTCAATCGCACATTGATAGTATTTGGTTATTTGATGCAAGTAAATAAAAAAAAAATAAAAATTTAAAATTTTTTTGCAGGAGGGGGGAATGAGAACCTTTAAAAATGTCTGTAATTAGGTACTCTGGGAACATATGATGATATTTAATGGGCCCCTCAGTGATAATTTCAGTAGCCTTTCCTGATGCCTGACAAATACTGAACATAGCATACTTAATGTTATTTTAATTAACAGTTCTTTAAAGAAAATGCCAGTGATGTTCCAGTAGCCTCAGGTCTATTTGGGAGTAGAGGGGGAAACTGTTTTCTTGTTGTCAGAAGAAAGACAAGGAGATGCCATCTTTTTCTGTGTGGAACTGTATTACTTGGATGAAGACCTGTCTTTTCTTACTTCTTGTTTATTTTGAAGTATCTGAAGCTCCACTTTCTTGTACTGCAATGGTTTGTTTTTACATTTAGTGCTTACAGTGGTATTTACTATTTTACTTTTTGATTTGAGGGAAAACAGGGAGAAAGAGATCACACCATGTGTTGAATCCATACAGTAAAAGATTTAGTGAGAGGAGAAGAAAACTACAAGAAAAACAAACAAACAAACAACACCACCCCACCCCCCCTCAAATCCCCCAAAAAACCTAAAACCCCAGGATTACTTCCCTTTCAAAGCTGATGTTCAGAGATGTCCCTTCTCAGTATCTGGTGTCTGGCCGCCCCAAAACATAAGACTGACTTCTAAATTGCCATGTACCTCAGAAATGACCAACACTGTGCTCCCCAAAGTACACCCCACAGGAACAGTTTGCAAATACCTGCACTTACTACTTGCCTCTAGGTTCAAGACATTTGGGTCAAGCCAAAGGTTAAAATTTCATGCTTTTCAATACAACCCCCGCACGGGTTAATAACATTCTTTTTTTTAAAAGAAAGCTGAAATTCTCTTGAAGTCTCATGGGAGCTGAACCTTGAAGCAAGTATCACAAATTAAAAGATTTGTGTCCAAATCATGCAGTTTAGGAGTACTTTCAAAACAACAAAATTATATTTAAAGCTTAACAAACTAAAAATTATACCGTTTTTAAATATCTTGATGCAAATAACGTTAAATCTAGGAATGCTTGTAACTATTCTTCTCTGATGTTTGCAGTTCTCCTGTATCACAGCCTCTACTGCATGAAAACCTGTGAGTGAACCTAACAGGAGGTGGAACATGAGTTTGACTTTTTTTAGTTCCTCGTGCATTAATTTGGAAACTATAACACTGAGCCCATTGACAGTTTTGTTGTTCTTAAGGAAACAAGTTGACCTCTGTAGTGCAGTCAATTCCCAAATGTAAACAAAGACTGTAACTGGTAAAGAATTAACTGAAGTGTTCAAAAGTCTTTCAGGAGCAGTTAGCTGAAGGTGTCATTGGCAGCATAGCAAGCACTTCATAGGATACTTTTGCAAAAGGAGGTTTCAGCTTTCCTTTAAAAAGGGGGTTCTGCAGTAAATTTTACTGTTTAGCATCCTTTTATAAATATACTATTGCTGCATTGGCTCTAGTGGAGTTGCTTCAGTTTTAAACTTTATGGTGTAGTAAGTAGAGTCGTCTCCCAAGGTTCTCAATCGGATAGTTCCCCTTTAGAGAAAGGTCGATTATGGTTGTAGTAGAAACACATAGAGAATGACTCGAGAGTTGTTTAAAGTAGCCTCTGAGGTCTACTGATCTTAATGAAAGGAAAATGTGTCCTCTCGTGACAGGAAACACAAGGCTGAATCTGCTATATACAGGCAGCTCAACAGACAGATTTGCTTAGCAAACTCTCCTGGTTTTCCAGCACAGCTCAGTCTTGAATAGGTGGAGATGTTAGGTCCATTCGTGTGTTGTCTGTGCCTGCGTTGGCAGGATTTCCTAAATACCTGTGGAGTGGCACAAGGTATTTGTCAAGTGCAGTGGCATAAAAGAGATGTTGTGGAAAATGATAGCACTGGCAGTTCAGCTCTGAGGAAGGCAGTAAGGCTTTATGGATTCTCTGGTACCTGTGAGTAACGCACATTGGATTTCTTCTCTAGGCTACTTGGTGCCTTTAGGATCCAAAGAAAAGTGGTACTAAAGGGAATATCTGGATTCACTTGGAAAAACTGCCACTGGCTGTCTAAAACTTACTCAAAACTCACTGGCAATACAGCAGTGTTGTGTCTCATGCCAAAAGATGGTGCAGGGAGAAATTAGTGCAGAATGAATGTAGGAAGGTGCCCTACAGTTGCAGTGGCAAAGGTTAGTGGGGAGGTTAATCCTCTATGTGTATTTGTCCCTGTGAATGCCCCACCAATTTGTTAGCCAGCAGGGGATGATAGCCTTGTACTGTTTATTTGGTCCCTAGGTTTTGCAGGGTCTGAGCTGGGTGAAGCACCTGCCCTTATTTACAACCTATGCTCTTGCATAATAATTAAGTAATCAACTAAGTCATAATGACAAAGTCATTCATAGCAACTCATATGATTTATCACACGTGATACATTTATAGGTGTATATGAGCTCAAGTAGCATCTTTCACAAGGAGCCCAAAGGAAGTTTTTTATCCTCAAGTAACTTCTCCCTGTTGATTTCTCCTTGGCTTGGCACAGTAAACACATGGTGCAAAGCTCATGAGAGCCTGTTTGCTTTTATTTGTTCATCAGAGGCAGATAGGATAGGTGAGATCCCCAGTGTAGATCTCTTGGTTCAAAAGAATGTAAGGTTTAGCTCTCTGTCCCTCCACCATGAACATCAGCTCTGCGAGCGTCTGTTGCCCCCTCATGACATGAACTCCCAGACTGGAGCTCATTTGACTCTAAGGTTAATTTTCTTTAGCCGCTGGCAGGCTGATTTAAGTGTCAGCTCATTATGATGGCATTCTAATTAAAGCCCCACGATAGCCTTTGACCCTGCAAAATGACTTGGGAGAGAAGCAAATAGGGTGATAAGCTTAGATACTGGCACACAGGAGGAAATACATCCTGCCTGACGTTTGTGGGTGTCAACTTTAGTGTTATCAGATTGTCCTCTGGGAAGGACTGGTTATTAGTATTTATCTCCCTTAGACAAATTCAGCGGTACTGATTTCTCTTGCTTCAAAGGGAGTTGTACTTTCTTCTTGCCAGGAATGGATTTAGTCCTCTGACTTCATTTTCAAGGTGTACTTTATGTAGTTTCTCTTTCACAAGAGTTGATCACTTCCCCAACTGTGTGGAAGAGCAAGTGTTTACTGGGATGTAGGAGTTTTTCCAGGCCTGTCTAGGCACAAGACCTCATTGGTTTTTCTTGTTTTCTTAGGGTATGGGGATAGGAAGGAAAAAAAAGACTTGGATAAAGTAGGTATTTCCATAGTACATGGTTCTGCATCTACATCCTAGAATAATTATTTCTTTTGTGTCCTATGTGACACAGCCTTTGAAAAAAACTGGTGCAGCCATTCTGAGTCTAAACATGTAAGACTCCTGCACAGCACCAGTATTATCCAAAGCAGATCCTCTCGGCAAAAATATTTGGAAAATGCACAAACACAACAACTCCTAGCTAGGAGTACTGTCTGCCAAATCACTTTTGCCAGTTCTCCTTGTGCACCTTGAATTATGCCATTCCCTTCGCATGGGGCTTCTAGCTTTCTGTCTCCCCACTTCTTTCTCTCTCGTGTCCTGTAATAGCTTTTATTTGCATTTTTCCCAGATCCCCCTAGTATGGGCCTGCAATAATCCAGCAAAGAAATCCTGGTAAGTCGTTATTGACAGCGAAGAAGCCCGGAGGACACAATCCTCTTGAATTGAAAGCAGTGGCAATCAAATGGTATCGCTTTCCTATATTGACCATACCTGACACATTTTGAGGATGTCCCTGCATACACCCACTCTGTGGCTGGAACCCTGGGAGACTGATGTATAAAATGTCATGGTTTTTTATTGAGCAGAGAGGTAAGTTTGTCCTCTACGGAAAAGATAGGGAAAGAAAACAGAGCACAGAGGTTTATGCAAGACATCATAGCAAGTCAGTGCTAGAGTTTACTAGAACTTAACCATCTCCAGTTATACTTCACACTTGACCCAAGGTTGACTGGAATCATTTAACCTTTGCTAAGAGTAAGATCTGGTTGATGTTTTTGTGTGTGGGCGAAGTTGTTATGCTCAGAAAATACCAGGTAATTGAAACAGAAACCTTGTGTGGAACTGTCCTCATTTCAACAAAATTTTGTCAGGAGGAGCTTCACATTTCCAGGTTGAAGTGCCTAGCTAAGTCAGAGAGGTTACACAGGAGTAGCCAGGAACCTGGGAGCCAAGTTATTCAGCTGGGACTGAGGACATGGGAAAGGAACCCTATAGCACAGACATCCTTCTCAATCAAATAGAGCAGAGGCTGGAAAATAAAAGTCTGATGTTCCAGAGGAGTCACTCTAATCAAGGGTGGTGTCTAGCTTTTACATTTGGAGAAGAATGGGGACCAGGGAACGTCATTGTCTCAATGTGGTCTTGGTTCAGTCTGGATGTGGAATGGGAATGATTTCTTAAAAAGTGATGCAGGATGGAAGAGTAGTTTTCTGCCTACCCTTTCTGAGGACAAGCAGTCAGGTTGTCCAGATCTGGTCTGGAAGAAGCCATATACAGTAGGACTGATTTTCAGAGGGAAAAGATGAGTAGCTAACTTCTTGTAATAATAAGATACTTCAGTAGTGTTCCTAGCTAGCACATAATCTTATAATTATTGGCTTTTGTGTGTCTATAGTATCCTGTCTTTCTTCCCCTCCTCTATATGCATGCAGGCACGCACTTATTCCTATCTCCATCATCTTTAACTAAATTAGGGTAAAATACTTCATTACAGAGACTTTCAGCCAGGAGTGTGGGCCCCAGGGAGTTTATTTTCATACAAATGTATTATGCAGAAGGTTGATCTGATCACAGACAATTTGAACTATCTTTGCACCCCCAGGAAAATTCCTTTCATAAATATAAATGATGTGACACTCCAAAGAACGGAAAACAAGACAGAGAGAAGAGAAGAAAGAAAAGAAAAATCTGTGTGCTGATGGAAAGGAGATCATGGGCAGCTGCAGAGATGCTGGGGCTTGAGCGCAGGACTCTTTCGCCTGCCCTCTTCCTCCTCTCGCAGCGTAGCCTTCTTGTTGAACAGCAAGCTGTTGCAAGGTGCTGGAGGGGGAAGAGTGATGCATTAAGTACAGTTTGAGATTATAATAACTGTTTCTATGGCAACAAGAAAATGCCCTCCATGGCTTCTGTTTGTGTTTTGAGCAAGCAGGCATGAAGTGAAGGTTTGTAAACAGAAGGAAATGGGAAGAGATGCAAGCAGGGGAGTTTGTGGTGCCCCGCCATGATCCTGGCCCACCTGGGGCACAGGTGGATTCTTCTAATGTACTGAGCTTTCTTCTGCCTCTTTTCAATGCTCAGTTGCGAATTTGCTTTTGGGCTTTTCCTGAGACGTAAGAGAAAGTGAGGGAGTGGAAGCATCTGCTTTTCCAGGTTCTTCATTACTGAACTTCTCAAAAGTTGGCACCTGTAGGACAGAGTAATGCGTCCTTTCGTGAGGGGGGTGCAGGAGGGAGCTCAGCTTGCTTCTCCGTGAGATTCCCCTGTCCCGTACCATCAGAGGGAGCCCAGTCCTGACCCTGAAGGGATCTCCCTGGTAGAAGTAGTACATGTGGCGGGCGAGTTAATCCCCGCTTTCATAGAATATTAATCCTCCACTCACAGAAATTCACTGGGCAGAAAGATGCACTGTAACTGAAACCACTTCAGCTTCCCCTCTCCAGCACTGCACATAGACACCTATCTATTATTAAAAACCCTATTAGTCGTGGTAAGATTGTACCACTCCCTCTCACTGTAGCTGCTGAACGTTCTCTAATTGGTTTTTATTACTACGCCATCCCTGGGAGCATGTGGAGCTCAAATGCACATTTGCTAAGACATTTGTGTTCCTGCATCCTTGTCGGGGATGCTTTTAGACCATTTAAGGTTTTGTCAGGAGGATTAAAAAACGACGGTGAGAGAGGAGGAAACTAAGGGAGACGGTTCTTAGGCTGGGGAGGATGTGGAGGATGGAGATAACAAGAGGCAGGACCAAGGGACTCAGCTTGGCTGGTCTCTCCAGCAGTTGTCTTGCTGGACAGCTGGCCTCTCTGGTCCCTCCAGCAGACAGCTGCTCCAGTTGTCTGGTCCCTGAAGAGAAACACGCTGACTGGGCTACGAAGCCACTTGAGGTACTCAACAGCTAGTCCAGCTTTGTATTCCCTAGTAATTGCACACTGACATGTGCACCCTCACTCGCTCCTGTTCTGGCATCACCAACACATGGGCCTCTGCCGTGTTGTCCCACTTACTGTCCCTACACATCCTTACACTCAAAGCAGAGTCCTCTCACCCAGGAAAATAGTGAAAAGTGGAGCTTAAGGAGAGGACAGGACAGATTGTGCCCATCAGCCGCAGGGCATGGCCAGACAAATACACTGACCAGCAACTTGTTGACACACGACTGGTCCCTTCTGTCCCCTTATCCCTCTATTTTATCATGCTTTTTCCTCCATAAACCACCTTAGTTGCTCCCTTTCTCTGTTTTTCATCTTTCCCTGAAACATCCCATAAGCCCTGTACAATTCTCAAATGCTCTTCTCCTGCATCCCATAACATATCCCATACTCCCTAGGCAGTAACCTATGGATTAACAGTCCTGTCCTGTGCCACACACATCTTCAGCAGTGGTGGTCTCTCCTGCCCTGTTGCCCTGTGCTCTGCTGCTCTCAGCATTTGCACAGCTCCATCTCTATGTGCGAGGCTTGCACGGAGAGATATGCTGGCTCTGTGACTGCTGCTTTTTGGGTAATGGGATGCCACACAGATTCAAAGGTGTTTCAGTGCTGGGAGCTGCCACAAGACAGCTGGTGAGATCTCCAAGTCCTCCCAAGCCACGTAGGCGTCCCTCTTTGAAATGAGTGGATATGAGGGAACTGAGCCTGGTGAGGCATTTCTGAGGGAAATAAATTTAAAAAATCATCCTTAAGTAATTTTAGACATTTTTGGGCCTGGAGTCCTTAGCAATTGGTAAAGATGGGACTTCTTTGTGTGCTGTGATGTGACTGCCTTTTTTGTGTGACCTGCCTAACCACGACAGCCCAGCAGTCAGATATGTGTGCTCCATGTGGCCATTAAACAAGCTATAGACCTGTGTCGCCACTCGCTCGATTCAGGCCAGGGTGTTCCGGTTGTTGTGGTCACTGATCAAGTGAAATTGTTCATTATGGATACGCTGGGGTGTGTTCTCAATTTCATTCGTTTCACAGGCATTGCTGCTGCAGACGGAGCAGAGGCAGTTTAGCCAGGGCTTCCAGTTATTCAAGCAGGGCAGCTTAGCTCTGGGTTTTGATAGTTTTACAGTGCCCGGGAACAGGCACTCATATGCTATTCAGAGCAAAAGAGTGTTTTTCAAGGATTAACACCCAACGAGGCACTCGGGGGCTCCCCACACACGCAGTGAAAAGGCTCTGTCCTGCCTGCTTTGTGTGGTGCGGGCTGGCAGAGCACACTCACCCCAGGAACTCTGGCAGGTTTCCTCATTCATTTTTTTTTTCCCCTCATTCCTTCATGCAGTCTCCTACTGAGTGTTCTGCGTAAACAGGTTTCTCCCTTTCCTGTCTGGAAGGGACTATTTCAGCCTGCTCTGCTCCGCCTGTCAGTGTCTCACTTCAGCGCACAGAGGATGTTATTCTTCCAGTGGTGCCTGTTGTGCTAATGGGATCCGTTTAAAGTGAACTCCACTGTAATTTCATTTTCCTTAGGGAGAGGGAAGGAAAGTACTTTCTCCTCGGAGCTACATCCCCGCTACTCACTTTGCATCTCTCTCACAAATTCTGGAGCATGCTAATTTCTCTCCCTGATCACTGGGAAATGCTGGGAGCCGAGGGGCCCTGGAGGAGCCCCTGCAGATGCACTGCTGCTCTGCAGCACCCAACACAGCCTAAGCCCCATCTTCTTTACCTGGATTGGCCTCAGCCAAGGCTCTTCCTGGTGTTCCTTAGTTGGTCTGTGACATCTGGACCGTGCAGCCCTACAGGGGGCTGCACCTTGCATTCTGCTGGAAACCACCCGGTACAGAAGGTTGTGGTCTATTTCTTTAATGAGAGCATGTTGGCCAGCATGTTACACCAAAGCACTGCTGGTTGGGTTGAGCTTTGTAGTTTTTGCCTCCAGTGCTGATGTTGAGCGTCTCCTATCACTTGGGAACCTCCCACACCAGTGAGTGTCCCCTTCCCCACATAATGTTGCCGCAGTTGCTGTGACTGAGATGCACTGTAGCTCTCAGGGAGCTGCTGGCAGGGCTTTTTCCCAAGGGCCCCATAACCATGTAATTCAGTTCCCCCTCAGCCTGAAAGTCCTCCATGTGTCGACCTTCAGGGTATGCAGAGAAACTTCTCTGCTTGCTGGGGCATCCAGGGCTGGCTGAGATGGATGAGCGGCCAGGGGAGGGAGTTGTTGTTTTTCTGTCTAAACCGTTGATGTTTTTCTGTTGTGTGGGTTGGGATATGTTGCCGGATTTGCTTTTGGTTTGCTGTATTGTTGTTTGTTGAATGGCTTGGAGGTTTGTATATAACATTGAAATGGGGCCTGTGGGGGGCGTTTTTCTCCTCAGCATTCAAAAAGAAATTAAAATAGATGAGATATTTTTCTCGTAATTAAAGATCACACCTAAATCAAATGCTTTAGGCCTCAGTCTCCTCCTATTCCCCAACTTCCCACCTCTCTCCTCCTCCTACACACATACAAAGTTCAGCTGTTTGCGAATGTAGCTAAGAGTTTCCTACTGTCTAGTAAGCATGAACTAAACCTCTTTTCCTCCCTCTTTTAAAAAAAACAACCTACAATGTGAAGCATATTCATGGTTCTTGCATCTGTTCTGTAGCTGGCCCTCCTCTCTAGCTACGGTGTAGGTTATTTCTGAATTACCCTAAACAGACAGTTCCCCTGCTCGAAGGTCAAGGTCGGTGCAATGATCACCAAGTCCCTTTTGTTGGCAGTTCCCCGTGGGGAGTGATATTAGCCTGCACGCCTCTCCCGCTCCTACTCCCTACAGCCTGTTATTAAACAAGGACAAGTGGGTAGCTTGTCTGTGTCTGTGTGTGAGAGCGCGACTCTGTCACCTGATGCATACAGATGGCTTATTAACCAATTAATTCATAGGACTAAATTGGTTAAATCAAACTAAATGACACCCAATTGCTGTACAAGGGTAGAAATGGATTGGAATAAGTGTTTCTTAAATGCCAGCCTCGTTGAGCAAAGGAATGAGTAGTGGAGGGAGAAGGGGGGCTCATGGAGGAGCAGGGAAGACAGCAAACGCTGGCAGGCAGCAAAAGCAGAGCCGTCCAGGGCATCACGTCCTAGGGAAGGAAGTGTCTCATGAGACTGTGGCAGTTTGTGCTGCCAAGGGATTGGATCACTCTTTTTGCTGATGACACTTTAGGGCTGGGAATCCCTCTGGAGAGGGAGTCCCAGCCACTGCCTTTGCTCTGCGTCTTGAGCAAGAAGCAGCAGTTTCTTGGGTCCCAGACTTTGGTTGGAGTGTGAATTATTACTTGAACTATTATTATTTGGTTGGAACATGAACTATTATCGTTCATTTGTCTCAGGAGTGAGGGCTTGATTTTTCAGAAGTTCAGTCTACCTCCTCCTTTTGTCTGAAGCCCCTGGGAGAAGTTGATGTTCATCATCCTGGAAATTTTGTGGTTCTTCATCCTTTCTCTAACTAGGCCCCAAGGGCTGGTCAGAAGAGCTGCACACAGCTGTTACGCCACTGTTTGTCTCACCTGCAACAATTATCACCAGTTGCTTCGGGATGCTCCTCTCTAAGGTTTCCCATGGTGGCATTATCTATTTACGTGTGTAGTAGGTTGCCCCTGCCTGGCTTCCACGTGCCCACCAAGCTGCCCTACCACTCTCCCACAGCAGGACAGGGGAAGATCATTTAGCATTTACTGTCATGGGCAAAACAGACTAGACTTGGGGAAATTAAATTAAATTAATTTATTGGGAATTAATAACAGACTAGAATAATGAGAAATAAGAACAAAACTAAAAATGCCTTTACCCACCCCTTCCTTCTTCCCAGGCTCAACTTCACTCCCAACAATTCTATCTCCCTGCCCCAAGCAGTGCAGGGGGATGAGGAATTGAGGGTTGTGGTCAGTCCATAACACTTGGCCTCGGCTTCTCCTTCTTCCTCACGATCTTCCCCAGCCCCAGCATGGGGTCCTTCCCATGGGAGACAGTCTGTCATGAACTTCTCTGATGTGGGTCTTTCCCATAGGCTGCAGTTCTTCAAGAACTGCTCCAGCGCAGGTCCCCCATAAGCCACAGTTCCTGTCATAAAACTTAATCCTGTGTGGGCTCTTCTCCATGGCTGCAGCTTCTTCCAGAAGCCTGCTCCAGTGTGGGTTCTCCACAGGCTGCAGCTTCCTTCAGGGCATGTGTGGATATCTGCTCCACCATGGTCCTCCATGGGCTGCAGGGGGACAACCTGCGTCACCATGGTTTCCATCACAGGCTGCAGGGGAATCTCCTCCAGCACCTGGAGCACCTCTTCCCCTTCCTCCTCCTCCGGCCTTCATGTTTGCAGGGCTGTTTCACGTTTTTTCACTCCTCCCTCACAGCTGCCACACAGCATTTTTTACCCTTTCTTAAATATGTTATCACAGAGGCACTCCCGACCTCACTGATGGGCTCAGCTTTGGCCAGTGGGTGGGTCTGTTGGAGCTGATTGGACCTGGCACTGCCCAAGATGGGGGCAACTCCTTGTGTCTTCTCACAGAAACCACATCTGCAGCCCCACTTCGCCCCTAACCTTGCCACATAAACCCACTAGAGTATGTAGCAGGAGGCTTTGTGCTTCTCTGAAGTAGAGCACCCTGTTTCTTTTTTCCACACCAAATGCTGACCTTTTGTTCTGCGTTGTGATGTGGTTGATGGATTTGATAGGATTGACTGGATGACTGGGAGTGTGAGGTATTTCCCCTGATCCCAGTTCAATTTAACTACTACCGTGATACGTAAGAGCCATAACCTGATTTGGAGTAGTAGAGGGAGTACAAAAGAAAGAATACAAAAGACAGAGTTGCGCATCAGAAAGTACTCTGATAGTATTTTATGTTACAGTTCGAATGTTTTCCCTGCCTCAAGGCTAGACCTTTTATCACCATATCAAAGCTTAGGTTGCTTGTACTACTGTTTTACCAGAGCTGATAATCTGAGGGAGGTCTTCTAGCTGCTTCTTCTGGCAGGAGCTTCATCTGACTAGTCATGACCACAGCGGGGGGGTCCATGGCTCCCCTTAAGGTGTAGTAGAGAGCTGGTCCTTTTGGAAATACAAGAGATGCCAAGTTAAAAGTCTTTCCATGAGGCAGAGGCATCTAGCATAGCTAGATGGCAGCTTATGGCAGTTTCCTACTAACAGCATTGTTGTTCAACATGGCCCAGGGTAGACTTTTCTGTTGATTTTCCACCTTGTGGTCCCTTGGTAAAGGCTGTCTCCCCCAGGCAGCAGTGGAAAGCAGTACCCATGTGCCCAAGGGCACAAAGCGTAGTGGTGTGGCCCTGGCTTAACTTCAGCAGAAGGACAGGGGCCACTGCCCGTGAAGGTAGTGCCAGGAGCAAGGCTTGCTTCCTCATGGTGGGCAGGCACCTGAGGTTAGCTCTGGGTTGGTGTGTTTGGGAGGCAGGTGGACTTGCTCTGCTGGGTAGGTACAGTCTTTCTAAGGCACAGGACATTCTTGTAGGAGAACAGTGCTTGTAGCAGAAGAAAGGGATGAACCCTTTCATGTGGGGCAGGAGTAGAAGGTATGTTTTAGTGGTTGCCACCCGGGTCAACTGGAGAAAAGAATGGCAATGTGCCTTAGCAAACCCTGCAAAATGACACCCACCTGCAGCACGCACCTAACTCCAATACACAGCGAGAAACAAAGTCTCACAGCCCAGAACACGTGCACATACATGCATGCGTGCAGAGTCCTGCACACAGAGCACACGCCTCGAGCAGGTGCACGGGTTTGGCACCTCTGCTTGTACAGCATTGACAGATTATACACAGGCATAGGCTGAAACATATGCATACATGGAGGACAGCCCATTAAAAATGAAACCTGTGCATATGCAAAACTGCCAAGAATGTGTTCAGCAGCACCCTAATACTAGTTGTGGATAACCACCAAACATGCCTGACTATTATGTCAGTGTTAAAATTGCTCTCCTTCAGTTGCTGCAGCAAGATAAAGTCTCCAAAGCCCGTCATGCTGCGGCATCTTTTTCAAGGCTGCAGTATACGGAGTGCGTATAAAATATTGAATCATTTAGGGGCTTTTCATCTTTTCTTTCTTTTTTTTTAGGAGAGAAAAATAGGATTTACACTTTGTCCAGTGGCAGAGCAAATGTTTTATGTGCTGGAGCCATGACCACTGCACTAGAGCATTTGATGCATATATTTTGTGGCCTTTTTTTTCCCTTTTTTTTTCCCTTCTTATTATCATCCTACTGAAAAGGGTCAAATCAACCATTTGGAAGGGTAATTTTTTATTCTTAGTGCAGAGTGTTCTCCAAGAGCTGTAAAACAAACTTTGCCACCCTCTCGTTGACATTTGTCCTAGAAATATCCCTTGCTTTCCCTTGGCCCTAATAGCCCTTGGTGTCCCTGCAGAAGCAGGCTGAGGAAGGGAATGCTTTCACTATTTCCAGAGGTGGAGTAGAAAGATGTATGTGGTTCCTGTCCACTGAGAAATGGACTGAGTCCAAATTTAGTGATGTACCCACAGACAAGCTGGACCTCTGAAGTCTTCTGCATTGGATTATGCTTTTCCTCCTTTCAACCCTCTACTGCATGTACCTGTTTCCTGGAGGCTCTAATCATGCACACTGGTTAATTGGCTAAATATATTGATTCACAGGCTGTATGTTGTGCTGATCTGCTTTAGTTAGTAGCAACTTTTTACAGTTCCATCATCTCCCTTTTAGGGGAGAGGTATGGTCTGTGGTTGGCTCACTCTCTGTCTGCACTGTGTCATGGTCAGGCTGTGCATGGATCACATCCTTTTCCTATGCCTCAGTTTCCTCATCCCTTCTGTGGCAATAACAGTGCTGATTCATCTCAGAAGGAGCTGGAAAGGCTCATTCATTAGTATGAGAAAGTGCTTTGAGGTCTCCAGTAGACAGATAAACCACTGCTATCCTCTGAGCTGTTTTCCCCTCTCCACCCCATTTATAATGATCTGGCCTGTCTCTTGAAGTCTGAAGTAGAAGCAGGTTGATCTCAGCTCAGTTTTTGTTTTTACCTTTTATTAGCACAGCTGTGACAGTTCAGAGTCCTTACATGGGCATGGAGAACATATTCTTTTATTATTTCTCTCCTCCAGAACAGAACTGCTCTAGACACAAAGCAGCAGCGCAGGGTAATAAGAGAAGACAAAAATTTAATTAAGATGAAAGAAAAGAATTCTCTTTTATTGCAAAAATAGAAGGGCTGAGGAGCCTATTGATGTTTGTCAGTATAGGTAGGTAGTAGGGCTGTTACTGCTGATCTGAAAGAAACCTCAAAAGATTTTTAAGTTCATATAAGCAACCAGAAGTTCATGCAATTCTGTGATACATAAGATAACCCTATGGTCTTTGGTCCGTGCTGCTTCTATCGCATTCAGAGATGTATCTTAGACACCTGTAGAACCACTTTCTCTCAAGCCATTTGACATTTGTGTCAATGAGTTTAAGTTGTCAGGACTCACAGGTGAAGAAATGAGTGTCAAGTTTGGAGGTGCTTTCACCATTAGGATGTGTAGTGTAGATCTTTTTAGATGTCCTTGCCTACAGGTTCAGTGAGGTGGACTGAGGAGGGTCCAAGCAAGTGTGAGGAAATTTAGCATGCAAAATTCTGTGGACATCTTGATAATCTCCTTTTTTCCCCCATCCCAAGGAAAGGAAAATCTTTTGGGGAAGCAATGTCAGATTTAGCTCTAGGGGGAAGTGCAGTTCCTGCAGCTTCCCTACATCTCCTTGGAAATTTGGGAAGAAGAAGGAAGGAGTTGGAAAACTGGAGTTTTGAAACATAGAGGAAGTCAAGGACCAGTGGGCCCTGAGACCTGTCACCTCCTGTTGACCTCTTCTGAATGCTCAGCACTCCTGCAAGTGAGTCCACTGAGATGACAAGGAGTGTGGAAAGTGCCTCATGAGATAAGAGGTCCTTTAATTCTTGAATGTTGTGGTGCAAAAAGAAAAAAACATCCCTGTTGCTGGCTTTTCTGTCCTTGTCTTTGAAAGGTGTAGTAGGAGTCAGGCGTATAATCATGTCCAGACAATGAGAGGTACATTCAGAGCGAATGTATGTCCAAATGTTCATCCCCTACTTTGAGTATTTATTTAGAAGTTTTTCTTGTCATTTTCTATGACCTTTAGCTAAATAGGTGTTTTGGCATTAAACACTAAAAGTTTGCAGTAAAATGGTGAAGGGAGCCATCTTTTTATGCTAACCAACCTACATGTCTTTCAGCAGGATTTCACATCTGTAAGGAGAGTATTTAAGGGAAAAAAAGATTTAAGTATGTATCATTTCTTGATCAAGTCAAAAATAGTGAAATTCTGACTTTCCATTTTATTGGGAATGGCTTACTAGTGCTGACTTGCTTTGCAATAGCTTTGGAGCACATTGTGTTTTCTCAAAGCACTGGCTGACTCCAGGGACAGATACAAAAATTCAGTCACAAGAAAGATGAGAGAGACTGCTGCACATCTGAGATGCAGGAGGTCACTCTCTGCAGTGGCACACGCTTCTTCTGTGACCTTGGGGAAGGTGCATGGCATTTCTGCAGTTGGATTTTCCCATTTGTTAGCTGAAGAGGGGACAACTAATGTATCAGTGATGTTGTGAGGATAAACCTAGTCAATCTGTGAAATGCTGCACTGAAATGGTCATTGGGCTGTGGGCAGGGCTGAGCTGAGGTTTTGAGAAACTGCTGTGGCAAAGATTCATTCCTGTCTTCTGGAGTCTCAGTGATCTGTATTTATATTGTCAGTCTTCTGTATAGCAAATGAAAGAGTCTTATAGCCGCCAGCTGAGGCTGGGAGCATCATCATCCTCATTACACTCCTGGGACACTGAGTCGCATAAGGGCTGCGTGGGAGGGCAAGATCTAGGGGGAGAAACCGGGGTGAAAGATGAGAAATAAATGGCTCCCACCTTGCTTTCAGAAGTCTACAGCACGCTGGTAATAGCCTTTTCGGAGCTCATCTCAGCAGCGTGCCAAGGGATGCATATTTGTGTAATAAACCCGGATGTGTGCTGCAGTAGTGGCACTTTTGATAGAGCTTAGAGCCTAAAGTACCTCTTCTGCAGCAGATGGGGATAACTGCAGTTTTGGGAGGGGGCCCTGGCGTGCTGACCCCACATGAGCTGCTGAGCTTCCCATTGTGAATTTTTAACTTGGGCTCACTGGCTGCATCGTTTCTACTAAGAGGTTTTAAACACTGCTCGTCTTGGGTAACACCAGGCAGTGTTTAATGAAGAATGAAAGAGTCAGGGTGTTTTGTATTGTGCTTTGGGGCAGAAAAATGTCTCTGTAGGACCACTGGATAGCAGCAACAGAGATGGGCGCCGAGCTAGAAGTCTGAGTGCTCAGCTTTTGAGTTTGTGGGATGGAGGAGGGCAAGGCACAACATCCCATCCATTGCTGCAGTACAAAGACTGTGTAGAGAAGGAGAGGGGGGTTGTAGGTCCCCATTGCCTGGCTACAACCAGCAGGAGAGATGTAGTAACCAGCCACACTTTGAATACAGAATCAGAAAGTATGCAGGGACTGTTTCAAACGCAGTTGAGTTTTTGCAGTCTGTACTTCTTCCAAAGGCCACCATACTGCCTCTTCACAGCCCTTCATCCCAACCTGCCCCTCTCCTGCTTCCCAGCAAAGCAAACACTGGAGCACAGTGAGGCAGCTGGCCGGCACTCTGCCTTTCTCCCTTCCCTCCTCCTCTCCTTGCCAGTTTTGTCCTTCCTTGCACATTGCTGATGAGTTCTTTGGGGTGTTTCAGTTAGTGTGCGTACCCGGCGCAGCACAGTGAGGGCCTGCCCCCTGTTAGGATCTGAGTGGATGATGACAGTTTCTGCTTCCATCTCCACCAAGTCTGTGGGCTGTGTCGGCATCATTTCGTCAGCTGCATACAGAGGTACCGCTGTCCTTCGCTAGCATCATCACCTAGAGTCCTCACCTGGAGCTGCTGCTGGGTTGATAGGCCATGAATTTTTTTTTTCATTTGTTTATTGCTTTGTGCCAATAATGGAAATGTCTTGCTACCTGCCAATTATGGGAAAAAAAAAAAGAGAGGCAGCAGTAATCTCCTCTGTCTTTCTCTTTTTCTGTCTCTCTCCATTTTTTCTCTTCTCCGTTGGGAGAGAAGTAAATAAAATGGTTGATAAAATTTAGGCTTTATATGTATGAGAGATACTTATTGTGGTGAGCTGGGTTGAAGAAATGAGATTTGCATAGATATGGATGGATAAAAAGAAGAAGAGATTGGGAGAAGCATGCTTGAATACTGAATAACTGAAAATGTATGGAGCTGAATGTATGCCTGGGAAAACTCCCTGGACTTCAGCACCAACTCTGTGCCTCACGCCTTATTTTGCTTTTAAATCATAATACTTATGTTGTCTCACTCCCCAGATGTCTCATTTGAGGATGTTGTTTCTCATTAGCCTGTGAGAGGAGAGAATTAGTATTTGCTGTCCTATAGGTACTTCCCCACTGCAGAGATCCCATGGTGTTTAGCAAGGTGATGGCAGGGTAATACTCTCCTAGAGACTTTCTTGCCCTAGAGACCAGAAAAACACCCATTGCCCATGACAGAATTTGAGGAAGCCCTGAGAAGCAGACATGGCATAATGAAACTGTCTGGGCTGCAGACAAATGGTAGGAAATTGCTAGGGCCTTCAGGTTTGCAGTGGTCCTCATCTCTGGAGGACTGAGCCGCTGGCCTGGATCAAAGATTCAAATTGGACCAGGTGGTTTCCTTTTCATGCCATTACATGAATTTTTGAATCATACCTAGGATCATCATGACAGACTTTGCTAGACGCTCAAAAGATCTTGAGTTTTTCTTCAGGACATTTTACTTCTTTCATGTTGCAGCTGGTAGTGCATAACCTAGGAGGTCTGGACGTGAAGGTTTGGGTTGGATCTGGTACTCATCTAATTCAGAAGCCCAGCTTCCATGATGGGTGGTAGCAGATGCATCAGAGAAAAGGAGCAAGGTGGCACATTTGGGTAATCTGACCCCATGCTAAGACTCATCCTAGCGATGAGAGTGACAAGCTAGTTTACTTTCTGAAACTTTAATGTGTCTTTAAAAAAGTTGCCTTGTCATGATTCTGGATGTTGCGACGTTTCTCCATCCTGCTCCTTCTGGAATATTATGACAGTCTTCCTTTCAGTTATTTCCTTCAGCTTCCAGTCTCACAGTCTAATAATATAACATGTGGAAGGGAAAAAAATGCAGAAAAAGGGTGTTCCAGAACCTTTGAATTCAGCTTTTCATTTATCTGAATGCTTCCTTAATCACTGTTTCCCAAGCTTGAACAAAAGTCTAAGCTGATGAAGAGAGGTAGCTACCTACTTTTCACGTGCATGGGTGCTTTGGGGAGTATGTGGAAAGCATATCTGTGATCTCTCCAGGACAACCTGAAACCTGAGAATTGAACACGTGAGGACATCTTCCACCTGGCTGTCGATGCTTTGTGGACACATTTCTGGTGCCTGTACCCAAAGAGAAAACAGGTTTGTTCCAGCTCAGCCCATACATAGGCTGTCCCATTTGCAGTCTTTCCACATGATAAACGGGCTAATTAATTTACAGGGCAGAAAGGAAAAAGAAAAAAAAAGGGGGGGCNNNGGGGGAAGGAGGGGGACTGGATCAATTGACAAATTGAAATGTCATTTCCCAGCCTGCAGCTGGATGCTGCTGCCTCTCCTCTCTCTCTCCCTCCCTCTTTTTTTCTTCTTAGCCTTTTGTTTTTTGATTTGGTTATAAAAGCCAGGACGTAATTGAAACTGGCATTGGAATCAAACAGCGTGACCTTGCCAGGTTTCTTCCAGTCCCGCCACGCCATCCGTGCTGGCTGAGGGAAATAAAAGAGGACGGAGGGAGGAGGGAGGGAGGGCACTGGCACAGGGAGTCCCCTGACAACTTGGCTGCTCGTGTGCCTGTCTTTGAAGGGCTTCTCTTCTGTGCGTCTCTTATTTATTTAATTTTTATTCAAGGCAGTCGAAGTGCTTTGGGGACCTGGGAGGTGACAGCAGAGCACACCGGCGGCTTTTTCTTAGGATTTGGTGTGTAAATCTGCTGTGGGAACTGAGAAACACAGTCTGCCAGCTTGAAGAAGCTGGAAGAACAAGGTCCTCCATCCCTTGAGTCTCTTGGCCTGGCTGGAGCCAGAAGGAGCTAGTCTCTTATTTCCAGACTCAAGACACTTGTCTCTGCCCACGATCCCCACTTCTGCCCTGTAGTAGCACCCCTTCCAGATGACTGAACCAAGAAAACTTGTTTCATCTGTGAGCCGGGCATTTGCTGGAGTTCATATCTCCCCAGAGGAAAGTTTGGTGCAATGGTCATCTGTGGCTTGTCTGCACAGAAGCAGGCATTGTGCCTAGCAGAGCTGGTTGACACAGCGTACCCCTGGTTAGGTCCTCAAGGAGATTTTCAGGAGGGTCCTGGTGTGCATGCCTTTCTCCACTACCCCTTTTCTTTTGCAAAAAGTCTGGCAGTCAGGGTGGTGCAGTGTATTTCCAGGAGTCTCCAAATTCTGGAGGGGAAGCTGTGCAGGGTTGCGGGGTGCAATGGGAAGCATCCCTGCATTCCAGCGTGGAGATGCTGCTGGCTGGGATGTAGCACCTGTGCCCCTTGGGTCAGGCTAAGCAGAATCCTGGCACACCCCGAGTTTGGAAACGTGAAGATCTCATTGTGAGAGAGAGCTCAAGGCACATAAACCAGCAAGGAATAAATCTCCACTAAATCTGTCCCATCTTTGATGCCCTCGCTCGCAGCCAGGTCTGCAGTGTTTAGCTTGTACAAACTGGAGCAGGGAGCGAGAATGAAAGCAAGACAGAAAGATGGAGGAACTACGTAAAGAAAAGAGTAGAAGGGAAGTTGGCAAGGCTGGGAGGGAGCACTGGGCGGTGGGTCTTTCCACACTGCAAAATTTGTCTTGCAGAGGAGGGCTGGAAATTTTTTACCCCATCATCAATCCCCCAGGGGCTCCACCTCTACCTCTTCAAGCTGGCTAGTGACACTAGCTCATTTACCTGACTCCTTGGCTGCCTGGTGGCCACAGCTAGTTTCCTGTGTTTTGCTGCCACAGGACCCAAGGGGAGAAGACAGCAAGCTTATTTACAAGCCATTGAGAAGCTGGGTTTGGAGCAAATGGCATTGGGTGGGATCGGTATAATATCCCCATGTCGCTCATCCATTCTGTTTGTACACTGGATGCTCATTAGATCACTCTAGGTTTACACAGAAACTGCCAGGGTAAAAATAAATAAATATATATATATTTATAAGCCTGTATTTCTTTGTTCTGATATAAACAAAATATAGAAATCGTGAACAAATGGAGCTCCCATAGGAGAATAGTTGGAGAAGCTTGAGTCAGCAGAAGCAAAGCAGAAGGACGGCAGGGCTTTATGCAGGCCTTGATACTGCCTCGTTGCAGGCAGTGATTTGTGAGCTCATGGAGATGAATAATACAATTTAATTCAGTTGCTGCTTTGCAGACTTAAGCCAAATTCCAATGTGATTTTTTGAGATTCTCTTGGTACATGATGTGATAGTGTTTTCTTTTGGGAACAATTCAAACATGATGCTGTGTTCATTCACAGTAGTAGCAAAGTTTCCATGAACTTTAGATGGATCAAAATCAGGACCTTTAATGAACAAAAACATCTTTAAACTATTATGTACCTTTCCTTGCTAATGCTACTTTGTTATGGCTTGCCTTTTTTTTGCAGTTAGCATAGATTCTTCCATTTGCCTTCTCTTTCTCTTCTGTTTCTAGACAGCTCTCACTTTCTGATCCTCAGATGCTGACGTCTTAACTCCAGGTTTGGGCTGTGCATCAAGGGCTCTCATGTATAAACGCTTGCAGAATTAAGTTTTATTCCCCTGAAGGAGCTCTCTTTGAAGTCGAAGAACACCCTCCTACTATTAATATCATTGTAATTAGTGAGATTTTACCCTATGCAAAATGCTGCATGCTCTCCCCCTGCATGAAGCATTTTCTGGTAAATAACACAAACTGTATTTTTATGAACATTAGATAAAATTTGTAAGTGAATATGCTCTGGCTGCATTTAATGTCACTTTAACATCCTCTCTCTGCACATATTTGACCAATTTCATTTTATGAGGAGAAAAAAAGAAAAAAATTAAGTTCAGCATTGTGGAAATATTTAAAGAAATTGAATTTTAGACATTCCACTGAGAATATTCAACTTAGAAGGATTTGTGCATTTGTCCATCCTTAGCAATTGTCAAAGAGAATCAGTCTTGAATTCCCTTGAGCCCTGATTTGACCTATCAGAATAAGCAGTATCAGATTTTTAGTTGGAATGTAAGGGAACCTCTGTGGTTGGCAGATAATATCACATATTTATCAATAATAATGATTAGCTTATTCCCTAAGGTGTGAGGTAATATAGTCCGTGTCATCAGCACTGCTACTTTATATTTGGATGTTTTGGCTCCCCATCTAAATGTGTAATTCCTTGATTCATTTTTCTAAACTCTTGGCTTTAATGTAATGTGGCAGTGAGTTCCCTTGCCTAAGTTCAGTGTTCTGTTAAAAAAAAATATTTCTCTAGTAAATTTGTAATCACCACCTTTCAGCTTCATTAACTACTCATTTTTTCTTGCATTATTAAAAAAAGAAGAGAGAAAACAGTGGCACTTCACCTCTATTCTCCGTATTATTCACTATTTTATATATTGTTAACACACCTCCTCTTATTTGTCTTCTCTTTGATACAAACTACACTCCTCCCACTCCCCCCATTTCATTCCTGCTTCATGTATGCATTTTCCACTCCTGTTATCATTCTTGCCACCTTTCTAAAGAGGTAGCTGAAACAATACATCGTGACTTATCTGGCCACTAGTCAAACCATCTGGAATTTCAGACTCCACCGTAGAGG
>JAOXJM010000001.1:87442018-87465774 GCA_026413425.1 Tringa solitaria
AAATCAGTTCAAAACAAGGATCAGAGGTATGCTATTGGATCTGCTTTAGCTGTGATAGATCACACTCTCATGCCTTGTTTTCCTGATTCACTGAGGCTATCTCCTGTAGCCAGAGGGAGTTATGAAGAAACCAGCGCCCTTCACTCTCTCTGGAAGAGGAATCAATTTATGGAAAGGGAACAGATAAGAACTAGCCCACTTGGAAGATGTTTAAAGCTTTTTTCCCCCCAGGCTTGTCCTGAAGCATCACTCCTAGGAAATTCAGACAGCTGTACAGCTCTTTGGCTGGGTGGGAGCTTAAAGGTAATCTGTGCATGCACAATTGCATAGAGTAATTGTGTGTGCACAAACATTTTATACAGAGTTAGGTGGGTGCAACTGGATTCTTTGATTGCTTTGGACCCAGAGTTGCAGCAAGAGATTTTGGGAGCTCCTCCTCTGCTGTGACAAGCAGTGTCTGGTCCAATATAAAGTACAACTTCAGATGCGAATATGTAGATGTGTTTGAGCATCTTCTTTGTTCTCTGCCATTACCGGTACGTGGGTTGGCAAGCTGGAAATGGCCTTCTGCCAGCGTTTAATGGGAGCAGCTCCCAGTTGCTGAATGTGTGTGCAGAAAGCAAATGCAAAAGAGAGAGGGTTTTGATGGTCAGAGCAACGAACTTTTAACTGGGGAAAATTCTCGAGTAATACAGATTCTGTAACTTTCCCAACTCTGGTTATAACACATGTTAAAATCCATCCTGCGGTGAAGTAGAAATTATAGCCAATTAAACAAGACTACCAAACAGAGTCTGTCCCCAAATTTTCCCTTTTTGTATTTGTTGAACTGCACAATTATTTTAAATTGAGTGTTGCATATTCATAAACCGCATTTCAAACCACCCAGTCTTCTGGTTTATGTATCTAGTTGGAATATTAGCATATATTTCAGTAGCTCATTTCATTTCATTGATCCCAAAGTTCCTTACCGAAGACGTGTGTGATATTTGTACTGGTACCGAGGTGCAGCCTCCTCTGTTCCGGAATATAACAGGTGTTGAACAGAGTGAGAGTTTCCTCCCACCGCATCAGCTAAACCAACATACGGCTCCTGCTGCTTCCAACAGGAATGGCTCGATGGGCTGCTGTACAAACATACCGCAGCAGCGGGATTATAGCACAGCCACGACACTAGAAAATTTCTTTGCTTGTATCCATATTAAAACCCCTTCTTTGAGAGTGACGTTAGAGCCTAAGGGTTAGTCCAGGTGGGCGGGTTGTGCAGGTGTAATCGGAGATGTGAATTTGAGCTGCCACCGTCCGTCCTCGTCATGGTGGTGGTGGTGGCAGATTGGGGTCACACGCTCTCTTTTAGGAAAACCACTCCAGAAGGAGCTCAAGTGAATGAAGCCATTCATGAGAGAGGGTGAGTTATATAGCGGGGGTTAATGGGTGCAGGGGTGTTTTCTCAAAATCACACCTTACATATGAGTGGTGAAACCTCCCCGTACAGAAAAACCCACTCAGTGAAATAAATGAAGGTTATCAAGTGCCTGTTGCTTTTTAAAACATACCATAGGGGTTGGTAGCTTATGGAGGGGACATTTCAGACCTGCACCCAGCTCATCCCTCTCTGGTGCCTCCTAGGATTCTGTGGCAGCACCAATGTGTTTCTAAGTCACTAACGCCATTATTTGCAGTTTCTCGCATCCAAATAATGACAGTTCGTTTCTCAGCTCTGCTTAGCTTGTCAGATCTGTTTCGGGATGGTATGGCTGTTCAGGCACAGTTACTGAAAAGAAGGATAGAGAAACCTCTTTAATTTCTATCATCTTTCATTCTGATGACATTTATCAAATTTTCTCTGTCTGACAAGTTCAGCTAAGATGTGCTCCTCTGCCTTCTGACAAGTGCCCCTCAGATGGGCAGGGAGGATGAGGCAATGGGCAGCACGTGCTTGGAGAAAAGGGGGGGGTTGAAGTTAGATAAGGGAAGAGAAGGAAGGAGAGGGGAAAGATGCACTAAAAATTAAAAATAAAAATTCCCCAAAGCCTACAAAATAAGGAAAGGGATACAGGAAGAGAAAGAGGCAACAAAAGATATTGGTTAAGATTGTATGAAAGGTTTTTTAAGCCCCCACACTGCAGTCTGCAGTATTTAAAATACCTGAAACAACAAGCGCCATCTTTACTGTTGCTTCTGCCAATGTCCTTGTCACACAGCTAATTCTGTATTATCCAGTCCCTAGCCTCCTTCTGCATTTCCCCACTATTTTTTTTTTTCCTCAATCACAGTCCATGCCTTCAGGTTTTTTTTATTCCCTTCCTCCCTCAGTTCTGGGTCTGGAAAAACTGCAAGAGGTTTCTTGCTTTTCTAGTATAGAGGGCCAGCCCCAATAGATCATGCCCACCTCCCCCCCTGCCCACCACCTCTTTCTTAGGTCAGATTAGAGGATGTCCCAGGAGAAGAAAGGCAAGAAGGGATGTGAACTGAACTGACCTTTTTGCCATTTTACAGTTTGGGATGATGGTGCTGGGAGGACTGAAAGTGGTCTCTGTCTCCTGCAGCTGCGCTGATTAACTGTCTGTCCTAAGGGGGGTCATTTGGAGAAGGCCACCCATTAAGGAAAGAGGTGATATGTACAGCATGGGCACATCCACGACTCCTTGGCTGTTTCAAAACATTTTTTCCCAGGCCTGAAACCCTCAATAGCTTGGTACATCTTGGTACATACCAGGCAGTGGTGGTGTGCGCTGCCGGGCACTGGCACCATGTGTGCAGGGGCTCCATCCGGGAGCCATCTCTTCTTTAAAAGCCATTGCAGCTCAAGCAGCCTCAGCTCTGCCATCGGCCCCAGGCACACGAGCTTTCGCCAGCTGGTAGAGGCAGTGGCTGATATCTGTCATGTCATTTCTAAGAGAGGAACAAATCATGGCTGCTCTCACCCTGAGCTCCAATGTCAGCAGAGTGTGCAGACAAAGTCTCATGCTAAAACGAAGCCACGTACGCCGGGAAGTTTAAGCTCTGCTGGCCACATAATTGTGTACAAAAGAAGTGACTGAAAAATCCCTGTAATGAGCACAACCTGACTGAACAGAGCTGTGCTTGCTAATGTCGTTGATGAGTTTTGCTTGTGGATAACAATGAGCCACATATTTTAACTCCCAGGAGTACAAATGGCCCTTCAGCTGCTGTTTGGTTTCTCTTTCTGCTAGGTTGGCTGCTGCACATGCTTTTCCTCTGTCAGGCATCTTGCTTCTCAGTGTGTCGGGAGAAAAGCTCTAAGGGGATGCTGCATGCTGGATTGGTAGCGTCTGCCATATTCTCAAAAGGATGTGTTAGATACTCTCGATGGCTTGCAGACATAGATCTGGGCTTTCTGTGGCTGAAGGAACATCATGATGGTGACAGCTGCCCTCAAAGTTCAGAGGTTGATTTGAGCACTGCCAAGTATCAAGGAGTTTTCAGCATTTATAAAGACATCTCTTGGGTCTGGAAATCAGTAGAGAACACACTTTCCCAGGAGATTTCCTAGGAGATTGTCTCAATCCTCTCTGTAGAGGGGTTTGAGAATGAGTGGATGGAAATCATGAAAGGCAGAAGTAAGCAGGTTCATTTTTGGCCTCATGTTTGGAGCAAGAAGATCCACAGGTGGTTGGTTCTTTTTTCACCTGAATCACTCTGGTAATCTGGAAATGTCTCAATGGCTACAGATCCATCCTCTTTGGTACTTACTATCAGACGCTGACAGGAAAGGTTGTGGCAATGGGATGGCTGAAACGGAGATTGAACTCGGTAAGTGAACCCAGGTATCTGTTTCAGGCTAGACATGACATAAACGGAAAAAGCAAAAGATACAGCCATTCATCGATTCCCTGTGCTTACAGATATCTGCTCAAACATGCAACATTTCCTTCTGATAGCGTTTCTGTTGCATGTTACTGTCCATCTGCGAGGAGATTACATATTTAGCATCTGTCTACCCATCCATCAGCATTAGGTTTCTTAAGGCACCCGTTAATGCAGGGTTCCAGCATCTCTTACTTGCCACCTACTCTCTGCATTCTGCATCTTTCTTGGCAGAAAATTCCCTCTCTCTTGTGGGCATCTGCTCTTTTGTGTCTTGGTTCAGGTAGAGACTTACTAACTCTCTTTCATGGAGATTGTTTTTCTTTTCTTCTTTCTCTCTGTAGATTTTCTTGAATGTAAAGTAAAAGTCAGGCAGGTTGAGATATTTTGCCTTGCATGACTTGCAGTGCGTCACTGTTTCATGATGACATAGGACAACTCACTTTTGCAAATACTCATGATACCAGCAGCATGTAAGAACCCCGATTTCAGAGCTTCCCAATTTTAATATCTTAATTGTGATTAAGAAACATGTTGACGTTTTCATTATTACAAAGTATTTAAAGAGCCATCCCTGCATGTGGAAAAGCGACTGACTTAGACACTAAAGCTCGGGTACAGGTGAACATCTTGACCTTTTAACTGCCAAGCTACTAGCCATGCAGTCAGGTGGAGAACTCTCCTGCTGAGTCTACCAGGACTTGTTACCTACAGAGGCTAAATTGCTCTGTATGGAGCTGATGTAGCCTGGAAGCTCAGGACTATTATCTGTGAATGATAGGAGTGGGGTAGTCCTCAAGGCCAAAGTGCTCAGCTGCTCCACTCTTGCAAATCTTGGGCACTCTACAGGACCTGACCTTCACTTTTAACTTGAGCTTCACCCCTGGCATGTAGATAATCAAAAGATTGGACTAACTGGGATAGAAAATTGTGGTAAACACTGTACAGAGAGTTTCAAAGCTCTGCTGATGAAGGCTGCAGGTTATGGAAACAGCATAAGCCAAATAATTTTGACTCTGTTTTTCTTCTTGTCATTAAAAGCAGAAAAGTAGAATCTAAATGCAGTCTATGCCCTGTCCCTAGCTGAAGCACTAACTTATCACGTGTCTTGTAATAACAGTTAGAAGCTCTCATGTCACTATTAGCAATGTACAAAGATGTATCAAAGTACTGGCCTTGTCCTCAGAAAGCTTGTGATCTAAAGTCCAGATCCTGAAAAACCTTAAGAATATGTTTAACAGTATGTTGCAATTATTACTGATAGTAATTGGTATTATGGAACATACAGTTCCACAATCAGTCAGGAACCCAGGCTACTGGGCTCTCTAAATGATAATAAAAACAGTTCCAGAACCAACAAGTTTACAGTGAAAATGTTGAGTATTGACCCTCTGTTGGCTTTCTTACAGTGCATACAAATTCAGTGCCTGTGTAAGGCTTTGCAGACACTACGCATAAAATAGAGGAAAAGATAAGAAATAGATACAGCAAAGATATAGGCGGAAGCATAAGGTAACAGTGTAACGTAATATTAAGAATATAAATCTAAGATAGAATTGAGAATATTCCAAGAGCTTGATTTTTTTCTGCACCATTAACTTGCTCTCATTGCACACCAGCATATATATAGATTCTCTGTTCTTATTTTACCTGTGAAATGTACAATTTCATATATAATGTGTGATAAATAGGATGTACAATGGTCTAGAATCAATGGTGCAGGAGAAACTTTAACATATGGAGTGGCTTGACTTCTAAGTGCTTGATTTCTGAGTCTTAATGCTTTAACAATGCTGAATTTTTTGTACTGTAGGTATATTTGTATGCATGTGCCCTTCTGAAGAGCTAGGTGAAACAGAAGCCAAACTCAGCTGTATAGTAGTGGCGTGTCTTTAACAAGAAAGACCTAATGAGCTTGTAGCAAAGCCCATCTGTTTGACAGGACATTTGTTGAGCGCTAGTGCAGCTGGAGTGGGATTCTCTCTGATGGGAATAGATGGGCAGGCTGGTAATTTTTGTGCAGGAGGCTGGGTCTGTGGGGAAGAAAAATGGTTCTGCATTAGTTTTGGTTACCTTTTTGTTGCCCTACTTGTTAATAGGCGGACTTCCTTTAGGCCCTTTTCCTATTTCAAAATTGAAATAAATAAAGAAAAATGCATATTTTTTCCCCATAACCTTGGGGATAAACCAGGCTGACTCTGTAGAATGACAGAGATTTTCTCCTGTGGAGTGGGGAGTGCTGGGGTTTAGAACATGTTATTTTAGACAGATATCTATTTGGACAGAGTAAAAAACCTGAAGATGATAAATGGCCTGTATTTGCACATTTCCCAACTGAAATGCTAGCATTACTGGAGGCCCATTTCCCAAATCTGATCTGAAAGACATGCTTCATACTTATGTCTCTTCCTAGTGCTTTTATACCATCATAAAGACTTTAGTATCCCATCAAGACATATTAACATTTTTCCTTGAGCCGGGATGGTCTGAAAGTGGCTTATTTTCCCAAACTCATCACGCTTTCTCTTGGTAGCAAAGTCCCATATATCCTCACTTTCAGTGCTCTTAGAAGCTCAGGACATGAAGGAGGCTTGATGTGACAGTCGAATAGGTAAGGACTCAAATGAAGTCTATGAAAATACAGCCAAAGGCTCTCAGTGAAAAATTTTTACCACTAGTGCCCTTCCCCCGTGTGATGACCACAGCTCAGTTTTTGTTGTCTCTTTTATGAAGGAAGGAAACATGGAGTGACAAGCATATACAAGAGCCGAATGTAACAGATGATACATGGAAGCATTATATATGAACATAAACATAAATATATGATGGAAAACATCCCATAGCTCCAGCCAATTTTTCCCCTCCTTCCTTCTTTCCCTTTCAAATCAGATAAATTAATATTTTATTTTTTGTGCAGCTGTAGGGGAGACATATATTATTGAAAGGATCGTGTTTTCCCAGAATCCCTCCCCATTCCCTGGCTTTCTGTACCAGATAAAGGCAAGTTTAAAAAGGAAAATAAACAATGACTGTTAGAATTGGAGTCATGGCAGTACCAAAAGTTCCACCCAAACACTCATGGAAGGACCCTCTGCAAGCTTACTTTTATGTCTTGAGTCCTACCTGCTTTACCGGGATACTCAATAAGGCCATCAATAAGGCTCCCACAAGACATCTAGTTTGGCTTTTAATAAGTGATAGAGATGCCCAATGTATGAGTGTAGTCAGAAGGACGGCATTTTGCTAGCAGCACCCCGTGCAATTTTGGGTGCTGCATCAGTGTATGTCTCAGGTTCCCTGTCAAAAAGCAGTGCTTCCCTGTTTGTGTAGCATACTGTAAACTGCATGAGTGGAAAGCTCTAATGAAAGAAGTGTATCGTAGTATTGCAGTCTCAGGCACAGCAAAATTTGCTGCTGGTTGGTTTGGGGGTTTTTTTCTGGAACAGAGCTGAGGGTTTCTTATCCAGGGAATTAGGAAGTTTTCAGATGCACTGAATTCAAATCAATTCAGCAGAGATTTTCCTGACTTTGGTTTCACAGAGAAGACATGGTGACACTAGAAGTTTTGGATCCAAACTGGGATTCCCTAAACAGGACACCCTGCACAAAATTCAATCAGAAACTCCAAATACAGGATACTGATTGGTCCTTTTAAAAACCACTACTCTGAACCACTCCTCAGCTTGCCAAAGCATGAAGGTGCTGATGAGCCTGCCTTTAATTTCACGTTTAATTTCAAATAACATTTGAAAACAGATGAATTTTAATGGAGCAAGTAGGTCCCCCTTCCAGACCAGTTATAGGAGGGTATGAGCAGCCCTGCTTTTCTATCATCACTTTGTGAATCTCTGAGTAAGATATAACAGAGATTTAATGCCATGACCCAGAGATAACACATATGTTTGTCAGGTTTGTTTCCGGCATTTCAGATGCCAATGTGGGTTGGTTTTGGTTTTTCTTTTTTTTTGAGGGGGAGGGGAGGGAGGAGAGTCTCCAGGTGGCTGTAAATGTATTTTAGAAAAAAAAGATGGGGAGAATAAACTGATCCTACAGACTGATAAAAAAGATATTCCTTTCTGGCTTTTGCTGACAGTAGAAAGGGATGTATTTGAGAGTGAGGGCACTGGATGGAGCAAGGCCATCTGCCTGACCCCCCAGGAGTTCAGTGAGAAGCTTTATCATCTCCTGGTGTGCTGTGAGGAATTTACTAAGTCCAGTGCAAAATTCACACTTTCAATGTGGCAAAGGTGCTTAGAAACCCAAAGCATCAGCCTCCAGGAAAATAATGCAAAAAAAGCTTCCCTGCCTTGCCTTGCCTTACTTTAATTCCTACCTAGCCTCCCCCTTCTGCCCCAAGGGCTATTCCCCAACCCCATCACCCCTTTGGCTTGCTTCATGTCTGAGGAGGCTCCCACAGCTGTAGCAGAAATTTGCATCCTCCTCTGTGTCCTCCCCCTTCCCAGCCACAGAGAGAAAGAAAATTCAATTAAGCAAGTGATTTGCTGTTGTGTTTAAGTTACAATAGTAGTAATCACACCAATTATAGAAATCAGGTTGGCAATCATGGACCCTGCCCTCTGGGTTGCTATTAACTTCATTCCAGTATGTGATTTTCCTCCGCCCCATTGAAATTGGCGAATGTCACCTGTGTATATCCCTGCTCCTCCAGGATGTAATAGCATTTTTAAAACCTAACAGCCAATTGCTGCCCTTGCACGTGTAGTCAGATTTATCCCTACCTCTCCCTATTACAATAATGAGTGGGTAGCAGATGTAGTCAAATGCTGTTGCAGTATTCTTCCTCTGCCCTCCCTCCATTTCCCCAGCAAGCAATAGTTTGAATCTTAAGCAGCATCTTGTATTACTTAGTGGGAACATTTCCCAGGCCCAGGGGAAAAATAGTTACACAACTGCCTAGGATCTTTTTTTTTCCATTTTCCCTTTTTTTTCCCCTCAGTCCTATCTTTCTTTCTACTTGGGTGAATCTTCTTTAATTATTGAAACTGTACAGCAAGAAGCACTGTTAAATATGATGACAGATGTCTCCCTCTGTTCATCCTTTCCTATCCCCAAGATTATCAATGGAAATCCCTTCACAGCCAAAACATCGCTTTATTGTAGGGAAATTTTACCTATGATTTTTTTTTCCCCTTCTGTTGCTCTTGTGAGTGTAGGCAGATTTCTTGTTGAGTTCCTCTTGTTACTTCTTCCTCCACTCTAAAGGCAAGGGAATGCGAAATACAAAATACATTTGATTAGAAGAACTTTTTGAGAAAGAAGCTGTCAGTCCAGTTTCATTGGTTCAGGTGGAAAATCGTGCCTCTTTCTGTCATGAAATGCTGAGACAGTGTATTTCAAATGTGGCCCCTGGCTTGGGGATGCAGCGGCTTCTCTGGATATCAAGGTACCCTCCAAAACCAGAAACAATCAAATCACCATATTCTTTCAATAGAATTGGTCATTTCTCAATTGTACATATGTATGAATTCAGGGTGAAATTGGGTTGTGACATGTGGAGGGAATGAGATAAAATGATGAATGAGATTAATCTCACACTATTTTAAAAAGGTTTTGAGATCTTTGAATAGAAGTGCCAGTGAAAGAGGAAACAGAATTATGATTGCTCTTAGTGATAGTGTTCTCATTGCTGCTCTACTCGCTCCCAGGACTGGGAGATCTGCTGACATCTCAGAGCCAAACCAAACTCCAGCATAAGAGGTTATAGAGGTCCATAGAATCATAGAATGGTTTGAGTTGGATGGGACCTTCAAAGGTCATCTAGTCTAACCCTCCTGCCGTGGAGAGGGACATCTTCCATTAGATCAGGTAGCTTAAAGCACATGCAACCTGACCTTGAACACTTCCAGGAATAGGGCATCCACAACCTCTTGGGGCAACCTGTCTCACCACCTTCATAGTAAAGAATTTCTTTTCTATATTCCATCTAAATTTTCCCTTGTTTAGTTTAAAACTGTGAGCCCTTGTCCTGTCACTATAGGCCCCGGTAAAAAAAGTCCCTCTTCATCTTTCCTATAAGCCCCCTTTATATATAGAAAGGCCACAGTGAGATCTCCCTGGAGCCTTGTCTTCTCCAGGCTGAAAAACCCCAACTCTTTCAGCTTTTCTTCACAGGAGACCTATTTCAGCCCTCTGATGATTTTTGTGGCCCTCTGGACTCTAACAGGTCCATGTCTTTCTTGTGGTGGGGACCCTACAGCTGGACTCAGTACTCCAGAAGGGGTCTCACCAGAGCATAGCAGAGTGGCACAGTCACCTCCCTCAACCTGCTGGCCATGCTGCCTTTTGTACAGCCCAGGATATGGTTCATTTTCTGGGCTGTGAGCACACACTGCTGGCTCATATCTAGTTTTTCATCCGCCAGCATCACCAAGTCCTTCTTTACAGCCCTGCTCTTAATTAGTTCATCCCTCAATCTGCATTCATATTGGGGCTTGCCCCAACCCAGCTGCAGGACATTGCACTTGGCCTTGTTGAACTTCATGAAGTTCACGTGGGCCCACCTCTCAAGCTTGTCAAGGTCCTGATGGATGGCATCCCTTTCTCTTAAGTGTATCAACTGCACCACTCAGTTTGGTGTCATCTTCAGACTTGCTGAGCATGTGCTCAATCCCATTATGTCATTAATAAAGCTGTTGAATGGTACTGGTTGCAATACAGACCCTATAGAGACACCGGTTTTTACTCATCTCCCTATGGACATTGAGCCATTGGCTGATACTCTTTGGATGTACCCATCCAGCCAATTCCTTATCCATCTAATACTCCATACATCAAACCCATATCTCTCCAATTTAGCAACAAGGATTTGGGGTGGGACCGTGTCAAAAGCATTACAGGAGTTAAGATAGATGATATCAGTTGTGTCCATCAAAGCGTTATCCTGTGTACAGTACTATATTCCTACTTCACCTGCATTTTCTGATGCACAGCTGCTCCTCACACCTTCTCCTGTTTGTACTCCTGCCTTTCCCACAGCCTCTGTGTCTGGGTCAGACATTCTTCCTTCATTCCTGGCATTTGCTACAGTCCAGAGAAGAGGCCATTAGGAGCATGTTAATTTAGATGCTTGTTCAGAAGTCAAATTAGCCTCTCACATCTCTGCCTTTTTGGGATCACTGTTTTTCCTGTGGTTGGTCTGCTGTATTATTTACACTTTTCACAAGAGAGGTGGCGAGCCATCTGGATTTGGTGCGCAGCCAAAGCTGGTCAGATTGCCCATAGAATTAAGATAGAGCTGCCACGTATTGGGAATATCAAGCCCTTTAACAGGTATGAGAGCAGCTCTGGAGTGGCATTTTCCCAGCGTACTATGTCTGGTAAATTGGGCAGTGCTGAAGCATTTAAGGGATTCTCTGTTATGTCTATCCTCCTACTGCCTGTCTCATGCTACAGCTCTCTAAACAAGCTCATTACAAATTTGTGGCATGCTTGGTTCAACGTGTCTGCACAGCAAAGGAGGACTTGGCCAGTCATCAGAGTAACTTCGGGCTTTGACATGGTGCAGAGTGGGCACCATGGCAAGACCTTGCCTCTTCCCCAGCACAGCTCAGGCTGGCTCCTGAGCAAGGTGTCAGAGGGGCTTGGTCACACTTCTCTTCTGGCCAAGTAGGGGAGGATCATGTTTAAAAAGGAAATGTATCTTGAGGGGGAACCAGTGCACAAATAGTAAATCGGGGCCTAGAAGTTCAGTCAAATGACCATTTTGGTGTTCTCCTCTCCCTCAGTAAGTTGCAATTCTCCATTGGTTTCTTGTCATCAGCCCATACTAAGAGCAAGCCCCTCTGGATGCCCCAGAGCGTGCTGGCAGCGGCAGAGGAGAGCAGCCCCCAGGACACAGCTTCCTCCTGGGCTGGCACCACCAGCTACAGCTGACGGTGATGTGGCCGCTTTCCATGGGTGCCCTGGCTTGATGTCCTGTGCTGGGATGTGAGCTGTGGTGTTGCCTGCTGCAGCGGGCTGAGTGCCTGCATGGCTGGGGCTGCAGCTGCAGCCGTGCTGGGGTTTGCCAGCAGCACCGGGCCAGGTGCCTGGCTGTGCTTTCAACCATCCCCAGGACAGGCGCAGGCTGGAGAATCATACCGACAGGAGTGGTTTAATCCTAGAGAAGTGAACAGATGGGGAAGGGAAATGGCAGCGTTTCAGGATGTGCAGGTGTTACCTGCCACGGTGCTGCTCTCAGTTGGCTGCATGGAGAGGTTTTGCCGCTCTTCCTGCCACTTTGGCTGGCCCGGAGGCTGAGGGACCTTCCAGCTCCCTGGCAGGCAAAGGAGAGGGGGGCTGTTGTGTCTTAGCCAGACCCCTGGAGCTTTAATTCCTGTGCGCTTTCCAGTCCTGACTCTCAGCCACATGTAAATCTCCCCCTGCTCTTCACCTGCCAGAGCCCAGGGCGATGAAGGATCAGGTGGCAGGTAAAGTAATCAATTTGGAGGGCTTTTAGCAGCACGTCCTGCCATCGTTTGACAGCGCATCTCTGTCAAGGAGACTGTGTCTTTCCTTGATCAATAAATCAATCTGTCCTTTTTTACCTTTGTGCGCCAGCATGTCAGTCATTTCATGCCATGGACAATGTAGAGCTGGCACTTAAGTGGCGTGGTAAATATTGCCTCCTGTCGAGACCCCTCAGGGGTGAACAAAAGTCCAGGGCTTCATGTCTCTGCCCATGCCCAGGCAGCTGATTCACGTCCCGTTACCTGCCTGGATCACTGGGTGGCATCTGCTGTTTGAGGCAGGTCGTCTGTCAGGATATCTCTGTGATGTGCCTGAGCGTTTCCCGGAGAACCCTTGGGCTCATGTCCATGTAAACCACAGGACTTCATTTTCCTCAGGTGTCACCAACTCAAACATCTCTCCTAGAAGCCTCTGCGATGGGGCTCTGCCAGCATCTACCCTCGCATCCCTTAAGTGCTCGCTTCCGCATGCCTGCAAAGTGCCGGTGCTGGGTTTTGGAGAGGAAAAAAGCCATGATCTCCCCTGGCTAGTTGCTGACGGAGGCACGGAGGACTTCCCGAGGTCAGTGCCAAGCACGGGCTGAGGTGGGCTGCTGGGGTTTGCTGGCTGGGGCTGGCTGCTGCTGGTCTGGGACTGGCACTGCGCCCTGGGTGAATGCTGCGCGCAGGGTGGGCTGAGCTGCCTGCGCCTGCCTGCTAAGGTTTCTAGAGACATAGCTCGTGTCAGCCTCAATCTCCTATTTATCTCCTCTTGTTCCCGCTGTCACAACTCTTTCCCGTGAATGCAGAGTGAAGAGGGCAGTAACGCTGGGCAAAGAGGGACTGACAAACAGCTGGGGCCTCAGAGCTGTCTTGTGAGGGATGTCTGCCTGCTGTGACCTGTTTGCTTGTTTCACTGAGGACTGGGCTGAGGGTCACCAAAGTCCGTTTGCTTAGGAATATCAGTCTGTAGAAGGGCTGCGTCTGTTTAGCATCTCTTTCACAAAACTCAGGTGTGATTACGTGAGAGTAGAAAATAACTGGTTTGGGTATTTTGTGCTAATTTAGGGCATCTCCCTTAGTGACTTTTTAGCTCCTGTCTCTTTTTGGCAAACAGCTTTGCTTTCCCCTAGCACTTTTTGTCCTAAACTCTCCAATTGCAAGTCCAAGGGGATCCCAGTGGTCAGATGCCATAAAAATGCCACAGCTTGGACTTGGGAATTCCTCAGGCTAGTTTAGAAATATTTGGAAACATTGAAGCCAAGATCTCAAGAGACTGGAAGCTTCCTGCTGGAATCACAAGGAGTCACTGCAACACACCAGAGTCATCTGGGAGCCAGCTCCAGACTGCAACCCCTATCATCCTGTCCCCTACCTCTATGCTTTAACAACAAGATCAGCCTTCATCTCTAGACACATCTAATTGTATCCTTAGGCTATTATGACTATAACTACACTGCTGCTCTAATTAGGCTTACGGTTCAACATGTTTCTTAATTTCTCCTTTCTTTAATTTCTTTGAAATGCTTTACACAGCCATTCTAACTTTACCAGTCTTTAGTCACCTAACATCCTTTATCTCTCTCTCCCACTCCTCTGGATGTGGTTGTGGCGTGCCAAACCTGTGTTACAGCTCCTCTACAGCCTACAGCTGGTGGAGCATCTCCTTCCATTCAGGTGGCAGGGGAGCTGCAAACTGGGCAAAAACCCTCCTATCTTCACCCCTGCGGTGAGGTTCAGGGAGGCCTTGGTGTGCTGCACAGTGACAGCTGCAAAATTCCTGGATGACCCTGGATTTTTTCCCATCTTAATTGTTCTTACTTTTTTTTAGAGGTCAGGCCCTGCCATCAGCTGCCAGCTCCTCAGAGAATTTGGAGAGAAATGGGGACTAACAGCTTAAAATGTGGTTCTTGCCTCAAAAAAAAAAAAAAGTGACTCGATATAAATAGCCTCTTCCTCCTCTGTTGCTCTAATTCCTGAGTGACTCCAGGTCAGTTTTGCTCGCTTTCAGATAGAAAAAAAGTTTTTGCCATCTCTTTCTCCTGTTCGCCACAGAGCTCCAGGAGAGAGACCTGCAGTTTCTCAGCAGGATATCTAACTAAGGTCTTAGTGAAAAATTAGGGTTGTTCTTGGGAATGAGGAGGAAAAAAATCCCCAAAACACCAGTTTAATTCATGGATCTTTTCTTAGATCTGCATAGTTGAGAATAAAACTAAAAAGTGACCAGCAACTTAATCCCTTCAGAAGAGCACAGCAGGAATCACAGATTTGTGATAAACATAGTTGTATGTATCTATTTACAAGGAACTTCTTCGGGAAATTGTCTGTAAATGTATTGCCCAACAGAATACTTGCAAAGTCTTTACGATGTAAGCATGCTTGCATCAGACATACAGCATGTGCCACATACTGCCTGCCCCTGTAATCCCAGCATGTGGGGCAAAGAAAGTAACACCAGGTTTTTCAATCTTCTGCTTGCCACAGCCCAGCACCTTTTCTTCCTCTCTTTAGGTCTGTTCAAGGGAGAATACAACTCTTCCCCTGCAGGGTTTTTCAGTTTAAAGGTGCAAAATGTTTCTCCTTCTCTGTCTGCTGTAATTGCTGTAAACGGATGTTTTATGCAGGGGCTATTGTGTGCTCAAGGATGCTTTATAAACAGAGAAAAAATTCAGATCATCAGAAATGGCCTGCAGACTACGTTAACAAAGTATGTAAAATCTCCCTGCTTCCACCCATCCCATGTGCAACAACCAAAAAAGCCCTCAGGTAGGCAGTCTGTTAAGCTTGAACACATACTCATCTCTTATGCACACATCTGCATATGGGGTGTGTCTGTGTGTGAGTGGGTGCCCTTGGGATCTGGACATGAAAGTCCTTCATTCCCAGCAAAAGAGGTTGCTCTTGCTCTTGTGCCCCCCTCTCCTCCCTCCCTCCAGCTCTGCTGTCCAGGCTTGTGAAGGTACCTTAATGCAAGGACTCCCAACCACAGCCCAGCCTTGTGAGGCAGAAGATTTCGTGGCTTGGGACATCTAGGGCCTTCCCAACTTGCTGTGTTGGCACTTTCATCTCTGCTAGCGTCTCTCCTGCCCAGCCCAAGAGCTTCGAGAGTTGTCCTGAGGGACAGGCAGAAATATGCCCTCTGTCAACCTGATCAGCCCCCTAGAGCTGCTTGAGAGGGAAGGAGAGATCACAGACAGATTTGCCCATGGGCTGGTGTCTAGTTGGCCCCCAAGGGCTGATGTCAGGTGGGCACTGCAGCCTGGAAATCTGGAAACCGAGAACTTGCCCACCAGTGGTTACTCGAGACCCCACAGCAGGTCTACTATGACTAGATGTGATGACCCTAGTACAAGGTGCATTATCGGTTCATCCTGCCTACGCCTGCCATCTCTGTTACATGCCGAGCAGTTCCTCACCTTCTCTCCTAAATGGTGGTGTGGCTGCTGCACAGCTTCTGCTGAGGCTTCCCAGAGGTGGCTGCACTTTGCTGGCAGGTGAAGGAAAGCAATTCCACTGCTGGTATGGACAGCAGCCCCAGAACATCCCATGTCTCACAGGGATCATACTGCAACTCAGGAACTGGAGGTGAGGGAAATCATTTATCTTGTTCCCTCCCATGAGATGTAGAAGAAATAGTGAAGCCAGACTGGGGCCTAGGGAGGGACCCATTTTCCATTCCTTCTTCCCCCTGTCCTCTTTAAACACAAAGTCTAGAAACCAGGGAAGCAAAATCTCTTTCCCAGTGAACCGTACGAGTCTGCGAGCTGAGGGGCTTTAAGGGAAGCTGCCAGCTATAGTAAGACTTGCAGCAAATTCACAGGAGTTGGCTGTAGGCACGTCAGATGATGTAAAGAGAAGGGACTCACTGATGTATACAGAAATAGAAGTCACCAAACCAGCTGAGGAGGAGAGGAGAAAATGTTGCTTACTCACAGGAAAAAAAAAAGGGGGGGTGTGATGTGTGTAGTAGAGTTTGAAAGGAACTGCCTGCTTTTCCTATTGCTTTCCTGTTCCAGTTTTTCCAGGCTCTTTTAATTGGCAGAAGTGACCCCATAAGCATCCCTAGATTACCAACTCACAGGGAATCGAAATTCCTGAAGCCCCTGAGATGGGATGGTGAAAGCTGACTCCAGAAGTAGTGTGGAGAAAGATTTAAAGCAACACACGGTCATATGGAAACCTGCTGTGCTCCCCGTGTCCCAAAACACTTCTGCTGTTTCCTGCCCAAAATCGTGTAGATGGGTGGGCCCTGCGAGCTCGGCTCTGGGTGCAATGGGACCCCGTCATCCTGCTTCTGCCGTGTTTGGCACTCGCCCTCCCTCGAGCCACGGAAAGTGCAAGGTGAGGGAGAATCTGACCCCAAATGTGCACTGCATGGAAGACAGCTGGTCATCCCTGTCATCCCCATTTCTCTCACTCATTCTTGCGGACGCTCTTTGCATCTCCCTCAGCTTCCCCCTGCTCTCAGCACCACCAGCCATCTCAGCACCACCAGCCATCTCAGCAATAGGTGCGCAGTGACTCAGTATTCAGGCTCAGCCCGGCATTGCCCACAGCACCCACCTGCAAGCCGTCATCCATGCGCCTGTTGGCCAGTGGCCCTCTTGTCCTGGGGCCACTACAAGTCCCATGAGGGCAAGTGGGGGATGGGTGGTAAGATGTGAGCTGGTCCCTGCCCCAGGCCGTGAAGCTGTCGTGTCCTGGGGTGCGGGTCAGGGGAGCACCCCAGGTCAGGCTGCCGGCTGTCCTGGCAGCCACCTCTTCCGCAGGGTGTGAAAGTGCCTCCTCCGACAGCCCCTCCGCATGGGGCATCCAGCCTGACCGGAGGCTGGGAAAGGGGTCAGGGATGAAGGGATGCCAGGGGGAGAGAAAGCAAGGGAAGAAAAAGCAGGGAACAAGCTCTGACTGCAGATGGATTTTGCCCCCTTCTGTCAGCATCCTGCAACAGACCCGAGCTGCTGCCTCCGGCTGGCTCTGCATTACTGAGGCTGATGCGTTTGGCTGTAGGGATGCTATCCCAGCCACTGGCATCCTCCCCCCAGTCTCTTGCTGGTTACAGGCAGGGAGGCCAGAGATTATGACTGCAGCCTCCAGGGCACTCAGCTTTAAAGACAAATGATTGTGCTATAAACGAGGATATTTTATTTTCAGGTCAGAAGAAAGGGGCAGGCTGGGTTAGGGAAGCTGGTGCGGGTATGGAAGGCAGTGAATATTTGTGGGAACAGGGGAGTCACATAACTGAGGGGTGACTGTCAGTGGCTGAACAGACCTCGGAAGATGGGAACATATTTTTGCCCACAGATCCACCTCAGTGTTGGCATCACAGGAACATGGAGGTAGGATGCTCCCACTGGCCCAGTCTCCTGGTCAATAGCAGGAAGAGTATGGAGCCTGTAAAGTAGCACGTGTGATTGCACTGACCTCCTACCCTGCCCTATCCCCTTGTATCTCCCAGGCAAGCAAAACTTGAAGTTGCTGCCAGATGATGGCTGTGTGGAATGATGAGCTAAGCCTCAACCTGGCATGTTCACTGAAATAAGTGGTAGGTGGGGATGACCTCAGGAGAGCAGGTAGGGGAGGAGGAGGTGTACCTTAGAGATGCTCACATGTGTCCTGTACAGCAGAGGATGGGGAGCTGTGCAGGCAATCATTTTTTCTAGTGAGAAGCAGCGGTGTCACATATCCTTAATGAGGTGTGCTTGTGCAAAAGGACTGGGAATTTCATGCTGCCTGCTCTGGAGATGATCTGCCCTCATAACTGATTTCTCCAGTCATGGAGGCAGGCTCATCACAGCCACATGTGCCTTCCAGAACATGTGAGCATGTGGGCAGGGACTGTGTCCCCATGCCAACCCAGCAGCAGAATCTCCGAACAGGTCCGTACAGGCTTCCTCCAAAATGTCTGTAAGAGGGCAGGGTAAACTATGTTGCACTCCTCGTTTCTGCACAGATTTGTTTGGAGCAGGATAGATATGGATGCTGTGGCTGGGCAGATTACTTGGGATGCTTGGTGCAAGTGGGCTCTGGAGCACTGTGGTGTAGCTGAAGAAGAGCACTGCAAGAAGAGGGAGCCTGGGATTAATCTTGGCACTAGGCAGTTTTGCAGGCATGTAGCATCTCCCCACCAGCCTGCTTGGATGGTTCTTGCTTGGGGAATTGCATTCCACAGGCACATGACAGCTTTTTCTTCTATCATTTTGCTGTTCAGCATTAGTTCTAGGCTTCAGTAGGAAAGTTTTAGTCACCTTATCCCTTTCTCTCCAGTGTGACCTCTGTGCGGGCTCAGTGTGTGCTGCTAAGCAGCTACATGAGAGGTGGTTGCTTTCCCACAGCAACTATGATGCTCATGGGCTCAGCAGTGTTTCAGAGCCTCCTCATGGACATGCACTCCGCAGATAGAACGTACAAGGGCACAGAGAGCTGCCCAAGGTACACAAATTCCAGTGGTCCTTTTTTCCCAGCCATCACCCAGTCAATATTTGGACAACAGTCTGTCCAAAAGGAATCCAATTTTGAATCCATTTCAGAGTTCAAGAAGTGTCTGGACAACACTCTTAGTCATCTGTTTTAGTATTAGGTAGTCCTGTGAGGAGCAGGGAGTTGGACTCAATGATTCCTGTGGGTCCCTTCCAACTTGAGATATTCTATGATTCTAAGACAGACCTAAGGATGTGTGCTTCAGAGTCATGTTGACTCCTTTGCTTACATCCCAGCTGAAAAGCAGGTCTGCTGGGAAAACCCACTTCTTTTCAGCCACTGTCAGGAAGGTTTTGTCTCTGGAGCAGTCCTGAGCTCGCTCCAGGGCCAGGCTGGCATTAGCTGAAGTGAGGTGGAAATCACATAGGCACCTTTACAGCCTTCATCCCCAGGGCAGTGTTGTATACCACCTGATCCCTTCTACAGAAAACATAACATCATTCTTTGAAAACGGGTGGTGTGTGGGATGACCCTACCTGATGGGGTGGATTTAGGTGCGTCCAGGAAAAAGAAAGCACGCCTCAGCCTTTCTGGCAGTTCAGTAGCAGATTTGTATCCAAGTGTCACAGAGAGCATCTTCCAGCCCATCACTCTTTGTCTCCTGTTAGTCTGCATTTATCTGTGGCCTTTGTATCTCTTGGCTGCAGCTCAGGCCAGACATGGGCAGCTCACCAAGACACCTGTTCTTGCATCATTCCCCCTCTCCCTGGGTTATTTATTTACTTTCCGCCTCTTCCTGCTCTATAAACACAAGAGATACAGGTCACTGGGAAAAGCACCTAGCCTTCTGTACACAGATTGTAACCACAGCAGGCCCAGCAAATCCCAGTCAGACCCCAGCTATGACCATCTCTCCAGCTTGGCCAGGCTGGAAGAAAAGAGCCGTATCTAGCACATTGGCTCTGCTTTTCCTAGAAAGTGAGAAGTGCTTCCAACACAGGCTGCAGTGTGCTAGAGCACATTGCTGTAACACCTGGGAGAGGAGAAGACATCTCTAGTCCTCTGCCCTCCTGCTAGATGGCCTCATGCTTTGTCTGCTGCCTGGATCTGGGGAACGCCAGAGCCCAGGGACTGTGAGTTGGTGCCTCTTGATGGGCTCGCAGAGAGCCTGGTGTGGCTGCTGTATTTTTTTCCCAAGCAGCTGAGGGTGGCACCTGTGACTCTGGGAGGGAAAGCTGGACAGGTTTTTTGAAGTGCTAATGATGATTAGTTTGCCTAAGCCAGCACAAACTATCCATAGATTTGAAACATTAATCAGGAGAAGGGCCTAGTGCTGAAGAGCTGCAGAATGAGAAATGAATGGGGAAGCGGAGGGGAGGGAGAACAAGGGCTGGAGGGGGAAGAGATGCCTAAGTGGGAATTTGACACAAGTATTTTCAGCTGCTCAGCTCTTTGCTCTCTGAGTGGGACAGATGCCTTCCTCTTCTGCATGCCTGAAATACCTCCCGTTGCTCACAGAAACATTGTGAATGTGATGAATTTCACTCTGCCTTCATAGGAAAAACCTACTTGGGGGTTGCTCCCCAGATCCTCCTCGGCTCCACCTGGGGAGTGACCCTGAACATCATCCCCCATGTCTCCCCATGAAATGCTCTTTTACCCGTATGCTCCTGTCTCGTGCTTGCTTATTTGGTATGTTGGTGTGCATATACCTTAGCACAGTCCTGGAAGATACTCAGACACCTGATTTCAGACAAGCCACTGCCATGCAGGCTGCACTTTCCTGTAGAGTGCATGGATGGATGGATTCTGATAAACACTATAAATACGTGCACTGTAAAAAATGTGACTCCTCTCTCTCCCCTCTTCCTTTTGTAGATACCTCCACACCTCCATATTTTTATCTCAGGTTTGCACTTGCTATGCATGCCTGTACCTATCTTACACTCACAATGACATATAGGAAGATCATCCTCAGAGTACCTTGCTGTGCTGTGCTGGCATTTTCAGCTTTCGTATTAACTTGAAACAGGATTGCTGCTCACACACCTCTCCTGCTGGTAATCAATGAGTAGGAGTAGATATATGTGATGTTGATATCCCCTCATCACACCCGATCCTGGTCATGTGTTGATGGGAGACTGTTTCTACTCAGACTTTGCCAGGAGCTCCTGGTCCATTCTTTGGGCTGGTCTATGGGCTCCCTGGAATAGCAAATGCAATAAAAAGAAGAAAGAAAAAGAAACACGTCATTTCATAGCTCTGAAGCACAGACATGCCTAACTTCCTGCTTAAGGATCTGAGCTGTACAGCTCATCCAATTAGTCAGTAACATAAGAACTGCCATACCAGGCAGAACCAAGGATCTGTCTAGCTGCCTTACCCCCATATGTCCCCAGCAGTGACCTATAGCAGATGCCAAGAAAAGGATGTACAAGTGGTGTAGGTATATAATGATGCCGCTCTGTTACACTCTCTGAGCCTCCAGTGATTTGCAGCACAGGGACCTCCTGAGCCAGCAATGTTCGCTTTGTGCTCATTAGTTTCTAATGAATTTGTCTCATGACTCTTTGAGCTTCTGCAGTGTCCTGCAGCAGTGAGTTCCACAGCTGAACTCTGCTTCCCCTGCTTTATTTTGCATTTGCTCATCACTTATCTGTTTCATAGGGTTCCCATTGCTTCTACTGGATGAGACAGTGAAATATTTTTCTTATTCACTTGGAACATGATGCTAATGATTTTGTATCTGTATGTCATATTTCTTCTTCATCATCTGTGCATCTAGCCTGAAGAAACCTAATCTTTTCGTTGTGTGAAGAAACACCCAAAAAACAATAAGCATGAGGGGGCACTCTAAACATCCTTAGCTGTTGGCATGTTGCAGAGTTAGTAACCTTTCCTTGGAACTGGTACTAGAAATCAGCATGGGAATGACTCCTCAAAGCTCCATGTTCATGTTCAAACCAGCACAATTCTGTAGTCTGCCAGACTTTTATATACAAATTATTATTATCCTGTATCTAACTTTCAACCAAAAAGGCTTCTGAAGAACATGTGCTGACTGTGTTTCCTGCATTCTTACTCATTTTCCTGACTCAGGCCCTTGAGCTGTCCTCTCTGCACCAACCAGCAGCTCCCCCAAGAGCACCGTGCTCCTCAGAGGAGGCTGATACGTTTCACAAGCCTGTCAGAATTAATGCAAGGTGGGAAACTGTGGCCTGGCCTCAAAGTCAGTCCTGTAATGTGCAAAAGTGTTAGCCTTTGCTCAGCACGCATATTCCTGAGTATGTGCTCCTGCAGAAGAGATAAACGGGAGCTGTTATCGAAGCATCTGGCAAGAGTCATGGCCCTGGTACAGTTAGGTAATTACTTGGATCCCTGGCATCTTGGGATTGCTGCCTTCTGAATCTGTCCTTTTGCAAAGGAGAGGTTCTGCAGTCAGCTGCACAACATAATCGCATCAGTGGCCATTAGGATTAGCTCTGATCTTTACGAGCCAAAACCCACTTTCAGTAAGCAGCTCAGACAAGATGGAGAGAGCAACAGAGCTCCCATCTTGGAAACTGATGTAGAGATAAGGAATTCTACTAAAGGGCAACATAGAAGTGAGAGCAATAATAATAATTAATCTTCTTAATCAGGTAATCTTTTCACAGCAAGCAGAGCTTTTAGTGAATTTAGCCCTATGTGTTACTCTATAACACACAAACCATTTAAGTCAATGGAAAGACACCTTTTTCTTTAGTAGGCTTTGGATCAGAAACTCTTGCAAATGGGCTGGGTACTGTATTTTGATGTAGCTGTTGCTCCTAAGCGTTTACTGAATGGCTGGCAGGAATGTGGGTCAGTGAGAGTTGCCCATCAGTGGATTGACATGATTTTTTGTTCAGGTAGTGTCTGCTCATCTTACGCAAGCAGCACTGAGGACTTGCTTTTTCTCTCTGATGAGGAGGCTGTCAAATTTTCCAGAGAGCCATGCAGAATCTTCCAGTGCAGATAGTTTAGCTGATACGTAGTTAGCACAACGGTACCCCTGACTTTGTCACTCTCCCCAGGGACAGTCTTGCAAACCAAAGCCATTTGTGTTAATGTTCGCAGCAGTGAATAAAATGGGCCACGAATACCATCAAAACAAATCTGCTGTTTATATTTGAATGACTGTTTGGTCATGCTCTAATAGCAATAATCATCAGCACTAGCAGCGGGGAGCCAGCATGCGCGTTAACTGCATTACATTTTCATTTGACATGAGTAATTGTAACATTCGGTGAAGTTGTTCTAATAGTTATGATACACTTGTTGGTCCACGAGGTGGGAAGCAGTGGAAGGCCAAATTAAGGTAGTTTGCCTGACCCTCACTAACAAATTGCCTCACTCTCAACCCATAATGTAGCAGAAGTACTTTGATTGTTGCTGATTATTTTTAAACTGTATTTAAGGCACATTGGCAATTTCCTCTTCTGCACGAGTACATATAATGATTGGAGATGGGCCCAGCCAGGAGTCTGGTTTCTGAGTGCTGGATGCAATGGATGGCTCTGGTTTACAGCTCTTCATCTTTGTTCCCAAACTATATGAACCCCTCCATATTGACCTACTCCTGTGTTTTGCAGAGGAAAGGCAAGAATCAGGTATTTTAAACAAAAAAAATTCTCAGCTAATAAACAGACCAAGCCAGTCTCTAATCTAGTAATGCTACATCAGGTCTCCTTGCATCTTGCCCTGGACTAGAAGTGGAGAGAGGGGCTATTGACTGTAAAACTGGGTGCTCAGTCCGGGGTCTGAGCTCCACCGAGTTTGGGGTGAGAGGTGCTCAAACCGAGAGGCTGACGCTGAAGGCTGAGCCCTAAGGCTCTGCTTCAAACCTGTCTTTCCTCAGGACTATAGTGTTTTCTATCTTATTCTCTAAATGAAAAAAAAAATAAAAATTGAAAGGTGTTGAGATGTCACAAGAGGGGTCTTTGCATATCTGCACGAGATGCATTCAGGCCACACTGGTCTCTGCCTCAGTGCCCTCCCTCTGGCCACCTGCTCCTCCTGGCCAGTGTGCCACTTGCCACC
>JAOXJM010000001.1:87465874-87520347 GCA_026413425.1 Tringa solitaria
CCATCCCCCCCCGAGGTGACCCCCCTGCTCACCCCCCTGCCGTGCTTGCTCACGTTCACAGCAGGGGCTAAACGAAGTAGAATGAGGCTCCGATTACAGTTCTAACGAGGATGAAAATCCCGATTCCCATCTCGTGCTGAGTTCCCAGCTGTAGGAATTTATCAGATTGTTACAGCCAGGCGGACGCCTGCTCCTAGCTCTGCCGTGGCCTCTGCTGGGCAGTGCCTGCTGGCTGCGCTGCAGATAACCCGGTGCTCTTCGCTGGGCCAGGCCAAGCTGCTTTCTCACTCGGCAGCAAGCAGTCATTTTGTTCACTCACCTGCTCGCATTAGTGTGGTGTAATGATTTCCTAATTGCTTCTATTAAGCGCATCCCCAAACAGCTACCTGTCCACCTGCGAGACTGCACCAAGCGTCTTGTGGGACCAAGAACGGAGCTCTGGAAAGCCCCTCTCACAGTGTCTCCAAGGATCCAGCTTTTGTTTCCAGTCAGGGATGAAGCCAAACCCTTAATGCAAGTCTTTGCCTAAATCTTATCTAGATTCTGTGCAGGGGTATGACCTGAGCTAGCCCCAGCCAGCATGTCCCCCCTCCAGCTCTGCCCTATGGCAGTCCAGACCCACCCAAAGCGTCCTTGTGCTCTGCAGGACGTATCCTCCACCTAGCTAGTCTCCACCTGCCATCGGATCAGCTTGGCCGGAGCAGTTCCTGCATGCTCCCTCTGCCTTCCTCTCGGGCCGAGCCTGTGCGCTGTCAGCTCTTGTCCATCCTTTCTGCTCTCTTCATCTTCCTTCCCCTTTTGTCTCATGGATATTTCTTCCGTGCTTCATAAGGTACGCCAAGTCACTGTTGTGTTTGCCCAGCGCAATGCAGCCTTGCATCAGCCCGAGCCTGCTGAACCTGGCACAGAGGGGAAAGCAGGGGAAAAGAAAAAAGAGATAAGTGAAATGAAGAAGGAAGAAGGCAGTTGGGAGTTGGCACAGGTGCTTTCCATGTAGGGCCAGGCAGCATTTTCAGACGGCAGCAGCACGTGGTGAACATCACTTTGCATATGAAAATCTAGTTAAGCTAACGAGGTCCTTAATTAGGGCTTTTATTATCTTTTAATTCTTTGCTTAAAGGAAAGTGATTACAAAGCTCATCTTTATGATACAGCAAACTAATCTTTCATTTCTGAAGTGTTTCTTTTCCTTCCCTTCCCTTGCCACAATAATGAGAAAGGGGAGAGAGAGAGAAAGGATGGGGAGAGGGCTGCAGGTAGGGGAACAAAGCTGTGAGAAGGAGGCCGTGAAGCAGAGTGTTTGAACCTGTATGCTCTTGCAATAGGATTTCAGTGCGGATCAGAAAACACCTCAGGAACTCATGACTCAGTAGCTGGGAATGAGTGGACAAGAGAAACAAAATATTAAAAAAACAGTGGCACAGAAGGAAGCAGGAGGACATGAACTCTTGCCACAGGACCTGCACACCTCTGTCCCCAGCACAGGGCTTGCTGCTCATTGTCACCACTCGCCACCTTGCTCCCATGGCCACGCCAAGCGTGCTTCCTTCGTTACAGTCCTGTAGGATGATTTGTGGAAGGGACTTCCATAAAGGCCCCGTACATATCAAAGCAGAGTAATTGGGGCTGTAGGGCTCATGTCTGCTTTTCTTCTAGATGCCACAAAACTGCACAGCATATAAAACTGAAGGACTGATAGAGCTGACAAGAAATAACTGCACACTGAAAAGCTCTGCCAGGGCCCCTTCCTGCCCTGCACACCTCACCCCAAGCTTTCCCAGGCCAGGGCTCCCCACACCAGCTCTCCCAGTGTATTTCGGTCCTAATGATTGCTACTCTTTATGCCCTTATAGGTTTCCTACAGGTCTGCTAATTTTATCCTGTCTTGTTAGATCCACTGACATACCGGAGCTGGGCTTCACATAGAGAGTAGTTAATCCACTCAGTTTTGACTTATTGCACATCTTGTTATCACAGTCCTGGGAGTCTGACAAACAGGTACCACATTTTCTGACTTCTGTGTTACAGAAATTTGTTGAAAGCTGCAAAATTCATGTTTCTTGTGAACGCTGCCAACTTTAAACCTTGGTTGCTGCTTCCCTTCACCTGCCTCTAGAGGCATGATACATTATGGCCTGAAGCCATATCACCTACTATCGGGATGGTGATAGATCTCTCCAGCCCAAAGAGCATAAGGTGGGGTCAGCTGCCTGAAAATGAAAAGCTCAAGAACTTCCTGATGGGAATTCCATGGAGGCAAATTCTGTGAGCCAGGACTGATCGGGTGCTCTGCTGCAATGTGTGCCTCCTCATGCTGATGGAGGAATAATCCTTCGGATAGCATATCAAAATGAGGTGCCAATCTTTTGTTCCCGTTAGAGATCGTATGTTATTTCCTGTAAAAGCTAGGATTTTAACATCAATATCTTCACCAAATTACAATACAAATTATTACATGCTACTTTCTGAATTCCTCCTCTTTGAAATTGGAATTTCCTCTTCCCCCTGTTTTTTTTCTAAACTGCTTCAGCACCACTTCATCCCATACCACAGATAGCCATATGTGATCTTTACTCTGTGTGTTTTGAATATATCAGAAAGCCCAGTTCAGTGAATCTAAATGCTATCTACTTTTCATTGCTGTGATAGCAATGTTTGGTGTGCAATATTTAATCCAATTAAATTCCAAATGAAAATAAGGGAAATTTTTAAACTTTCAACCTTCAGCTAGGAACATAGCAGTGCATTAGAGACACTGGGCATCAAACAGCAATTTGTGCCTTTGAAATCTTCTCCCCTGGTAAAAGAATATCAGCTTTATCTGTGAAGTTGCGGATGATGCTAAAGACAAATGGGCTGATTTTGCAAGGTGCTTACTGTCTGCATTTCCCATTCAAGCTAATGCTTAGTATCTGTGAAAATTAGGCAAAAGATTTTTTAAAACCACTTCCAAGTGCTTTGGTCTCTTTTCTCAATATCTTTCATATTTATCTAGATTGAAGGAAGTTTAGAGGAGCAAATAAAATTACTAGCACTTCTTTGTCAACCTGGCAATAGTTTCTGTCTGTTCTGCTTGGAAATCTCAGTCTAAACAGATAAGATGTGCATGTATTATGGGTTTTCAGAAAAAGTCATTATGATATTTTAAAGATGGTGGATTAGTGTCAGTGTTTTTAACTCTTTATTTCCATGTCCATATAAATCTCCCCAATATCAGGTAGCTTAATTTCCCAGTAATTCCTTAAGGACATATTGACCCTAGTTAGAATTGCAATGAATAATGGAATACAGTTTATCATCTACATAAATCTCTGTAGATCTAATTTACACTGTAAGGTGGTCATCCTGCTGTTGCATTTATTATATCGGGAACCCATTTAAGCCATCTTTGCCCAACTTCTGGCCACAATGTGGTGTTTTAGACCACAAGTATTTTATGTACTGGATCAGCATCTCTTTCTGCCTTCCTGCAACATTTGCCAAAGTCTTTCTTTGTTTTAACTTTCCTGTACCCAAATTAAAACATCATCCATTAAAAGTCTGACACCTTGTAATCCCTCAAAGATCTATGCAATTACTCTTCATAATACCTCGGGAGCAGAACTCGTACCAAATGGCCTTTGCTTAAATTCACTGTACAACATCCAAATGGTGCATTAAAAATCACTAGCTTAGAGCCTGAGCTAATTTTTTATTATTTTTTTTTTCAAAAAATGCATGTATTACATCTAACTTTTAAACTATTTTTGGGTTTCTGCTAAAATCTTAACTGTCCTTTCTTTAGTGATTTTGATCAAATGCTATACAGACTTTATGGTTTCATTTCGGTTATGTGAATCAATACACATCCATAGTATATTTGACTTCTCAGTTACAACCATGTAATTCTTTCAAACTTTAAAATGTTCTTCTGTACTGATAAGTGCTTGCTTTTTTTTTCTTATGATCAGATTCAGTTTTCCTACTCATTAGGGAGAACAGTACGTTTTTTCTGGATGGGCATCACATGGGAGTGACTGGTTTATCTAAACAGTATTTGGAGAGGTGAAATTTTGTGTAGTCTGTTGAGGATTCTGTAGTGCTTACAACACACATCACTTTTTACTAACTTGGGCTATGTCATTTTGAAGTCCCAGTATTTTCCCTAGAACATGTTGTAGTTACCTAATTTAAAAGAATACAGCCGTGCCATTAACATTTAGCTGTGTTTGCCTGTCTGAGCCATTTATTTTGCACTCTCTGTGCCTACAAAAATATATTTGCCGTTGCCTTTCTGTTCTCTAAATGTGAAGACTCTCTTGGTTTTTATATATGTGCCACAGCTTTGAAAATTATTTTTTTTTCTTTGCATTTACAGTTTATTTGACCAAATTCTGGGGTCTGTCTTGGCTAGTGTACTCAACCCTATTGTGTGGCTAGGGGGGGTTGTGATTCTCAGAGGAACTCTTATTTCTTTTCTGGATTCTTTTTTGGATTCGCTTCATCTTCAGCTTTCTCTTTTTGAAATGATGCAACATGAACACTCATTCATCACTGAGTCATACAGAGCCCAACTGTGCATTTCACTGCCTTTTAAAATGCCTCTGTTCCTGGGTTAAGATTATATAGCCTCTTCTTCAGAGGTTTGCATCCATCTGGGGTCTGATCCAACGCCCCCAAAAGCCCGTGGAATCATTCTAGCCGCCTTCAATGGGCTTTAGATAAGGCTTCGGTCATTTTGTCCTGAGGCTATGAATTTCTCTTTCATTTAAGGGTTGTGGAGCTCTTCAAATTCATGTGACTGAGCTTAAATTTCTATCCAGTCCCCAGTGCATCAGCTAGATCACATTACCCATGGTTGCAATGTTTTTAAATGATCACATTTTGTATAGTAGCAGCTTCTCCCTCACATATTCAGAGCGTGAGCCAAATCCTCCCCAGTTGCTTCTCCTCCCATGCAAAAGCAGTGCACGCCAACAAACACCGCCGAGTCCACTGTGTATGGTACTGCGGCTTTTTAAGTGCCTCCTCTGCAGCTTATTGGGGCTGGGCAACTGTTCAAACTCTTCCTGATGCTCTTTTCTGTTCAGATTTCTTGACGATTCAAAGAAATTTTGGGACAATAAACGTTCCTCTTCCAGCTGTAAATTGTGTCAGGCTTTATGCTTATGTTTATACTCAGGTTCCTGGGAACATCTGAGTGATACTGGGCAAGCTTGGAGTTTTAATACAAAGTCCTGATATAGTGTCATGTCCCCTCAGCTCCAAAAGCTAGGCCTGAAACTAAACACCTCCAGGTTTAGATGAAGTATCAAGCCTGGGATTGGTCCGAGCCTAGCTATAGACCATAAAGATACAACATCTTTGGATGAGAAACAGGGCAAAAAAGCTGAAAGTTGCAAGCTAGCCTTCCTGGCTGCCGTGAAAGAGAAAAGATGAAACACAGGAAAAAGGAATTAACTATGAGGCATCCATCAAAGTCCTTCTTGAGGTGAATAATTACACTCTCTGTTAATTACACGTAGTACTATAGCTTGGCTTTCATGATATATGTCAGGTTTTATTGCTCTTGTTGTCAGTTTCTGGATGTCATAACTCTGCTCCCCAGCAGCCTGTCATCAGAAAGAGCTATGGTAAATGCATTCCATAAAAAAGCATTTGCTAATGTTTGTTTCCCCTGGAATGGCAGTGCAATAGGGCAGCTGGAGCTCCTGCACCAAGCTTACCCAGCTCAGAGCTGGTTTAGTTCAGCACCTTCTATAGAAGCCCTGGCTTGAAACCCATAGCCTGAGTAATTCTCGCTGCGGCAGGCAGGGAGGTGTTTCTTTGTACAGGGTTTATCCTGCTGCCTCTAATCTCGGTCACAAACTTGAGAGACCACTGTTGCTACCTAGCTGGTTATCCCTGGCTCTCCTATCCCCATGGAGTACCTTCAGCTGCACTAGCAGGACTGTAAAGGTTATCTCACTCTGGTGTGGGATCTCATGACCTTCCCTCTCCCTGCGTACTGACAAGGCTTATTTTCAGTGCTCTGCTTCTTTTCTTTCAGAAACATTTCTCCGGTAAATTTTCTTTATGATTATGGAATCACAGAAATAAGCAATGAAAAAATGTATGTGCTTATAAAAGTCCTGTCAGCTTGAACTCATCCAATCAGGGAGAATTACCAGTATTATTTGACTTTGCTTTGTCATACCAAATGATTTGCTAGCCAGCTTTTCAACAGCGTATGAATTCTTGAAAGAGTTATAGTTGGATGTTGTAGTTTAACTTACTCAAATAGAAGTGTGTGAGGATGCTGTCATTTTATCCTTTTCTTTGCTAAAAATAAATACATTTCACTTCATATTGGCAATTTTTAATTTGCTTTAGTCATGGGGAAAAGTTTTATGTTTAGTCCGCAGGCTGAAATACGTTCTCATCAATTTTGTTTTGAATATGTATGCATAAGGAACAAATTAATCGAAAATGTCTATGTGCCAAAATTTCACAAAGAAACGTTGCCAAATTTTTGCTACAAATAATTTATCCAGCTCTGGTGATCAGGATGAATAAGAAAGAGCAAAAATTCTCACCGTAGGTTTCCATCTCTGGTTGCCCTTGATCATGGTTAGTATTCGCAGGCCTGAAAATGTTTACTGTATTGATGCATGTAATACCTCTGTGAAATAACAGGGAGTTATCTTCTCCTTTTCGTGGGAGGCTCAGAGGCTAAATGCAGGGGTCAAACCACCCAAATGAAATACCTGGTTTAGGATGGGATTAAATGTTGTCTGGACCTGTGATCTTTCTCTGTAGGTTATAATGGGAGCTTATGATGGAAGTCTGTCTCGTAGGCAAGACGTTAGGTTAGATGAATCCCACTCTGTGTAGTGGGTGTCTGTGTGAGGTGTCCATGGCTACAGATGAAATCTCTGGCAGGGCAAGGAAATCAAACTGCTTCAGGGATCCCAGGCAAAACACAGGGTCTTCTTTCTTCTGTGTCATTTCAGCCATCCTTCCCTCTAACAGATTCCAAAATACATGTGTTGATGCAAGCCAGCTAGCAACCCGAGCATAATAGTGCCCACATTACAAGCACACAAAAAATAAGCACTCTGGCACATCAGAGATGCACTGATACAGAGGATTAAAGCCAAGAAGCATCATGGCTTTCTGAAGGAAGTTTGGCATGATACTGGTCTTACTGGCCATGCCTTGAACAGGGAATTGGACTGGAGACCTAAGGAGGTCCCTTCCCATCTCCACGTTCCTCTAAGTCTCTGACCCCCTGTCTGTTCTCTGGTCTGGTCCCAGGTTCTCCAGTCTCTGAAGCTTAGCTATTGCACAGACCAGGCACTGTAGCTCTTTCCCACCAACCATGTGGTTCAGGTACTGAAGACCACTGTTCTTGGTGGCTGTGAAACCTTTAAGCCAGTTATGTTCATCCTGATTAATTGCCCCTAATGCACTGGGACATATTGGAACATATTTCCAACATATTGGAAACACACTGGATCACCAAAGAGAAATATTAGGGAACGGTTGTGCTTTGGATATTGAGGGAGGCTTGCAAGTAGATGCGAGCAGCCTTCAGAGTTGCTCTTGCTGATAAGAAGGGGCTGGGCATAGCAGCTCAGATGCTTCCCTTTCTACAAGGGGCTGTCTGGAAATAGAGAAGGATTGCACAGGGCAGGCCAGGGCATTGCTCACTACAGGCTTCAAACACCTCCCTTTGAATCACCTCCTCAGCTGCCAGCCATGGCCACAAGCCAGCAAGCTCAACCCTGGCCCTCCCAGGTCACGGTGTGGGGAGCTGTGGGGAGGACGGGGAGGGGAGTTGCCCCTTCCCTCTTGCCTTGCCTTCCTTGCCCTTCAGGGTGGGCTGAGAGGAAGAACAGGGGGCTACCTCACATCCAGGCTGGATCTCACCCGTGGTTCTCATCGTGCTTTTAGACCACTTCACAGTGATTTGGTTTCCTTTGGAAACCAGAATATCTTCAAATTTGGCAGTAATAATTGCCTCAAATTGCTTTTAACTGAGCTAAAACCACACAGGGTTCCCTGAGCAGTGGGTGTGATGCCCTCCCGTTTGTTCTGTGGTTGGATTACCCAGAGTCAGGAAAAGCTCCAGATGAAGATTCTCATTTGGGTAGGACATTCATAATAACAGCACTGACCCTTGGGGCTTCTCTGATGTCTATTAACTTACAGTCTTTCCTTTTTGGGAAGGGGAGGCAATAACTGGGCCTCTGTCCTTTCCGCTATGTTTCTGAAGTTTGCAGGGATGTAGTAGCTTAGAGACCATGGTTTCTATGTCAGAACTAATTGAAATTGTCTCCTATCTAGTATCTCAGATGGCAGTGGGTCCAGCTATGCTCTGCCTTCTTGTCTAACTGCAGTAAAGTCATATAGAACCAGATCCATAAAAGCTGGTGTGCCCTGAAGAGCCCGTGAACACTTTGGGAATCTGAGCCTTTGTCTCTTTTTCAGTTCCCCATTGCTAAAAATGGAGCCCATGGCTGTGTCTTACAACTCAGGGCTGTTCTGGTAGCTTCCAGGCTGAGCTGTGGTCCCAGGGACAATCCCTGCTACCACCAAAGTAGTTTTTCTACCGGTATATAATACTGTAAGGTGTATTTACCGTTCAGCCTCCCAAGTAAACTGCCTTAGCAGAATTTGCTGTCCTGATTGTCAAGAAGTTGGAATGGTTTGCTATAGAAAATCAGTGGCATTTGGAGATGATTGGAAAAAAAAATAACTCCAAATGTAAGTGATCTTAATGAAGCTCTTACATAGATATTTGTGTATTTGCTAGCTCTCCCTGTGAAAACTTGGTGTGTGGAGGAGTGATTTAATTCAATTACTTCAAGATTGTACTTAAAAGTGTTCCCTTAAGATCTCAGCACATCTCTTAACCCACCAACATACTCAAAGACAGTTTGCACAATGGAAATCTGAGATCTCATGTTCAAGTTAAATCCCACATGGTCTCTTGTTTTACTTAAATCAGCTTATGCCTTCTCTCTAGGAATACGTTGCCCAGATGCTTTGGGCTTTATAAGAGCAAGTGTTAATGGCTTTAAGTCACAATAAAAGTTTTAGTTTTCTCTGATAAATAATGTCTTTGAATTGATGCCAATATAACTCCTGCTATGACAAAGTCTCTCACCGAAGTTCAGAAGGCAAAGTTCTGGCGATTTCATCCTGCAAAGCAGTGCCAGCAAACACATATTTCAGGAAATACACCTAAAGCATTTCTTCCTTCTTTGATTGCATCTCTCAAGCATCATTTTTAGTGGCAAGCAAGGTTGATGCCAGCATTCAAAGTGCTTTTACCTGAACATTTTCAGTGAGTCTTAAAAATAGAACTAAAAGGGTCCTAAAAACATCACAAGCCCTTCTCTCTACCTTGAAGCAGAGTCACCTGTACATCTGTTACTCCTGCCATATGATTTGTTTTGAAAGGTGTCCAGTAATGGAAACTCCATGCCCTCCCCAGGCAGACTTTCTAGTGCTTTACAGTGCTTTACCAATGGAACTTTTATTCTGCTTGCTAGCTAACATGCATCTTTCTGAAATTTAAGCCAGTTACTCCTTGCTCTGTCTGCGTTGGACATGAATAACAAATTATTCCTTTCCCTTTTGTAAACCACCTTTTATATTTGTGAAGATTCTTATTATGTCTTCCCCAGTCTTCCCTTCTGCTGGCTGATTAGCCCAACTTCTTTCAGTTTACCCCTGAAAGAGGTGTTTACTGGAGTTGTAATTGTTCTTGTTTGCCCTCCTCTAGGCCTTCTCTTCTTGAGAGTGTCATGACCTAAACAGGACACAGTATCCCAGCTGTAGCCACCCAATGCTTGGTAGAGTGGAAAGATCATATCATGAGTCCAGATTCCTATGTCTACACGATATTTGCTTTTTTCACAATGTTATAATGCTGCCGATATGAGTCCAGCTGGCAATTCACTGTATTCTGCCCACCTCAGATGATTTTCTTTCTGAAGAAGTTCTGACTAATTAGTTGTTCCCTTATCTTGTGTCCATGCAGTTATTTATTCATGTTAAAGACTTTAATTGATCTTAGTTTAATTAATTCAATTTTTAAGAGTGCTTCTCCATGTTGTAAAGATCCTTTTAAATTCTAATGTTAGCTTTCAGCATTCTTGTGGTCTTCCTAGCAAGGTATCATCTGCATGATTTATAAGCCAGATCTCTACTCCACACCATTGCTCAGGTTGAGGATGACGTTCAGCATATTTGTCTGGGGAGAGACCTCTGGGGAATCTCACTCGGTGCAGGTTTCCTTTTTGACAGAAACCACTGAGAGCTGCCCTCTGAGCAAGGCTGTGCCACTGGTTTTACACCTACCCTTGAGTAGTTACTAGGCCCTGTTTTCTGAGATTGCTGAAGAGAACATCACAGGCACTGGTGTCACAAATCCTACTAAGAGTCAGGATATATGGCATCTATTGCTTGTCACCTTTGCCCAAGGCCCATTACTGTCACACAAAGAAATTAAATTGGCTTGACAGAATTTCTTTCTGACAATTCAACAGGGTCTGTTGCTCATCTCTTCGTACTTATCCTTTTAGCTTCTTACATATAGTTCGATTATTTGTTTCAATATTTTTTCTTGGGATGGAAGTTAAACTGAGTGGTCTGTAATTCCCCAGCATAATTTTTTAAAGCTAGACACCATGTTTACCCTTTCTAGACTTCTAAGATCTTTTCTGTCCTCTATGATTCATGTTCTCCATGAGCTGAAATTGCTTCAGCCAGTTCTCTAACTATTCAAAGGAAGAAGTTCATCAGAACCAGCCAGCTTGAAAACCTATTCCTCTGGCTTTCATAGCCTGAGTTTTCATGCCATTGACATTAATAGCATAGTGTTAGACACTTGCACTTGACCTTCTTAATGAACTGGCCTCCAAAAATTATTCAGCCTCTAGACTGTCATCTGTCCCTTTCCATTAACACTTTTCTCTCTGCTCTTCTCACTGCTAGTGAACAAAGAGGATGCTTTCTTCTTACTTTTTGACTGCAGGCCTGCCTTCTTTTACACACACACACGCACGCACACACAGTAGCCTGGCCTACAGTCTGTGTGCTCCCATTGTAACATCCAAATTATGAGCTCAAGAAAGTGCCCACGATTAGACCAGTTGGTTTCCTGTTTCCTTCCATCCTGCCTTCCTGCCTGCTGCATAGGACACTTTGTACTGGGCCTCCCAAGATTGTTTCTTTGAGGAATTGTCTTTCTCCTTTAGCCTCACTTCCCATGAGAGCCTACCTGCCCATTTTCTGTGTGCATTGCAGTCTGCCTCACTGAAGCTCCTTGTTTTTACGTTGCTGTTTTACTTCTTAGTCTTTGCATGGGTTTTGAACTCTACCATTCCTTGTTCAATTTCACCAAAGTTGCCCTCTGCTTTCATAATCCCAGTTACTTGGTTCCAGCTATGAAAAAAAACAACTTGTATCACCAAAGAGATTGTGGCGATTGTGTCTTGTGTCTGCAGCTCTTCCTTCTCCAGAGCTTTTCCTGCCATAGTTGTGTTTCCCTTTCACGTCTTCCTTTTTCTCCTTGTCTCTCTCCCAGTCAATGTATGTACAACAGAAATACTTGTAAGTACTGGCTGAGCTGCAAAGGCAAAAGATCTGAGCTGCTGCGTAACTGCCCTTCTCCCACTGGGTCACTGGTTAGCAGTTTTGTTTACTTGGGCTTTTGAATTCCTTTGGGCTTGCCTCACATTGCATGAACTTCATGGATGCTTTGCGTTTGTTTTTTCTCATTTAATGCTCATTGAAGTTGAACAGCCCACTTCTTGCAGCTCTGCTTTGATTTACGTATCAGTACCAGTAACAACCTGATTGTGCTATCTTTTCGTGTCAAATCCGGTCACTCCTGCAGTTGATGCAAGTCCACATTAAGATCTCTTCTCTAACATAAGTGGCTTCTCAAGTGTCTTCACTTTCACATTTTTCTTTTGATTTCTTTTTTGAATATCCAGTGCTGTTGCCACAACTGTGTAAGAGGAGTAAATTGCAAATGCGCAAAATATAACCGGTACCTATTTGTGTTTCCATGCTGGTTTATCTGGAAACTCTTTCGACATTCCAATCTTAAAGTTGGTTGTGTTACAATGCAAATTTTAATATGTGTTTACTTCTGTAAAATAATTTCTTGTTTGTAGTTTTCTGCATATGGTGAATAATTTGTGCAAGGGCTCTGATGGATAAAATCTTCTAACTGAAGTTATTCTGAATTGACTGTAGCTGTTCTGTAGTTAAAGTTTCAACTGGAGTTTACCTGATTTTGAACAGATGTTTGCCTTACGAGATAGATAAACAAAGGAATAAAACTCTACCCAAAAGACAGACCATGTGAAGCATTAACTAAGAGGATTTTACCTAGTATGAAATGAACAGGATGCACTGGGTTCCTGGCTATAGCTACCTTAAGGTGGAGTTTTTCATGTGGCAAAATGTCCTTTCATTCACTTTGCCACTTTACAGCACAAGAACACACACACACCAAAAAAAACCAAAACCCAAAACAAAAGAGAGATTCAAACTGCTTTAGTAGACTCATCTTGTTGAAATCTAATGCAGAAGAGCACTGAAAATTAGTTGATTGAACTCTAATTTTAAAAGTCACTGACATTATAAAAAAATGTCAGAGGGCATGTCATCAGAAACAGGCTTAAAATAGAATGTCAGATGACTGCTGAAGACCTAATTCTTTTTTCTGTTTCTATTCTTAATTTGTTTAGCAGTTTGCAAATACTGAAACTACAATGCAATTGTCAAAGAGGATTTATGAGCAGAAATTCCTGCCTCCCCCTCAGATGACCTGCATATAAATGGCAATACAACAAGGAAACGAAAACCCTCTTCAGGAGGAACTGAACTGAGCCCCAAGAGCAAGAGAGAAAAGGAACTCTACCACCAGTTCTTTCTCTTCCCTTTGAATTGCATCATCCTTTGTTCTGGACAATGCTTTTAGTAGGAACAATTTAATGGTGATGACTTTCTTGTCTGATGCTGATAAGGAATAAGTCTGTCGGAAAAGCTCTTGTGTTGATATAGACAAACCAAGGAGACTGATTGTTTCATTTTCTGTTTCAGGAACATGCCCTTAGTTTGTAGGTGATTGCTTATTTCAGATTTTGTTAAAACAAGTTTTCTGTAGTAAAAGAGCAAATGGAAATGCTCTGTGCTGTTTTGGAGAACTAGTCGTGAATTGTGGCCAGTGTTCAGAAGCTATTATGAATGCATTGGTGTAATAAGGAGAGCTCATTAGGTCTTGGTGTGTCTCCTTCAAATGGGAACAACCCAAGATTGGGGGCAAGAGGAGGGCAGATGGACATCCACACACACAGCTAATGAATATTTTCTTCAGAGAAGAAAAAGGGAAAGAGAAATATCTTCTAGCAGAAGAACAGAGATGTCAGGAACTAATACCAAGTCATGCTGCACATCCTAAAAGGCTCAGATTGCAGATCATGCCTGTCCATTTCCTTGGACAGTTGAGCATCCCAAGAAGCAGATCCTGAACAACTGCAGTTTGTGATCTGGTGCTTTAAGGTGCATTGACATTTGTGACTATTCATCTTGGAATTCCAGACTGCAAAGTGCAGAGCTGTAGGAGCTTCTTATGAGCATCTCAAGTCTCTCTGCATTAGGACAGAGGCAGGACATTTTAAGTCAACATGATGGCTGTCATCCTTACTCACGAGCCAGAGCCTTCAGGGAGAATCAAGGATCAGAAGAAACCTGGTCACAGTGAGGAGCAAAAATGCATGTTTTAGTAGTGGACAGGTCTGTTTCAATTGTGGAACCAGGTAGGGAGAGGAAATTTAGCTGCTCAAAAGAAAAAAGCAGTTGTGTTTCCTGTTTATGAACTGGGACTTTTGGCTACCTAGCAGACACATCCCAAAAATGTCTCCAAGTGATGAGCAGAGTCAGAATAAAATTGAAAATGCTTTTTAATATTCTTATAGATTTTTCGGTTTCTCATGCCAGCCAAAGCAAAGAGTGATTGATTGGGGAAACCTCAGTAGAGCCTGAGTTTCTCTAGGATGTGTTTCTGGAAGGATAAGTGGCAATTTCCAGCCTCTGCTTGCAGTTCTGGAGTTCTAGAGGAAGGATGGGCTTGAGCTTTGTCAGAGTTTGGGGCTGGAGCCAGCGCTGGAGCCTGAGGTGCTCCTGGGGGCTTGGATCAGCTGTTCTCCACCAGGGCGCAGGGGTGACATGGAGAGGGAGGCAGAGAAAAAGCTTAAGTGTGCCGGGGGGACTAGGGAGGCCACAGCACAGAAAGCCTGTTCAGATCAAGGGAGGCTGAATTGCACATGGGCCCAGCACGTGAGACACAAATATAGCAGCCTGGTGAGTGCCCAGCTGGGGCGAGCTTTATTTTGCTTTTTAAAGGAATGCTGTCAATTCCTATTTGGCTGACAAATTTTTGCTTTGTTTAAAAAGGAAAAGAAAAAAAAAAAGAAGAAGAATGGATGGTGGTTGGGTTTTTTTCCCCCCACACGATCCAAGAGCAAATAATTCCCATTAAGTAGTTCATTTCTATAAAAGTTCCAGTGCAAAGGTTTGTCTTAAAACAAAAACTGATCCCCTGTCACCTGATACTCGAATTCACTGGAGAGAAAAAGGGAAGAGGCTGCATTGATTTTCATTGTTCAAGCTGAGAGGAGCGCAAAAAGCTAACAGGGAGAGGGTAAAAGACTAGACGTATTTGAGAATACTCCTCCTGACAATAATCTGAGGAGTTGTTTGTAGTATGAATAAAGGGATCTGTCCCTTTAAAAAACGTTGTTGCTTTTTAAGTGGCTATTCCTGCTGTAAACAAATCTTGGAAAGCGCCTGTGGAATTAAATGTATTTCAATTAAGGAACTCAAAGGAAATAGGTTTTTACCTACAGCAGAGTATGGAAATGAGGGTGGGAATGTAAAGCATTTTACAAAGCAAGATGTAAGTTTCTTTGAGTAAACAGGGAAGTAACAGCTGTGAAAGGTTTGTTTCTCTTCTTTGACTGTTTACTAAGGCATAATTGTTTGGGTACAAACAATCAATCAATCTTCAAGTGTAAAGAAAGGGTCAGAGTGCCCATTTCATCAAACCAGACCAGTACATTACTTCCATGCCAGATTCAATTGCCCAGAGGAGGGAAGGATGTCAAAACTTCATGCCTTCCATGGATTTGTTTTCCTGCAGACAATGATTTTTTGAATGTCTGGTTGTGGTTGTTAGAAGTGCATTTTTCAGAAATGGGTAGTCCTTGCCCACCAGGCAGCAGAATTAAGGGTATCCTTTTGAACATGCAGCAGGGTCATTAGTAAGTCAGCACTTACTTTGCCAGATCTCATACAATGTTATACTCACTTTCCTTTTCCCTTACTTATATATTGGCTATTAGATGCCTAGAAGAGAGGTTTAAGTGCAGCAGCCGGAGGTTTCTTTACCCATATACATAAGTAAGTTGTATAAAGTTTGTGAATTCTTACTGGCATCAGAACTGTGTGTGACTCAAGATACACATGTGCATAACTGTTTACAGATGCGAGTCACAGTGATCGTTAAATCCAAATTAATGAAGCCTGTGCAAGGTTTAATTTCTTTATGTGGGGCCCACATTTCTGCTGGTACTCTGTACAAGCTAATTCATGAGCAGCTTAAGGACCCTGGTTGCCCCCATCATCTTTTCACTCTGGTAGCTTTGGATTTCTGCCCATTGGCTGCAATGCTCTCTTGCCCTCCAAGCTTCCATCCTGGGCAGCCCGAGTAGGGCCCTGGTTCTAATAGGAATCTTCCCTGTGCATGAGAACAAATTACCAAAAAACAGTGTCTGCAAGGACAGACAGGAGACACACAGCTCTTTGCCACATGATGTTCTCCGCTACAGCAAATGCACTTGATTTCTTTCTAATGGTTTTTTAAAAAGATTTGTTAATTAGCTGCATGCAGAAATTTGAAAACAGCAATCAATATGAGAAAATGGAAGATTTACAACTTACAGAGATGGATATTTTTTTTTCTTTTGGGGGAGTAGGAACAAACTTAGTGGCTGTATGGTATTTTATATTGAATCCAGTGCAAACATGAGGTTTATGCAAATAGCAAAAATACTAGGTTACACATATAATTGGGGCCAAAACTTTAACCTCTAGAAATAAAAAACAGAGCCAAAGTAATGGAAAGTCTAATCTGCTTTAGTATAGTACAGGAAGAATTTTGTGTTTTCTGTATGCAGCGATTTGCTACTTCCAGAGCAAATGGAAAGTGTTTTGATAATTTTCCATGTCTTCAATGGAAAAGAGTCTGGTTTTTAGGAGATTTTCGTTTTGTCTAAAACCAGAAAAACTCCTCGATTGTGTGATTTCAGTTTTTGGGAGGTTTTCCAGCTAGCATTGGCTAACAGAATATCAACTACTATACACTTAGTTTATTACAGCTAAATGCATTGTCTGTTTATGACTTTCTGACTTGCACCTTATTTTCTGCAACTGCTGCCTATGCATATGTTTTCAAAGAGATTTGAATTCTGAGTCATTTAGGGACATTAAAAAACCCTCTTTTTTGGTGGGGGGTTGTTTTGCTTTGTTTTCTCAAGTGAAAGAAGGTAAGGAAACATTTAGTTTGGCAAAGGTTCAGTCTGGCATTGCCTAACTCTTTGAATTACAGGTCCAAATTCTTCAAATTGCAATGAGGAGGAGGGAAGGGGGAAAAACAATCTTTTTAGCTTCAATACCAAACCCTGCAATTATGAGCTGAAGTTAGAGGAATGCATATGAAGAGTTATTTAAGTCAGAGCTGAGAGTGGAAACTGATTACAACCTTGGCTATGAAGAGACTCCAGCCCCTCCATAATAAAACTGCAACAGAAACCCTCTTTAAGTTTTTTGCCTTTCCGGATCCAGCATCTGCCCCTTTAATCACCTGTGATGAATGCATGCGGAATGAGGTAGAGGAAGGGTCTTCAGAAATCTGAGGTCTGTAGTGGAACACAGGTACTTCATGGACTAAGCCCAGGTTGTGCAGTGGTTCTGGACTCTTGTCGGGTTGGGAGCAAACCCAAGGGAAAGACCTCTCCCTGTGGTATTCTTCTTTCTGCTGTGTGAGCTGCAGTGCTGCAGGGGCTTCCTATCGGTCAGTTTGGGGAAGTGATGCTATTTTGTTACAGGGTTTTAGGGTGGGTTTTGTGGTTGGGTGTTGTTTTTTTTTTTTTTTAACTGTAGCTATTTTGTTTTGTGTGGCCTCAGTTACTTGTATTGGTGCAACTGAAGAAGTGTTAATAGTGTTCATCAAGAGGATGGGGGTGACGGGAGGCTCTTACGCTGACTTCATAGCATAAGAAAATGTACCTGGGAAACAAGATCTTGGTCCTTTCACTATGGCTGACTTTGGGAGCCTGGTAACTCAGAGGTGGCCACTGGTTCCTCATTTCATCAGGCATGAGCAACAGGGAAGAGATTAAAGCAGTAACAACAGCTGTCAGAATATAGCCTTTTTAGTGGTATATTGGAAAGGAAGTTTGGCCTGTGTCCGCCTCAACTGAGAATGCATCAGCGAATCCTGGGAAAGATGAAGAAATGACTGTGCAGCAGTGTCTGTTCCCTAGTTTGCTGTAAACCATATGTCTGTCTGTAGCATACACAAATACTGAGTAGGTGAATAGGTGACTCAGATACTCAGTTGGCCAGATATTGTGATTACCAGCACTACCCAGTCAGGCAGGCTCTGCCAAATAACTTTCAGGCACTTAGCACCTGTGGATGCTGTCCCTGTCAGCATGCCAGAACTGACTGCCATCTGAATAACAGCAGCTCCAGCCCCTTGGTGTTGTCTGCATATCCTGCTGAGCCAAGCTTAATGCACACAGGAATTGTTTTACCTACAAACGAAGTGGAGCCACTCTGCTTGGTATGGCTGTGTGTTCCTGTGCTATACGACAGTGCAGGCAATGAGAAAGAGACAATTTCTCATTGAACTGCAGGTAACACAAATGCAATTAGTCGTATTGGTATTTGGCCAGCAAAAATACAGTAACATTCTTGGAAGCCGGAGAGTTAATGATGTTAAATCTTCATGAGCGGCCAAAGTCTGACCTCTCCTACCACTTTCTTTTTGCCTGCTTTAATGTGTAACTTCCTACCTTTGAATTGTAGGTAATTAAGCTGGACTCCTCCGTGCAGAAATGTCACACTTACCACCTATAGGCTTCCTATCTCCAGCTTTAAAAGGAATTATTCTTCCTGAAGCTCCTGCTGCTCCTGTGTTCCACTCTTATTAACCTCATGGCCACAAAGAACAGACTCTCCTGTGTTTTCATTAGATGTGCCTTCTAAAGAGATGCAACCAGGAACCAAAGGAAAATATTCAGAGAAGAGATTTGACTCCTTTCCCTTGTGGGGTGAGGTGAGGATTGGGAAAGAATCCTTCCAGCTCTTGTGGTCCCCTCTGACCTGGTCCTTCTGCTGCATTTGTTGCAGCCGTGTTTTCCGGGTTTGTCTCTCAGCAAGGAAGCAATTGCAGATATACACGTTGGCTATCATTCAGCCTGATATTTCAAAGCAACCCTGATTTGTTACTGTCATAGAACAGAATAACATTTTCGCCCAGATAGGGAAGGGTTTTGCAGCACAGTAAAACCCTTCCTCATTGCGGTTAAATTTTAATTACAACTGGAGGGTACCCTGTGTGGTGACACTGGACAACACATACAGTGCTAGACTCTGAATTCAGGTTCTGGAGCTGAACAAGAACAGGAGCACAGGAGCTAGAGAATCTATTACATCCATTTGAGAAAGAGAATCCGTCAAAACACAGTGGAATACACTATACACCCAGATCCCTTCACCCATTGCAGCACTTTGCTGGCGCTTCTGCATTGCTCTGTGCCTACTCTGCAAGACATGCAGATGTGCTGTGGTGGATCTGAGAAAGAGTTGGATCCACAGTGGATGCCAGCAGGAGACTGATTAAGCATGGTGACATGGTCAGATATTCCAACTTGTGCAGTGACTGTACCTTCTGGGTATAGCACTGACACTCCTGGTCTGAACTTTTTGATTTTGAGAAAAGATAAATGTCATTAGAGAGAAAAAAGAAAGAAGGGTATATGTAAAATGAAACTGGCTTTGTAGGCATTAAAGTTGCAGGTTCTTCTTAAAGGGTTCATGCAAACAGGACTTTCAGTTTACTTACGCTAGCTGTAGCCATTCATGCTTGTATTAAGTATTTAAGTTATTACCAAATCAGAAGGAGATTGTTTGGTTGCTGCTTTGGCCAGATTTAGAAGTTACCATTCAGGATGCCGGGTGATAAAAAACAATCCCCAAAACATTCAGGAAAGAGCCTGTCTGCTTTCATCTTATGGGTTGTGCATCTGGAGGGACAGGAACATCCTTTCCCCTGGCAGGACACAGAGCACAAAAAAGCAAATACTTGGGAACTGAATGTTCTCGCCTGCCAGCCTAGACCGTGAGACCAGGTGCTACTGAGAACTTCAAGAAACCTCTCCTCACTCCCAAGGGAGATTAAACTATAACTGGGTTGTGCAAATTTTGTTATGGAGCTTGTTTCCGTGATTATTTCCCTTGCAGTTTGAGTAGGGAGAGATCTGGGCTTCCTGCAGCAAGCAAGGATGGTTACAAGAGCTCCTCCTCTCCACTCACTACTGCTGCTGGAGGTCCTGTGGTGGGGGAGCAGCTGCCCAGCACTCCCTACCCATCTGGGGACAGCTCAGCAACTTGCTCCTTCCACCATGCTTGCACAGGGCGAACACTGCACCCAGCATGTAAGGCAGAGGCACGAGAAGCCCTTTTTGGTTTCCTGCCTTCTGATGCTAAAAGCTTCTTCCCTGGAAAATGTTTTCCTTTCCCTCAGGGCCCTCTTCTCATCAACTGAGAACAGGAATAACAAAGACACACAACTGATTTTTAGATCTTAATAATAAACAGTTAGCAAGGCTTTGGTATGTGCTGTGCTCTGGAGCCCTGGGATATTCAGTGATACTGCTTTTCATCACCAATTCCACAAGATAATGAAGTCCCAATTCCCCCATACAGCAGTCTGAGGACATGCAGTCTTCCTGGTTTGCTTGGAGAGTCCAAGAGATGGTAGGTGCTGGTAGTAAGGCACAACCACCAGAGACATCCCCAGCCCAAAAAGCCTCTGCTCTATGCTGAAGGAAGCACTGCCACTCATCTGACTCTGCCTTTTTCTGTGTGGTAGAGATGCTTGACACATTGTGGGTGTGGGATATGGTGGAGCCTAGAAGGAAGCCTAAGGAGGGCAGGAAGGTGACATCCATCCTCTGTACTGTTGGTATAGGCACACAATCAGCCCCAGGTTTCCTACCTCTAACGCTGAGATCCTTGAATATGAGGAGCTGGAAGTTGCTTCCAGCAATTGTGACCATTCACTGTCAGTGACAGGCTGTGGCTAAGCTGTTCATCACAGGAGACACAATGTGCACATGGGGTAGGTGAAAGCCTGTCCTCTCATCTTTAGGGACCTGAGGAAGAAGGAACTCACTGAAAGGTTTGAAGTGGGCTGGTGCCTTGGCAAGGAAGGGTTTTAGCAGTAATACTTTACGTAGGGAAGAGGAGACTGAGGGAGCGGTTGTGAGGATCTGAGAAGGGAATTTGGTGATCAAGGTTCAGGAAGAGAGATTGCCTGTTTTTTTAGAGAGCTAGAAAACAAGGATGAGGCTATTTTTAGGAACATCGTGTCCAGGCAAGTGGATGACAGTCGTACTTCACAGCAGAAATTCTGATGCTGAAGTGTAAACGCTGCTGAGCCTGTGCTGCCAGCCTAATGAGCAGAGGAACATGATGAGCCAACTACAGTAAAATAGGGATTTAAATAGCATGGTTCACAAGGGATTTGAATGGGAAAGAGGAGATGTGCAGGAGTGGGCGGCAGAAAGAGTGCCTTCTTTTCAGGTAAGCCCCCTGTGCAGCTTTCTCCATAGAGGGCATCAGTGCCATGAACACGTGGAAGGGTAGGTAAATGGTGATTTCATTAGGTGGTTTCTGGTGGCAAAGCTGAGCTTGCCCCACTTCAGAGCTGCCTGAACACAGTAGGGAAGGTTCTGGTTCGGTTTCTTTTGCCTGAGCAGCAGCTCTGGAGCTGTCATTGCTTCTATTTATCTTACTCAGCCAGAGCCATCCTGTCTGGGATGGACATTCAAGTTTACTCCCACTAGAAGGAAAAGCAGAGTTTTGGAGGCTTGGACTTAGTGTCCTTGCAGTCTTTTTCCCACGTTCTCCATCCTTTGCTTTGGATCACAAAAGACAGTGAACCTAAAAGAAAAAAGAAAAATCCAAAAAGCCTCCCATACCTGTTTAAATTTAATGCCCTCATTTCCCTAATTTGAACCTTGTAAAGACCCTGCAGAAAAACACAGCTGTGTCTGTCAGAGTAAGCCCTCCAAGGTGAGCTCAACTCTGGAAACTCTGAGGTGGAGGGACGACGTTATGGTTCTGCCTCCCAAAGGGATGTGATATAAATTGTGTGGTAATTGTGTTTGTTATCTGCAGCGTGTTGGTTCATTACATGGGTACAGGCAACAGGCAACTGCAACTTAACCTTGTCATTTAGGATGCTCTGTGAGCCTTTCCTCTCTGCTTCCCCTGGCCCTGCCGTCAGTACCTGTGGCTGCAGGAGCCCTCCACAGTAGGATTGCATGAGCCCTGCTCACCCCTGGCTTTTGGGTTTCAGAAGTTCCATTCTTCTGGAAATGCGATGTGGGCAGTCAAGGTATCCAGATTCAGGGAATTCACAGGCAGGCAAGGGGAAAGTGCTGTGTGTGAGACCATGTTTATCAAAAGCCTGACCCTTAGGGTATATGTTGAATGAGCAGTTTAGTCATAAGGGGTTGTTTCTTCACTGACTGTAGGCTGGTAGGTCAAACTTTGGCTCCTTTGAGATGACAGTGAATAGCCAGCCAGTTTCATATCTAAGCACTTTGATAAATATCCTGGTCTGCTGAGTCCCCTCACTGCTGTCAGATGGGATCCCAAGGCTTGTCAACATGACTGATCGCAGCATTGTGTCTCTCTCTGCTTATGAGTAAGAGGCCCCATGCTTGTTTGCATGAGCTTCGCTGCGCAGCCCTGCCTGAGGTGATGGTGTGGCTGGAAAGGCAGGCCAAGAAGAAGAGATGCTAGTTTGGGAGCAGTAAAGATGTCAAATGACTCAGTGTTCACCCCCCATGGTGGCAAAAACAGGAGGACGGTGCCTGTTCCATCAGGGTTTGGGTGGTTGTCACCAGAAAGGGGTAGGACTGCTCTTTCCCTTTCTCTCTCAATGGCAGCTAACCTGGTGGGACCAGGGAGTGTGGCAATGACACAGGTACCGGTACAACTCCTACAGCCACATGGGGACTCAGTATCACCAGTGGTTCCAGTGAGCGGAGACCCAGTTGCTGATGGCTGTTGTGGGCAATAAAGGAGCAAGTCTTCCTTTGCCAGTGGAATGAATGTCCTGTGCTGGCGAGCCTTTCCTTTCCTCTCCTCTCCTCTCCTCTGTCTGCCAAATCTCTTGAGTTAGCCCTGCACATGGGATTTGCACTAGTTTTAACTGAGTTGGCTTAGGAACAGAGTTAATGGAACTGCTGGAAGGGGTTGGTGGTTTGGGTTGGAGGAACCCACGCAGACATCTCCCATGCATGCTCAACTGACACCAGAACCTCTTTAATCCAAAGTGCAAGCAGATGCGCAAGGAGTCAAATCAAATTTAGCAGACTGATTTGGAGAATGATTCTATTAAACTGGTGCAGTTCCTGTGTGTGGATTGGACCAGAGCTAAAGTAATTGCTAAAGTCACTGTAGTTAAACTCATATAAATTTGAGTGCAGGCAGGCTTTTACGAATTCATTTGTGTGGATCAATCATGCTGTTGATCCAAAAGGCGCACTTTGCAGAGCACAGAAAATAAGTTAATATGCTAGACATAGGTTATGGGCTGGTATTTAAAGGGCTCACCTGTTGGTTAAGACATATTCAGTCATGTGGGATGGACGCTGCCGTTTGTTACCATTGCGGTGTTACTCAGCTCTGCGTGTAGCCAGCCTTTCAACATCAGCTCCTCTCCTTGCGGAGGTGTTAGCTCTGTCCCATCTGTAGTTGAAAGTGATTTAAATGGGAGTTTTTTTCCCAAGCCGTGACTCTGCTGGGGCATTGGAGTGATTCTCCTTTGTAGGGGTGAGATCCAAGACATTCAAAGGCCAATATCACACCTGACAGCTTTCTCAAACTCAAAATAATAGGACGGTTGCTGTACCAACTCCAAAATACCAACCTTTTCCTAAAGAAGACTCCAGCGGGAATGCGAACGAGGCTGTAGCTCATCTTTAATAATGCTACTTTTAAAAATAAATCATGTTTTATGGATCTAAACTTAGCCTCTCCAGATAAGCGAGTCCTGGGGCCGCTGGTGATTAATATGCAGCGCCGGAGCGTGGCCCAGCAGGGCCCTGATTAATAGCGATGACATCATGACTTTTAAACATTCTGTTAATGCCGGCCCCGGTGACAAATGGGGACGCGCGGCATCGCTTCCCCTGGCATTTGCGTCGAGGGAGCGAGGGCTGGGAGCGGTGTCCTCTCGCCTCCCCGGGGCCAGTGGTGGGAGCTGGCACTGCCTGCCGGCCTGACCTGTGGGGCCAGGAGCCACGGGGCTGGGAGCTGTGCCCCAGGAAGCGGTGCTGTGCCAGCCCCCACCTTTTCATTCAGGGGCTTGCATGAGGGAGAGGCAGGTGTGCCGGGGATTTTCTGGTACTTTATCCACCTGTGGCTTTCTCTGCTACCCTACCCTCTTCAGGGAGCTTGCTCTTACCGCTACTTGTTCCAAGTAACAGGCGATGGGACACGAGGAAGTGGCCTCAAGTTGCACCAGGGAAGCAGGAGAGATTTAGGTGGGATATTAGGAAAAAATTCTTTGCTGAAAGGGCTGTCAAGCATTGGAACAGTCTACCCAGGGAAGTGGTTGAGTCAGCATCCCTGGAGGTATCATTGAGGGACATGGTTTAGTGGTGGACTTGACAGTGTTAGGTAACGATTGGACTCAATGACCTTAAAGGTCTCTTCCAACCAAGACAATTCTATGATTCTGTTTGGGTCTGAGGCAGCTTCCCATGCAAAGGCTCCTGCTCCCTGCTGCAGTCCTCCTTGAGTTTTAGGGAGCTGGTACCCCACAACCCTGACACGGCATGTGCCCCCGCCAGGTGTCAAGCCTGGGTCTGTACTGTGCCGGGCATCGTCAGGCGGCAGCTTTGCTTCAGCCATCGCCTCTCCCCTTCAGCTGCAGGAATTAATTAATATGTGTGGGCGCTTGGTGCGCTGCCAGGGAGAAGGGAGTGCTGCAGTTCTGTACCGTTTCACACCATGCAGTTCCGTGACTTCTTGGTCTTCAGCACCCACCGTTGAGCTCCTGCATCGTGAGGGTAACACACTGCATAGATGCCTGTACTGGCGGGCAGCAGCTCCCCAGGCTGGCTCTGCGCCTTCACGCTGTGAACTGATGAGCAACCTGATCGCTTCCATTTTCCTCTGCGGCTTTTCTGGCATCTTACAGGCAGAAGGCCTGAACCAGAGTATGGGCCCTGACCTCCTTAGATGCTCTGGAAAGCTCTGGCTAAATTTGTTTCTGGATATCAGCGCTTGGGACCTGTTTCTACTATTTATTCTCAGGGCATGAGCTGGACCAGTCCAGTGTCCAGAGAGTAATCTGTTAGACCACACTGCTAACGCTTTAGGATATTGCTGAGCAGATTTCTTAGCTGTCTAAGATTTTGTTAAGATTTTTTTCTCAGTTTCCAAATAAATTATCCCACCAGCACCAGTGAGAGAGGTTATTGGAAACGCTCTGCCTGTGTGTTCAAATGGTAAAGCCCCATGAATCCAGATTGCATTTTGGCATCCAAAAATAACTCCAGGAGGGTCCTTGACAGTTTAGGTTTTATAATATGATTTTTCCGTTGCGGTGATCTCTACACCACACTAGTGTGTATCTCGGTGACTAAATACATGAGAAGCTCTAAACTGGCAAACATCTGTGGGAAACTCACTGGTTGTGCTGGTATAGGGGCTTTGCCAGACACTGCCCCACTGCCTATAGTCATTAAAAGTTTCAGGAAAAGCTGGTGGCTGGAGACTGTTGCATTAAAGTTATATTTGGTCTACTGCTGTCTCTTTGAACTTTCCTATATCAAACAACTGCACTGCATTTGTAAGATCTTTTATTGTTGAGTAGCCAGGTTGCTTTGGACTTGCTTGGTGTGTGGGGAGGGTTTTTTTTTATTCCAAACCCCCTCCCTCCAAACCCCAAGACGCCTAACTGTAATGCCATGCAGTACAGGGCATATTTTATGATCTTAAAGGTCTGAGAATATAAAAAGTGTTATAAATATATAACCTCTGAGTTACTAAGCATCAGCCGGGGAGAAATTCCCCCTCCCCTCTGGCGTGACTAGGAGAATGCAGACACACTCCCTGTCAGAGAAATCTGTGCTTGGTGGCATCATCTTCTCTGCAGTGCTTCACCCTTGCGGCAAATCCTCTCACCCCTTCTCCAATCAGTCTTGTTCTGTGCACTTTCAAAATCTTTGCCACCCCACCTTTAATGAGTGCTCCTCGTGCAGTGATAAAGTGCATCTCGGAGCGAAAGCAGTGCGGGTGGGATCAGGGGCATCTATTCTCTTTTCTCACCATGGACTCATGTACTTGGCTTCTCTGTGCTTTAGTTTGCTCCTCAGTGTCAGGAACAAATTGGTATTTGTCATAAGCTCTTTTGATCCTTGAAGAAAATGAAGGGCCATTTAACATTTTTAGAGTAATAATAATAATAATAATAATGGAGGGAAAGGGATGTATTCTGGTATCTAAAAACAGCAGGTATTTGGTTAAGAGCATACTTTAGAATAATAGCAAAAAGGACCTTTAATCTAAGAATTTCAAGGCACCTTGTAAACTATAAACATTGATTCTCCTCCTTCTTGTTATTCCTTGTGGGCATTTTACTGCTATATAATAGAGCAAGGTTCCTACCCTGATGGTCTTGTAGCAAGAACAAATGAATATTAGAGAGAACTGAGCCTAAGTACAAGCAGGATTCAGGTGGCAAACACAACTGGGGGTGTGCTGGGAATAGGTGGTTTATGTTCATGATATCTCACCCATGGGGACATGCATTCCGGATAAGTCAGCCTTACGGACACCTGTGAGAAAGAAATTTATCCTGCCCTGGGGAAGCTGAGTAGTGGGGCATGTAAATGAGATTGGTCAGTCAATAAATTCCTCTTCCAGAAATGTAGCTTTTAACCTGACAAGGAGGTGAGGTGGGTGAACGTTGTTGGATCATGGAGGTGACAAGCAGCAGCCAGAAAAGTTTTCCTTTGGCTCCAGTAGCTCAAAATTTCCTACTAGAAGCCAAAGGATGGGCATTCTAGATTTGCCTCCGTTAGCGTGGGCCTGCTATGTCACCTCTACACTGATAACATTATGCCTCCTTTTCTATTTTCTTTTCTTTTTCTTTTTTCTTTTTTTTTTTCAGTTTCTATAAAGTAAGAACTGAAAACCAATTTGAGCTGCTCTGAAATTTTGGGTTCCTTTGTTTCTCTGCATTTCTATTGGATTATGTCTCTGACATTATTGCCAAGAAGTTAAATAATACATCTAGAGATGGAGGAAACTGAATAATGCAGCTCTGCAGCTTATAGCTTTTCTAGTGCTGCGCCAGAGAGCTTTTTTGAGTTGAAAATTGTGACTGGCAGGCAAATTTAGACAAAAATGTTTTGGAAATTATCTTTTTTCTCTTTTCTTTTTTTATCTTATAAGGACCAAAATGTACTACTGAAAGCTGTAACGTTCACAGCAAAATAACCACAGAGGTTCAGAAAAAAGTAAAAGCAGTTGCGTAGGAGACCTGTTTGCTTAACAAGTACCTGTGGTTGCAGACCATGGGTTATTCAAAAAAGCATGGGCTGTGCCACTCCATAGCAGAAGGAGCTGGACATGGCTGACTCAGTGGGAGCCTGGTGCAAGATCAAATGATAAAAGAAATTCAGACTGAGCCTCAGGACTGACAGAGGACTCCCCCAGCACCTACAGAAAGGATGCAAGGATTTCCATTTTCACGTATGGATTTTGACATCTAGACCAAGGCAAATTCAGCAACTCCAGCTCGGACCCCTTGCCCTCAGTTTGCAAGTCCTGCAACCTCCACCCAGTCTCCCCACTCTGCAGCACCCCATTTTGAAGTGGGCACTAGGGTCTGGGCTTAGCCTGTCTGTGCTCTGATTTGTCCTCTCTCTGTCCGTAGATGGTAAGTAGAGTCAAGGGCAACGGAGCTTGGACCTTTGGTGCCTCAGTCTACTCTGTTACAGCTTGGATGTTCTCCTTAACCTTTTCATCCTCCATGGGCCCCCTCTTTACCACCTGCTAAACCATCCCCAAGCTTGTTCAGGAAAGCCTCGGTCACATCAACCGGGTGAGCTCTTCCTCCTTCTTTTGCTATGAGAAGAGAAAGAGCTAATAAAGCCCCTCCAAAAAAAGTGAACAGAATACATTATTTTATGTCCAGGCCTTGCTGAGTAATAATGATCTGCCTTTAACCACCCACTTGTGCCTCTGCTTATCCCCTTGCTTCTTCGTGACCTTCACTCATTGTATCCTGTTGAATTGAGCTTGTATATTCCTGACACACAGGAGCTGCATCTTCATTTATTTGTGGTAAATGCATAAGACACTCAGGGCACTTGAAATTAAATAATCAGCCGTGAAACAAAAGACCCCAAATGAGCACAGAGGCACATTGTCTGTTTTATTTGCAGATAAGTTCTGTCTAAAAGCCAGCAATGCGTGATGCTTCTTGCTGCTTTTTTAGTTTAAAGCAGATGTTATATGCATTATTAGAAGCCACATACTTGCAGTCCATGATGTAATGAGAGCAGGAAGCGAGAGCTGAGGAGCTGGGGTATCGCCCGCTTTTTTAGGTGAGGCTTCGGTAAAGGGAGGAATGTGGAGCAAGGGCTCTGCATTCAAACAAAATGTCCTGTGGGTTTGTGCCTTTTGAGGCTGGGTGTTTATGTCAGATTGAGGGTGGTATGTGTGTGTGTGTGAGGGAGGGAGGGGGGAGGAAATAAAGATTTTAGTGCTCTATGTTGGATCTGTGTGGCATGGGTCAGTGGAGGTGTGAGGTGTGCTGGGATCTGGAGGGCAGCATGTCTGTGCTGGAGGTGAGAGAAGAGGCTATGGGTTTTGTGGTGGTGCTTGATGCTCTGAGGAGCCAGTATCGTGCTATCAGTTGCGTGAAAAATATGAAAAACTGAGAGATACAGGGATATTTTTGCACCCAGGAGAGAGTCAGAGGGCTTTCACATCCAAGGGGAATCCCCTCTCTCTTTCCCCCCCCGCCTTGCATTTTTGGGGAAAAGCCCTGGGAAGATGCAGTTGCATCGCTGCTAAGGAAAGCTGAGAACGACCCCCTGCAGCCCCCTGGCCGTGGGTGGGACATCTTTGTGAGGGAAACGTGCAGCAGCATGGCGAATTCTTCCCATTTTATTTCTCTTCCTGGGACCAGATAAATGCATTTGATTTAAAATTTCGAAAAGACGGGAAGCGTTTTGTGTTTGCGTGCGTGCGCGCGCCTAAATCTCCCCTCGGATCACTGTAAGCGGCTGCGAGGCGTGTGCGGCTGGAAGATAACACACTCATCTCCTCCGCCGAGGGCAGGCGGCGGCAGCCGGGCCGGCGAGCCCGGGTTATCTGTTACCGGCACGCCGCCTGCTGCGTCTCTCGTCTCTTCCCACCTGGCTCCAGCCAATTCCACGTGAATCCCACTACGTACGAATTCACGGTTGTAATTTAGTCCGTCGGCCCCCCTGAGCCTGGGGGGGTCTGGCCGGAGAGCAGGGGGAGATCCCATGCGATGGCAGTGGGCAAAAGAAATTAACCGAGCCGGCCACATAGAGCGGGGTCTGGCAGTATCTGGAAGTCCCCCAAAAAATCCTCTTTTATATGGAGTAGCACCCAGGCTGCTGGTTACCTGCTAGAAATGGCAGCCACCGGTTGTTCTTCCCTTTCCTTATTTGCCACTCTGGAAAGATCTGTGGAAGCCCATCAGTAGGTCATGCTTGGTGCGTCAAGGTGGTACACCTAAACAGAAACCACAGCTTCTTGTGCTTATTTGGCTGGGGAAACTTGGAAACCCCTATCTGTGAGTAGCAAGCAACTACAAGTGGGGGGCAGTCGCCACTACTTCTGGGATAATTGTCAATTATTATTTGAATATCAAAGGGGCTTGATGAGTCACAACCACTTCCTCATGTTATAGGCTATTCAAATTGTTAAATATCTCCTCTGTCACTAGTGTGGAGTAATGCCTTTCCAAGTGGAGAAGTGGTCAGTCTGCTTCAGATCTGGTCTTGGCGTAGTCACCTTTCCCCACAGAAATGATAAAACCTGCAATGCACAAGAAAACATCATTAAATGGAAGAGCAGGTTGGAGCTTCACTTCCTCAAAGAAGACCAGAAGGTTTTTATGTAGGTAAGGAGCAGGAAGGCCACTCTCATCTATGCTCTGTCAAAAGGTGGGGGTTGAAATTACCAAGTAAATAAATGGGAGTTGTCCATGTAAACGCTTCAGGCAGTCTTTGAAATCTCAACTATAGGCTCCAAAGATGTCAATTTATTCTTTGTCAGCTTTTATAATTGTGTTTTTGGTGGTTTTTTTTTTAAATAAAGAAAAAAGAAGGAGGTGAGAAAGAGAAAGGAATGAAAGAGGAAAAAGGAAAGAAGGAAAGGAAAGAAAAGAACAGAGGAAGAAGGAAGGGAGGAAGAAAGAGAAAAAAAGAAAGAGGAAGGAAGGAGCAAACTCTACTAGGAGACTATTAGAGTTTGATGAGGTACAGATAAGTTGTGGAGTCAAGGAACCTTGCCTCATTCTGTGTGCTGCATAAGTTATGAAGAAAAGTGAGTGACATAATATATCTTGTTATTTAAGGAATAAGATGAAGGCTGTGCCATCTAGTTCTAGATGGCATCTAATGCTAATCCTTGGATTAGCACACATGTGCAGCTATTGTGTTTTCATTGTATCCATTTAGTGTTTTTTTTCTTTTTTAATGAATTTTGTAGGGTCGGTTCTTTCTTAGGAAAGATTTTCTGTATTTCATAAAATTTTGTGAAAAAGGCTGCATAATCCCAACTTTCAGCAAAGCAGAGCCCTGAGATGATGAATGAATTACAGAATGGTTGGGGTTGGAAGGGACCTCTTGATACCACCTAGACAGACCCCATTGTTCAAGCAGGGTCAGCTGGAGCAGGTTGCCCAGGACCATGTCCAGTCAAGCTTTGAGTATTCCAGTGTTTGACCTCCCTAAGTGCTAAAAAAGTGTTTTCCTATGTTCAGGTGGACTTTCATGGGTTGTAGTTTGTGCTTTCAATGATGGACGCACTGCTGCATGACCCCACCTTCCTGATTCATTATGAGAGGGGTAGAAGAAATAGCAGCATCCTTGAAATGATAGATGGTAAGACAACCCAGAAGGATTCCTTTACACACTTATTTTAGCTTAGAAAACTGATGGTAGAGACCATCTGGAGAAAGTAGGAACTAATTTGAATGGGTAGAACATTACTTCATCTGAAAAAGTTTGATCCAAAGTTAGCTTTTAAGTGTCTTAAAGCTTGTGGTGTAATCAGAGCTTTGCAGTTCATTTGTGATGAAGACAAACAGGTGCCAGCTGTAAAATTTATTCCTGAATCTGGACTCAGTGTTTGTATCCTTCATGACTTTTCAGAAGTTTTGATTCCAATTTTTTTCTGTTTTCCCTCCTTTTCTTCTCTGGCCAAGATGAAATGTCTGAGCCTTAATTTGGGGTCTGAGAAATCTGGAGAGGAGGGAGTGAATATGCGCACCTCTTAGGACTGGCGTCTCGCTGTATGTCCTGTGAGTGGTACACCAAACATTAACTAGAAGTTCCCCAGCTTTCTAGGGCTGCTGGTAAAAATTAGCAGATTGAGGACATTGAGCAAAATGACATGGTGGCCCAAGATGACCCAAAGAGCTGGTGCTTGAGAGAAAAATGCTTCAGCCCTGGTTCCTGAACAGTGCAGAATGGTATCTGCAGGAAAGCAGCCACAGATGTCACTTCTCTCTTCTGAGGTTTCACAGCTCAGAAGCTAATCCTGTGGATTGACAGGCACCTCTTGAAAGATGACGAGGATCTTCAGTTGCCCACTCGGTACAGTATAGGGGGAGATCTGGTTGGGATCACCAGACTAGATGCTGCTCAGGTGGAACCACCAGACTTCAGTGCACCAAAGGGAAGGATCCAGGCCTCCTGAGACCTTGTTCAAACTGAACCTCTAAGCAGGATGATTGCCTATCAATAAGGAAGACACCATAGAGAACCACTGCCTGGTTCTTGACAGTGTGATGGGATATTCATGACAGTATAATAGGATTTTGGTGAAATGCAATATTTTATTCTCGTTACTGGAGTACAGCAGGGGCCCTTTAAGTCAGAAAAATTGATTTTAGAATAGGGTTTGTTAGAACCTTTCAGTCCCACAATCGATGTAAATGGGCAAATATCATTCTCTTTAAATCCAGTTTCCTGAGGCACAGCTGCGCCGGACACACATCAGAGAAGCAGGGAGAACATCTCTGTGCACCATTAAAGCAGAGAAAAGCAGACAAATTCTTCATGCACAGGAAGACCTCTGAGGCAAAGGCTGAGGGAGCCGGGCATGAATGGGCCAAATTACACCCTCACCCCCGGTGTAATGCCATTGAAATCTGGAGAAGAGAAGGCAGAAGGAGCTGTGAGGCCTGCCCGCTGGTACATGAAGGGAGATACTGCGAAGAGAGGAGAGAGACCAATTATTCTCACTAGCCAACAGGGGAATTGCAGAAAATATTTAGGTCAAGTATTAGGAGAAGCTTTCTAGTGGGTGAGTTATTAATCAACTAAGGCAATGCGGGTGTTGGAAAACCAGCCCTGCACTTGTAAGCTGGGAAACAAATGAGCACTGTTTGTCTGGAAGAAGAGGGGACTGGGAATGCTGGGACACTAAGTCCCCGCTGTGGCTCTGACACCGAGTCATAGTGATCCTGTGGAAGGTTACAATTTGCGGTGCCTGCAGGCAAATCTAAGCTATCTATAGCCTAAATAACATCTACCAAGTAAAAGACATGAGCAATATGAATGTTGGCTGTTGACTCACAAAACTGCCAGGGCAGGTGCACCTGCCCAGATTTGGGGTTGTGGCCACCGAAAAAATACCTGTGCTGTCTGCATTGCAGGGGAGAAGGCATTTCTTTCTCTGTTGACTGAGAACTAGATGGAAATTTGTAAAAATTCCAAAATATATATCTTTAGGATCATTCTAAGTGATTGAAAATGAGTTTTTCATCTCTGGAAAACCTAAAATTTCAAAGTTTAGGTCACCTGACCTGAGAAAAGATCTTGGGCAAAGTTATAATATTAGAAGCATTCATAAAGAGTCTAAAAATGTTTTGCTTCAACCTTACTGAAGCATTTAAGTTCCCCTTTGTGTTATATTCATATAATGCAAAAGCAACTTCTTTTCAACCTTTTCCAAATGAGATGCTGTCACGAAAATTTTCCTTGAAGAATTCAGCACAATTGATATTTTCCTGCAAAACACACTGGTTTTGTTCAACTTGAATTTTCTCCCAGAAAATGTTCCTTCCAAAAATCTTGGGCCAATACTAATTACCATTGTGCAGCTGCTGTTGCTCAGTAGATACTTTAAAACATAGCCGGTGAGAATACTAGTTTGTAGCCTGTACCTCCTGACACCAAAGGACATAGCAAAAACACACCTTAGCTGCGACTGAGATGGACTGGGGATATTGCATTTCCTCAGCTGACAGTTGTAACTAATGCAGCCTTATCTCTTACTCTCACAATGAGACTGTACCTGTTTCCATAACTGGGATGTAAGGAGGCTGAGCACCACGATTGCACAGGCACACTTACCAGCCTGTCTCCAGCACCGTGGCAGAGAGGGATGCTAAGGTTTCCTTTGAGGGCACTGTGGGTACCTATTTATGTGTTTCAAATGTCTCGCCAGAATAATATTTTTTACTGTTGAGATCGCTTGTGGTCTCAGTCATACATACCAAGCTATTTCTCTTGGAAGTTTAGCCTGCTATGGAAATGCATAACAACTCTTACTCTTAGCAGAAACTCGGACTGGGGAACCTGTTTCCAGCCAGGCTGGTGACACAGCTCAGACACGCACGTGCGCACCTCAAGGCTTTCTTATGTTGAGTATGCATGCAGATGAGTAAATGGTGTAAATTTTCCCTGTCATAACACACATACTTTTTTTTTTGCTCCGTCTCAACCCCTTAGATAGTTGTGTTCTTGGATTTTTATTATGAGTGTATAAGCAGTGTCTCTTGCTGCTTAATAAAATACATCAGAACAAAATGAATTCTCACCTTCTCTCCCCCTCCCTCACATGTACAAACACATAGACATTGCCCAGCTGCAATCCCTGTGAATGGGCCAACATGGATGTAATTTAATAGGTATACTTATGTGGAACCTGATCTCTCCGGAGGAATTGCAGTCACCAAGCTTTAAAATCAAAGGCTGGCCTTAATGCCAGCATTGCAACTGCAGGGTGCACAGGTCACTCACTAGGAGCCTGATGAAAAAGTTCAGAGAGAGATTTTTGTTTGGACACAGGAAGCCTACATCTTTTGAGGCAGGAGGGTCACTTAAAAAGCCACTCAGCAGATAGCATCATGCCCTCATTAGTTCATGTTAGGGCACGGAGGGGTGCCTCATGTCTACAGTGGAGTGTCCCCAGTACTGCCTGGAAGATGCAATGAAGTGGAAAGTGGAAGCATGCATAAGAGCAAGGGAATCAGCTATGTAGCAAGGCAGTTTCCACCCCTGCTGTTTTTCGCTTTGCCTGGGTGCGTGGGTGGTGAGAGCAGGATCTAATACAGACTGCAGAGCTAGAAAAGGCCTAAGAGATCCATCCAGTCCCTCTCTAGGCAGGTGCAGAGCTTTTATTTGAGCATCATGCTGTTAGGATTTCCTGAGGTGACGTTAAGTGGATTCATGGCCACAGCTGAACCTGACACCACAGCAAACCTCAGCCTGTTGTGGTGCCGTTATTTGGTCTAATGAGGGGAATAAATACACCTGGAAGTAGGGAATCCTCTCTTATCCTGGGGATTTGTCTGGGTGGATGTGAAGCCTTATCAGCCCAGTTCCATGCAGGAGACAGAGGGTGATTTTTAGTCCTTTCAGTGGATGGTAAGTGATACTTGAGCTCTGTTGCCTCCTGGTCGCCTCCATCCTTCATTACGTTCCCATCTCCTCCCACTGCCCCCTCCCTGTATTGCTACCCGTTCTCGTAATAGCTACTGCACCAGCACACCACCACTGCAATAACAAACACCGCCTCATTTCAGCATGATGAATGAAGAGTTTTAATGAAACTGGCCTAAGCCGTTCCTGGCAAGCTGCCTGTTTTTTGTTTGTTTTAAGCAGGGGTGATCCATCACCCTCACGACTTCTCTCCATCGCAGCATCCCCAATCAATGCACTGCACCAGCCTCCCTCCTGTATCCCTCACTAGCAACCCGGTCTCTGGCTTCCCACAGGTACCTCATCTCGCTGTGACCCTGACCCCCTGCCAGGTTTGCTCCCCACAAGGGAGATTTTGGTTGGGCATCTCTCCTCTGTTAATAGCGATGGCAGTGGGTTGGTGAGGTGCTCAGGGCTGTACCGATGCGCATATCATCTCTATCTGCTCCTCTCCAGTTGACAGTGCTCACACACACACACACATAGTGCTCACTATTAGTACAGTTGAATGTCTGGTGGGTATTAATTACCCTTGCAGTCTATTGTTTCATTAGGGTCTCCTGTTTCTCCTGGGACAGGCTGTAAATCAAAGTGTGACTCACAGCTTTCAGAATGGACAAATATAAACAAGCAAGCCCTGAAGAGGGGAAGAAATAAAGCAGAGCTCCACTCACCCTCTTGGGGTGGGAAGGGGGGGAACCCAGCAAAAAAAGGCAAGGAAAAAAAGCAATCTCAAAAGCAGGAAGCACTTTAATCAAGTGAGTGGTTACCAGCCCCCCGCTCAGCATGCCGGAGGCATTTGAGAAGGAGAGTGAGAGGCCCCTGTATGCGTTGCTCTGTCTTCTTGTGCAGTTTTTCATTATTACGGGGCAGGGAGAAGGAACCATGTTGTTATTTTTCTTCTTTGAAGGAATTAAGCTGACCTGTGTATGTGCGAGCAGTGGAGTGAGGCACGACAGAGGAAGCGAGTAAGGCTACTCAAATACAGAACTCAGTGTAACATCAAATGTGGGACTCCTGGAAGAAATAGCGAGGGAGCGATGTCAATGTAGTCTGCTTTTCTAACCTTTCTCCAGCTGTCCTTAGTACTTACATTTTTCAGTGCAGCTTGATGAGCTGTGCTGAATAAATGCCATTTTTAAGCATTTCTCCAAATGTTTGACAACTTTTCCTGAGAGAATGACCTGCTGAATTTTATTTCTATCTGAGAAGTGCCTGGGGAAAGGACTTTCATTTCTTTAAGCACATGATGAAGCAAAATATGGGGTGTATAAGAGGCAAACAGGAGAATCCATGAGAGTTAGCAGAATGCATCTGAAGAAACTTGTTAACCAGAATTTCCAAAGGAAAATCTGCAAAAGCTTCTGGATACAAGTATGTTGTGGGTGCTTTTGTCTATTAAAGATGTTCTACGTGGCCAGGTTCTTGTAGCTTTCACGAACACGAGAATTTGGAGCACAGTTGCGCTTAGTGTTAAGGCAAATGTTTAGGGAATGGGAAGGTGGTATGTGCTGTCCTTGCTGCTTATATTACTCCTGATTTTCTTCTTGAAGGGCTTCCGTAGTAGAATCAAGACCTTGCAAATGCCATGAGGGGATTTATATTTCTTCCCTGCCTTTGATGCCAAATTACTTTACAGCCTCTCCTAGTGCAGCATTCAGAATGCAGCTTTCTCTTTGCAAGGCTATATCCAGGTGAGCAGTTCAATACGAAATGGAGTAGGAAGGGTTACTGTTGGACAAAGACTCTGGAGGAGAATTCCTTCCTTTTAAAAATGTCTTTAAATCTCTAGTGTTTCAGAACAACAGCTCAAACATTTGTCTAAAAAAATTGTCCGGACAGGCTGACTGCAAAGCAGGCTGTTGCATGGGGGTATCCATTCCAAAGCTGTGCAACATTTCCATCCCTGCTGCTTTACAGTTTTCCAAGCTTCAGCTTCTTATGAAGGAAGAAAACTTTTCTTCTTATCTACCTATTATCTTATCCCATGGTGATAAAGCCTGCTGGGGGGTTGAGGTAACCTTGCAAGCCCAATAGGGTCATACAGATTTTGTTCTTTTGCCCTTTCAGTTAGGAAAACTTGGTTGCACCTTGTTAAATACATTCAAACTCCCATAAGGTTTATCCAAGCTTGTTCTTTTAATCCCAGGGTTTATTAATACGAAGAAATTGTATCCTGTACATCTTGCTAACTAAACTGACCCCATTTTCTTGTAGGAACCTGGTAGCAGATGCACCTTTGTAGGGGACCTGGAATGTCTCTTTCACATTTGTGGGTATTTCATTTCACCCTCTACTCACTTGCTATGAAAATAACAGCTGACCTTGATGAGTACTGTATGGTCCTACATCTCACTACCATTAGGCCTCCTCAAATCTGAACACCTCTTTTACTGACTCCTCTTACTGATCCTTGGTCAATTTTCCTTGAAAACACAGCTTAAAGTGAATGTACTAATATAGCTCATTACCAGGACTACAAGCAGGGATTCATTGAGTTGACTGCTATATTGCACAGGGAAATAGAAAAAGCATATGGAGCCTGGGCTATCTAATCTAATCTCACTATGTCTGTATAATCTGGGTAAATGGCTAATCTATCACAAAGAGATAATAATAATTAAGGGTACAACCAGGTTCCATTAGTAAAATTGATGTGCCCTGATCCCTATTGGGTTTACTTTCAAAGCAGAATGGAATTTTTTTTTCCTGTATAGTTTGAAGAAAATTAGTCAAAGTAGGTTTTGAACCTACAAGGCGTTAACAAATTAACCCAGATTTGAAATTTTGGCTCCTACCTATCATTTGTTTTCTCATCTTCTAGCTAAACATAGCTTTATCACTGTCCTGTATTCCAGATTTGCGTACGATGAAAGCCTCTTGAGAATTCACTGCTGGATGTATTAGTGGAAAATAGGTTGTAAATCAGCAGAATCATTAACTCTTGTTTTATGTAAGAGCAGTGATTGCTCTGTACTCTGGAAAGAGGTGTTCCGCCACCTATTAGCCCCTTGTAATCCGAAGAGAATATAAACAGTCATTTTTCAGGATGCCTAGGAAGGAGGTTTTCTTTTACATAGATTCCTCTGAGTATTTGCTGTGGTGGTGGTGGCAGAGTTGCCCAGAATTTTTTTTAAAAAAAACCTCTGGTGTTCACCTTTAACACCAGAGGCTTGCTGTGAGGGGGTTCACGAGTATGGGAAGGTAGAGAGATCCTTGCGACTGACATTTAGAGTGTGTTCTTTGATCCTGATTTGCTTACACAGCTTGCTACAAAAGAAAAAGGCTCCATGACTCCTTGATTCCCTCCTATGTCTGCTGTTGGTTTGGGGGCACAAGCTACAAACTGATCTAATTGGAAGAAGGGAGTGCTTTAAACCAGCCCAGGTTTCAGAGTAGTACTTTGAAGGAGTCCTCTCCACATCCCCTCTAAGGAGAGGGAGGGATGTTTAAATTATGGCAGCCTCCTGTCTGGCTTCTTATGAGCTATCCTGCAACACAGCATTGGCATGGCAATGAAATGTTCCGACAACTCCATTTTCTGCACTACCAGTCCTTTTCCTTATGCAGCTAACATCTTTCTGGCAGGACAATGAGGAGAGGCAGTGCAGTGCCAGGGTGAGCGTCTCTGCCTGGGATCTGCCCTAGGACAGGTTCTCCTTGTGGCTCTCTTGCAGCTACAAAGCAGATTGCTAGGATCAGAGCTGAATCTCGCTGATTGAAACAGATTTGAAGGGACCAGCTGCATCATCAATTCTGATCTCTAAATCATGCGGTATCTTTAATTTAGAGAGATCTGCAGAAAAAATTCCAATAACTTATCCAAAGATTCTTATGCATAGACCACAAAATGCTTCTTAAAACCCTATAGTGCCCCATAAAAAGGGCAGATTTTGTTTTGCTGTTTTTTTTTTCCTTTCTATGCAAAACAGTGGTTAGTAAGCTCTGCTCTGTAAAGAAGAATTGCTTTAAAGATGTCAAACTATCTTCCAGGTTAAATTATGGAGCATTATCTGCTGTTGGTGTGGGCAAGCATGATGGTGAAACCCCAACAGATGAGAGTTTGATTTGAGCAAGGAGTGGCTTTTATCTACAGGGGTCTGGTCTGCAGAATTGTGCAGGCTGTAGAAACTTCCTCTTGTCTAGGGGATTATACAAATATCATATTTTATGGATGTCTATTTACTGAAGAGAGTTTTTAACCTGGAGGTTAAATATTTAGTATTTAGCTTAGGACCACAGGTAGAAATGCTTGGCATATTCTGTATCTTTCCCCACTACCGTGTTTGGTCAGTGCCCCATGGATGGTAAGAAGGAGTGCTTGTCTTGTTGTAAGACAGGATGCAAAGGATGGATGTGTAAGGCAGGCAATGGTATTGTGAAGAGACAGACAGTGATTTCATGTTTGTGAAGAGTTAGGCAGGCACTTAAACCGGTCATGTGTGTACAGGCAGAATTCAGGTGGTGAGCTGGTGCTCTTCCTCTGTGCCTCCTGGCTTCTGCTGTCTTCCTTGACTTATTCAAAAAAGCAGCTGGTCTAAGCAGCTCTTCCAAACTCAGAAAATATTCATCACCCAAAGGGGGTGGGGACTGCGCTGTAAGAATTTCTATTGTTTTTCAAACTCCAGTGTCACAATGTTTATGTGGAACCAAGGAGCTGAAAGCAAAGGCTACAGTCAGACAATGCGTTGTCAGAAGCCACGTGAAGCCCCTTCAAACCAGCAGGTCTCTGCCTCGACCAGCATCCAGCCCAGGGTTCCTCACACCAGTTCTGCCAATGCGCCCTCCTTCCCTGCAGCCCTCTTGCTCCCCAGCCTGGGACTCCCCTTACTGTCTCCCCCCGTGTGACACCTGTGGCTGCCGCATTCCTGGGTTTGCCCACGCCTCTCATATTTCTCTGACAGCTTCCCTGGCTTTTCAATGGTTGGACTTTCCTTTTCAGGGACACCTCAAAGGTGACCCTTTCTCCATGCAGATGGACTGCATGGAGACTTTAGACTTCATGCCCCGTTCCCTGGCACCCTAAGCCCCAGAGCCTTGGAAAGAAATATTGAAGAAATTCCTCCAATTATATTGAAAGCTCCAGTAGTTTGGATACATATCTTAGGAACTATGGAGGGATTTTTAAGTCATCTCCTTGCTTCTACCTTCCTTTCCTTCGTTCCCTACTGCTTCCACCCTATCCCGTATGGTATCTGTCAGATACGATACTCCTACCCCCAGAACGCTTAATAAGGCGGAGATAAAAGTGTTCCTTTATTAATAATCGTAAAAAATGTTGTGTGTGGAGTTCAGAACTGGGAAAGTAAAAGAAAGACAGTAATTAGCTTGTTTCTGTATCTCTGCTCACTGAGGCATTTTGGATGCAGTGAGAAAATTCTTGACAGATTTTCTTTTCTTTTTGTTCCCCCCCCTTCTACCTCCCCTTTCCTTCTTTTCTTTTGAAGTATCATGCAAAGTTCTTGGGTTTGGGTTTTCTTTTTTTTTTAATGATAAATTCTATAATCCGTGTACAGTTTTTTTTTTTCTTCCCTCTGACTTGTCAGAGATATCAGCTCACAACATATCCCTTTGTTTGCCTGTTTTTCTAAGCAGTTCTACATTTGGTCTCCTAGAAGAAAGTAAACATGCCAATTTGCTATTGACTAGCAATGCTTAAGAAGAAGGGGTGATTTCATTAGAGGGGTCCAGAAAACTATTGTTCACCAACTTTGTTTGCCCTTTTGTGGGGGACAAAGGAAGAGAATTTAATATTCCTCATTTGTTGTTTTTTATATCCTGTACTAACACGCACTGCAAGGACAAGGCAAATAGTTTTCACCTGGTGTTTTGCTCCAGCTCTCCCCAGAGGAGCAGTGCTTGCTCCCTCACCCAAATGCATGCCATCTTCCTTCACGGAAAGGAATTCTCAAGTAGGATATACTCAGCCAAATCGTGAGCAGCTAGCTCAGAGCCCTTGCTCCCAAGGACGCTGGTTTTGTCTCTTCTGAAGTTTGTGCTGGGAATCCTTCCCAGTGGCTTGAGCTGCATGTGAGAGCGTAACACCCTTGGGTAAGGGTGGTGGAGCTCAGCCCTACGAAGATTGATGCAAACGGTGTTTCCTAACGAGTGGTACATTGCAGGAGATCACAGCGTGCTAAGTATGGAGCAGCAAAGCCTCCTCTACTGGTAGGGAAAATTTTCAGGACAGCAGCAGTCCTCTGCTTTCAAGAGCCCTTGAGCTAAGCTGTGCTGCTGTAGCAGCCAGAGACCCTGGTGATAACAAGGGACCCATCACACTTGGCACTGCAGGGGCCAGGAGCGTGGAACAGCCCTTGTCGGTGGTGCTGGTGATCTGAACAGAAGACAGAAAGGGACCAGTGAAAGGGCTTCCCCAGAGGCATCTGCTGGATGTAGGGCTAAGAAACGCATCTTTTGACTCAAGGCCCAGGGGTCTTACAACTAACATAGCCTGTCTCTGAGTCACTGTACGTGTCTGCTATAGAAATAACAAGTGTTTATTTACTTTTTTTAAGTCTTATGGGTAGGAAGAAACTAAGAGGATGGGAAGTAGAAAAAGGGCACTATATCAGGGTTGCGCTGCCCCTTTTTCCCTTTTTTTTTTTTTTTTTTTTCTCATGGAGTGGATCTAAGTGACAAGGCAGAGTTCAAGTTCATGGTAAAGGATGGGAGTAACACATCACTTTTGATGCCTTCAGTAACTGGTAAGTCTTTCTTGCCTTGGTTTGGAGCCCTTCTTCAAGAGTTTCTTTTGCTGCAGTGTATGTTTTGTTTATTAAGAAGCAAATCAAAGTCAAAAACCAGCATGGGATAGGTGTCCTAGAACCTTCCCATTTTGAGAAACTTTTTGCAGCAGACAGTAGTAGAACAAAAAACTAAATGAGTACTTGGAGCTAGTAAAAGATTATTTTGACTGTACTTTTCCCTGTGGAAACCAGGCAGCTCTGAAAGCATCCAGCCTGCATCATGTGCCAACTCTCCCCATTCTAGAATAGGGTCACCTGAGTAAATTCACTTAATTTCTGTCCCGTAACCAAAAATGCTAGATCTTGAAAAAATTGCTGGTTCTTTATTTCAGTTCTTAGTGCATTAATTAAAAGCTCCTATGAGACAACAAGGATGAGTGGGATGCAATAAAGACGCTAGGAAAGAATAAGAACATTATTATAACGAAAGCAGATTAATGGGGCTTCACATAGTGGTGCTAATGGATGTTTTTGAACTTAGAAAGGAAGTGATGAGACAATTGAGTAATGAATTTTGCCATCAAAAAATCACAGCTGAGCCAACATCACCATATAAAAAGGGAACTGATTTATTGATTATAATGGAGAAGACTAATAGATAAATTTAGTGAAGACACAACACTACCTTCCCCNNNCCCCGCCCCACAGGAATGCCCTTAAAAGGCCACTCATTTATATATCCCTCCCCAAACTGGAGGACTAGTAATTACATCCTTTGTTTATGCAGTTCTTGAATGTACACAACATTAGCACCAAGCATGGGAAATATGAATGGCAGGCTTAAATAAAAACCACAAAGGTTGAGGAGGCAACAGAGAAGACAGACTGCCAAGAGCACTGCTGCGTTACAACAAGAGCCTACGTGCAAAGTAGAGAGGTCCGGAGATGGTGGGAACAGCTTTGCAGCACGTCACCATGACAGTGTATGGATCGATCCCACATTCTCAGTGCTGGAACCTCAGCTGAAAAAAAACACATGCAGGACTGGCCGCACAGTCTCAGAAGAAAGGTAGCTGAGAGCTGGGAGAGAGGAATAATGATGTGCCTGGGAGGATTCTCATGCAAAGAGAAAGTTCTTTGAAAGTTTGTACCAACAGAGCTTGTATGGTGCTAAGAAGAAAGAGATATGTAAAAGTCTGCATGTTCGTGAGAGCGAGCCTTGGTTTTCAGAGGAGAGAACAAGGAGATGTTTGATGACCCTACAAGATGAAAAAGGGGGAGTATTTTTTCCCTGTAACAGGCAGGTTGGCTGTAGAATTCATTGTCATGTAACATCATCAATAGCTAGCTTTCCACAGGGCTCAGAAATAAAAAAGATCCAGTATTCATTGAGAGTACCTAGAGTTGTCTTAATCAAGGAGAATACATTCTGGGAAGGAGGGCTAGACATGTACAGTAAGTAGGGTTTAAGGCTTCTCTAGGTCTCAAAAGCTAGGAAAAGGCCTAATACAGAGGTACAAGCTGTACCACATCTGTCTGTATGGTGTACTTGTACTTTCCCTGCCTAAACCATCTGGTACTGACTGCTGTCGTGGACAGGATAGGGGACTGGATGAACACTGTGGCCAATACAGTCTGGCAGTTACCGTCTTGCTCAGTGGAGCTTCTCCTCTAGCTTCCTCAGCAGTGACTCAAGGAGTGGGTGTGCACAAAGGCGTTGAGAAATCAGCTTGTTATGACCGTGGCTTAATTTTTTGCCTGTGACGAGCCCCAACTCTCAGTTGCACTGGAGTGCAACCTACTGCACCCTGCTGCATTCTGTACACGGTCTTTCAGGGACTAATTATCATCTCATCTTAAAATCACTTTAACCACCGGAGGGAGGGAGATGGCATCTGCTTAACATCTGCACAGCGACAGGCTGCCTGTGAGCTCAAGACATGCAACACAGACAAAAGCATCCAGTTGAAAGTGCAAGGAGTGATAACCGTAGCTGGCCATTACTGTGGAGCAAGCGTGCTGCTTAGGCACTGAGCTGTGTACCACCATGGTTTTCTCTGATATATTTTCTAATAGCGTAGACTCAGTTAACGTGCTTTGGGAGTCATTCCACAACCTGCTGGTGTACTTCGCTGTCAGGAAGTTTTTCTCAGGTTGGGTCTACATTTGCTTTTTCCCTTTGTCGTGTTCATATTGATATCCTGTCTCCTATTCACAGCCACGACAGGCATATTTGACCCTTTCATTCTTTGACCGCTCTAATTATCTGACTGTTTTGTTGCTCTGCTCTGCTCTTGTTCATTTTTATCAATATATTTTGCATAATGAGTTGCTCAGGAGTCAAGATAGTGTCTTGCATGTGCTCATGTGAAAGCTCCACACAGAGAAAAGGTATTCCTTCCCGGCTCTAGGCAACTCCACATACACAAAACAAAAAAAGGTCTGAGTGAAGATTACCGAGTGATTAAGGTCTCTGTCTTTTGACAGAAGGTGGCAGAGGAAAAAGCATTGTGATGGACATATGCTCTTGGTAGAAATTTTCATGTCCTGCTCTTCACTGAGGTGAACTTTTAGGCCATCAGGCCCCACAAAACACCTACTCTCTATGCCACAGGTGGCAAAACACAACAGTCCACCATCGTAAATGATGACTGAATCTCTAACAGTTTGGAGGTTCTGTGAACTGCAGCCCCTCCAAACACATGATGCTTAAATACTGAATCTCATCCAACACTACTGAGCCAAAACACTGTCTTTTTAAAACCTTTAGTGAAACAACGAGAGAGCTTCACAATGATGTCAACATCATAAAATATCACATGCTCAGTGTAGAAAGTCCATAGCAATGAAGGCATGGAGGAGGAGAGAGAAATGTTCAGTGAACTAGCTCACTCCATTTCAAGCTCACTCCATTTCATTCCGTTCTCCCTGGTTCAAAGTCTGAATTTCTCCCTTTAGGGGAATCTGATCTGGTCAAATATCAACATTTCCAATGAAAAGGAAAATTGGAAAATGAGGGTTGTATATTACCTTCGGTTTGTAGCCTCTTGGCTGTGATATGGAGAGGTCTGGGGAAAATCTAGTCTACCTTAGAGCTCTTCAGGTATTCTGATGCCTTGAGCAGAGACAAGTAAAGCCCCAGCTACAGCTGCAGTTCAGTAACTTCACAGCACAGCTCCAGGGGACACTGAAGTGGGACTGGAGAGGTAGGGAATGCCTTTGTCCTTTTTGGTGTAGCATATAACAGGCTTGTATTGATGACAGCTGCATAGACAGTTGTGCCTCCCATGGGCACATCCAAGTACCCCAGCTCTTTCTGCTGTTCTTAGTATTTTCATTCAGAGTTCTTGATTTTGCTGCAATTACCCTTCCATCAAAATCAGTGATGGAAAACCCATTGGTTTGAATGGGCGTGATTAGGCAAAAGTCTGAAAAATCTCATCTTTGGTGCTAATATTGAGTTTGCTGTATGCAAGCTATGACACAGGGATGGTCCTTCCAGCAGGGATTAAGGTAAAGTGTGAGGCATGTTAGTTGGTGGGGTGGGAGATACATTACTGGCTTCCAGTTTGGCAAAGCAAATACTGTGGCTGCCAGTGCTTTATCTGTTGTGGGATCAAATCCATGTCTTGCTGAGGTCGAGGTCGTTGGGAAGCACTGCTGCGGAGTTAAACTAGGTCTCTTCCTGCTGTGGGTGAGGACAGAGAGTTGCAGTACCAAAATCCATCCCTGGCTGCAATTCTGGAACAGCTCTGCTGACTATAGTTGGAATTACTCAGGGTTTACAGTGTTGTGACCAAGAAAAGAATTTGGCAGGTTAATCTTCAGGGCTATTGAGCTGGCACCTCTCACCAGAGCTACATTTTGTTAACATTTACAATGGAAAAGCAAATGAGGCATGATTCTCCAAACCTTGAACCCCGTTGAGGGCTGATTGATCTTGAATGCTGGCAATTCTGTTTTCCCCAAACACAAATAAGCCTGTGTATGAATGTGAGCAGAATTTTTCTTCCTGCTTTTAAAGAATGCAACACAAGTCATATTTTATAACACAAGAATGATGTAAGGTCTCCCTCCAGCTGTTTCTGTGTATGGCTTTCTGCCCTTGCTTTGGGAGCAGTTTGAGTATCTAGTGCAATATCTATCCAATGCATCTTACATCTGGACAGAAAGGCCCTTAATACTGGGGCTTTCACTGGTGTTTGTCGCAAGCTGGTTGTTGACTGGGATGACAGTCAGGTCACTGCAGCCCCAGGCTGTGGAGTGAATGGTTATTTGTCAAAGAAGCAGAAGGTGCAAAGCCATGATAAGAGGCAAGAGGGAGCCTCTCAGTACTTGGAGAGATCCTCCTGGTGCACGGGAATGGCCTGATGTGCCAGCCAAGGCTGAGACCAATTGACACTACCAATCCAGGACTCGAATGGCAGGGAGTTAATGCTCTGCAGGGTGATTATTGCAAAAATTATGCCTTAATTGCTTACCTCTGTTTCATGGAGTCAGCTGACAGTCAACCCTACGTTTCAGGTAGGTTTACTGATGCAGTGATACTTAGTTTTCAGCTGTGGTTGAGAAAGCAGAATGGAAGTGGAATCAGTTGTGGCATGCTGACTGTTATTGCAGGGAATAATGGGGAAAAAGGCTGGGAATGAAGAAAATATGACAAATGAAAATGTAGATGTTCACAGAGCCGCAAGATGGGAGAGACGGCAATTAAACGGGAATAGATTTGCACAGGAAGGGGAATAGCAGGAAGGGGTTTTGTGCAGGATTGGGGTGCGTTAGGAGGACCCTGGAGGGGCCAGGCTTTGGCTGGGGGGGAGGCTGTATGGTGCAGCTGAGGTCCTCGAGCAGAGCTGTGCAAATGAACCCACGAAAGGATGGGAATAGCAGGGGGTGCCGCAGAGGGATTGCCAGAGCTGGGTGTGAAGAGTCCCGGACTGGCACAGCGTGGAGGCCAGCTGGTCAGGAACAGAATGTACGTGGGTGTGGCAGCCGCTTCTGTCATATTTCAGCAGTTCTCCTGTCTTAACGAGAATGAAATATCAGTTGTAAAAAGAATAGAAAAGCAATTATCTGGATTGGGAGAGTTCCACGGGCAGCAGTCCTGAGCCTCTCCCTGCAATAAAACCTGCTAGGAGAAGCTGAACAAGCTGTAGTCATCTCCAGCACAGTCCCGGCTATATTGTCCGAAAAACTCTACAGAGTCTCCAAGGGATTTTGTTATTGCTATTGATTTTACGTGGGAGATTCTTAGATACCGAGGTAATGGGTCAGTAGCAGAAAACCTTAAGACTGAGGGATCTACAGAGTTCTTCTCACCTGTGCTGCCATAGCTGTGGGGAACTCCAGTGCTGTTCCACCAGCCTTTTAGCACCTCTTGCTGGGAGAAGTTGAGAAGGGAATAGTCACTTTGCGCTGCTCAAGGGATAGCGAGAAAGTAGAATTCAGTTTCTTACTTATTAACAATATGCTATGCACAGCACAAAACACCCTACTGTATATATTTAGAATACACTGCAGAGCTATTTCTTTTCCTTTTTTTTAAAAAAAAAACCCACCGCACCACACTTTTATAATAATAATAAAAATGCAATTTTTATACAGTATCTTCATATCCCAAATATTTATAAACATAGTTATCTTTGGTCGACGGATGCCAGGAAGTTTGCCAGCACATCAAAGTGATGACATTTTACATCTCATATTCTTTTCGTTGTGAGGAATGAGGTGCTTCTCCATTTCTTAACTGATTTTTCAGATTTTCTTTTAAGACTAGTGCAATCAGAGTAAAAAAACTGCAGTTTCCAGAACAGAAAGGAAATTCCGTGAGACTTAATAAACACCATGTTTGGATTGATGTTGCAGCAGGGTATTGAAAAGAAATATTATTGACCATTAGTCTGCCACACAGATGCATCTATAAGTTGCTGTCATTGGCAATAAGCCTGTAGCTTTAACAGGTTACAGATTACTTTCTCAGAGCCTGGTCTCCCGTTTTACAACCCCTAGAGCTGAATTTCTCTTGGTTCATCCCACCCTCTAGTTCTGAAATAGTATGGGGTCAATGAGTGGCTCGTGGTCCCTTGGAAGAGTATGTCATGGTGCCAGCCTTCAGGTCAGGCTGTTAGATACAGAAATGGCATGCTTTTGTGCTGGTGCCTGATTGCAGATGTAAATTGGGGACCCTTTGAAATGATTGTCCCTTCATCGTCATAATGTCTTTTCACGAAGGCCTGGCATGTTGTGTTTGTTACGCATTTTACTTGGGACATGGTCTTTCTGTGAAATCCATAAAGGAAATGCTATGGCATTCTCGGGTGCTCTACTACATATTGTCTCCAGATGTTTTTAAAGGCCCATCTTCTAATTCAACCCTCAAGAGGCTTTTCAGAAACTAAAGTGAGCAATTGGAGACAGCTGCATAATATCTCAAATGACCTACTCAGTCCTTCCTTTCTTGATTTTTTCCCCACTTAGGTTATCCATTTGCAACTAAAATCATAGTGCCAAAGGCATTTTTGCATTGTATAGAAACCATTCATGCACATCACTTTAACAATAGGGGGGCAGACCTGTTGAGAACTAGGCTAACCCCTCTTGTAAGTAGAGGCTTTAAACGAGAACAAAAGAATGATGGATGCAGTATACGGGGGCCCAGAAAACAAATGAGCATAATGAAATGGATATGGGCTGTGCAGATTTGAATAATGTTTGGGTTTCGGGACATTAAAAGGATGTCCTGATTCTCACAGTGTTCAGTCCACTGTCAGGGTATCATGAAATGGGGCTTCTTCCAGTGTGTAAAGTGATACCATCATCTTCCTCATTCTGCATTCCAGATGCTCTTCATCACAGCTGGTCCAGCTTACCTTTTAAGACAACTTCTAATGTTGGAATCCATACTAGGCAAGTCCCTTGTATTATATATATAACATATAAAATAACTGGGGCTGTGTGTGCGTACACATGTGTTTGTCTTTTTCTGCCTGCAACAGAATCTTTCAGGAGGGTAAAGCAGGAGGTATTTAGGAAGCAAATGGTATGCAGGAAAGAAAATAAAAGCTCTTGGGCCCACAACATAGGAAGGACATGAACCTGTTGGAGTGAGTCCAGAGAAAGGCCACAACAATGATCAGAGGAATGGAACACCTCTCCTATGAAGACAGGCTGAGAGAGTTGGGGTTGTGCAGCCTGGAGAAGAGAAGGCTCCAGGAAGACCTTATAGTGGTCTTTCAGTACTTAAAAGGAGGCTACAGGAGAGATGGGGAGGGACTCTTTATCAGGGAGTGTGGTGATAGGATGAGGGATAACGGTTTTAAACTGGAAGAACATGGATTTAGATTACATATTAAGAAGAAATTCTTTAGTGAGAGGGTGGTGAGGCATTGAAACAGGTTACCCGGAGAATTTGTGGCTGGCCCATACCTGGATGTGTTCAAGGCCAGGCTGGATGGGGGTTTGAACAATCCAGTCTACTGGAAGGTGTCCCTGCCCATGGCAGGGGGGTTGGAACTAGATGATCTTTAAGGTGCCTTCCAAATCAATTCTATGATTATATGTTTCTATGATTCTTCAACCTTTCATGACTGGACACGGCACAGGAAAGGGGCAGGAAGCTGAATTAATGCTATCTCCTTCAGGTCCCAAAGCCACCACAACGTATTAGAGGAAGCTCCAGGAAGAGTGACAAAAATGCTGATAGGTTTGGAAAGTATAGCGTAAATGAGAAGATTAAGGAGGCTGGTGTATATATATTCATTGAGGAGGAAAGATGTGTGAAGGGAGATGTAATCACTGTCTGCAAATCCATAAAGAGATGCTACTGAGAGGATGGGGATCCATTTTTCTCAGTGGTTGGTACAAACAGGCCTAAGACATAATGGTCCTGAGGTGCAGCAGGGAACAGTTAGTTAAAAAATATGAGGGAAAACTTTATCACTCTAGGAACAGTTTGGTGACAGAGCAGGCTGCCAAGGCAGGCTGTAGAGGCACAAGCACTGGAGATATTTAAGGCAGAGATGAGTCACCCATCTGTCAGGGATGGTTTAGGTGTAATCAGACCTGCCACAATGTGCAGCAATGGCCTGGATGATGCACCAAAGGTCTTTTCTCACCCAAATGAGTCTGTGATTTGTCATTTGTGCCTAATTCAGTGTGTGGTACTGTGTGTGTGAGTGTTTGCACTTGATTCCTAATGTTTTCATTCACATCTGCAGCTCGGATGTCTCTCAGCCTGTACTGCCACTTAGCCCGAATGCTTTCTCTCTCTTTCTTTCTTGCCCATTTGCTTCCCCTGGTCGGTTTCTCTTACATTTCTACATTTAGTTCTTTGCTGACCCTGTATTTCTATGTGACCTCTTGTCTCCTTTTGTCGGAATTTCACATATATTTCTGTGTGCTTTTATGCCAATGTACCAGTGCCTGTGTGTGTGCAAGACATGCCCGTCTCCATGCTCTCTGTGCTCTCCTCCTTCTCTCCGTCCTGCAGTGACAGCTGCAGATAGGGAAGGGCAGGCAGGAGGAGAATTTTTCTTCTCATCATCAGAACTGCTGAGAATTGCCTAGTTCAGGTTTGAGAGTCTTAGAGATGTAGTCGTATCAGTTTGTGCCTTTGGTAATTCACTGAGCTGATGGGCACACGACACTGGGCATTAACACTGCTATATGGCTTCCAGATCTGCTTCATATCTGATAATCTAGGGCTGTGCACAGGGTAAGCTTTAGTTGATCTGCATCCCTCCTCGTGACTTACCTTGCACCCCACTTCTCTGCAAGCCCCCCACAAAAGCTAAACAAGCCATCATGGCCATCCGGCAGAGACAACACAAATAACTCGCTGACAGTGACAAAAACCTTGCTGACGGCGATGTGCTGCATCTTCCCAAATGTGCAGCAATGTTAGGAGTGCTTTATTAAATTAATGTGTTAAGTATTCATGCTGAATGCCAGGTGGATGTTAAAGGGCAAAACCAGGAAAGGTTTCCTCCAGCAGCAGGGAGTACGCTTGGACAGTCACCAAAGCCAAGCGATGTGTATTAGCTATTATTCTGACAGAGAGGATCATTAAGGTGCTTTTATTTTGAGTGTGTGAGTGTGTGCGCATGTGTGTACGAGAATCTGTCTATTGTCTGAATTTATTCTGTAAAATAAATTAGATTACCCAAGGATGTGTTCAGCTCTACATCACTTGCAGTTTTCAAATCAACATCAGATGTCTTTCTTAAAGACTTCGGTTGCTTCACTCACAAGTTTTTGGGTTAGAAATGGGGAAAGTGTGGGTGAAATTGTAAGGCCTGCATCACTCAGGGAGAAGCCCTAGGTCATCTCAGCTCTTCCTTTCTGATCTTAAATATCAGTGAAGAGATGCGTTGTATCAAGATACTGCTGAACTTCAGTGCACTAGTCAGATTGTATGTGGAACCTTGCAGAGAAAAAAAGGAGCATGTAGTAAATACATTAATAATGATAACAAATATGCATGTTTACTCAGAAGTCATCGAGTGTTACCTTATAATAGCTACACTGAAATTACTTCCCAAAATTACAACCGAACTTTTGGTCTTACTGCTAGTCTCCTGCAGGTATGTGGCTACATAGAACTTTCCAAATAAAACAATGTTGCTCTCATTTTTTTTTATTTTTTTTTATTTAATCTTAATCACTGTCATGTAGCATCTTTTGTGCGTCTGTGCTTTTTCATATATGGCAGACAAACAGAAGCTATGAAAGTAATTTGTACCAAAAGAAACCCATAGTAAATTGTGTTAGACAACATGCTACAGATCAAGAATGGCAACAAAAGTAATAGTGAAAATGTGCTGGCATATAGGAGGGCTTATAATTAAATTGCAACATTAGCAATTTCATTGTTGGTGTTCCTTTAATACATCTTATGAGAAATACTCTATTACCGCTTAAAGTAATTACTTTGTACTTGAAAACATGCATATATTTTAATGTCATCTGATGGAAAAAAATCTCACTTTTCAATTTACTTGTACTTGTCCATTTAGAAATATACTGATAACTTTCACATCAGTAGTTTTGTAGGATAAATTCTTTACTCAAACTCTCACTCATTAAAAAAAAAGAATTTAACAGTAGTTTAAAGAAAGCAGATTGATTACTGAGAGAAAGTAATATTTGAACTTTATTAAGACAGTCAAAAATAAATCACATGCAAACTACAAAATAGTTAGATTGATACATAAGAGACTTAGTCAAACAAATCATCAGTTATCGTCATAAAAACTATACACTGTTAATACAACTCTGTATGCATATTTCTCAAAGAAATAGCTTTGGAGATAGTAGCATAATGAATTACTGTGCAGAGGTGTATCTCTCTGCAGCAGAGAAAAATCTATCTTATTTTGAATGTGCATGGGTGCTGAGAAAATCATTAACATACAGACCTGGCACCAAGGAGAATATGGCATGGAAAAAAAACCTTAAAGGTCATTTGCTGTGATGGACCAAGTACTAGCAACACCCGGTAAAACAGAGTTAAGGCAGAGGTAGGAGGAAGTTGTGCTTAGCAAGAGTTCAGAAGCTTTAAGGATTTTGCCCTCAATTGCTAAAATTGTATGGGTCAATTAGGACAGTTATATCTTTCTCATGAATAAGTGTCTTTTGATAAAGGAGAAGCGGTGGCCAAGAAGAATGGCAAGGAATAACAAGACATTTGGATGCCATTTCTGTCTTATCCCAGGCACAGACCAACTTTGTGCCAAGCTGATTCCTGGTACAGAGGAGAGAAGCAGAACTCCTTCCCGTATTCTAGTGCTCCATTATATGCCCTGTCTGAGCATCATTTGTTAGGACTGCTAGCCTGTTACTCACAGAGTGACTCAGGGGCATATCGTGGGTTGTGATCAAACGTAGATGCTGCTGGATCCCAGCAGTAACCTTTCCAGTCCAGATCCAGGCAAAAGCAAGTCATGGTGCATTCTGGAGAAATCGGAGCATTCTTTACTGCAGGCTAGAGGGAGATAACATCCTAATTAAAGTAAGGAGGAAGCAAATCAAATGGCCACAGAATACGAGTTTGGAAACCCCCAAGCTCAAAGATGCCACCCTGCTCATTAAAATGAGTTTATTTTCATTCTGCTTCTTCTATTCTCTTCGAGCGTCGCTCTCATAGGAGAGAAGATATTCTGACTTGTATTACTGATCATACTTAAAGGACCTGAGTCCAGTTCAGGACCCTGTCCTCCCAGATTTTGAGTAGGACATTTTAGGAAACAGGCTTTGCTTTGAATGTATGGCAAAGCTACAACAGCTCACAACCCCTTTTGTAGGTGAGGAATCAAGGCACAGAAAGAAGAGCCCTACCTCAAGACTATACAAGAGGCCTGTCAGAACCAATATCTGAACTGACAGGCTGCTCCATTGCCCCCCAAAAAAATCCCAGAAGTGGATTTTTTGTTTAATACCAGAAGAGTAGAAGATCAGCCCAGCCATCTCCCTGTGCAACTCAAGAGGTTTCTCTAAAGCACATTGCCTGGTGCTTTGTGCAGCCTAGGTGCTTCCAATGAAGGGCTCCAGTCTGCCATGTTGTGGCATAGCTGAGTTGCTGGAGTGGTCTGAAGTAGGGAGGAAATCTCTAGCCAGAAGCTTTCATTCCTAAGAGCTGATGTTGTGACACAAGTCAGAGAGCAGGTGCTCCAGACACTTTGTGGAAAAAGCTGGCTGCCAGTTTGGCACCCATGTACTCGCTGACGGCTGCTCAGCCCTTTGGGTTTCCTGCTGCTGATGCTCCCCTCAGAGGTGCTGCTCCCAGCTCAACCATTTGGAGGATATCAGTCTGATTCTGCATTCAAACTCAATCACTTCAAGATGAACCAAGAAGCTGAAGTGACCTATTAGCACAGCCAGCAATCTTTGTATTTTTCTGATTATGTTTTATATATTTCTTTACCCTTTGTTCAATTACGGCAGGATCCCTTTCTTCTTGTCCGCTCGTGTTCTCACTCAGTGCTAAGTGCCAGCTGTCACTGCCTGCTGGATAATTACCATTTTACAAACAGTGTTTAGGGAAATGCCATCAGTTTCTGAATATGTGGCTGTCAGGGCTTATTTGAGGGGCTTTCCTATGTTAACTACCTCTTCTCTTTTCAGGCGGAAGGGCAAGGGAGGGAAAAGAAGCTGGGAGATCTGTCTTGTCTCCAGGCATTTGAAGAAAAATTGCATTTCATCTTTTTTGCATTTTGACTGTCAATGCTTATTCCTTCCCCCACCCTCTCTCCCAGTTTATGCACTCCTCTCACTTTTTCTTTATGACAGGCTCCTCTGTCCTTCTTTGCAGCTCCAGTGGCCTGCAAGTGACTGGTGGCAGGAGTGAAGATAGAGCTGCTTATCATGGGGGGTTACTAATGGGAAGAAGGGCATATTCTCAGAAATAGTCATGACCCTTCATTACTGTAATATCCTACTTAAAGCTACATAGGTCTGCCTGAGGTTAAGCAGGGGATCTGGAAAAAAAAGCTTATACTCTGATTGCCTTACTGCAAGAGGCAGTAGCAGGAGTACGGCCAAGGAGGAATGAAGCGTAGATGTTGCTGAGGGAGGCTGAAATCCTGGATGTCAAAGCCAGACTCCAGAGAGGGATGGCATTAGCCTTCTGCTGAGACGTGGCTTTTTCAGGACACAAACTATATGGCGGGTCCTGTCTGGGAGGGTGGCAGGGGAGAAGGCAGGATGGCCACAGATGATGAGAGATGCATAAAAAACATTTAAATTCACTTGGAGAAGCTAGACCAAAGTTGAGGTCTGTCAGCTCCAAAACTTTCTGCTGTCATTTAAATAAACTTCTTCCCCTTAGCAACAACTGGTAGCAGATACTTAATCAGAACCTTGGGCAGCAGAAGTGTGCTAGGTCAAGATGTGCAAGGTGGCCCCAGCAATGCTCACATCCCTGAAGGAAGGCTTCCCCCAAAGCATCGATATTTTGGCTTTGTAGCATTTTTTGCAAGTTAACCAGTTTGAGGAAAGTGGAGGAGAAGAGACAGGAGCTGCTTCTCAGGCACAACAGCTGCTCCAGGGGCTCTGAACTTTTTGCCCTGGTATGAGCAAGGGAGATGGGGTAGAGGAGGGTACCAGGGGATGTATCTCGTGTGCAGTCGAAACCTGGGATACTGATGGAGGAAGGTAGCTGGAGCCCTAGCAGAGTCTAAGGAGCAGCATCATCCGTGAGGTTACAGGAGCTTGTGTGAAGCATGCAGGAAAACTGCTGAGCCATGTCCAAGCTGGATGCATAGGCTTCCCTCAGTTACCCTCACAGGATTGCCTCACCAGGCCACCTGGGCAGCTCTCAGGGACTCAGGAACAAGGCAACTGGTTCATTGTGTTGTATTTTGCTGGTTGGAGTTAGTGTTCTTAGAAGTGCCGTGACACAGAAGGGCATGCTCTAGTGCCCAAGATTATTGGTTTGTGGGTGGGTGTGATGTGGTGG
>JAOXJM010000001.1:87520447-87532309 GCA_026413425.1 Tringa solitaria
GTTGGACTCGATGATCTCAGAGGTCCCTTCCAACCATGGAGATTCTGTGATTCTGCAGCAAAGCTTAAATACCAGTGTAAAGAATAAAGACCTTAGTGCAGCTGTGATTTGGGCTCTCGGACACACGCAGTGTTGCAATTCAGTGATAAAGATCCTAACATCTGGCCAGCTGAAGGGGCTCGCTATACATCTAGTCAATGCCTTTTCCATGTCCTCAACCTTTCCTCTCTGTCCTGAATACTCTCTGTGAGTTGCAGCTCCTGGAGGCCGGTTCTCTCTGCTCTGGCAGTGCCACAGACAGACATCACTCTCATGGATTCCTCTCAGTCTGTGCCACTTGCCACCAGTGAAGGGAGAAGCAGCCATCCGTTATTTGTAGAACCCTCTTCCTTAATTTTTCCTCTTGCCCCTCATTTTCCACACCGGGCCTGATTTGTTGCTATGGTGATGCAGAGGCGATGAGTCTGATTTGATGCACGCTGCTTTTGGAGGCAGAGAAAAACAGTGTTCCTGTCCACAGCTTGGATTGGACTTGGGGCCATAGGGAGAAGAGAAGGAAAGGTGTCCTATGTAAAGAGAGAAATCAGTAGGAGATGAGTCTGTGGTTCCCACAGCTGGCACGAAAGCAATTGCAAGATCGGTGCGATACCTGCCGAGCTGTCAATCTGAAGCCCCCAGCTCCAGGAAACTCTAACACAGGGTAGAAAATATCTCCAGGAGATTTAAAGATCCTATTGATATTCACACATGGAGTCGTGCTTCCTTGCAAAGGCCGCTTAAGTGGAGACGGCAAATGCAAACAAGCCCTTCTAGCAGAAGGGCTGTGGATGGGTTTGGCATCATGCCTCCTCCAGGGCCTTGCTACCGTGCAGACAGGCGGGGGTAGGCAGGAAGGCGCTTTGCAAGCGTGCACTGTCAGCAGTCACTTACCTAGGAACCTCTTCTGTGCTGTTTGGGGCCAGGATGCCGGTCGGCATTGCTTACGCTAGGGGAATGACACGGCTGCTGGGCAGTGAACAATGCGGCAGGCAAGCGGAGAGGCAGCCATCAGCCTCTGTGCAGCTGGAGGCTTTGGGTGGGTCAACATGTGGCCCATTGCTTCCAGGGATAGCAGCAGCCTGGATCAGCAGCTTCCCATATGCTTTCTCTATGGGGCATCTCCCAGCTTCTACCTACCCTAATTCCTGGTTCTGCCCCAAACTAGCTGCAAGGGAAAGGGATGACAGATCTGGAAATGGAACAAGAATTAGAGAGGTGAGAAAAGGCAGAGACCCTCAAGTCCCTTAGAGCAAGGAGCTAATTTCTAGTACCTAGGGTTTTATCTCATCTGTCCTGTGAAAATGATGTGTCCTAGCCAACCACCTGCCCATGCCTTCTCTTTTTCAGCCTCTCTGTTGTTTCTTAAGCATCTTTAAGGGAAACAGGAGCTCAAAGCTTACAACAGCGAGGGAAATGTTTGGACCCCTAGAACTCAGTGTTTAGCAGGTATTCTGCACTCTCTTGCAGCCTTCCCTATCAACAGCCAGGCCAGAGAGTGCACCAGCCCCATCTTCACTGAAACAGAAAACTTGCTCCAGTAGATTGCTCAAAAAAATGGAAAGTGCTTTCAAAATCATGTCTTATTTTGAAAAGTATTATGTCAGCCTGCTGTTCACAGTCAACATGTAATGAAACACATTCATTAGCCATTTGGGTCATCACTTCCCATGCTTTTCCGTGTTTGAGCTGCTCAGCAGCAGATTGCAAGGCATTTTTCTAGCCATCCTTCCTGACCCTCTGATAGTGATAAGCAATATGTTGTGTACTGTTAGTATCATGGTTATAAATGACCACCGTACCACATGCTACCCAAATTTAACATGCTCAGACAGTTCTGTCACTGGCAGCTACTCCATTCCTTAATAGCTGTCCCCAGAGTGAAACTGCTTTTAAGGAATACCATGGCTGCCGTCTCCTCCTGTCGCACTGAATATGAGGCAAGGCTGTCCTACTGCAGCAAAATTTGCTTCTCGCCTCTTTGTCTCAACAACACTTGCTAAATTGTTTCAATGGCATCATCATTGTCAGTGAAGTATTGTGATTCTTTTTTAGGTACTGGTACCCTAAAAGATTCAAATTGCTTTGCCTGCCATTACCTTTTAACACACTTCTCCCCACTCAGCCATTTAAGTCCTTGCCTGGGTAGTGTCAAAGCACTCCACAGACATGAATGCAGTCATCTCCAACTCCTGAGAGAGGGAACAGTTAATAACCAGAAGTCTTGAGCTGGAAACTGAGCCACGGTAAGGTCAGGCAGGTTGTTCAAGGTCAAAGCATGAAGTCTGTGGCAGATCTTAAAGCTAAGCCTGTGCATGTCATTTCCCAATCCAGACCCTTAGCCACAGAACCATGCTTCCTTCCTCTGGAAACAGCTGGTTTTCTTCCGTCATTTCTGTCTCTTAATTTCCTTCTCCCTATGCTGTTTTTTGTCACTTAGCCCGCAGAGCAATTGTGATCCTGTTTACTTGAGAGATGCTATACAGAATACAGTTGTATTGTATTTCATTTCATCCCCAAGCTGGCATTCTCTGAGGGAGGCCAGTTGCTGGTAAGGACAAATAACCAACAAAGCAAAGGGCAGGAGTGTTCAGCACTTTCTTGAATTTGACCTACTTCTTCCTTTAACATACACGCATACGGAGCCAAACCAAACTATTTTACTTCATGGAAAGGGCTTAGAGTTAAATCTTGAGTACTGTGCAGGCAGTGTCATTATCTAATGAAAGGAGGCTTATTGACTCCCTCTCTCAATTTAAGACCACCTCTTCTCCAATCTTTCAAGGGTAAAGCTATTAAACAAAACTTCTATCCTTCTATCAAGGAAATTGCCATGCCTGCCAGGTTAGAAAGCCCTATGTTTGCACTGAGAGGGCTGGTGTACCTGCATAACTTAGATGATGCTGTGGTAGTTTGAGTCTGAGAAATCAGAATAGCCACCTTGGCATGGTGTTGGTGACCCAGTTACTCCTGCCAGTAAAGCCAGGACCAGTGAGTCTGCATTAGAGGGAAGGTTGGACCATGCGAGTTGTCAGTGTGGTTTGAGCTGATCACTTATGCAGACAGCTCTTTCCTAAGTTGGCTGTTCTGTCAAAACCACTTTTCTTGCTATCTGAGCTGTTCTTTCTCTAAGCTGGCATTTTTTTTATGTGAGCACATTTTTGGATCAGATAAAAATACAGATGGAAGCACCCTTTCTGGTCTTTCGCTCTCTCCACCATGCACCCAGCTCTGATCTCCCTCTGTATCTGTCTGCTCTCCGTGTCCCTCTCAGTTTCCTGGCGTCCCTTTCCCTGCCACTCACCATCTTTTGCTCACCATCTTTCTCTCTCCTCTTCTTTTTCCTTTGCCTGGCACTTTGTCTCCAGCACACACCTAAATGAGCTGCTGTCCACTTCACTGCCTGGCCTCCTTTCCTACATTTCTCTTTTTCTTCTCAACTTGTCTCCTTCCTGTGCAGCACAAAGGCCCTCACAAAAAAAAAAAAAAAAAAAAAAAAAGGATGACAAGGCAGGAGACAGCAGCTCTTGACAGTGAGCTGTGCAAGAAATATCAAGTCACCAAAGACAGCACAAGTACTGGAGATGAGGTGCTGGGGGTTGGAGAAAGAGCCTGAGGAGACTCCATAGGTGGACATTAGCATTTCACAGTGCCTTTCATCAGTACAATGTGAGCGTGTCTGTCTGTCTATATAACTGAAAGTCGGCTGAGATGAAGATCTCACATGTGGTGCCTGCTGGGGGTACTGCTGTTGAAGGGCCCACATATCCCTACCTCCAGAGCCATGCCCTCTGCTTATTGAGTGGGGTTGTAAGATAATTCAGGTTGGAGGGCACCCCAGGAGGTTATTTAGCCAAAACTACTCATAGGTACATTGGAATGACATCCTTCTGCTGTTGAGATACAGTAGGGTGTGTAGACCTGCACTCAGCGGCCTTTGTCTGTACCAGCTCCAAGAGGATGAGCACTGAAGAGTGTCTGGATGAAGCTGGGGAGCGGGAGCTCCATGCTACTCTTCAAGGGTTGGTTTGTGGCCTCCAACCCAAGCCCACGACGAGACAAGTCTCTCCTGTGGGCTTGCCCTTGGATTGGGTCACGTGCCCACACTTGCTCAGGGAGGACATGCAGGTAGCTCATGTGCAGCATCTCCCCTCTCTGCTGAAGGTGTACCGTTACTTCTTTTCTTTTATCGCGTGCTCCTGCAGCAGGCAGCCATGAGCTGAAATCCCACTGATGTCTCCTGTCAGTACTGTCTGTCTTCTTCAGCACGGCTTATTACAGGTGCAGCCACGCTAATTAGTCAGACTGGGAGGTCTGTCTCCACAGCACCAAAGAGCAAAACGCCAGGCAGAGCTGGAGTGGTGTAAGCTGAGGGTATTGGAGCAGTGCTGGGGAAGGTCAGAGGCTCTGACATACTCCAGCTTACACTGCATGCCCTGTTTCCTCAGTGCTCTGGTTTGGTTGTGTTTGCTGTTGAAAATGTTATAAAACAAAAAACCACCACCACCACACTCTGCTCCTACTTCTTAAAAAAGCAAACCAAAACCAAATCAAATGAACTTGTTTCTAAAGTCAAGGTCTGTTGCCCTCCAGGCCAAGAATAACCTTAGCACAGATGATATGGTGTAGAGGTGGGCTCTGTTGTTATATGGGCAAGTTCACTTCTACAACTGGTTGCTTAACCAGAAATGTTTTTTCCACATGTTGCAATTTTAGGCTCACACCCTTCTCACAGTCTTCCTTTCCCCAAGCCTTGCCTTTGCCTCCAAGTCTCTGCTCTCAGTGAGTGAACTGTCTCTTACACATATATTTCCTATTTCTGTTGTCCTTCCCAAAACTTCTCTTCCTCCTCCCTCCTTTTCTCTTGCCTTGCTGAGCCTTTGACTCCTGCTTGCCCTCTGTGGAGACTTTGATGTACTTCTCTGCTGGTTTTGTAGAAAGTTCACACCTCAGTTGTCTACTTAATTTGTCTTGTTACCCAAACTAACTGTGAGGTAGCTACATTTCTTTCCTGGGACAGGTAAAGCAAGTAGTTGCCAGTGTGTAGTTTGCAGCCTGAATTACGAGGGCTTGAATGGGTTATCCAGAATTTTCTGCATGTGAACAGGGGCAAAAGAGCAAGCACATAACATGAAGTTTTTAGTGCAAGTGATTAAAAGCAGCCTGGCAGCAGAGCTGAAGTTGATAGCCAGGACACAGGAGTTCAGCCCTGGGTGCCCAAGGGGTACAAGCAGACAGACCACACTCCGCAGTTGGGCATTCATGTACCTTTCCAACTAGGAAACGCTATCCAGACTACAAGGAAACTATACAGAATTGTGGCAATGGATCGGCATTTGTGATAGCTCCCTGGAAACTAACTCTTCTGCAAACAGCTTATACTCTCTGAGTCCTTCTGAGAGGACCCTTGTAATAAACATTGAGATCAGTTACTATATTGTGGAGATATAAGGTACCATTTTTGCAAAAAGTCTGTTTTCAAGATCTAGAAGTAGGGGAAACGTTCCTGCTTCCCTCTCTCCCAAGATCTCAAGGCTGGTCCTCCTCATGCTTCAGTCATATCACAGATGAAGTCTAGGGTAAAGTTGCTTTTTTGTCTAACGTGCCTTATGGATGAGGATGGACACCACCTCTGAAGCGACTTGGTATGTAATAGCTCTGGTTTGTTGGCAAAGGCAATGGAACTGGATCTTCTCTGCCTTACTTTCAAGCAAGGGGAGAAAATGCTGGATCAAACTGGTATGGATGGTTAGACCCAGGAGAAGGAGTACTCATGTATACTCAGCTTACAAGACAGCAGTAAATCCAGGTCAGGATATAGGTTTGTTGATTCAATACCACAGTCACATCAAACAAATTTCACTGTATACCTGGAAAATGTTTGTGGTTGTAGTGGTACTGAACAACACAGAAGCAAAAGACATGCCCGAGACCTGAATGCATTCCCCACATAGCTCTTGTTTCATGTTCACATAGCTCATATCATGAAGATATAATCTTCTGAGATGTCCAATACTGCGTTTTTTCTTGTGCTAATAATCCTACCGAAGCTGATGAGAATACACATGGGTCAAAGCTATTGGACTACAGTACTGAATTTATTGAAACATGATGCATGTTTGTGTTGAAATGTATCTACAGTATGCATAGTAAGTATTGAAAAATGCATATGCACAATATGCGGTATAGCAGGGCTTACTGGTGTGTTGTATGGGATTATTCCTTCGTGATCAGTTGAGCTGCAGACATGTCCACTGGCTCTCTGTGAAAGCTGCCATTTTACTTTACACTCTTTTCTGTTGGGAAATGTAGCCTGCAAAGAATACAGCAGGTTTTAAATGGAGCTTTCAGAGCTGTTCACAAACATGAATGAATTAAACCTCACAACTCCTCTGTGCAATATGGGAGACATCCTCACCTCATTCTGAAAGGCAGCCACCTGTGGAAGGCAGCAGCTGTTTAATAGTGCATGGCAACATTTTACAACTGTTGGGTACAACAAGTGATAACAGAAAATATCCAGATTAAACTTGTGGGAATTAGGCCCAGAGAACATAATTGCTCAAATTAAAATGTGTATACTTTAAGTTAACGCCTATACAGTGTGCAAACCGCCAATGGTTCCTTAATGAACTCTTCTGGTTAGGGTTAAGGCTGTGCAAATATTTTTCTCTTTACCTTCTAAAACAAAACATTTGGAGATAGAAAAATGGGCTTGTGTTGAACCAAATTCTCTTTGTGTTGGTTACTTTGCCTCTTGTTCAGTTGCTCTCCTTTTTCATATAGGAGGTGGGAAAAAAAGATGGAAAACATCATTTCACTTGACACAAATTATTTCATTTGGCCCAAAGCAAAACCTTTCAGAGCAGCAACTTGTGAGAAAAGGCCAGGGAAGGCTAGCTTCGCAGAGCTACTCTTATTGCTGCAAATGTAAAAGGCAGTACCACCAGCAATACAACACTTCCTAAGGGTATCCACCTTGCTGCCAGTGACCTGAGCTGCCAATATCCCACCTACCCAGAGAGCCTGAGTCCAGTGCTGCTAGCCTTGGGGGAGGTATAAGAATTAAAGCGCAAGGAAATATTGTTCTGTCCGTAGGGAAGAAAAAGAGAGTGACTTCCCCACAGAGCAGGAAAAGGAGCGTGCCATAGTTGAGCCCTTTAGCCAGCCCGACCATTTTAAAGGAATATATCCTTGGAAGGAATAAATACCTGGCTGAACTGAGCTTCTTTCTCTGTTGGCAACAAGAGTATCTGTCCAGCGTAGGCTGAAATTTTCACTTTTAATGGAACTGAATGGATAATTTAGAAGGAAATCAAAGCAAAACAGACTCATTACATCTCAGCATTGTTTTTGTCTCGTTTAACTTACTGTGTGGAACCATTTCAATAAGCTGCATTATCAGCTGAAATTTCTTTTTCCCTTCTTTTTGGTTGCTGCCCGAAAGCTAGGCAAATGCATATCCAGTTTTATTTAAATTCACACTCTCATGGTTAGAAATTCACAGTATTACTTTCTCCTCCAATGCCAGGCTTGCAGAGACCTCCTTATGATGAAAGATCTTATTAGAGTTAGCGCTCTGCATCAAGGAGAGACAATCAATTCCTTTTGGAGATTTAATTTTAATCATCCGGACTGGCTTCTGTCGCCTCATCTTCCATAAAACTTTCACCGTTCCCTGGTCCTTGGTATTAGTTTCTGTGGATGGCAGGCTTCAGAGCTTGTCCCGGTAATCGGAAACAGGAGGTTACATTAGTCCCAGGTTGTGTTGCACACAGCAATTCTATTTGCAGAGTCTGTTTGCTGCACGGTTAACGGCTGCTTCAAACAGCGCACAAGTAATTTCCAAATGACATATCTCCTCTCCGTCTGCAGCTATTTTAAACTTGGCTTGCCACATGTGGTGTGGCCGTGGCTCTGGAGGGAGTAATTTCCCCCAAGCCCTCCCCGTTCCGAGCCAATGTGCTGTTGCCCTGAGCTGAATGCTGAATATTGAACTCTTTCAACAGATGAACTTCAGGCCAATTATTATTCAAAGAATAGTTTTAGTAGCTCATAAAACTAGACTAGCAACCCACCATTTCCAAATAATTTCTACACAGGAAAAAAGAGACAACATTCATCCCATGAGCCATGGTGAAATTAGTCTCAAAGTTTTTGTGCTTAGGGAGAAATTCAGAGCAGGCACAGAAAGCATTACCACACTGACTTCTGTGAAATTCTTTCCACTTCTGCTAGTAATCGTTTTTGTCCTTTAACCTGCAAACTCCAGGGCTGCAAGGAGGTATGTGAGCATAGCTGAGAGTGTCCTGCACATTCCCACTCTCATGCAACCTGGGCCCATATCCCACTGGTACTGCCGTTTTTCAGCAGCATGACTGATTTATATCGTGGTGGGCTGGAGGGAATCGGACTCTTTTGCTTTGGCCATTCTCCAAATATGCCTTTTAGGAGCACTCTTCTTATTTGCATTCCTAACATTGACTTAGTGTTGGGACTCAGCATGTCCACTCTTGGGGTTTCGTTGGCTCTAAAGCCAGATGTGACTTTGGGGCTGACCTTTCTTTCAAACATGATCCAACTAGAACTTCAGATCTAAATGGTAGTGCATGGCATAGCTCTGAATTTCTAATTGTGGGCCCCCACCCACATCTTTATGCAGAGCTCAACGTCACCTTTATTCTTTCTGCTTGCTACTTAGAGCGTCCTTGCTCCTGCTATGTGATAGATATATTGGGGCTGGGAGACTGTCTCAGCTAATGGAAATCATTTGAATCTTTTCCTTTGGGTTGTTCCCCTGTAAATCTTTATGCCTAGCTTTTAAAGCTGGGAATGCTTTCTGCTTCATCTGTCCACTTCTCCCTTACAAGCTCTCCCTCGTTGCTCAGTCCATTCTTGCTCTCTGATGCTTAACGACTCTATCAGGTTGGCATAGAGCAGCCTCCATGTTGGTATTATAAACCCGACTGCGCTTTCCACTATTGGGCTGACCTAATTCTCTAGGCAAAACCTAGAGGTTTGTTTTCAGTAGTCTTTATCAATAAAGACTATTTATATATATCATTCAAAAGAAATCATGCTGAAATGCTTGGGAGCCTGCAAGGAAGCAGCTGTGCACTGACAAGAGTTTTAAGAATGCTTGAATGAAAATACTCACCTTGATCAATGCTTGATCAAAGACTTGATGGTTGTGGAATTCATAGCTGCCACTCTACTTCTGTGTGCACAGCACTATAACAAATGAGTGGTAAAATAAGAAAATACATGGGATTTAATAGCTGTCAAAAGAATCTCAGCTGAAGTGACGATTACCTGGTGAATGGCTATCCATTAATCATAACCAAAAGAAATAAAGGTCAGGAGCAGGCATAGCTCAGTGATAAGGCCACGGGCAGACACAGACGGATCTACCAGAGCTTCTGCTCAGACAAGCCTTTTTAAAGTTGTTACCAACATGATTTTTCGGTCATTGTTACTAGTGCCTGAGGAACAATAGGTTATTTTTTTTGTCATTGTTGGAAGAGCTGGCTGGGAATGCTTGAGTTAGTTGGTGACTTTTTTCTTTTTTTTTAAAGTTGTTAATTTATTAAAGCTGAGACTGTATTTCTGTAAGCCTACTATCAGCTGGAAATTTTTTTATTCTATTTTTTGGGAATATCACATATCAAGAAGTTAATACCTACCCGAGATGTAGGAGACATGATCCAGATCCTCTACTGCCACGGTTATAGGAGGGATGCAGAACTGGCTTTCCCATACCCAGCCAGGCAGAAGAACCACCTCTCTGTTCTGAAATGGGTTTCTGTTTTCACTTTTCTTCGGAGCCTCATCAGAACCTTTTCGTCCAGATGTGAAATAGTTCTGAAATTCTAATTTTTTTGCACATGCAAAGGACGGGAATGTTGATGGGTTGTTGGTGGTTTTTTTTTCACCAACTGTAGCATTTCTTTATGACCAGTTATTTGCTAAAAAGCTGAATTGCTAAGTGATCATAAAAGAGAAGGCTCAGGGAAAGTAACACATCAGCCTAGGTGAAGAGTATCCCAAGAGCTCTTAGAAAATTGGACAGGTTTACAGCTGCGGGCGGCTGAAGTCCCAGCCTCAATGACATGATTGTTTTTCCAAGGCTAAAGAAAAGCGAGCTCAGAGGGAAGAGTAACTCATTACAGAGTCGAGGCAGGGGGCCAGTCTGTGGCTGTGCCCCTGAGAACGAGAAGAGACATGCACAGACACATGGGCAGCGCACGCATGCGTGCACACACCTGCCTTTGATGTTTCTTTATATCTCTCGTTTGAAGTTCCTGAATCCTGGAGCAATATCCTTAGGTCTTTTTTCCTTTTTACTGAATTGGAGGTTTTCAAGGCTTGGATTCTAGAAACAAGAGATGAAATAGATCTATGAAACCTTGCTTCCCTTCTCAGTTAAATTTGCTTTTAATTTGAATTTTCTTTTAATAACTATGTGGATCCTGTTGACAGTTTCCAAATGCTGATACTGGATACAGTTAAAAAAAAAATCAATCTTAAAAAAGAAAACAATGAAAACCTTTTTCCTTTCTTTCATTCACTACTTCAGATGAAGCCTTTATAACCCAAGTGCATTTGGCAAAGAGATTGTCTGCTTTGCCATAGAATATGATATCTGTGTACTATGTAGCAAATTTGCACAAATGCTTAGGGCAGCAAATGGAGATGGAAAATGTGTACTGTGAACGGATGTAGCTGTGATGGGCCATTGCACACTCCCCATACCCATCACAACTGTTCTTCCAGCAGCCTCTTCGCTTGGCAGTGGAGAGCACTTTTAAGGAGTAGTTTTAAGGAGTAACAATCCCCGTAGTCCATATGGCCCTCAAAATCCACCTCTGTGTATCAGTAGAATCCTGCAGAGTTATCAGACTGCTCTGCAGTCCGCTGATGAGCAAACACTTGATTCTTTACCTTCTGCTTTTATCTCTAGAAGTCTCTGGTTCAAGCCCATGGTGTCAGTCTTGTTTCTGGACATGTTCAAGATAAGAAACCTCAGCTGGGAGAATCACCTTTCTTGTGCCAGGATGATAACTATGCAGTGCTTGCAATGTCTAGGATTTTCCAAAAGTCCCTCATATTAGCAATGAGGAAATGTTGCCTCTTACTTAGGAAATGGCACTCCCACTTGGGCTGTCCTCCTGGAGGCAAGTTGTGTCCTTCCATTCCTAGTGCTGCATCCCCCTGAACTGCAAACACAGGTGAGACTTGCTCTCCACAGGTCTTCTATGTATGCTGGCCAAAGCACGGAGTTGGTAAGGGTGTTGTACAAGCATGATCTTAAGTAGGCCTGTTCATCATGCATCTCTTTCCTTTGTTCTGGAGTGACAAATCCTTGTACTTACCCATGTTTACATCCCATAAGCTTTTCCCCTTCAAATTTGGTACCAGTCATAGAGCTGTTTCTCTTGTGGACTTGCTGGTGCTTTGCTGAAGGCCACACCAAATGATCTTTCACCTCCCTCTGTTCAGCTCTCATCCCCTTCCTTGCTCATCTTTTATTGAGCACAGATTGACTTCAGTGCTATGCACATTCCTCCTTTGTTAAAAAACATCAGTGCCTTAATGCAAACTCTGTCCCAACCAAGTCTAATATGAACTCTGGTAAATATAGTTATAAATATTTAAGGTTAGAGCTTTAGTACAGTTTGTTCAAGATGCCAGAAATCTGCAGCAGACCCACAACTCATTTCATTCCCTGCAGTAAGCCTTTTTTTAATCCTTAGCATTATAAAGAGCTGGGGCTTTTTAGCCTGGAGAAGAGAAGGCTGAGGGGAGACCTTATCAATGCTTATAAGT
>JAOXJM010000001.1:87532409-87551770 GCA_026413425.1 Tringa solitaria
TTGGCGGGGGAGTTGGACTAGATGATCTCTATGGTCCCTTCCAACTCCATAAATTTAGTGAAATTCAGTGAAATGATCTTCCCTCTCATGCAGCTTTCTCACTACAGTCTAGAGAAGGTACTCACCCTCCCCCCACCTATTTAAAAAGTTTGCGTTGGAGAAGATCTAGATTTAAAGCACTGAGGACTGAAAATATGTGTTTAGACAAACATGGAGAATGCCCTGACAGAGCAAGCGCCTGCTTCTGCACCAGCAAGTTGACCTAGTCTTGTGCTGTGCCAGGAACTGACCCTGCTGCCATCTCACCCACCTCCTACGTGTTACTTCAGCCATAGCAGAGGAGAGGTTTGTTCAGGGTATAGTACCACCAGCTCACAATTTACCTAGCAAAGCTGAGTTTGAGAGAGAGTTGCCTAGTTGCGTTTGGCAGCTTGCCTTACCCATCCAAACCACTCCATGAGCTCTCTCCTCCACTGATTTTGAAACAGGAGACAGAGGGATTTGAGTCTGTCCAAACCAACCTAAGACTTCCTAGCATTGCAATTTCTGTGAAATTTTCTTTACTTCTTTAAGAAAAAGATTGATGGGGAAATAGGACTTAGTTGCAGCTAGGTTTCCAGTTTGGTCTGATTTCTGTGGGTTCAAAGCCTGTGAGGATGGATTTTCAACTTTCTGCCAGAGAAAATCAGTGGATGGAAAAGAATGAAAGAAGCATAAAGAAGAAGGTTTCTTTCTTTTCTTTAGGAAAGGGCTGTACTGGGCATAGACAACAGTTTCAGCCTGGTTGCCTTCTAAATCACTGTGCAAAACAATGAGGATAATTTTGGCTGTATAAATGTGCACTTTTTTTTTTTTATTATTGGAATGACATCTTTGAAAGGTTATACTCGGGTGTGTGGGTTTCGAATAAGTCAGGGAAGCAGAGACAGAGCACAAGCAGAGGCAGACAGCACAGAGAGCAAGTGAGAGCACCATGCAAAGAGAGTGCAAAGGTCCCAATCTTTTTCTGCTGAACCTGGTGGCAAAGAGGGAGGTGGCAGAGACAGACAGATGCAGCCATGTTAGAGACCCACCAAGAGCTATGAGCTACAGCCCCGATGGAAGAGAATGCAACAGAGTAAAGGAGACTTCTGCACGCATTGTTGGAAATGAAATATATTTTTTCCTCCTCCTAACCCTTTTAAGCCTTTAATCTTAATCCTATTCATCATCATTAACTTCAGCAATTGGCCAAAATATTTAAATGAGGTGAAATGAAAAGATTTAAGAGTCTAGTGAAGTCTCATCAAACCACAGAAGAATAATCTCCAAAGATTAAGAAAGCTGCGGTGACCCAACCTGTAAGGAATGAGAGGAGGAGGAGGGAGAGGGGGCTTCTGAGATGAAAAGAAGTTACCAATTAGATCCTTTTACTAGCAGTATTGAGTCTTTTCCCCCCTTACAATAGCCAAGTGCAGAAAAAATTACAGAAGATGAATTAAGAGTTTAAATCCAGTAAAAGGCAAAAAAAAGCAGGTAATATTTTAATAAGACTTAAATGAGTCTTTCAAAGGGACTGGAGAGCTCTTGGACCTGCATCTCTCCCCGTTTCTGGCTCTAAAATAGGCTTTTAACTATCTCTGCACTGTGAAGTGCTTTGATGTTTATTCCACGAGGCCTGATTTTTGTGCCCGACGCCATTTGCTGCCGGTGTGTGCGTATGCGTGTGTGTGTGTGTGTGTGTATGTGTGTGCGTGTGTCTCCTATGTACGTTCCCCTGAGGCGCCCATTGTAACTTGGTTTCAGTTACGCTTTAGTTAATGGGCACTTAAAATAAAGTGGTACCCATTTCGCTTTAATTTCGCAAAAGGGGTGAAGGCTGTTTCCTTTCCATTTCCAGATGAAAGGACCAGCGCTGCAGCTCCATAAGGAACCTCAAATGAATTGGAGAGCTGATAAATTTAACGATCTCATCAGCATATAAATATATGCGTCTGTGTGTTTTTATAAGCACACGGTTTGTGTCTAAGACTGGAACTTGAGGGAGATGGGGACCTATCGATAGCGGTTTTGAACGGTGAAAGGAGGCGGGTTAGTTTTTGCAGGGCTGCGTTTCAGCCCCCTGTAGTGCATTAGTGACTGCCCTGTGGCTGCCCTGTGTCCCTTCTGACGACGGGGGGACAGCCCAACATGAGGCGTGCCATCTGGCCCTTTTAATGTAGTCATAGGGGTCCCATTTTATACACCTCTTGCTATTGCCCCAGTGAAAAGTGAAGCTGCTGTAAGGTCTCACGTCTCTGCTAGCCCCACATGGGTTTCTTGGAGACTCTGGGACATTTTATATGGAGACTGTTGTCAGGCCACTTGAATGGTGCCCTTGAATTTCTGCTGCATGAGGATTCTCCTCTGGGCTGAAGAAACGTCACATTTCTTTCTCTTTCCATGCCTGCAAAAGCATGGACGGAGGCACAGTCAGTGGCAAAAATCTGTAAAAGCCAGCTGTGGTGTCAGGGGGCTGTATCTTAGTTCAGAAGGTGTGCGGGTGCCCCAAGTGTTCTGGGGAGATCCAGTCCCAGGGTGACACCGTAATATGTGTGTGCTCCTCTACTTCTAGTAGATGGTCTGACTCCTCTATTAGTTCATGTAGGGCCACTTCTGCAGTGACTCATGATTTTTCTACTCCATACAGCGTTGGCTAATAATGCCAAAAGCAAGATGGGTACAGCATTGACAAGTACTGAGGTTTGTAGTAACTTCCTGTCTTACCCTTACTGGTAGCAGCAACACTGGTAGTAATATGTAGTTCCCTGCCCTGCAAAAAGTGAATGGTGAAAGTACGTTAATTTTTGGAAAGCTGTGTTGCAACCCTTGATGATGTATTTGCAGCTCGCAGATTTTCTCATGGAAATCGTACATTAGGTTCAATCTATCCAATGCAGTTTAAGGACAGCCCTTCCTTCCTTTTAGGGAAGGACCTTTAGTGTCAGGGCAGGACTGGATGTGAGTTCCTGGAGGAGAAGCTCAGCTTTTTGTGGGGGAATTTTGCATGGGCTGCATATAGAAACTTACCAGCTTGTCGCATCTGTGCAATCTATTATCTTGATTCCCACTGTACAACCCATAAAAAACCCACATACTTAAAATCTGTCTTCTGAATCCACTGTCCTTTCAGAAAGATAAAGTGGTAAGAACTGTGTGCAAACCTCTGCCATGTGAGCTTCCCCCTGCTCCTCTCTGAGGACTGTGGCACTCATTTCTCCATCCTTTGACTGGCCTATTTCATCCTAGTCCTGATCATCAACTCCATCCTGGGAAACTGGAGCCTCTGGCTTCACCTACCCATCTATATAGCAGGCCACCACAGGGTGAAATATCACCTCCATCAGCACCGACATCCATCACTTTAATGAACAGCAAAAATCAATCTCTAATTGACAAAAACATTTTTAATCAAAGTATGAGGCATTTAGAGCACAGAAGCAGCCTTTCATCTTCTGTCAGTGTTTTCCTTTACAAGCGGAAGCGGCGTAGGTTTGTAGCTGGCCAAAGAGACCAAGCGGTATTTGTGAAGCAAAACAGGAACAATGCTTTCAGGTGATATCATTAGAAGAAATCTACTTCTCTACTCTTAGTCTACCAAAGCTCGATTTCGGTTTGTGGGTCCATGAAGAATTTACAGCAATGGTAGGCAGAGAGTGGGAATAGCACGTCTTAAATTGGCATAAGCTCTCTAAGACATCACTTAGAGTATGATTTATTTTTTCGTCTTTTAACAAACTCTTAGGCTCAACCTATACTTGGCATTTGCCATTGACGGCCTGCTAGTGGGTGCACTGCGCCGCTGAAAACTGTCATAGTAAACAGGCAGGTGAAGAAGTTCAATTTAGCAGCACTGGTGTGTGTCATAGCCTTTAGGGATACTGCCTGTGTATATCTGGGGTTTTCCTTAGGGCAGGTCTGATGGTGATGAAGATAGGAGAGGTGTATTTATTGCAAGAAACTTGTAGATAACTGTGAATTACATATGAGCAAGAGAAATTACCTGCCAGCAGCACTGAAGTATTCTTTTTCCTCTGATTAGGGAGTCCCTCAAAGATTTGTAAGGTTACTCTGGGCGGCTTGGTATCCTTGCCAATGTTTACGAGCCATAAAGGGCGAGGGAAGGCTATTAGAGCACCATCTGGGCACTTGGGTCTTTTTGCCATTTCTTGCAAGAGGGGATTGTTACAAAGGGTCTTTATCAATGCCTGGCACAATTTCGGTATGTCGGCATCACTGCCTGCACTTGCAATGGAAAAGGTATGGCGAAGCACATCGCTAGTGACACTGTCATAATAACACCTTTGCCAGTGTTTGAGAGGGAAGCAGTTTGGAAGATGCAGGAATATTTGGCACTGTGTGGGCCTGCTGGCAGCTCTGCCTTGCTTGTGAGAGGAGTAGTAGGGAGCTGCAGAAGTGCCTGATGCTGCCGAGGAAAGTTGGCACACCTTGCTGAATTTATGAAGGGAGCGATGGAGAGGGAGGGTGCATCCTTGCCCATCACAGTTGCCAGTGTTTGCAAGGGAATTGGTCCAGAGGGCTGCAGTGGTACCCGAGCACCATCTGGCCACTCTGGCACTCTTGCTGGTGTTTGCAAGGTTGGCTTTGGATAGTGTCTTTTTCTGATCAAAGGCCAGCATTTTGGATGCACGCCTGGAGTGTGTGTTACATAAATAGTTTGCACTCCTGTCCAAATGGCTCCCACAGCCACAGAATCTTAAGAGCTTTAGAGGAACTTCAATTTGTGGCCCCTCGTGGAGAAACGACACCTCCAAGTTTACCAACTAGTGGAATATGAACTCCTCCTGTCCTTCTCATATCTTGGCTGGAGAGGGTTTATTGCAAGAAGAATGGACCCTTATTTTTTTTCTGGTTTTGAATATAAGAAGAAGGAGCCAGTGGAATTCCCTTGGCATTCGCTGCAGCTGCTCTCTGGAGCCATAAGCTGTGTGTGTAGATGTTCAGCTGGAAGTAGGCTGGCATGGCTTTCTCTGGGTTGACATTCTTTCTGCTCAGTCAGGCTTCTAAATGTTTCAAAGAAGACAGTAATATTTGCCCATGTGTCTTATTCGTTCAATGGCAAAATACAGCATACTAGCATTTTCAGCTTTTCGGGGCTTTAGTGATTCCATGTTCTCCCAGAGCTTCAATGTGTAACCACAGAGGAAGAGATGGCTTTGGCACAGCAGCCTGTAACAGCAGCAAGCGGGACAAGGTCCAGAGTGGGGCAGAAGAGCAGGGACTTGGCATTGCAGGTGGATATGGGACAGCGATGGACCACAGAGCTGCAGAGGGCATGGCTTCAAGGCATCGTCCACTGAGCCCTGTGTGTACAGCATGTACAGAGCAACTGGGAGAAGGCAGCATGAGAAGCATGCTTGCTGGTGGCTCACCTTGCCCAGCATATGAACATTTGCCTCCTCCCAGAACTGTGTATCGCTGCAGTAGTGGAGACAGCAGGAAGCACAGGGGAAAGCAGAAGAATGAAATACAGTGATAGTCTCCTCTCCCAGAAGTACTTGCTTCTGCTGCCCATGTCTGTGCCCTGAAGACCACTTCAGTGGTGTTTGTTTTTCCACTGGCTGAGATAATCTGAGTGCTGTCAATTGTAAAACATGCAGAGTGCTGGGCCAGGTTACTGCATTCTCCTGCCACAAGTCTTTCTTAGCTTATGTTGAAATATATGGATGTCCTTCACTTATGAAGATGGATGAGTACTCTAGATTGCAGGTTCCCCATGTGTCATGCCAGATGTCACGCTCGGACTTGAAATATGGTGGAGAAGGGGGTGGGGAGTAGAAGTGAGCTGATTTAGGCAGAACCACTTCAGATAATTTTTCCTTCAAAGGTGAAATGGAAAGCCACTATATAGCAGTATAGCTTGCCAGTTTGAATCCAGCCCAGCTCATCTTGGAGGCTGCTACAAAAGGAGTTGTTCGATTCCATCCAGTTTTGGTGGGCAGACCTTCACATCAGAAAACTCAGCACTTCAAATTGACGTCCTTGCTGGCAGGCTCTGCAGAGATGCCATGGGCTGAATGGGACATTGAGAGAGTGACTTGACCTGTTGCCTCTAGGCCAGAGTATCCCCAGGATCAGATCCAGGAGAGTCAGTGAAGTTGACCACGAGGTTAAACATTTGTAAGGATCATTACATGCCTTGGTAACATCTGCTCCCAGCACTATTTGTGGGGTATGCCTGGTTTTCAGAATATATGAAAGCTGAGATTTTTTAAGTCTGTGCCTTTTTTCTTTTTTTTTTTTTTTAATAACTTGACATTTGCCGGAGACAGATGAGGAACCCTTAAATTTCTTATTCTCCAGTCCTCTTTACTTAATACTGGATGCCCAAGGGATTTATACACTTGAAATCCGTGAGCGTGTGAGTGTGTGCATATGCACATGCAAGTTTCTGGTGACAACTATGGTAGCCATATCAATCCTCCCTCTGTACTAGTCCAGCTCCCTCTTGGCCAGTTTGACTAACAAAAATTTACCAACCAAGCAACAGAGCGAAGCAAACATACTAAGAAAAACAGCATCAAATGCAGCCTTGCGAAGAGCCATTGGCATCATTCATCCCACAACAATCTGTACCATACGCCTCTTCTCTGTAAGGCCAGAGACAGCCTTTCCCAGCCTGCAGCCCTCCCACAACATTAAATGTAATGGCTTTCTTCCTGCTCCATGGCAGTAGACAGGAACTCTGTCTACGACTTCTCTTCAGAAAAATTCCCTCCTTTAAAAATTTGGGGTTGACTTTGTAAAACATTTATACCAAGCTTGAGAAATAGCTGTTACATCCAGACTGTTTACTCTTCCTTCCAGAACAGGATAGCCCCAGGTATTGCTCCCAGATGAACAAATTATACTGTCCATTTTAAGGTGGAGTTATCAACACATCCACTGGGAGCATACATAACTACCAGATAGACCAAGATCTTTTCTGTTCTTTGAGCTGAATATAATTTCAGCCTGTCACTCCTTATCATATCCCCTTTAATCATGCAAAATATTTCCTCCCCTTCTCTCTTTCATCATGTCTGTAGACTTATCATTTTCCCCTTTAGCCTTCATTTAGTTGCAATATTCACATTGTATTATACGTTCTCTATACAATTAAGTAGGGAAATTGTCACCACAGGATGTCTGGGAGGCCAGAAGTATGAATGGGTTCAAAAAAGGATTAGGGAGTGCATGGAATAGTCCAACAAGAGCCATTAAACTCAGATATGTATGTAAACGTTGACTCAGGAAGTCCCTAACGTATACATAGCTGTATGCTGGAAGAATATAATTGGGAGAAACATTGCTGTATTTGTGTCATGTTTTTTATAGCCCTTTAGGTCAGTGTCACAGGTGAACTCTGAGCTAGCAGGACCTTTTGACCTAACACCACTGGGTTTATATTCGTAGAAGTTTGGTATGGGTTGCTTTATCAAATTATAGATAAAACACCTTGCTCTATTGTTACGATTATTAGACAATATAACTTTAAGATCTGCACCCTGAGATTTATAGCATTGTAGAGTCTTCCTGGACTTCCCCATGGATCTTCTTGATTTAACAGATTGCAATTATTCTTGCTTCTTACTAGTTCAGCATATGTGCTTAAAACGATTAATCTTCAAGCAAGGTCTTTTTGTGCTAGGGGCTGTACAAATCCAGAACTAAAACAATCTGGAAGTATTAGCTGTATGTTTTCCTGGTTGCATCTCAGTTGTTATCCAAGTTAGAAATCTCAGGGGAATGGGAAGAAGGAACTGATTGTGAGGGGGATTTTCATGGTCTTAAAATGCACTGTATGGCAGTCCTCTTCCTTCTTGTGCTCTTGACTTGTTTTATACAGAATCTGTTATTACAGTATCCTAAAGATGGACATTTCTACTTGGTTTTTTTTACCATTAGAAATATTGAGTTTTTAAAGCTTTTCATTTCAGAATATGAGTCAAATTTTAGCGCAGGGAAAGCAGACTTGATCTCTCCCCTCCATTGTGCCCTTTTTCCCCTTCTCCGTTCTCCCAGTAAAAAAAAAATTAAATATATATATATATATATATATTCAAGGACTATTTAACAAAGTGTGAGGAAACAGACTTTTTCTATTTGGAACCTCTCAATTTGATATCAAAACTTCTGTGGACTTAACCACATTTTGCCCCTGGACTTCTCAAGTTGGAACAAGCTGTTGGTCCAGTTTCAGCATATTGCCTGTCTACCTGCACCCTCTCCCCCTTGCCTCTGCGTGAATACAAACTTCGTGATTTGATGCTCCATTTTGCCTTGGGTATCATACAGATGCCAGCTGGTGGACAATGGGTTAAAAATCCTGGGAGTCAGTGAGGAACTACCCTGGTGTGACATGCAGTAGGTATGAAGATATGATGCTGGTTTTATGCCATTTTGCTCATACTCAAAGAAAAGGAAGGTGTGACTTACGTACCTCCATAAGGGCGTAGGCAATTGCGTGCAAGTTAGGTGTGTGCATAATAACAGCAGTATTAGCATCCTGAGACCACTGTAAGTCAAAACCTGGCTGAAAGGGGTGGTCCATAGCTCTATCTTGCCCATCTGCCCCTCTCTTTCGTTCTTTCTCTCAGCTGATTTGAAACAGTGAGCCCAGGCTGTCATTATTTTCCTATGCATGGAACTGAGAGAAAAATTCCATATCCATTTGAAATTTTGAGTCTGCCTTTATGTATCATAAAAAAAAAAAAAAACTGATAAAAGAACACAAGCACAACTTTGTTTGTTTAGGAGGGTTTTTGCTTTTCAGTTCACGTTTAATGAAGTAATTACTGTGAAATACTCTCAAAATTCAAGACCTAATTAAAGCAAAGAATAAAACCTCAATTGATCCATTATTTAGATTGGTGAGAAGTGAGCATAAAGCAGCAATGAAAAAGTTAGTACACTACAGGAGGAAAGAAGCCCGCTCTCTCTTGGAGAATACTGATGGGAAGAAGACCTTGGGACGGTAACAGCCAGTCTGGGATGCGCTTAAATTATTTACAGAGAGTACATCTTCAAACAAAGAAGAATGGGGCAAAAGCAAACATATCAGTCAAAAGGATACTTTTCCTTGACAAACACAGGTGTTACCGAATGTGTTTGAATCAGAAGCTGTCTAGCCCAATATCCTCCTTTTGGCAGACCAGCCCCCAAACTACACAGTAAGAAATGAGCTCTTAACTCACCAGTGAAGTTTTTCTGCCTCCAAATGGGCATCATTTGGCTTACAATCTGAGTTGGTGGCTGCTAATGCTTCTTTTGAGTGAAAGGTAAGACGGCAGTTTCAGGTCCTGCTTTGCAGATCACATGGAGGTGTTTAGCAAAAGGGATTTATGGCAGCAGGAGCTTGGTTGTGCCCACGCAGGGCGCGCGGCACTCAGCTCTTGGGATGGAGTCATCATTCGCCCTCTCCTCGGCAGTGGCTGGCCAGAAGGAGCTGAGCCATAGCGCAGATCTGGCCCATACAGACCTTCCTGCTTTGATGTCTCAAAAGAGGATGTTTCATTTTCAATAGTCTCTGTAAATCCACTGGCGAAGCTTTAACTAAATTGCTTTCCCTACCCTTCTTTAGCAGTTCCTGTAAAAAAAATAAGAATGACAAAAAATTTCTCTTTATGCAACAGTGGTTTTAAGCTCTAAGAAATGACATATTCTGGTTAGGTTCTTTGGTCTTATAACCAAATTATAATAAAGAATTTTGTTGTGCGGAGCTTCCCAGATGCCAACACTTACTTATTTAAAACTCATCCTATATTATCTTACTTACTAAGTCATCTCTATTGTTCCTTGAAGTGCTATGTTAAGGTCTTGGGTATCTGCTTTCCTGGGTCCAACATCCCTTTACCTGCCATGTTATTCCTATTGCATTTATGCCAGAAAGAAACTTTGAGGGGCAGTAGCTGTGAGTACTCAGTGCTTCCAAAACTCATCTCTCTTCATTATGTGCCTAATTTCAGGTGAATTCTTTTCAGACCACTGCCCTTTTTGTTTAGACTTAGACTGGAGAACAGTTCTTGCAAGGCATCTCTAGGAACAGCCTCCTCTGGGCAAGTGCCTTGGACTGGAATTCATATAATTTCTACTTGAATTTCTCTTTTGGGGGAGTAAAATAAAGCTGCAAGAAAGTTACAATCAGATGTGTACGTGTAATGTTGGAGTTCGGTCAGTGAGTAAATCTCTGCTGCCCTTCCTCTGCAGAGCTTCACCAAGGGACAAAGCAATTACAGCTCTGTGTGTAGAGGAAGTCCCAAACTGCTTGAGATGGTTTCTGCCATATATCAATACATGAAACAGATTGCCAGTTCCTTCTCTGAAAGGCACAGTACTCAGGTCATTTCCCTAATGCCACTTGGGGAGGCAGAGCAGCCCTGAGTTGCTGCCTATAGCAGGTTATAGCAGAAATGCTACAATTTAATCCTTGTAATACTGAACCACCAGTGATTGTTTGGAGCAAGAGAAGGAGAAAGTCTGCCTCCTCCAGCCAGCTGTAGATGCTTCAGGTCAAGAAGTTGTTTCTCACATTTCTGCTTAACAAATATGGCTTTAGAAATGTGCATGAAAGGCAAAATAAACACCGGCCTTAAATCTGCTTTGTGAAAATGGACTGGTTACGGTCTCAGCTGGGTTTGTATCTGAATGCGTACAGAATAAAGTAGGGTAATAAATGCTGACTGCATGGCAGCTTTTGTGTCTATTTCGACAGCTCTCAAAGTAGTATCCCCAAATTCCTCCAAAATCAAAATGTTCCATTTTGCCATTTTCAAAAAAAATGTAATTCTTGGGTTTGTGTCAATTGGAAGCAACTTTTCTTTAAAATAAAACCTCTAATCATTTTTAATTAAATGCTTGAAATAGAAAAAATTATTTGGTTTAGTTTGAAACAAAACTTTTGCTGACATTCCAAAATCACCAGCAAACTGAAACATCAGCCATGAGTGCGCACTATTTAACTATATCAATGTAGCTAAGGACAAATGACATTCAACACCGTGCCAGCAGCAGTGGTTGAACTCCATAATTGTTTCTTTTATTGTCCCCCTTTGCAAAGATTTTAAATCCCTTGTTACGCAATTAACTCCTCTTTTCTGCTAAAGGCTCTTGTCTCTCTTGACAGCCTCTCTGATTACAAAATGTCTGCTGCAAACTCAGAGTGGCAGCAGATCCGAGGATAGGAAATCCACTTCCTCCGGTCATTACCTGAGCTGATTGGAGTGTCTCTGAGCTGTAATGGACAGAGGAGGAGGGTGGGTGGCCAGAGCTCCTGCAAACATTGGGATTCCTGATTTCTGTCCTCTAGCTTTGCTTTCTTCACCCCTTCAAATTCCTTCCCTCCTTCCTCTGAAATGGCATTTTCCGGAGGAGGATGGGGCAGGTGGCACTGGTGGAAGGAGCAGTGTTTTCACTGAGGAAGTTGGTTCAGCTCTTTCTTGTAGCTGGTGGCAGTTTTCCTTCTGCTCACTTCTATCTTGGAGATAAGCCCCTTGCTCTGCTTTTCATTGTCAGCCATGAAATCAGCTACCATTTCAGAGCACCTCTCAGTAGTTTCCAAATGCCTTTGACGCATTTTGCCTTAACAGGAGACTGCTGAGAATAGCTGCTAAATCTTTAAATCTGGTTTCACACTTAGTCGTCTTTGTGGCTTTAAGTTTGTTGCTAGCATAGCTGGTGTTCCAGGTCACCGAGAGCCTGGGATTAATACCCGAACACTTGGCATTAATACGAGAGACTAGCAGTTTTATTGAGCCACTCCACCCTGGCTGGGGATCTAAACTAACTAATTCTCTGAAGACTTGCCCCAGAGTGCTCTGTATCTTTTGTATAAGGGATGGATTAGGGGGCAGGGAAGGGGGTGTGTGTGTGTCTTTCCCTAAAACCTTCTGAAGCATCAGGGAGAACAGTGAAGTTAGAATGTTACTACACCATCATTTCTTTCTTGGCAGGAAACAAGCAAAACTTTTCATCAGGACTGGGCAAAGGTCCTTGTTTCCACTGAATGTTACAAACACACTGACTTGTTGCTACTGTCTAAAGACTCTTGATGCTTGTTTCTACATACTTTCCCTCCTCTTGCAGCATAATGAAACCACTCACTCAACTGGCTTTTCTCTCCCCTCCCCTTCATCTCCATCTGTCTGCTCCAGGTGGCAGCTCATCTGGATGATAGTGTACCTTCGGTATCATGGCTCTTGCATCAATGATAGTTCCTATGCACAGCTTCTGTTGGGTGTGTCACAGATTAATTATTCTGAGTTTTGGAAAACACCTGTTAAGATGGGCAGGACAAGAAATGTTCGGATTTGACCAACTACTTAACAGCTCTAACAGTATGTGAAATTCTCTAAAACGAGAAATTTTTTTGTGCATGTTTGGGTACAGATTGATCTCATGAAAGTATTTTGCTAAACACTTAACAAACGGAAAATGACGGTTGCGTATTACGTGGCAAACTATCTGACCAACTGCAGTGATCTTCTGCAACTTCTCAATTGACATGGGGTTGACGTGCAACTTCTTCAAATTCTCAACTGACAGGAGAATTTGGCATAAAAGATAAGGGCACAAATCTTTTTGGGGTAACCAGATGTTTCCATAGTGGGAACAGCAAATGGAATGTTTCCAGAACCAGCAAATACTTGTCACACTTGTTTTCTAAGGAACGACATTCTCCCTCCGTATCCTAAGGCTTCTTGGTTCTCATCGTCCGGCCCATCCTTTGTTAGATAAACATTGCTGACTCTCAGCAGTTTCCAGGCTCCTTTCTCATCTTTTGTATCTTTCCCCTACAGCTGTGACACTAAAGCGGCTCTCCTGAATACCTTCTCATTCTTTGAGCATCCTGTCAGAGTACCCACTGAACATTATTATAAAACCCAATTTGAAACCAGTATTGATTCTGCTGTTGAATGAAAGGCTAGGCTTCATGTCTTCTTTTGGTCTTGCCCCAGCAAGAGAAACTAGGAGTATCAGGCTTCCTTCCTTCCTCTAGGCAGCAATCCCTAGCTGCTGTGTGTGGAGGGGAGCAGTATTTCCCATTCCCTTCACTTTTGCTTCTTTCCATAGCTGCAGTTAGTGCTGTTGCTCATTGCCACAGTTTGAAATATCCTGCCAAAAGCACCATCCAGCTCTTGAGGCCATCTTTGTCCTGCAGAACTCATTCCTTTGCCAGCTGCACCTGCTTACACTTTGGTAGGCCAGAAGCCTCAGAGCTAAATTATTACCAAATTTATTAAGTTACTGTCCTTCCAGGGCTTTTTGATTTTCAGATGCTGCTACCCTTGGTTTGGTCACTGTTGGATCCCAGTGGGCTTGGCTTTTATTTTTTCACATTGGGAAGAAGTTAGAGACCTGTCAGCAGATCTTCCTGATGCTCTTCAGCAGCTTTCTCCCTAGATGCTCTGTCTTTAGCCACCAGCTCTGCTTCTTAAGTCAAGCAAATTTGCTTTATTTACCCTATGTCTTGCGCATCTTCCCTTTTCACCCACTTGCACCTCTCTAAGCCCTTGCAACATGTCTTTAAATCTCTCCTCATCTCTCTGAAATCTGAGCTGAGAGTAGCTTCCTACAGTGCTACGCTCTGTTCTTCACTTATGGTCACACCTGCTCATCCATGCATTTGCCATCTCTGCAGATCTGCAAGCCACTCTTAGGTGTGAGGAAACCGTGGCAGTGCTCCTCCACTTCTTTCTCTGGAGAACATCACGGAGCTGCTCGGTCAGTGGAAGAACCCAGGCAGTCCACATCACCTGCCTGTGCAGGTTTGTCTGCAGTGTCTGCTGTCTCCAGTTGCTGGCTGAGTGTGTTGGGAGGGGGCTGGCAAGAAAGGATTATATTCATTACAATATTAAATAAATCAGGTGGAATTAGCTCTGAGCAGAAAGCAGCAGCTGGCTTTTGCAATGTTGTGACAGGCTCTGCCAATTATGCAGTGCAAAGAGAAACTGACTTCCATGCCTCCTAGGCCATGAGAGGCCTGGGAAGGCTGTTTGGCAGCTTCTTATGATCGTGTCCAATAAATCATAGAAACACAGAATGGTTAGAGTTGAAAGGGACCTTAAAGATCTTATAATTCCAAGCCCCCTGCCATGAGCAAGGACACCTTCCGCTAGAGCAGGTTGCTCAAAGCCCCATCCAGCCCAGCCCTGAACACTTCCAGGGATGGAGCCTCCACAGTTTCCCTGGGCAACCTACTCCAGCGTCTCACCACCCTGACAGCAAAGAATTTCTTCCTAACATCTAATCTAAGTCTACCCTCTTTCGGTTTAAAACGATTATCCCTCATCCTATCACTACACTCCCTGGTAAAGAGTCCCTCATCATCTCAAATGTAGGCCCCCCATAAGTACTGAAAATCCACTTTAAGGTCTTCTCAGAGCCTTCTCTTGAAATCTGTCCTCTGAGCCTCTGAGAGCCTGTCACCTCCACTGAAGAGCAGCCACTCCTCAAGCCTGGTCTCCCTCAAAACTGTAACAGGAACCTCCAGACTCCTCCAGACACCCTTATGGCCCAACACAGGAGCAAGAAAGAACTCAGTTAGCTTTATTCTTATTAATATAGTGGGCTATTGATTTTTACTGGTAGCTGTGCTGTGGTAGTTTTTTAATGCTTAGAGCAGCAAAATGAGGCCATGTTACCAACACCATGGCGCTTGCCCTAATTACTCTGCAAGGTTAATTTGCTGAGGCTGCGCGGGTATGTGTGCCTGACAGATTGATTCCTTTGTATTATATTAGCTAAGGGAGGACACTGAGTTTCATATGTATATGGGGGAGGGTGAACAATTAGATGGAGGAGATCTTTTGCACTGGTAGCATAGGCAGGTCAAGGTTATGCTTAAATGAAATTGTAGCTGAAGCTCAAAGGGTAAAAACCCTGCTAAGAGACACCAAGATGGATCAGGATGAAAGATCTTGAGGAAGAGATGGATTCCTTGAATTCAAGTGATAATGGACTGGTAGGGAGTTCAACCTTGACACAAGATCAATGGTGGTGTATATTTGCATGGGTATGCGCAGAGGAAATTTTATTTTAATCTTGTTTGAAAGAGTGTGGCTGTAACTGAAATTTTAGAATATTACTCTCAGAGCTACAATATGGAGCTCTGTACAGTGGACACAGGACTCTGCAGACAGCAATCTGGAAATTCAGCTATTACAGTAGAAATGCTAGATAATGGTGTAGGCCTAGGCCCTAGCTGGTCAGACTTCTCAAGAGAACTTCTTTACCTTCTTCCAAAAAACATCATATCTAAATTCATATGTGAGGAGTTCTTGCTACAAGGATACCATCTTGCTAACCTTTAAGAAAATGAAATAGTCCCGTCTGCTGTAGAAGAGCCTAATCACCAGCCAAAGATGTTATGCAGCATATCTCAGCAGACATATCAGAGATATCTCAGCAGAGCAAGGAAGAAGGTGGTGGAATAACTGTAAAAGGACAAGATGATGACTCCAAACGTGCTTGTAAAAGTGGAGCCAGAAAATGAGGATAACTGGAGACGACCATGACACAGTGGTGCATGTTTCCTAGTAGTAACCAGGTGAGCATATTCACCTCACAGTAATGTCCCCATGTCTTGCCAAAGAAGCAAGTACGTGCTCATCAATAAACTGTCAACTTGGGACACTCTGCTCTAGTGACGATATGGAGCACTGCCACAGGTCTGAGTGGATCTCCAGGTACTTAGGTTTTGTTCTGGCCCAAACTTAGAAGCTCAATATAGACATAACTCACTCAGGATTTGTATTTTCAACCTTCCATGGAAAGCTTAACTTAGAGCAGAAGATTGCTGATGGGTTAGCAGGGCGAGCTCTTCTTTTGCCTTTACCATAACCTCTTCCCCTGCACAACATTAGTGAATCCTGCCTTGCTATGATTTCAGACATAAATCTGAAATTCTGCCTTCTTAAAGATGCCATAGTACTTGTCGTAAGAGTAAAGGGAGCAAGGCAAACTTCTACTCTTGGGTAATTATATTCTGCTCTGTAACTTCTCCATCAGCTGTAGTATAGAATGAATTATTTTATTTTTTTTCTGCAGTCAGGAGCAAGCAGGACAAGAGGTCTACTGGTAAGGGGTTTGTGTTGGATTTGGTCCCATCCAGTATGTTACATGATGCCAAATTTCAAAACAAACTCAGCATTACGTGAAACCGGTTGGGAAGGCTGCACCCCAAAGAACTGCCTGTGGTAATGATCTCTCACACAGCCCATGTTAATCAGAGGATGGAAACAAAACTTTCTTTTGCTTTGCATTAATTTAGACGCAGTTTGTGGAAAGGATATGAGTGAGGTGAGTGGGAGGATGAAAACTTCCCTGGTGCATTTTGTGATTTAAAAATAATAATAAAAAGAAACCCCTTGTGTTTTGAAAACTCTATTAAAAGAAATGTACTTCGGCAGACGAACAGCATGAAAGAGGAGAGTAAAGGCTTCAGCAAGGTGAATCAGAAAGAAAAAAAATTGTCTTTGGGGCTGGCTTTAGGGAGTGGAGCTGGGAGCTGAAGGAAACAAACGGCATTGCAGTATGTGAAGTAAACGAAGCCAGCTCAAGATATATTTATTTGCAGTGGCTGGTTACCTTATGCTGAGCATCAGTGGATGTTGAGAAGGAAATGGTATCCCCTTGCAGACGCAGTGGCAGAAAGCAGCAGCTTTTGGTTGTCATGCCGAGGCTCACATGCCCCATTGGGCTGGCGGTGTGAAAGGCAGATTGCTCAGGAAGCGTTCTCTAAGAAGCTCGTGAAAATCACCCCCAGTTCTAGAGGAAATGGCCTCAGCTTCCAGGACTACCTCCCTTCAGCGTAGGGCAGAGGAAGCGATTCGGAGTCCCTAAAAGCAGAGTGGCATTTTAAAACCAACGTGTTATTTGTTGTGCAGGGAAAGAAAGAGGGAGGTTGCTGCCTTGTGCTCCCAATAAAGGTGGAAAATTTTAGAGGTAAACAGTGGAAAAGGGAAGGCAGAGAGACTAACGTCTGAGAGCACTAGTGGCAGGGAAGAGAAGAAATCTGAAATGCTAAAGCTGAAATGTGCTTAATGTTTGTGAAAAGGTGGGAACTGTGACAAACTCAGACCTGGAGCTTATGTTTTATTATATATTTTCCCCTTGACCCCTGGAGAATACACAAATAAAATCAATTAATGGGCCTTGAAGAAGAATCACTTTAAACTGTTCAATTAAACCCCGCAATGCAGAGAACAGAAAGGAGAGGGGGGAAAAAAAAACAATAAATACGTCTTAAAAAATGGACTTGTCTGAGGCGCCTGGGCCCCAACATGCACCATTACTGACGGATCGAATCACACTTCCATTAACACCATAATCTTATAGACTCCACAGGCCGTAAAAAAGGGATTTACTTTAATCAGGTTTGGTTAGGGCTGAATTTGAAAAGCGCTACAAGTGAAATAAAACACGACCTCGTCCCCCCTTTGATTTTCTTTCTTCTCACTCTGGCTCTCTAATTTACAATTTGCCAGCAGCCAGCGGTTCATTTCTAATGGCTGTGATCCACTGGTGTATGTCGCACTCTCTCCCTTACTGTGGCGGAAATGATTAGGGAGAACATAGACCTTTCATTTCCGTCCCCACCTCCCACTTCCCTGGACAAACGCCCGGGATGTAGCATTTCCTTTCACACAGGCTTTAGTACTCCATGTTTTTGTGTCCCACACCCTTTCCCTGGCTGTCCTGGGGCTGGTATTTGGTCACTCAGACTGCGGCTGGGAAGGGATTGGGGATGAGGAGGTGCCCGTCAGCTTCTAAGCATGAGTATTGACCACTGAGGAGACCAAGAAGCCACAAGGTGTCAAAGTAATGGGTTTTACTTCTCTTACCATCTCCTTTTTCTTTGCCTCTGCTCCATGTTTTAGCCTGTCCAATTTGTCCTGTGGTGCCAACTAACTGTTGTGATTCCTGTGCCTTTATTATTTCATCTCCTTTCCAGGGCAAGTCCAACACACTCTGTATGCGAAGAGCAGAGCTATCAAGTGTTTGCTTGTTCTGCCCTGACCGTCTCACTATCCCTAGTGATAAAAATACCATATTTTTATTATGCTGTTTAGAGAGGTGTTTTAGTGAGATGGTTGCCAATGATAAAGGTGGTTAACTTCATTTTTAGTCAGCCTGCTGTCTTCTACTGGGTTATGTTGTACTTCTCTAGAAGTCACGTTTCTGACCATGGCAATGTAAGCACTCAGGTGGCAGCAATGAGGATCTCCACATCACACGGTCACCTTGAGCTTGCACCTGTAGGAACAAAAATAAAACAAAAAAAAGAACAGTCAGTTGGAAGAGCTGCTGCTGCCAGTGCCCACGTGCTTTGCACTGACCTCTGACAGGGTCTCCCACATGCTACAATATAACTGGCCTGTTTGGTGGGAAATTGGTTGGGTAATAGTCCTAGGTACAACACAACAAAATTAACTCATAGCATCTGCCCAAGACTGCTAGGTCAGCTGTGGTGTAAGATTTGCTTTGTGATAGCTGACAGGTGTATTTGGGTTCCCAGCATGGTGCCTGTGGAGAATCATCTGGTTGTTTCACTGAGTTGCAACTCCCTGAAATTTTCCCTCTTTTACCTTACATTCACTCTTTCTGCTCCGACCCACAATCCACATACGTGACCGAAGGTGTAAACTCCTTGTGTTTAACTGAAAAATGCTACCCACATCTCCCACACAGCTCTAGAAAGGCATACATACAGACTGGACTTACTCCTCAAGGTTTTAATGATAAAGATGTTATGGCAAAAAAAACCCCAAAAAACCCCAAAAACCAACAACCAATAGGCAGGAGAACAGGTTAAAGGTTAAGGATTGCACAGGAGATCTGGTTGCATAGCCACACTTGACTGCCTGAAAGCTGGAAAATGGAGGAAACATTATTCCTTAGTCTAGTTGGGAAAAGCTGGTACTGGAGAGCTGTACTAGAGGGACTGCTCTTTTAGGTGAGTATTGCTTGATGACTCCTAAGGCAAGGGTGAAGGAATATGCTTGACAAGGAAGGAAACCCACCAGAGTGAATTTGTAAAAATAGGCTGCAAAATTTACATAGTTCTCCTAAAGGCAGGGAGAGGGTTTTGAAGTTGTTCCAGTACAACCAGACATGAAGAATGACAGATGAGAGAGGAGAGTACAGTCAGAGGAAAGGGAGGAACTGAAGGGAAATACAGGGAATGGGAGAGCGATATGGAGGAAGGGAATATTGGCAAAGAGTAATTTCAATTTAAAATGAGATGCTGAATGGGAAAGAGACTTATATGGACATTATGTGTGTACATGTAAGGGGGGCAGAGAGAAGGGGGAGAAACTTAAGGGAGGGAAGGAAAAAATGAG
>JAOXJM010000001.1:87551870-87566648 GCA_026413425.1 Tringa solitaria
GAATGAGAGTTTGGTCATGGGAAGGCAAGGCTAACGTTAGCAATTGATAAATAAAGGCAGGCAAAGGGGAAAAAAAAAGCATAAAATTCACTTAAAAACTCTCCAAGTTTAAAAGCTCCCCAGAGGCTTTGTAATAGAAAAGGGCTTTTAAGTGCTATTTTTTTCCCCTGTTTTTCCTTTGGGGATGTCTCAGAGGGATGATTTATTGTCTAATGTATTTAAAGTGACAAGGCCAATTTTGGCGAGCTTGCTGCAGTAGTGCCAGCAGCACTTTTCATGGCCCTGCAGAACACACCCTCTGCTGATGACTCTTTGACGTGGGACCGTACCGCAGAGCTCTGGCAGCAGAGAAAGCCAAGATAGGGAGATGCACTTGCAGAGCCATCCGGCGGGGAGGTGGCATCCCAGTGCATTCCTGGTTTAGCTGGTGAGAATGGAAGAAGCTGGCGTAATGATGGAATGAGAAGATGGTTAGAAGCTAACACCAATTCCTGCACCCAAGAAAACAGGTTTTCAGGTGCACTTTGAAGACAGAGCTCGCTCTGCATTCCTTTTCCATGCTGCCTTCTGCTACAGCAGCTGGCTCATAGGTGTGCCACAGCCCTGGCTTCTGCTAAGCTGTCTGCAGGCCAGTTTGGGCTGTTCCTAATCATTGGTGACTCCTGGGGTGTTACCTTCTTCTCTGGGTCTACTTCTATGGAGTCTTGCCACTGAGGCATGACTGAAACCCTGTTCACTTCATGCCGTTACAGCTTCTGTAAGAAATAAGCCTCACCTTCTCAAGGAGAGTTTAAAAAAATCTCAGGGCTGAGGATTTTTTTTTTTTTAATATTGAGCCTGTATTTACTTTTGCTCTATTACACTTATATTTATACCCCTTAATACAATTCCTCTACCTTGGTATTTACACACTTGTAGACGGTTAATCTTACCCCTTGCCAAGCAATACATATTTAATTATTTTAATCTCTTCTCATATGTCAGTGCTTTCAGACCCTTAATCATTATTTTTTCTGCTGCTCTTCTCTGTATTCCCTGTGCTCATCAACATCTTTTGTAAATGCATGTTGCCCAGAATTGAGGGCAGAATTCCAGGTGCTGTCCTGCCAGATCTGTACAGAGGGCCAGTACCTCCTCTCTTTCTGACATGATTTCTCTGCAGATGAAGCACAGCATTATGTTAACCTTTTTTTTTTTCTTGCCTGCTGCCGTAGAGCACTGCAGATCTGTAACTTAACTTCCTGTCCACTCTCTCCCACAGCCCTTGTTTGATGATTGCCATTTCCCAAATCGCCCTCTCTTTTACTGTCCTGGTTTCCACTTGTTTTCCCTCGTATGTACTAACTTGGATTATTCTAAGCTGATTCTCATTTTCTCTGCTGGTCCCTACTCCTAACCTTTCTGGCTTATATTGTATTTGTTGGTCTATAGCAATGGTGAATGGAAGAAGCTATTCATGTTTCTGTAGTCATTTATTTAGCTTTTGATCCTCTGCTCCCTACAATTCCTTGTGCTTGTTTGCTCACTCCCTTCCTGCAACTGTGCCCCTTGCTCATGAATGGGCAACAGCCAGGCAGCTGTGTCTTGTCTCTGTAGTGGCCAGGGAGAATCTCCTTGACCTGAAAAGCAGCAGCAACCACCTCATGCTCGGCTTGGCCGTGTGAATGCTGAGTGCGCCAGCCAGCTTTGCATGTCCTAACTACTGCGTGATGCTTCCTCTTATAATCAGTTTGAGCATCACTGCTTCTCCCAATCGCCCCCTGCACTTAATTGACCAATAGAGCTAGACATATGGAGGATCGAATCACACAAACCCAAATCAGCAGTTGTCAGAGGAGATTAATTCAAACAGGAAGCTACAAAACACTTGGGGTTTTTTCTTTTTTTTTTTTTTTTTTTTTACTTTTTTTTTCCCTCAAGCTCCAATGGAAGAAATGATTATTAATATCCCCAGCTGTATACTCAGGCAGATGGCAGTGACTCCAATGCACTCTCTCTACCAACTTTCCATGTGATTTCTGTAGCATTTAAACGATACTAGGAAATTACTGAGGGAGGAAAAGAAAGAAGCAGCTACGTTCACATTGTCTAACTCAAAGCATCTAAATTAGATTAGCTTGTGCTAAAAGGACAGGCTGTCTTAATTCATTGTACAGTCAACGCAGAGAGACAGGTGCTCTGAATTGCTCTCTGGAGGTACTTTTCACCGCTGACTCTGAAGAGGTGAACATCCTAAGTCAGGCGCACGTATCTTCCTTCTTTCAGCTGCATTGTCCTCTATATTGTGCTCAGGGGTCTTCAGCTCTGAAATACATCCACCAAAGATGCTGTGGCTGTGTCTTGCTCTGATTGTCAGCCATGCTGAGATCAAGGCCTCTTCACATTAGCCACTTAGGTCATATTCCTGTGCCAAGAGACGGCCTTTTCCCACCCCCATGGTCTAAACAGGCAGCAAAGAGGCAGCACAATCTAAGGAGACCCTCATTTTCCCTGGATCCTTCGGTTGTCAAAGCAAAGCAAAGCAAAGGAACTCTCTCTACAACTACCTGAAAGGAGGTAGTAGAGAGGTGGGCTCAGTCTCTTCTCCCAAGTCACAGGCAACAGGATGAGGAAATGGCCTCAAGTTGCACCAGGGGAGGTTTAGGATGGGTATTAGGAAAAGTTTCTTCACAGAAAGGGTTATCAAGTGTTGGAACAGGCTGCTCAAGGAAGTGGTTGAATCAACATCCCTGGGGGTATTTGAAAGATAGGTAGATGTGATGCTTAGGGACATGGTTTAGTGGAGGTTTTGGCTGTGTTAGGTTAATGGTTGGACTTGACGATCTGAAAGATCCCTTACAACCTAGACAATTCTGTGATTCTCCACCTTCCCCTCCTTCACCTGCTCCAGCTGTGGAGAGCATATCACAGGTGCAGGCCTGATTTCCCCTGCTGGAGGTTTGGAGGAGGAGGAGTCAACTGTGGGCAGTGGTGTTGGGTAACTGAGGAGAATCACCTGTGCTTGGGGTGGGATGGCAGGTGGAGGTACTCAGGGGATAATGAAGGAATGGAAGGGATGGAAGAGGTGTGCCCCAAGTGCTGCTACAAAAACCAGGATCTGCTAAGTTAGAGGGTGTTTTCTTTTCTCTGCCTGTTCCTGTTGTGAGCCTGTGATGCAACCTATGAGTCCTGTGTTCAACTAGCAAGCTATAGCTGAAGATGGTCTCCTTCCTCAGCAGACGGAGAAGAAAGGGAAGATGCTTTGCATGGTTTTTCTGCCTCATGAGGAAAACATGGTGACAAAAGCTCTTGCAGGAGTCCATGAAGGGGAATAGGACAGTTCCCAGGTGAGCAGCAGCGTGCTTTTGCAGGTCTGAAGCTGGCTTGAAAGGCAGAGCATGAAGACTAGGATTAAGCCATCAGTTTTCAACCTGGCAAAACGAGGAGGGGTTTCTCCAGCTACTGTTGTAGGATCAGCAGCCTTGGATCTGCTCCACGAGGGCCAAGAAGAGCATGACAGGATGGAGGGGTGCTACTTCTGATGTCCCCCTGGTAGGGTAAGACCACAGCCCCATGGTACGTGGCATTGCTTATGTGAGGTTATAGCTTGGTGGAAACAGTTTAGACTGGTTGCTCACTCTGCTGGGTTCTTGATTAACTGCAATCAGCAAAGGGAAAGAGAGCAGAGGTCTTTGCACCAAAACCCTCTGCTCGATACCAAGCAGTGATTTTTGATTTTTTTTTTTCTTTCTTCTTCCCCTCAAAAAATTAAAAAGTGTGAGGATGCATGAAGATTGGAATAGAAAACATTGACAATCTTATCATACTACTGTATAAATCAATAGTATGCACTTGACTGGAATAATACTGATTGCTGCATCCTTTGAAAGTTATAGTAGATTGATGTGGGATTTTAAACTTGGAGGCTGGCCTTTTTTAAAAGATGTCCAGACAAGCTATGAGCCGCTTTAGGAAACACTATGTGAAATCCCACAGCCTGTGTTATACCAAGGGGTCAGGCAAGAGCATCAAAATGGTCCGAATGTGTAAGTTTCTGGGTTAAGCAATGAACACAACTACAGCGCTGGAGTTGGAGGAAAGGCTTCAACAGGATGCTTCCAGCTTCATACTGCTGCTTGTGGAAGAGCATACCAAAGGTAAGCAAAACAGTGACTGGTACAGACCAGTACTGAATGAATAATTATGTATGTATGGGAGATAGTAATTACCTTACTTTCACTTGATGAGAAAAGGGTTGGAAATTGAAAGCTGAACATGTGTATTTAGGTTGTGAGGTTAAAAGGGCTGGGATGTGTTTTTCTTGCTCAGAAGTATATTATTTTGACTTGGGTGCCTTGCTGCAGATGGAAAATGCGAGGCTGAGGGTGGTAGTGTGCAGTGTATTTTGGTGGTAGCTAACCTTCTTTTGTGGAAGGTATGAGCTGAGGGTCTTTGTAGATAACTTCACTTCTCTGTATGTCCTAAATAGAAGTGGCCTTAGCACAGGTGGAAAAGGTGCAAACTGGCCTGTGCTTCTTAAGATCAGGGCCCTTGCTGCCCCTGCCACTCCCTTCAGTAGCATCTGGTATACCTCAAGGAACTTGGATGGGATTTTTCTAGTAGTTTTGAGGGGTCAGCCAAGCCTTACCTCTTGCAGGGTTTGCTGGCTTGTCCAAACGCCAGGCATGGGATGAACTCTGGCAAGGAGCAGAGGCTACTGGGTCGAATGTTCTGTCCATTTTTTTCTGAGAAGCTGGCAGTTGCCTGAAATGGAGAAATATATATGCACACTCCTCCTAACTAGGGCAGCAGAAGTTGGTGCCACCAGAGAGATCGCTCAGGTTGTCAAGCGAGCGGGATTAGGGATGGCCAAGGAATTTCAGAATAAACACAGCTCTGTTGTGCAGGATAAAAGGAGATGGTGATCAATATATCTTAGAGCTTCAGGGCTTAAGGCAAGCAGTGTCTGACAGGATTAGGAAGAAACTTTTTTAACATGGACTAGTCATCCTATAATTGCCTGCCTGGGATGCTCACACATCCTTTTCTAATACCCTAGTGAAGCCAGTCACCTGAGAGTCAGCTGGTGTGGCAAGACCTTTGTGAAGAAAGTACTTGTGTCTTGCAGTTCCTGTTTACCATAGTTGTTAAAAACACATAATTCAATGAAGCTTGAATTTTTGGACGCAGAGGCAGTGGGTGCTGTACTATGAGCCCCACCTAAAGAGGGTGGAAAGGAGGAGCTGAGAATTGGGAGGGGCAGTGGTACTGTGACTGGGGCCAAGCCCTTGCTGGAGGAATGGATGGATGCAGATGCAGAGTTTGTGGGTGGGTGAGGGAACTTGCCAGCTGCTTCTCAGAGGTGTGTGGGGGCTCATTACATGCTGTGGCTGCTGTCATTAACACAGTGGCAGATGTTGTGGGATGTGACTGGCATAGACACAGGGGAGAGGGCAAATCTGGAGCCAAGGACTTTAGAGTTGGGCCTTACTGTAAATGTGGTAGTACCTTCAGGTATAGACACAAGGCAGGTGTGTGCTTTGTGGGTCTCCCCTCTTTTTCTCTGTGACAGAATTCCTAATCTCAATGTTTACTGTTTCTTCTCCCCTGATCCCCCCCCCATCTTAAAATTTTAAGGAAATCTGTACTGAGAAACCTGTGTAGGTCAGTGGCATGAAATAGCTATGAAGATAATCTATGTTTCTTAGCCAGTGTTTGAACACAAAGTCTGGACAGTTGGTGAGTTTGCCTCTGTTTCTATAGGATGTAGCTCATGTGGGATCCTTGGCCTGGCTGGGGTTCTGCAGTTCCTGTGTGCCCAAGTCCTCTACTGTGGTGTTTTTATACAGGGAGAAATATTCTCTGTTCTGGCTCCCTCTTTTGTGATGGAAATAATAAACAACCCCCAGTAGCATACTTATAAAGGACACTGCACTGCTGTGACCTCCTGTTTCATGTACTGTTTTACTCTTTCTGACAATTGAGGCACCCACCCACCGTGTGCTCCTGCTCCATTTAACTCAAAAGCCTAATAAGTCACAGGATTATAACGGCAGAAAGGTAGGGTCAGTTCTGCCACAGCTCTGCCTCTTGGGATTCACTGCAAGCCCTCAATAGGAACAGGGACTGGGAGGAAGCTAGGCTTGTTTAGCCTGTTAAATTCAAGGCACAGAGGCAGTGCAGGTGACTTCTGTAAATACACTGAGCCAAAACAGAGCAGTAAGGGAGAAGGGCTATCTAAGCTGAGAACGTTGGCACAAGAAAAACAGGGGATAAACTAGCTTACGACTAGAATAAGATAGTGAATGAAGATGTTTTCTCGCTGTTTGAGTAGTGAGCTTCTGAAGAAGCATGCCTGCTAAAATTGTTTGGGGTAAATACTTAGTCGTTCTTAATATTAAATTATGAGTGGATGTTGCTGTCACTGATGGTGACAGCCTGGCCTTGGCTGACTTAAGTTCCCTCTAACATGTTGGACTAAAACTGCAAGAGATACCAGATTGTTAGTATCTCACCTCTGGGAATAACTAGAGTCTAATAAGGATGTAGATGAAATATTCTTGCAGCTATTTTGGGCTGGCTCAGGTCTCTGACAATCAGCACTGTTGCACTTTAGAACCTGCCTGAATATACTCCTTCATTTGAATTCTTCTACTTAAGTATCAGCATTTCCATTTCACAGATAAAGAAACTGAGACAGAAAGGTAAAATGACTTGCTTAATGTGCTCAGAGTAGGAGTGGGACTAGCACCCTGAACACTTGGTGCTGGCTGCATCTGCCCGTTTATATTCCTGCTCCTGTGCAGAAGGTCTGGCTGGCAAGTCTCTCTGCTGAAACCTGGTGGGCTGCAGGCTTTCTGGCAATTCTGAGACATAAGCGTGTCACTTTATGGAAGTTTTTAAGGTTATGGAATCTGTTATTTTTGCTTTTTATGTCTTACAAAGCAGATGATAAAGGAACAGTACCAACTATTCTTTGCAACTTCATCTAATCCCAGTACGTGCACGTTGCACTTGCCACAACATCTAGAAACAGGTTTTTCTGTTCATTCTTATGTTGAAAGACCTGATGATCACTAGAGTAAAGGTTAATCACACAGTTGTGCAATCTGGCAGATTGGAGAAGAAGAGAAAGCATTCCCATTCTATTCTTCTTTGCCTAGCTAACAGTCATAGGTCCTTCTGGTACCACTTTCTGACTGCTATAAACTGACCAGCTGCTGCTGTTCCCCATTAGCGGACTGTGAGAGCACAAGGGCTGTACTTAAATACAGATTGGTGTGTTCCTGCTTGCATAATTGGAACAAGCAGGGTTTAGGATGTCATCTATAGTGGTGCTTGTCGTTACTACCTGCAACGTGCTTGTAGAACAGTCACTTCACTACTGAAATACGGGAAGGGGAGAAACCAGAACAGTGTGGCCTTTGTGTGTGCTCCTTTTTCTCTCCCTGCCCATCTTAGCTCTAGGTCCTGCCAAGTATGTCAGACAAGAAGGCCTTTTTTAAAAAAAAGTGATTTCTTAAAATAAATGTCTGAGTATAGCAGATGAGAGCATTCTGATTTGATCTGACTGAGGGAGAGTGTAGTTACTAAACACCGTAGAATTTATCCAGGAGAAAGCCCTGGGAAGGTCTCTACTGTGGAGGAAGCTTTATTTGGCATTCACACCACCTCAGCCATTGAAGCTGTCCAGCCAGGAGAGGCACAGCTGTAGGAAAAAGGTTTTCATTAGCTCTATGGCTCACAGAGCTACTTGTTTAATTTCACATCTATGATTTAAGAAAGTGTGTGTATATCAAGCACTTAACATTCCTCTTCTCTCACATGCATTATATTGAATCATGTATACTTATTCTTTTACTGTTTATTTTTGCATAAGTAATTGTGACATGAGCTCTGAATTATTTCATAAATTTTTGCCTGACTAGTATTCATGCTGGTCTCACCCTTTATTTACAGAATGTAGTGGCTGCACTTAACCTGTTCAGCTTTTGAGGGCTGCCTGCCTATCAATCTCTTTTCTTATAAGTACAAACAGTGTTTGTTTTATATAGCTCCATATTGCACATAGCATTTGGCAGTAGGGAAGTCTTGCATGAAAACTTACTACATATGCATGTAAAAGGGGCTGGGGAATAAAGTGTAAAAGAAGGATGATATTGCTGACTGGCTGGCTTGGAAGTTGAGATGCTCTTTTGTAGTATTACAGATACTCTTGGTAGTAAAGTACTCTTCTGTGAACCAAAAGGGGCAAATTAAGCAAGGATTCATCTTCAGGGTGCTGGGCTGGAACTCAAGAGAGCAATTTTAAGCTTTCCCACAGACTACCCAAGTGATGGGCATGCTTTACAGGATTTTTCTCCTTCACCTTCTGTGAAGGTATATAATACCATTGTCCCTTATCGTGCGTATTTACGTGCTTATGTGATCTGAGAAGGAGATATCTGCTGTGTGTCTGTACAGTTTGGCATAAAATCAGGCACTAACAAAGCTCACTGCTATGGTAAAACAAACGGTGATACGTTTTGTAATGTGACATGGAGCGACCTCCCGATTTCGGGGATCCACGGGTTGATGAGTGTTGTGGGAGACAGTCATAAGGAAAGGAGAGGACAGGAATGTTTTTAAGTAGACAGGGTTCTTTTAATTGGGAAGCGGGGCTGCCAAGATTTTGAAGGATTTGACAGATGTGGAAGCTTAGCTCTTGTAAACCGTCCTCTTTACATACAGTATTATGATTACCTATCTGATCTTTTTACAGGGTGCAAATGTTTAGTAGCATTGATTGTTTGGGGAGTCTAAAGTGTAAGCCTCATTACTCATCTCTTGTCCAGCTGCAGTGTTGGCTTGAGATTCAGAATAAGGAACTTAATTACCTGATCTTTAAGCACAGTGCCTAAAAAAATAAAAGGGGTATCTCTCCTGGATGGTGAAGCAGGATATTAATTTGGGAGGAAAGGCCAGTTTGTCACCTGGAGCCCCTGTGAGGTCACTCGTCATCAAGGTGCTCCCTCCTAGCAGGAGGGACTCGGCAACGACAAGCGCAACCTTCTATTTCTAGAGGATTCAATGTTTAATTACTTTGTCGCTGTCTCATGTAAAATTGCTTCAGGCACAGCGAATGCCCAGGACTCCTGTGTGCCAGGGAAGTGGCTGCTCAACCTGAAGAGATGACACTCTGTCGAGCTGTCGGTGTTCGGCGGGGTCCCAGCAGTGGTGTGTTTGCAGCGGTTATGAGCGACCAGCGCCGGCAGGGATTTCATGCACTTGTCAGAGGAAGCTGTAACTCTGCTTATGCCTGTGCCGCTCGTTCCTTCTGGGAGCTTTCCATAGCTTGATAAGGTCCACTGTTTTGAGCATTTGGCCTCTTGTTTGAGGTGTCTTCATCCTTGCAGCCATGCTGCTTGAGAGGCTTTAGGCCTTGATTCTTCTACCGCCCAGGCCTCTCTGAGCGCATGGCTAAGAAAATGTGGGGATTGTCAGTGCTGTGTCTCAGGTGTAAAATGCTATTTCAACATCAAACACTTGGGCAAAAACTTCCATGTAAATAGTGCCTATGGGCACCTCACAAACCTGTTTGGTCATAAATATTTCTATTTCCATGCCTCGTGACAAAACAAAATTATTTCCTCTGGGCTCTAATTCAGCCCAGCCCAGGCAAGATGAAGTCCTCTATGGACTGAGGCTTTCTCAAATTGCCACATGTCAGTGAATTAACAGCACCTTTTGGTCTCTGCCACTGTACTTGCATGGCCTCCCTTCACAGTGAGGGCTAAGCTGAGTGAAATTGCTTCCCCTAGGGCCTTCTGAGCTCCCCAGTGCAAGAGACTCTGCAGTGTGAACTCAAACCTTAATAGATGCAAAAATCCACAGGAGTGACTTGTTATAAATGCCCCAAGGGCAGGCAAAGTTTCAGCTGGTGCCTTCTCTTCCTTATGCACCGAAGTCAATCAATCATGAGATGCAAATCTGTAGAAAATGAGGCTTCATTAGTTCTGCTGCTCAGAGCACTCCCTTGGGGCTTTGTTGGTGTCTTTTTTTTTTTTAATTCTTTAATGTTAAATTACATCTTTGAGCTGCTTGTTCTTAATGTGGTCAGATATGTCCAAAGCAAAAGTGCTTCAGAGGGACAACCTTTCTTCTTTCCCATCCTTTTGGAGTCACTCTCTGAGATTTGTGCAGTTGTTATTAAAAATGGAGAGACAGTACGGTCTCTGCTATTTATAAACATTGTCTGATGGACAAGAACTTGCAACCTTGGGTAATGCTACTGGTGACCTGGTCAAGGAAAGGAGGTGCTATTTAATGAGGTATTCCCATGGGGATGCTGTGATCTACCCTCTTGAGGAGGCATGGGGAGAACAAACAGGAAGGAGATGATGGGCTACAGGCACATTAGCGCAGGCCTTTGCTTGCTGTCTTCAAGGGCCCTGTTAAATGAAGATAGGGCTGTGTGAAAGAGGGGGATTTGTTTTGCCAGTCTGGTAACTTGGAATGTCAAAAACCCTGAACTGCTTTTGTAGACCTTCTCTGAAGCATCACTTCTTTTATGAACGAAATAAATGTATGGTGCTAACCAGACCTTGGACCTAATAAGCAGTAATAAGGTTTTTGTAATGAACTTGAAAGGCATTTCTGCATATGAAACCCTGTATGGAAATTGTACTGAATGTTTAATAAGCTAGAAGTGCATATATTTCTTTTCCACCTATATCTACTTCTTCTGAAAGACTCTTGACTTCTAAAAGCCACTCTGATATTAGAAGATAGTGTTTGCTTACTGGTTTTTATTTGGGGTTTTTTTGGTCCTACAGCAGCAGGGAAGCAGTAAGAAGGTCTGCAGAAGTATCATGAAAAAAGTCATGGTTGGTTTTGGCCTGGTCTGAATTTGGAGTAGCGATGCAGTTCCAGCCCCAGCTAAACATGACTGGAGGTCTGAGCCCTGAGAAACTTAGATGTTCAGTTGTTACAGAAACAGGATGTTTCTAGTAAGAGCTAACAATTAAAATTGATGGTGACTACTGTTTCTCTCCTGATATGAATTGAATGGGAAATGAAGGGGTTTTCAAATTTTAAAAAAAATAAAATGCTTTTTGGGATGCCTGAACTTGAAGCCCTTGATTAGTGTGCCTTATTCATACCAGAGCTGCTTGGAGGGCACATCTGCTTAGGCCCATCTGTGTATGCCCTGGGATGTAGTCTAAATTTTGATTTGAGCACTGATACATGCTCTACTCAGTCTTCTGTTATCTCAGAATCCATCTCTCTTTTTCAGCCTTCATTTTTTGTGGCCAAAGTTACTATATCTTACCCCAGTCCAGCTGGAAGCTGCCTTCTGTAGTATCTATCTCTCAACAGGAGACTGTGATTGCAATCAGCTACTCCCAGGCCACTTCACCACAGCCTGATGAGAGTGAAGAGTACTCCAGGCATGCTGCCCTCTCCCTCGCCACTAGCTTTGCAGAACTGCTGTGAGTTATAATACATGCATGCCTGATTCTGTGCTCCTGCTGGACAATGGGAAGAGGAAAGCAGTGACTACATCCCTGCTGGGCTGCTAGTACTGGTAGTCATTTGTGCGTCTCCTGTGTCTGAGACATTAGGACCTATTTATGTTGCCTATTTAAATTTTGCAGGCGGCTCACGTTTCAGTGTTTTGCATGGAACCAGCAAATCTCAGTGTTTTTAGCCAAATTATCAGAGTGTGTTTTACCCACTGGGGACAGCATGATGTCTAGTCCCAGTGGGAATTCACTGGTGGAGCTACTTGTGTTTCACATGAGAAAGTGCTGGCAATGGTAGGTGCCAGATGTCAGCAGCTGTTCCAGGGTCTCTTGCTAGTGCTGCTAGATATGTTAGGTCTGTCTGCATTTGACAGAGCCTACTAGCCCTGATTTCTGATGTTGGACACTATGAAGCTACCATCTCCCTGGTTCCTGGCTCCTTGTGGTTTGCATAGCTCTCCGTATTGGATGCCCGAAGGTGTCCAAGGTGACTGAAGCTGTTGTAGTCCTAACCTGCCCTATTTTCTTGTATACTTCTTGCCCAGTGTCTCATTCATTGGTCTCTTAATTGCTTTTTTTGAATGCCAGGAGAAGCATGATGAGCTATAACAGGGCATTTTCCAGCCAAAAGGCAGACTCAGAATATGCGTGTGTGTAGCTGATATCCTAGAAAGCAACTGGAGTATGAATGATCTCTAAACCATCAGATTATTGCAAGTTCATGCCCTATCAGAAATGAGCCAGGTCCCTCTGAAACATTGAAGTATTCAGAGCATCTCTGTTCACTTCTGTACGAGTGCCACCACCATAATGAAGTCTCCAGAGCTCAAGTTGTTGTCTTGGTCTGTTAAATTAGCATTTACCAGTCAAGGAGCTGTTGTCAGTATTCTTCACGGGCATGGGGGATTTTTTCTTAATAAATAACAAATATTTGTATTTCTATTCTTTTGGAATTGCTGATTGAGCTGACCAGAAAGTTTCCAGGGCCTTGAAAGTTTCTTCAGGGCCATGAGCAGATCCTGGGGGGAATTCACATCCCAAGGGGTCCAAGGAGATAATTGCTGCTCATCACCTTCATCTCTGCCTGCTGTTTTCCACTCTTTAGTGGTAAGATCAATGTTTCCCTCTTTCTTCCCCACCTGAGATCACTTCTGTAGAGATCATTTAACGTTTGGGAGGGCATTGAAGTCATTGCTGATGAGGGCTGTAAAAGGGGAAAACTAACTAGGAAATGATATGCTGTAACAACTGTGTAACTATAGGATATTTATGCATTCAGTCTGATTACTCAAATGTTACTTGGCACTTTATTCCATGAGTGAGTGATTAGATGTTAAACTTCATATGCAAAAAAAAAATCAGCATCTGCACACACTATAAAGCTGCTATATCTTAACATTGAAGGGAAGGAGGAATACGTTGGGAGGCTGTGCCAGTAAGGTAGAGGGAGCTCAGCTCTGATTTATAAGATATAGGACCTGGGTTCTGCTCATAGAGATTTCTGCTGTGATTGTGAGCAGTTCCCCTGGGCCTGGATTTTCTCCAGTGACAATGGTGTTTGCCAAATGTCCTATAAGGAGCAGTTTTATGTCTGGGAGATGAATTAGTTAATATGTGTGGGTGGCAGTTTCTAAACTTGTGTTTCCCCATTGGGTAGCTCACTCCATAAATCAGAGAGGCAGGTTTCCCTGGGGAAGGGGTGGTGGTTGTAGCAGGAGCCTAATGCAAGCCCGTGGTGGGACCCCCACATCTGTATTTCCAGAGCTATTTCTGTCATGTATGTGTATATTTTTAAATCCAGAGAGAAAAATGCAGGTGTGTTATAGAAGACAGAAACTGACAGGAACTGATCAGCCAAATCAGATGCAGTTGCGGTAATGCCTTAACAGAAAATGTCAGTCATCAATGTGTCCTCCCAAAATGACACTTGTATGCTTCCTGCCCCATGTTGCAACAGGTATCTCAATGGCCAGCCATAGCTTCCTTTTTCATCATGTCTCTGCAGCCTGGTTCTCTATCTAGTTCCAAAATGCAAATTTGGCTTGCCCTGCTGTTGCTGTCTCTGCAAAGGTTACTTTGCAAGTACATGCAGATAATATTGCAGGTCCTTTCTGCAAAGGTCTTCAGATGAAATTTCAGTAATGGCTTAGTTTCAATTCTGGCTGCATAGAATGAGCCTGCCTTATGGAGAAGTTTTTGTACTGGTCTCAGCATCTCAAATTTGATTACAGTTGTGAATTTCTTTGTCTTTTTCAGAGAAATTTGCGAATGCTTTGCCAGACGCCTACACAGCCTTGATACCAATCATGCAGGGTGAGCTGTAGGAAAATCGATGCATCACTTGTCTTGGCAGTTCCAAAAAGGAGATAGTTACTGAAGTTAGAAATATATTAGCTGTGGGTGTGTGTCTCTTTCTCAAGGTGCTGCAGACTTCTAGTGAAATGATGTATTTGCCTCAGGGTACAGTTGCTTTGCTACAGATCCAAGTCTAAAGAAGTAAGAAGTACCCTGTGCCTGAACTGCCCTCCGATACCTATTGTTGTTCAAGATTTGACCTGGTTTTGAGAACTGCCATTATAAGCTTCAGGTTGTGGGGTTTTTTTTAAAGTTATCTTTCTGTCTACCTACTTGTCAGCTATTAGGAATGGAGACAGAGCAAGGTCAATGTTCCAGCCTGACAAAAAAAAAATTATGTTTATTAGACTTAGAAGGATGGGAAGGTAATGGGCCAAAAGTAGTTGAAAATGGTCTAGTTAGCTTGCCTTGGACTATTTCAGAACAATGATGAGAATGTTCCGGAATCTGCTACCTGGTAACTACCAAGGGTCAGTGTATAAGGTGAAGAGTGGCTGTTGTCTGGTACACTCTACTTATCTTCCTCACAGTCCCCCCTCCATCAGTTCAGAGCTGCTGACTTCAGACAGTTTGAAGTTCCTGCTGCAGGTAAAGCAGTCTTTCTCATTTCATTCTGCATTTGCAGTGTTGATATATGACTACTTAATGTTTTTCCTTGTGCTTTGATCCTCTTCTCTGGATAGAAGTTAGTTTTCTATAAAAGTGGGCAGAGTTGATATTGTGGGTTGTTTTGGGTTTTTTTACCTTCAGATCTCTTGTAACATTTTCTGCTATTGTGGTGCTTTCAGAAGCAAAACCCCAAACCTGAATGCTCAGAAGTTAGGCAACAAGTATGCTAGGCAGAAATGCAAGAAAGCTAAATATTCCATTAAAATACTTTAAAGCACTTAAAGGGTGGGTGTCAGGAGGATGGGGCCAGTCTTTTTTCAGTGGTGCCCAG
>JAOXJM010000001.1:87566748-87606550 GCA_026413425.1 Tringa solitaria
CAGAGAGGTGGTGGAGTCTCCTTCTCTGGAGACATTCAAAACCTGCCTGGACACGATCCTGTGCAACCTGCTCTAGATGGACCTGCTTTAGCAGAGGGTTGTACTACATGATCTCCAGAGGTCCCTTCCAACTGTATATCATTCTGTGATTGTGTAGTATTTAAGATTTGAGCTTAAAACTAATCAAAGTAACAGTTCAGATATAGTTCCTGTTTGAGTGTAAGGTTTGATTTGTTTTAAGATTGGTTTGGATTCTCACTTCATGCAGGCTAGTGTGTTTCAAAATGCTTAGAATGTTCTTTTTGTTTGTGTTTAGCACCATCTCTGCATCTTTTAGCTCTGATTTTTGCATATGGATATTGAATCCTTCAGGCAGAAACTGTTCCTCTTTAGTCTTTGTGCAGCACCTAATACAGCGGGGTCCTGCCTGTGGTGGCTTCCTACCCCTCTGCACTTATGTGCTTTGTTCTCTCATTACCAAACAGTAAGGCAGGTGTGCCCTCACCCCTCAGTAAAATGCAAAAAGGCAGCAGCTTTTGGCAGTGCCAATGCTTGCTCACTAAAGCTGGATGTGAGCAGGACAGCTTGAAAAGAATGGATATATGGTGTGAGGGTGCAGGCATGTTTAATCTGGAAGTAGCCTTCATCTCTGCCTAGTTCAAAGGGTTGCACGTTGTATACCCAAGTGTGTTTGTCTCTTCTTAGCTGCCCTTTCATTGCTATCAAGGACTGGCAGTGGTACCTGCCGTGTTGCTCTCCCTGTGAAATGTCAACGAAAGCAATTCAACTCTTACACTGATTTGCTCCAGCTAAAAAATGTCAGGAAAGCATTCCTTGCCATCAAAGCTTGCCTTTGTAAGAGGAGCTGGCTGGTGAGTAGAGAAGTCAAAGATTACTGATATGGAGCGATCAATTGAAGAATCGTAACTCAATCAAATGGTTCTGCTGGTATCGTAAACTACGAGAGCAGAGCTCAGTCCATTTAGAGATCATCAGAGCCCTGTGACTGAGTTAATACAGAGTCGACAATCGATCAAATGCTCTCTTCCTTACCTCCCTCTAACTTCCCCTCTTGCTCTCTGCTTTTCCATCTCTCCTGTTTGTCCTCTGCTCCACCACCTTCACATGCTATCTCCTTTTCCTTTCCCTCCTCTTTTACCAGCTGCCTCCTGCTCCCAGTTCCTGTTCATCACCGCACTCCTGTGAGCCCAGCCTAATGTATACATGACAGATGTATAACAAGGTTGGCAGATGCTTTGTTGTTAAATGAAGGGTGCTCTTTAGTATGTCAGTTCTGGCGGAGTGTATTTTCTTTTCATTTTGGGACATCAAGAATTCAGGTCGGGGGGGGGTCAGGAATACAGATGAGGGTTTTTTCTTTTGAGAAGGTTATGGTCTCTGAGTGTGTCTTCCTCTGTGTTCTTTCATTAGAACCATAAAAGGAATATCTGTCCAGGTGATGCACTTATAAACACTATTAATGCCGCTTAGATCTTCATGTATTTTTCATGAGGTTCATGAGGTGAGCACATGGCTGTAGATAGCAGGCACATGCAATGTATGCAGGGGCATAAAAATTTTAATTTACTGATGGGCAGCATGTCTTATGACTGGCAAGGGTGTTTGGCCTTTTTCTTTTATTTTATTCTTAATCAGAACTTTTATTACTTGACATTTTGGGTTGAGTAGCTGCACCTGCTGTCTAATATGATCGTGCAGATAGTGGATGTGGTCACTTTGTGCAATGGCCATGTGCATGTGTGCCTCCAGCTGTGCTGAGCCACGTCCCTGGGGAATCAAGTAGCTGAGTATGTATTGACATGAAGTGACAGCATGAAGTGGACATGTAGCTACGACTGGGTGTTACTGTAAGAGAGGACAAGTTGACCAGTGTGTGAGAATTTGATGTTGTTACCTATTTGCATGAGTGAGCAGAGTGAGGAGATGCCTTTATATGGGTGTGATTTGGTATTCTGTTAAGGCCAGGGCTATGGGACATGGGGTTTGTTGTTGGCTACACAAAAAAGAGAAATGACCATACCTAAGTACTTAGTAAAACCTTAGCTGCAGCAGAAGACACCTTTTCATAGTTTAGGTCCCTGTTGAGAGTGTTTTTGGTTGCAGAGTTACCTTGATGTACTTTTGGCATTTGGCTTAGATTTTTTTTTTTTGCTGCTGTTTTTTTTTTCTCCCTTTTCTCAACATGCAGCAGGAAAGCCCAGCTCTTTCTTTATCTGTGGGTGGTATGTATTCATCAGCCTAGCTCACCAGATCAGAACAATCAGCAATTGACCGTATGTCGAAAACAGACACGCTCATTAATTTTAGGAGCCAACGTTCACTAACCAAAATGGCTCATAAACTACCCCAGGGGAGCAGGAGGAGATTGGAATTTCAAGCCATGGTGCTGTTGCAGCTGAGGGGCTTCCAGCCCCGTTGTCATCTCAGCCCTTTGGTGGTTACCTGGGAGCTGCTCAGCTGGCACAGGAGGGCAGCTCATGCACAGCAGACATGGGTCCTCTTCCTCCTGTCTGTGTCCCTTGGCCTGTGCTTGATGCTAATTAGAAGAAGTAGGCTGTGGGTCCCTTGCCAGCAAGCTATGGCATGAAAGCACAGCTCAGTAGCCTCCTGAAAGCTGAACTGCTCTTGATGGGATACGGGAAGCAACTGTCCTCTAGATCCTCTGCAAATTAAACCACAGTCCAGTTAAATCCACAGTGCAGTCCCCTGGGCAACAAACTACAGTCACTGCCAAAGTAAGAATATCAAGCCACAGCCACCTTAGCTTGTTTAAGCTATTCTGGTAGCTTTGAGTTAGAGATCTCTTTGGTGTTCCTAACACTGAAGACTTCTCCCACCCCCACACACTTCAGAACTTCTATTCTCTTTCAAGTTTTCTTTTTTTGTTCTTTTGTTAAAATCATCTCTCTTCCTTCAAGCCTTTCAAAGCACTTCTGAGGTTTCTCAGTCGCACAAAGGCAGCTTTATGGGTTGAATTCCTAGTTGTATTCCTTGTATTCCTAGCTATTTCATGTTTCGTATAATATAGGCAAGGTTTTTAGCAGTGACTAGTGATTATGGGCCATTCCGTGAGGCTGCTTATGCACCTTGAGACCCCTTAAAGAAGCTTAATTATCAGAAAGTGATGAGCTCTCATTCTTTAAAGATGAGATCCCTTTTACTTGTTTCAAGGCAGACTTTGAAAATATACATATGAGGGTGGGGAGACGGGAGACAAAATCACAAATGACCTGGCCATCTATGAAAAAAAATTGCATATTTAAGGTAACAGGCTCTGCTTTAATCACTAGGATAGAATAAGTGTTATGCCATGATTTGAGGTGTGTGTTTTGATGTGCAAGATAGACCTTGTACACCTGTATGTGAAGTTTGGTGAGTAAATGGGGAATGCACTGTCATAGTCTGGTAGGTGTCAGTACAGACATGCAGAGAAAAGGGGCATCTCTGCATTATTTTTTTTTAAATAGTGAGTAGGAGCTGACCAAGAAATTAGGGGTAACAAAATTGTATTGGGAACAGTTATGGTATCATGTACTAGAGGAAAACAGCTTTGTGTGTGTGACCAGTGAAATATTTCTGTATTACCTGTCAAACAGGGTGTACATCCTGTCTGAAATACCCAGTTAGAATATGCATCTGAGCAGCATCTAATGAAATCAAGTGTGTGTCTGTGCGGGGGTGGAGAGCTGTCAGCATTTATTGCAACAAAAGGTATTAGTCATCAGAGGGATTTGTCATGAACTTCTGTTTGTCTGTCTCCTGTCCCCCCAAAAAGAAGAGAAATGGCTTTTTGTTAGTGCTTTCCCTTGGATCTCCTTCTTTCAGTAAAAGTAATTTCTGCAGAAATAACTTTTCCTTGTCTTTTCAGGAGTGAGAGGTGGGGGGGAAATATTGCTAAGAGATTCCTGACAAACTGGTGAAAAGAGGGCATAAAGATAAAACAGTTTCCTAGAACTTTGTGTTAGATGCTCATCTAATATGAGAGCCTCAAAAAAACTGAGCTTCAATGCATATTTAGTCTCCTCTCTCAAAAATACTGAATCTTTTAAAATAGCTTGAAAATGTTAAGACAAAAATGGAAAACAAGAATCTTCAAGGGTTTACAAAAATTGAGGAAATTCACCGGTCAGTGGATTTGTCAGAGGAGCAAGAGAAAGTAACCCCAACTTTAAGTTCTGTGCCATTGCAAAGTCTGTCTTGTTCAAGCCATTTTCTTCTTTGGTGTAATGCACTTAACTACATTGTCAGCAGTGATCACGTGTGGAGTGCTGGGTAAACACTTCACTGAAGGAATGAAAAATTACGACAGCTTTGGAAGCTTCCTGTCTCTATTTAAATTTGACCATATTTGAGCCTGTTGTTATTCACTAAACTTCAAAGGTCGTCTGCAGTGCTCAGTCAAATTCACATACTCGTTACAGTGAAAATTCAAACAATTTTCAGAAGCCTGGCAACCTCAGCTTCCTGTTCGTGTTCCTGAATTGCTGATAAGCAGATCATCGTTTCTTCCCCTCCTTCAATTTATTGGCTATTTGAGATAATTCAAAGAATTTCTGTGAATAATTTTGGTCTCACTAATTTGTGAACAATTTGTTTGATATTCGCAGTTTGAGTGATGTATGTAAGATCTGGCTGGACACAATAAGCCATGTGCTCTTCTTCCTGCTTTGTAATTGGATAATTAGAGTGCAGTCATGGGCGTGACACAAGAGATTGCCAGAAATTGTAAAGAATATTCAGTGTTCATCACTATTTACAGCTGCAGCAATTTCTTTATGGCAGCAAACTTGCTTTCAAGGATATCACTAAGCAAAAGGAAGATGCAGTAGCGCTGAAAACAAGTGTTGCGCTTGGGAGGTCAAAAGATCATTTGCAGTCCTGAGGAAGATGTTTTCTTCCCCTTTTGTCCAATCTTATCAGAGACAAGTGGAGAGGAGTAACTTTATCTAAAGAACAAGAGCAGTTTTATTTCATGGTCTGTTCAGGCTTGTTTTGACCCCCAGATCCTAGCAGGATACAGCCAAGCTTTGCACATTGTGTTACTCCTCTTTTGTTCCTCTAGCCTTCTTCACAACAGTTATCAAGATGAGCTGCTGGTAAGCAGGGTTGGGCAGACGGTGGGCCTTGGGCAGGCTAGTGAGGCTTCTATTTGTGTATATGAAATTGTGAAGGGTGGGGACAAGCATGGGCAGTTGGCTAGGTGGGAGATGCCAGTGTATTTTTCACACATGCCGTACTGCTGGTATCTGCTTTGGCAAGGATGTAGGCTCACAAACTGGACAGATTTTGGTTAGCTGAACCAGGCAGAAGCCCATCTCCCATGTGTCTGGTTGGTATGAAGGTGTGTTTAGCATCTCAGAGATGGGGGTGAGGATCATACTTTGCACCAAGGCAGTTTCCTGCCTTTGGGTCAAGGCAGACTGTGTAACCCCACTGCCAGTGATCAGGCCTCAGCTGATGAACTCCTGTTAACGAATACTGCAATTGCTTGGGTTCCTTATTTGGTCATCTTTGAGTAGGAGCTTAGTATTTTTTTTTAGGGATGTTATGACTCAGGATTCAGTTTGCCTTTGAAGCTGAGGCCTTAGGGAAGCCCTAAGTCATCTTCCATAGCAAAGGCATCTGCCCTACTAGGATGAAAGTTAACTTTGTCCTGGGAAGCATCTGTGGCCTCGTGCAGGCAGTAATTATGTTTGTCTGTTGTTTTGATCCCTGATGGTTTAGGTCTATGGTACCACAGGGGGTGGAGGTGGGGAGGGGGTTTGATGGCTGGAACCAAATGTAGCACTGTAAATGACAGCATACTCCTAATTTATATGGTGGTACTAGAATGTATCCAGGCGCATTCATAAACCATGCATTTCCTTGTGCTTCTCCTCACCCCCTTCTACTGCCTACATGTATTGAGCTGTCCCCAGTGACAGCCCGGTCTCTTCCCTGCGTGGTCACAACTAATACTGGCTGCAGCTGTCAATGTGTGGACAGTTCAGACTGTGTTTTCTACTGTGTTACCTTCCATTTGTCAACAGGGGATTGATCTGCTGTTGTGCCCTGGATGCACCCAGCTTGATCAGAGACCTCAGAAGAATAGTCTTGTTCTACAGTCTTAATTAGATGTGTCTTGTTACTTCTAAAACTTTTTTTCACCTTAATACTTATTTTTAAAAATCATTAGCACATACAGGGGAAAAAAAATAGTCTGAGAGTTATCATGCACTTCAGGGATAATGGAAATATTTAGTGTTTATCTTGATGATTTCTGATTAAGTGATAGTACCTTGTGCAACTAAAAGACTCTTAGATTTTTTTTTTGATTGCTGTTTTAAGAACATGAACTGGATGATATTCTAGTCACTAGTATACATCAGCTTGTCAAGAATTACCTTTATTTTAACTTGTCTAAATTAATGGAAAAACAATTTTCAATCTGGCAGTTTCAAGAAGCACTGAAACTAAAATTGTTTCTTTTAACTTTTGTCTTGCTGTGGCTAGTCAGGGAGGTGCTACATCAGACTTCCTTTCCTCTGACATTCTTCATCATTGTGGAATGTATACCTTTTCTTTAACAGAAAGCTTGTATTATAACTTTACAAAAATACCAAGCTGTAAATGTGTTTTAAAGACAGATGCTAAACTAAGACTGTACCTGCAGTGATGTCATGTCACTGGATACTGTGGGAGTTGAGTCTATTGCTACTCTAATGGTCTCTGCATTAAAGGACCAGTGTCTTTACTGCCATAACTCTACTGAAGTCATTGGAGTTATCCTGGAGGAAACCTTGGCCCCAATCTATCCTTCTTGAATACTTTATAGCCAGGTAATACACTGTGCCATTGATTTCCCTTTTTGTCATTTCTCCATGTTTTGCCATCAGAAACGCCTGATGAGTTATGATCCTATTCTTTTGCTAGGAATTCTGTGCTGCTTCTCAATTTGGTATGATAGATAGCCTTCCATATGTCTTATTTCTGGCACTGTGCCTTTTAGTCCTGTAACAAAAGGAAACTTAGGAAACCATTTTGTCTGTGTGTTTGTTTCTGTTTGTTTTGCCTCACTGTTTGAACACATTGGTTGGTTTCAACTAGAAGTGTCTAAATTAGGTGATTAAAAGGTTTCATTCGCTGTTTTATGAAAATAACAAAATTGGTAGCTATTTGAATTGATGCCATAGAAGCTGCAAAGTGAGCTCTGCCTTTTTGGGTGCCACAGCCCTTGCAGGAGAAAACCTGCAACCCTGGTGAAAGCTTCAGTCAGTATTTTTACCTGGAACCAAACAGACTTTTAATTGGATCAGGCTTAGCTTCTTCTGTTGCCTATGGTTTAAAGTTCTCAATGCATAGTCCTGTAACTCTTCTGAAAACTACATCTGTGAAGCTCACTATCTTCTTCCCGCTGCTGAGATGTAATTGCCATCATCATCTATATATAATGAAGGGTTCTCTTCATCCATGATTCCCAGATTTTTGCCTGCCATGAATGCCCATAGCATCTCAGTCTTCCCTCACACCAGATAACTGTAATAAGCTCCCTGACCCTGGTGTGTTCTTGTGGTGAGTATCGATGCTGGTAAAAGTGGAATTGCTTCCTTTCGGTATACAAACATCATCTTCACTCAGAATTGGTCGTTGTTTTTCTTGCACCTGTGGTGCCTTTTTTTGTATTGCCATCTGCATGTGACTGCTTCAAAGATGGTCGTGCTCCAGCTGTACAATGAGTGTTATCGGAGGCATTGCAATCCCAAACTCTTTTCCCAAGTCTTGTATTAGTCCATTTTGGTTTGTCTTGTAGTGTTGTCTTGTGTTTCTTGTCTATGTAGTGAGACCTCTAAACACAAACCCACAAGTTTCAGCACTCAATAGTGAGTTGCCTAAGGGTTGTGTAAAAATTAACAGCTCTGACACTAGGAAGTCAAAGAATCAAGATGGTTTTCATGTTTCTTCCCATATTTCTGACACTCCTATCTGTGTGAGAGGAAAATGTAGCCAAATCTCACTGTTGGAAACCAAATCCCAGCTAAAGGATTTGTCATGTCTTCTGTCCCCCCCTTGTATTTTTAAATTCATTACCACCTGGAATATTGGTGAGGCTGGCTCTGAGGTGGTGAGCCATCATCTCAATAACATCCCCATAAGCTGTCTCTATAAATAATTCTGTCTCTCTACTAGTTCAGCAGCTCAAACCTTGACAAGAAATGCAAGATATCTTAGTTTACCCTGCCAGGTGGCCTTGAAAGGAAATTTCTGATTATAAGTGATGTTTGGTTCAACTCAGCAGTAGGGCAGTTGCAAAGGGCTAATCCCTTAATTTTCATTAATTAATGACCTTAATTTTCAGAGAGTGCTGATGGGGGATTGGAAGATGAGTAAAACAGGGAGCTCAAAAAAATGACAGCAGATCAAGAGAGAACCAGGTACAATGATGTGCATGAAGAGAGAAGGGAGGGAAGAGGTAAAAAGCATGAAGGAGCAAAGATAAATGAAAGCAGGGAGGGAGGAGGTAGTGAGGAGAGCCCAGTTTTATCTGTTTTCAGCAGTGCAGCAAGTCAGAGGAGGCTTGGGTTAATGCAGTGTCTGGGTGAAAGCTTGCTTGCCCAACAAATGGAGGAGAGAAATAAAAGAGAAACCATCAAAGGGAACAAGAAGAGGAAAAGAGGAAAGTAAGAGGGGCTGTAATTCATGGACAGGGAGACAGGAGAAGATAAAGTTCTAGGAGGATTGCAATAAAGGGATGTTGGAGAGGGAGAAGGGCAGGGCATGAATAAAATGATGGAAAATACAAAGGGGGGCAGAAGAGCTTATGACAACTTAGAACAGCTTGAAAAAGGTCATGCATGCCCTCTGGGCTCCTAGCCACACAAGAGCCAGAGAAGACTGTCATGGTAGATAAACAAGGGATGGTAGGATTGAACACAATTTATAACTTGCTTGTCATCTGGCATGGGAATGGAAATGAATATCCCATCCCTGTAGGGTTGTCAGGGCACTGGGGAAACTGGCCTCTGGATTTCTCTTGGCTGTCAAGTGAGAGGAAAGGTGCCAAATGCTTGCCTGCATGTTTCTCTCCAGCTGGGTGGTACTGGAAAGGTTTGTGAAGAAAGAACAAACCTCTTTAAGAATATACAGCTTGTTGTATTGAAAGGCATGCTTTTGTGCTGCCACATCCACTGGCCCATGAAAAGTGATAGAGAACAGAATATTCTTGTAATTCTGCATTTGGGTGACATTGTGGCTTGGGTAATTCATTACTTGGCCTCTTTAAGGGCAAAATGACTTAGGTCCTGTCTAAATTCATCTGAACTTGAGAGCAATACAAACTTTGATAAAGGTTTCAAGACAGAATTAGTCTGTGAGCCCCTCTTGTGTCAGGTCCTATATCTGGTTCTTTAAAAGCTTCACAGATGGCTCCTCAGGGGAAGGTATACTAACTACTAATCTTTGTGTTAAGAATAGGAGAATTCTGAGAGATGCTATGCTACTCTTCATGATGCCATGCTGCAATGGTCTCCATACAGCTAGAAATCTTCCAAGATAAAGTAAGGGCGTGGAGAGGATGGTAAACCTGTGTGACTGTTCATCTCCAGTTCTTGCAGCCAACCCAATGAAGGGCTCTTAGCAGGCTGAGAACTTGCTCTGAGGGCAAGGGTTGGCTTTACTGGATAAGAAAAGGTAACATAACACTTACACAACCTGTGTATCTCTTGTATCATTCTCCTCTTCCTTGACAGCTTTCAAGTTCATCAGACCCAGATTACTTGGGAATGGCACAGGGGTTGGGAGCTGGCATAGAGCTTCAGAACCAGTGTGAAACTCTAAATGCAACATGAAAATGGGATTTGTGCTTTCAGTAAACTGGGACAAACTCCCTTTTCCTTCCCCCAGTATGATCAGGAATACAGCTGTCATTACTCCCAGTTTTGGTGGAGAAGGAGATACAGTTTTGAAGTAGAAATGGATTCACAAGTTGCCAGATATCACAGTGCTATTCCTGTTATTGAATGTCTGTCTGCTTCTGGGATGCCAGCAATCCTTTTACTCTCACAGCAAGCCCTTCATGCTGATTAGCCATATGGACACATTGAATTTGAAAAACAGCTGAGTGAAGAGGTTTGAAAAAAGATTTGTTTCCTAATATTCTTGGGGTTCTGTTTCAAGTCTGTGGCTATCTGTAGGTCAGTCTCAAGTCCAGTAACTTGCCTCAAGTAGAGGCAAAGCACAGCTAGTGGTTTTCTGGGATGTGCAGTGGACTGCCAGAGAGGGAAGGGAGCTCTTGTTGAGACACTGCTTTGCAGGGCAATAACTGGAATGCAGTTGAACCTTGGCAGAAAAAAAACCCAACACATTTCTGAACAGTTCTCAGCCTGAGGATAGTATCACAGGTACTACAGAAGAGCACTAACAGACCACTTTGCCATGTTTGTAGGACTAATGACTATCCAGCTGAGAGATGAGGCTTTAACTTGTCCTGCTGTCTTTTACTTCCTGGGAAGATTTTGGAGAGATGGGGAACTGAGCCTTGAGAGTCTGTCTGGCCAACTAAAGGGTGAGGGAGCTTCTATGGTACATATGTACACTCATGTCTCAAGAGCCACTGTGTGTCTGTGCAGGCACAAATCCCTGCCCATATCAAGTATATAAACTATCTTCCCTTCCTTAATAATGACTTCTCATTTTGAAAATCCGTTAGTGCTCCCTATAGAAGGGACAAGCAAGCAGCATTGCCGGTTTGACAAGGTTGCTATCACTTCTCCCTGATGCCCGAGGGACTCTGCAAGTGATTTCTGCCCAATTCCCAGTCCTTACCAAGCTCTGTGGGAAATATCAGGCTACCAAGTCCATGTGCTGTCTCTTATTTCTAGAAACGTGTACTTCTTAGCTCACTGTCTCAATGCCTGGCATGTTTTCTGACATCTTCCATTCCATCAGTAAGCTCTCTGCCCTACTGTCATCTTCTGTATGTGGTTCAGGGTTCTTTCTATGAGTTGGCTCCCATATCTGGAGCCCATGTCTCTTGCATCTTGTCCTGTCAGTCATAGTGGTTGGCCCATTATTTCATGCTGATAGCTGTCTACTATATTTTGACCTGTTTCTTCCATGAAATAATAATGGACAATGAGGTGATAACAGGCATGTGGTGGGTGATCCATTTCCCACTGCCGACAGCCAGTGATGTCTTGTTCCTTAAAGCAAGAGGTCTATAACTGCATAGTCCCCATTAAAGCTGTAAGAAGTTGCAAAGCTGCAACCTACCCCTGCCAGCCTTGCATGAGCAGTTGACAGTTATTTAACCTTTAGTGACAGGTGACATACTTCAAAGAGAAATGATGCTTTGTGGGTAATAGTTTGTTTATTTCTTGGACAGCAAGCTGTAAATTCACCCGTTTATGGAAGCCACATTTCTTGCCTATTGTTCAAGTGTTGCTCAAAAGTGCCATTCTGTTATCAGCTTGGATGTCAAATAGTCACAGCTCTGTCAATTTGATGTCATGTTTTCTGTGTAAGTATTTAAGGTGGTGTGTGTGTGTTTGCATTTTGAAGGAGTATGTGTGAATGGGCTGGAGAAGATGGTAGGGAAGGAAGAGGCCCCAAGTTTCAGCTGGTCCTTTGCTACTTGACAAAACTGTAAGGAGGCTACCACCTGCTGTTTTTTTTTTTTATTTTGCTGGTATCTTTTTGGTTTTTGTGGTTTTTTGGTTTTTTTTGTGGAGCCTGACACCTGCTTTTCCACAACTTGCGAGGTATGGGAGAGAAAATGAGTGCCAAAATCTATGGCCATGAGTCCAGCAGAAACAAATCAGTGTAGCTTCACTGACATTGGAAGGCAAACGTGGAGTGGAGGTCATTGCTCTTTCCTTAAACTGGCCTGTGTGTGTGCTAGTGCATTGAAATGTTTCCTCCAAGTGTTTTATTTTGAGTATTTTCATAAATATGAAGGTATAATGTGTTTAAAGGTGTTCATTCAATCAACCACATGGATTCATCCTCCTCTCAAGAGATCACATGAGAAGCCAAAGGCAGGTTTTCAACTGAGTTATACTATGTTGCTTATCTCTATTTCTGAGGCTATTCTGAACTAAAAGAAAATTTCCAAAGCCGTAGGGATGCTTTTGCAAATTTTCATCTCTTTTCAGCTTCTCTCTTAAATATTTTTTGCGTCTCCCATAATGCTTCTATATTTCCTCCTTCCTTTTGCTATGATGCCTTAATGCTTTTATTCAGTACATGGAGCTGTTGTATTTCATCAGTGCTCAAACAAGTCTTTAATTTTTCAGGCATATCTGGATGTGCAAATGACCATTTGCATATGAAAAATGAGCGCACCCACAACTCTGCAGCTACCCATAAATATCTGAAAGTACAAAATTGGAGGCTGCAGCATGCAATTTAGTACAGTGTCTTTGTGCCCTGTTCTGTTCAATTTATTGTTGGTGAAGCATGCACCTATGCATAAAGCTGAAATTGTACACGCATTCTCACTCTAAATGCTAAATTTCAAATGGAGCCGGATAAGATTTTTGGTTGTGTACTTCATTCAGAAAAAATGAGTATTGTGTTTGACCCAAGTGATTTGTGAAGTATTTTAGCCCCAATCCCCCTCCCTCAAAGTGAAGAACCAAAGTTTTCTGCCTGAGCTTCTTTAGAAAAGAAATATATTTACCTCAAAATAGTGATATCTTCTTAGAATAATTAAGAGAATGAAATGTCAATAAAAACCAAGGCAGGATCAAAGATGAAATGACATTGATTAAAAGAATTTGTAGGTATCTGTGGTGGAGCATCTTGGCAAGAAAATTCAGTGTTTCTGATAAACTGTAAATAAAAGATATTTTTCTTTGGAAAAAAAAAAATATCGATTAATGCTGAATAATTCATTCCCAGACAACACAGACTGTAGATAAAACAGGTTGCTTAGGTGCAAGGGCAACCACATGGGATCCACACAGATCAGCTTAGGTTTGACAGAGCTTAATACCTCTGATGCCATATGAATGCAGCAAGGCTGGCTCCAGGCTGAGCTGGTCCAAGGCACTCACGCAGCTCTCTGCCCAGGCTAATAAACCTTCCTGGAACAGAAACAAAGGATGCAGAAAAATCTCAGCTATTGCACATGTCAACTTAGACATGGAAGTAATAATACTGTTGGCATTGTCTTCTCTCCAGGACCTAGCTCCCTATTGCGATGTCCAGTAGAGAACTGATTGCATTTGCACATTTCTGTGTTAAGGTGCTGGCAGTTTTTAGGAGGGAAACTGAGCATCCTTGTCTGCTTCTGAATGGGATTTGGGGGGGAAGCCAATAAACACCTTCCCCTCACCCCAAACACATCTACAAATGGTAATAACGTCTACATTTACAGCTCTGAGAGAACTTACAATTTGCTGTCTCGTTTGCAAGTGGATTTAGTTTTTTAAGGTGAACAGAAACTATAATTTGGATGGAACTTAAGCCACTAGGAACAAATGTGCCTGTGAAAATCTTGTTGAGGCAATGCCACCATAAACAACAGTACAACAGTAGAACCATGGCTATTCCCAGATACTTGCTTACCAAAGTTGTAGTGAACCTTCTCTGAGCAGCTGTTTGTTCAGCATTTTAGTAAACCTTGAAAATAATTATGCAAAGGTGAAACAGGAGTTGTGTGCGCTTCCCTCATGCATGAAAGCAAAGGTGTATTTTCCTATTTTGTCAAATCTCCCTCCACGTTTCTGGTGGCTTGAAGAATTGGGTAGTGGCTCCTGGGCTGAGGGACCTGGACCTGTTAATGAATCTAGTGTCCTGGACACACAGCATCCTTGGTTCCTCTGAGTCCCCCTCAGCCTGGATCTGCCCTGAGCAGCTTGCAGGCTATTTCCAGGCAGGGAAATCTCTGTGTGGAGTGGCTGGCACAACAGGACCTCAGCTGTGGCTAATGGGTTATGGCAACATAAATAACAACATCCTGTTTTGCTGAGTAATTGCGTACTTCAGGCCCTGATCCTGCAAAAGAGCCACCAACCACGCACAGTCGGAGCGGGGCTGAATCTGCGGGTTTTCTGCCTGCCTGCCCCCAGCTCTACCCCACTGTGTAATCACATTAATTCATTGCATCGCGTGGCCTTTTGGCTATTAACTCTGTGTGAGGTGTAACCACACTCATGCACTTAGTTTATAAATAATGACAAAGAGGTGAGAGCTGAAGCAGTGGGGGATTCTGCCCAGTCAGTTGCTTTAAAGCAAGAGGTGGGCAACCCAACCCTCCCTTCTTCCTTTTTCTGAACAGCCTTTTAGGAAAAATACACCTTTAAGTTAGTTGAAATTACCATAAAGTCAAGTCAAAATTGTGACAAGATCTTTTGGGGGTGGGCATGGAGATGAAAAGCGAAAGAAGTAAGTTCAAGGAACTAGGAAAATGATCAAATTTAAACTTTGGGGGTTTAAAAAAATATCAGGAAGGAATGAAAACTTTATTTTTGAAGGTGTTAGAAATCCTAAAACACAGTGATCTGTGCCCGGTACAGCACTTGAGTTCATCCAGACAAATTACTTGGGGGCTTCATGTGATTCTTTTTACTTTTTAACTTAGACAAGACTTTTTTTGTATGCCTTTTAGGGCAACCCAAAAATAACTTATTTTGATTTGCTAGCAAAAAATCAATTATTTCCACAGCTCTAAATTGCACATTTATAAAAGACAAATGCTCTGTTGCTGTCTGTCAATGTGTTGCTCATGAAGGAATTTCTTTGTTTATCCACTTTTTATTTTTTAAAGAGGCAATGAAATTCAACACAAAAGACATGGATTAAAGTAACAGTGAAATGAAATGCACAGAGGTCAGGAAATACCAGAATTACAATACAGTCTTTAAATGCTTACAGGCTGTTCTTATTGCAGGATTTCTGCCTTGTTCAATGAGGCGCTTATTGTATGATAAATAAGATGTAAGGCCACACAATGAATAATGAAAGAAAAAAAAATATTGAGTAGCTGCTCATCCAGCAAGTCCCATCCATCCTGTGGACTGAATGTGGTAGGGTCTGAGCTGGGGGCAGTAGCGGTGATGGTTTAAAAAGAGTTTAACAAAGCGGCATCAGAGTGTGTATGCCACAGGAGACTGTGGTTAAGAGTATGAAGGGAGCTGTTACATGGACACTCTCTGACTGTGCCTCACTCTGCAAACCTAACTTTTTAAAAAAAAAGTTTGAATTTCCTTATATTACAACTGAATTAAATGACTGCAAACGCTCTTTGGATTATCTGAATCAAGCCATTATGCAAAACAAGGTCATGATCCTGCCAGTTGCTCTGTGTGGCCAAAGGTGTTGGAAGTCAGGAAAGGCTCTACATGGTCACAGGTAGCTGTGGGCACAGAACAAATAAGCAGGTTTGCTGGAGCACACAGCATACATTGTAGGCTGCCTTCAACACCCTTTGGCAAACTTACAGCCTTGGCAAGAACTGGACTAGGTTTCTTGATGTGCTCTTTTGAAGAGTGTTATAGAGAAGCAAGGTGACAAATCTCAGAGGGCTCCTGTGCTGAGTAATGCCACTGTTTCCCAGCAGCTTGGTAATGGAAAGAAAAGGTGTGTAGCACTTGGCAGTGTTTGGGTTAAATGCAGGATGTATTTCCTGCTTCATATTGGAGTGCTGTGCAGCACACTGCAGTGGGGCACACTGTAGTTCCAGCTTAATGCTATAGTATGGTATCTCTGCTTAGGCAGATGCTACTGCAGGTTGTATGCTAGGGAGATGTACACCCGGCTGTCACTGCAACGGTGAATATTGTTGAAAGCAGTGCGTCTGACCTGCCTTCTACCATCTAGTTTCATATCTGAGTTATATTCAACAGCACATACTCAGCCTTTCCTCTTTCTGTATTTGTCAGTTACCTTGGAAAGATGACTAACTTGGTGCTTATATATGGGGATCATTACCTATGTAAGTACGGTTTAAACTCTGTAGAATGGGAGTAACAGCCAAAAAAAAAAAATTGGAGTTGGATTCAGTAAAGATTGTCCAGCTCTACAGCATGAATGCTGTAGTTTCTTTATTAGATGTGCTACTTTTTCTCTTCTGGTTTATACCCATACAACCTCATGTGCTACATAAAAGAAATTGCAGGACTCTTTCAAAGAGCATGCAACTCAAGTAGTAGTCACTGCTCACCCATCCTATACTTTTTGTAACCTTTTGAATCCATTGCCTGCAATAAATAAATAGCTTGTTGCTAGTTCTACCCTCTGAAGCCTTAGGCAAGGGAAATTTGCAAAACCTTCAGCACACATCCCTTTCCCACCTCTTCTGTCTTCCAGAATGAAAAACTGATTATTTTTCCTGTGACTTAATTGAAACCAGTTATTTCTGTCCCTCCTCTTCCAGATACCAAAAGAATACCAGCGACAAAATGGTCAGACTCATGACAGTGAGCATTGATTGAATGTAAAGAGGTTCTGTATTCACATCTTAGCATCTGGAAGCTTCACCTACCAGCTTATAGTACTACAGCATTATACTTACCTGTGCAACTCTTTCTGCAATACCTTCTTATCATCTTTTTTGTTGTAGAGATGTTTACATACAGTGAGTTAGAGCCATCAAAGAAAAGACCTTTCTTTCTAATAATGGTTACTAGAAAGGGATTTGCACTCTTGTATGTTCAAACTGGATTTTCCCTGCAGTGGAGCTTGAGTGCTTTACAAATTTCTAGTGTGCGGAGACTTGGACTGAAGACATGGGGGGAGCACTCTAAAAGCTTAGTACCACCAGTAGATGGAGAGTGTGCCTCTTCCAAGTGCATGTTCCTGCCAGTTACCTTTTATTTGCTGTGGTGCTTGGTAGGTCCCTCCTCAAGTTCAAGTCATAACTCAGCAAATAAAAGCATCTAGTTTTCAGGTTGGTTAGTGAGCCCAATTGGTTGATTGAACGGTGGGTCCAGCAAGCCCTGGAGCTGGTGCAAGGAAGAGGGCAAAGCTCCACAGATTAGAACAGGGTGAGGAGACCAAGTCTTCACTCTGAGTTTGGTGACCTGTGGGGTCTGCTCAGCTGTTCAAGGAATAATGCCTCCAGAGGAAAGGTCTTACAGAGCTGTTACTGAAACTTGTGCTCATGTTTGTTAATGTTTTCACAAGTTCTGCTACTTGCTTGTGCAATTTAATTTAGGAATGAGTTGGCAAACTGCCCTGCATGCTATTTTTACCAGATAAAAACCTGTTGGTTGCCAGGTTGTTAGCCCTTCCTTCTTCCCCCAACTTCATCTTAGTTGATCCTTGAGGTTTAGTGCTAATTTGGAGTCCTCACACACTGAATGGTGTACAAACTAGAAGGTACACATTTGAAATCCCTTGGCAGATGCTTCTGGGATTTTGACTCTAAGACCTAAACTTTGTGGACTTAAAAGCTGCTTAATTCTGTCTGTCAGGACTTTTGAATAATAGCGATGAATGCTTTCCCAAGCACTCTGTGGTGGTTAAGTCACTTTTGCCATTTTCTTTCAAAAAATAATCACTGTTGGATACTGGCCAAATCTAGAAAATTTCAGCTCTGAAGATGAAAATTTTGGCAAGTTATGAGTGACTGAAAACAGCAGAGAAACTCATTTGCATTCTTAACTGTAGCAGATGTTGCTACTATTGCCCTGCAAGCCAGACAGCACGCCACAGAATTAGGGGCCACTGTGCTGTCGTGAGGCTGCTGTGCTTCTTTTTCCTGCCCCCAGATACATGTTAGGAAGGTGTGGAACATATTCTGAAACTTACCTCCTGGTGGTGATTTCTTGGGAGCACCAAGCATGTTTTTGAGCACTCATGTCCTCCCATGTAGGCGTGCACCTCCTTACACCTGCTTTAAGCCTGGTGTTGGAAACTGTGGAGTAGGAAGACTATAGAAAGTTGCTCAGGGAAACGGAAGCCCCATGTGCAGGGACTCAGAGTGACACTAGATCAAATCATAAGTCAAGACTCAGCTCTGGGAGTGCATCTGATCCTGAGCATTGTGGTAGTGACAGGTCCTGAAAGGCAAGTTGGATAGGTTGGAGACTTTCTGGAAGAAAGTCCAAGCACAAGACAGTGTCAGGGCTGACCTGGTATCCAGTACAAGATTAATGCAGTATCTCATCAATCATAAAGTGTTTTGACAGCCTAGGTGAAGTTATTCTTTCTATCTTGTGGCAGAATTTAAAGGACAAGAACTTGCATGGGAAGCTTTGGAAAAACAATCTTGCTGATCTTGCTAGCACCAGACAATAGGAAACAGAGGGTCCCAGTGGGAAGTAAGTGCCAGGTCTACCCCAACCCCTTCATCCACTGATGTAACTGAGATTTAGCAGTGATGAAAAAGGCAGTGTCTCTACTGCCGCCTAGCAGTCTGCCACAGCCAGCTCCCTGCTTTGCTTCTGTAAGAAAACGATCTTTACCCGGTACTGTTATCAGTACACTGCTGTACAGACTCTTTGTTTCAGTATAAGCATACACAAGAATTTACTTTTTCTGTATAGTCAATGTAATATGAGGCAATAGTGGCAAATGTCAAGTACCGAAGAACTATGTGCTGCTGGAAAGGCGAACAGAAGTCAGGTGAGAGAACCCAGGGCCTGTAAAAATGGCACTACATCGCTCAGGTGAAGTAGCTATTCCCCATCCTGTATGTTTAGACTTCCAAACATGAACTTGAGCCTGTTAATATATGGTATCACTGCCATCCCTTTTGATGCTGTTTTGATTTTTCTGAAACTTTAAAGTTTGACAGTGAGGTAGTTTGTATTAAAGCAGGGATTGTTTCTTTGGATGAAAACCTGCTACCACCAGCACCAGCTCTTCCAAGCAAGGAGTGCTAATAGGACCAGCCTGTCCTGTCCTGTGGCACTGTGGAGTCTTGAGTCCCTTCCCATCATTGGAGGTGCTTGGGCCAGGTTACATTAATTGAGAGAAAACAGCAGTGATACCTGCAAGTGAATGCAAGGTGAGGCAACAGAGCTGTGGTCATTAGCAACTCCTGTGCATCTCGGGCTTTTTGACGAACGGATGCAAGGGGAGAGACCTCATTTGGTGGTGTGAGCTTGTGAGAATCCGGTTTCCATAACAACTCACTTCAGGTCTTCTCTTCATGTTCCAGCGTTATCTTTTTGTGTCGCTCCTTGAGCTTGACTTGCCGTAACGGCGCGTTGCCTTTGAACAGCAGCGAGCTCCTCTCCGGGAGCTGGAGCACCTATTGTTTTCTGAGGAGCTGACTTATTCATCGCAAAGATAATTCAGGAATTGGGATGCAAATCTGCAATAGCTCTATCTACTCTTTCTAGCCTTTTCAGTGTTTGGTGGTGTTTGATATCCTGAAAATGGAGACCTGCTGTCATTAGCTAAACTGTGTGTGTAACCTCAGATGCTCATTATTCACACCCAAGGTTCTGACTGCAGCTGCTTGGAGGGAGACTGACCCCGTGGTCCAGACTGCCTCCTGCTGCTGTATCCTCCTTGCTTTCAGTCCTGTCCTGCCCTTTGACACAGTATAGTCAGAACTGAATTCAGCAAATTTCAGTATCCACTGTTAAATCCTTCCCCTCTGGACAAGCTAGGGGTTCCCAAGGCAAATGAGGAGTACCAGGCTGCCCTTCTCCAGCCCTTTAGAGTAGGTGAGTGTCAGTAGTGGTAAAGGTGCAGTAGCTGACTGGAATAACCTTTAAAGAGCTATTAAGAGCTGTCATAGGTTGCAGTAGGCCAGAGACTGCACTGGTTTCTCTGCAGGAATGCCACGAAACTTGTGAGGAGCTCAGTGGTAGTGATGAGCCTCTGCCAGCTGGGAAAGGGGAAACCTTCAGAACTGGCTGCACCTATTTTCCTTTCCACTGCTGGTGAGGTGGTACACTGCATTTGGCAGAAATCCATATACTTGATCGCTTTTTTCCTTTTAAAATGCTGGTACAGCTTGGGGAAGATACCAACTTCTTCCTTCTTCCTGGGACTCCCCCCCCGGCCTTGTTGGGAATTGAATAGTCAGAAGTAAACAGGCTTTATTTTTCTATAGCATGTTGTGCAGTTACAGACCTGTTGGCAGCCCTTTGTGCATCAGAGTTCAGCTGTGCGGTAGAGCACACCTCTGATGTTCCTTCCCTAATTTTGCAGACAGAAAGTTGTTAGAAGGCACGGAGGCTCCTGGAGGGAAGATTTACAAAGCCCAGCAGCCTGGAAACTGTGGATAGTGTCTGGATAGTGACAACTGTTGTCTCTGCGTGGGCTGAGAGCCAGTACTGTGGCCCTGGGAGCAGCTTCATTTTGCAGCCTCTCTCGGCTTGCAGAAGGGTTGCTCCCCTTTGGCACTAATGGTCCTTCTCCCTTAAGAAAATCCCCATGGGCTCAGTGACAAAGCAATGCACGGGCCAGAAAGGCATCCACATCTTCTGCTCCCATCTATTGTCCCTCTAGCCTCTCTTTTTCAGTTCACTCTATTTTCAATGTTTGTCACTAGGGAAGCTTGAATGCATAAAGGAGAGCCATGAGCGAGGCTGGCATTGAAATAATAAATTTAACTCTGAAATAAACGATACCTATGGGTAATAGGTTTGAAATTGCTGTGTTCCTTGGTAACAGGATATAATTACAAGTACCACAAGATCTGTAGGGCAAAGGTGCAATTATCCCCCTCATGTCTAAGTTTCAGTGAAAGCATTACCACAATGTTGCCACAATTCAGTGGCATGGAACAGGGAGCTTATTGGGAAGATAACAGTGGTTCAGCAAATGTTCTTTGTGATCCCTCCATACTGGCCCCTCCAGTCTTTAAAATGCACCGTATGCTGGGATAAAAAAACAACACCTACAGCCATAATGTGCCACAGTCGCTGTGGGATTACCAAAGGGTTCCTTAGTAACTACCAGGGAATGAGTGATGAGTGATAGGACCACTTTATACCAGCGGGCAGGTCGTCATTTGTTACTGTGTGGTTCTGCAGTAATTAAAGGCCATTGAGTGATATTTCTCCCCTGTAACCGGGGAGGGGAGGAGGGTTGTGCCTTTGTGTCCCTGTGTAGTTGCACAGTAATTACTGAGTAATGACTGATGGTGTTACTGTGTTACACCAGGCTGCTTATTGTGTTCCCCTGCAAAGGGTTTTTAATCAGAGGGAAAGGTCCTAATTGTTGCTACCTCCAGCAGTGGGGTTTGCTTGTGTGTGGCTCCCCTATTCCAGGTGTTTATCTGCTTGGTGTCATTTGGCAGTTGAGCAGTAACCTGACTTTGGAAAGGGTTTTTTTTGTTAGTGAGGAAGACTCTTCCCAAAAGCGTAACTCCTGCCTTCTGTATTCTATTTCACTTTCACTTCTATATTTGCATATGTAATGGCTGAAAAGTCAGTGGTTGGCACAGCTGTCCAGTATGCTAGGGTGGTGTGTCCATGCAACACAACTTGAGTTTGTGTCAGATATGTATGCATGACACGCGGTGTCGTGTTTTGTTTTTCTTGAAGACTTGAATTTGTCTATGTATGTTCTGAACTGGACAAAAGCCCTGTAGACACCTTCAGAGTGCTCTGAGTTGAGCTAGACAGCCCTTGCAGGGCATTGGACTTGAGATGAAGTGTCATCATGGTCACAGGTGTTGTTTTTTGAGTTGTATTGCTGGTGGCAGAATATACCATGTAGGCATACTCAGAGACACACCCAGCCTGGTCTACAGCGGGCCACAGTCAGAGCTCAAGGTAACCTGACTATATGATCAGAGGTGATATGTGCAGTACCCAAACACAGGGTTACCTACCCAAACTGTGATTGCCCTTCACTTCAAGGGTAGGTACACCCAACAGTTTTCCAAGTACCTTCACACCAACCAGCAAGCCCCATTCTCAGGAGTGAAAGGCAAAAGAAAAATTATTGTGGCATTTGTGTCTTTGTGTTGGACTTTCTTGGACTTCCTGTGCAACAAAAGTAGGACCAACTGAAATGCTGAGTGTGACGTAGTGGTAAAAAGCCAAAGGAAACAGTGGCACTACTTGAACAAAGGAAGAAGAATTTTAATGTCAGTTCTTGTCCTTTGTAGAGCAACTTAATGAGAACCAAACTGGTGACTTGTCTTCCCACATCCTTGCTCATCTCAGTAAATCCTGCCACATGTTGCTAGTGTGTTTGTAGGGAAGGACTGGGTATGCCTTTCCTTGCACCATCTGAAATCTGGGAAATTTTTTTAAAAGAAGGTACCAGACTGGGTAGCTCAGTGTGCTGGTTTGTCATAGCTCTGGGGGCTCAGTAAAACCAAGAGAAATAAGGCCACGAGCTGCAGTGCAGATCTCTGTAGGCCTTGGGACCACTGGGGTACTTCCTCTATGTGGGAGTATCTGAGAGGAAAAATCTCCAGTTACAAAGCCCACAAGGAGAGCTGCTTGTCACATCCAAGCCTCTCTCTCCTTTTGGAGGCTGCTGCAGTGCTGCCGGATTCTCTTTTCCCATGTGTGAGTCTGGCTGTCTCTGTTTCTGGGAGTGATGGTGGTTTCTTTCTTTCTTTTCTTTCTTTTTTATTAAAAAATGTAACATTTGGGTCTTTGAAATTGAAATGGATTTCAGTCTTCCTTATATTAATTATTGATAAATGGAGCCTGAGAGACGGAGATGAAGCCTGGCATGATTAAAGACAGACAGTTTTTAATTTTATGTCTCTCACAGTGACAGAGGAATCCAGTTTAATAGGAGTCATTTATTAAAAGGGACTTAATCACAAGCATGCAACTAATCGGGAGTGAGATAGTAGGGGAAGTGGAGGGGGGGAGGTATGCGCTAGGGCAGGGGGGCAGCCAGTTGGGGTGGGGAATGATACTGTGGTGTAGAGAGGTACTCTTCAAGTCCCAGCACGTGTAGAGAACACACATGGAAACCACACAGCCTGCCTATAAAGGCAAGGGAGCTGCAGTCCGGCACAACGGCGTAACAGCAAAGTTGCTGAACTGGGACTAGCTGATGATGACTCTTATCTCAGCAACATTAAGGTGGCCTTGCCATTAACCAACACCCTCTGCCCTGCGTGAGTGCATAATCAGAATGACAGTTCTCTCCTCCAAAACACTTATAGGCTAATTAAAAGACAGGACACAAAAGATGGGTAAAGACAGACAAGGAGATGATATTTTCCTCTGGATGTGGGAGGAAAAACGTTCCTTTCCCTATCAAGCTTGCTGAAAACTATGTAGGCAGGTGGTGTATTTTCTGTTGTCTTTGCTGTTGGTGATGCTGCTTTGTTAAGAACATTACTTCACGTGGCTTGCAGTGATGAGGCTGTAGTTTACTCTTTGCCAGCTGAATGATGCCCACTGGCTAGCAGGTAGTAAGGAAGTTTTGAAATATTTACTCCATAGTTTGTGTGTCTTTCTCAGGGAACCGACTAGATTAGCAGCTTGCAGTCTCTCTTGTGATGATGTTGTCCAGGCTGTGAGCTGGGGGGGGGAGGACGGACCATGTGTGGTTACCTCACCCAACACCATGAGCTACTGCTCTCTGAGTTGGAGAAACTGTAGGTGACTGTACCAGAGTCCAGCAGTTCTGATACAGAATTGACTCCTGCATTTTCACTTCAACATCGCTTTACTGTTATTTCTGTTAGGGACATTGCTAAGTTTATAATTTTTGGTTGTGCATATCAGAGTTTGTTTACTTTTAGTGTACTCTGGGGTGGAGATGCAGCAGTACTGTGAAACCGTGGTGCAAAGAGCTCCCCCCAAAATGCTAGGCAGCTCCTCGTCTGGTGAAACCTAGGACACTGAGCTTTAGCTGGGACAGACTCAAATGAACTGTTGTGAAATTTTTGGCTGAAATGCTAGCTCATTTAGTGAGCTTAGCATGAAGGCTAGCATTTATTATGTGAGTCTTCCAGAGACTTCTGTCCTGGGATTGGCTTGGACTTAAGAAAGAGGCTTGCAATGTTCAAAAAAGACTGGAGCAATTCTCTCCTCTCTTTGTTGATAGAAACCCAGCCTAAAGAGATTTCTGTGTGGATTAATAGAAGCCGGCTTGATACAGAAGCAGTGGAGGACAACAAAAGGAGCTGATACAACAGTGATATTCGTTCAAGGGTGGAAATAGAAAGGAGCATTGCTTTAGAGATACTGTCTTTCCATGTAGTGTTCTTTCCTCAGTAACTGTTGTGTGTTACAAGTCCTCAGGAACGAAAAAACCATTTATCTTCTGTAGGGATGTTTATGGTCATAAGAATTTAGGGTCTTGGGTGCTGAGACAAGTAGTGGTTCCTAATAAGAGACCATGAACTGAGGGGAAGGACCGGTGGGAACATTCCTATCTGACAAAAAAACTTAAGGACGCCTCCAGTTTGGTGCCCATTTATCTGTTCCTGTTTGTCTCCTACACTCATGCGGACTCTGTATGGTCATCTATGCTTTTATTACAGTGATATGAGCTGCTTGAGAACCTTGGTGCCTTCGTTGTCCCTTCTGTCTCTCCTGATGCTCCTTTTGCTCCATACATCTTTATCTTTTTTTTTTTTCTTGATAAAAAGAGCACTGATTTGGGCTGCTTTTTCAAATTGGGGAAAGAGGTTGGAGAGAGTGAGTGTAGGTTCCTACTTCCTTTATTTTGGTATTGAAATAAGCACTATGATTCTCAAAGTAATTAATGTCGCTTCTTCCTGGTATGTTAAAAAAAGCCCAGTCCTCCCTGAACCTACCCTTTGTAGCTGGCAATATACTTGCTCTTTCTCTTGGGACAAGGTCTTGAACCAGTCTTCCATACCTGTTACAGTTTCTGAGCTCTTCTGTAGTATTTGTGTGTCTAGAAAGCAAATGCTACGTTACTTTTCAGCAGGATAGCTGTTTATACCCAAGGTAAAGGAAAGTACCTTGCTCTGTTCTTTTTCCCTTCATCATCCTTCCTCTCTCTTTGTTCCTTGATCTTGACTGACTTGCAAGTAACTTAAAAATACTGGAAAGCAGTAGTTAGGGAAGATGAAAAGTGTGGCACCTAATGATCAAATGCCAGTCCCTTAGAGCCCTTCTTGTAGGTAGACTCCCAACTGGGCTGCCTGAGACCTTTGCGGAAGGCTGGTCTGGCTGGGAGGGTAGAGGTTTAGCATCAGTCATGCTGTCCTTTGAATGTGATAAAGACTTCAGCCATTTCCCCAGGGCACTAATGCAAAAGATTATAAAGCTGCTCTATAATTTTTGTCTATTCAGAATTTAAACTACCATCAATCATCTCAAGTTTTTAGTGTCAAATAAGATAATGTAGCCAACTATATTATTAGAAAGAGATGTGTTTCTGAAGCAGTGAACGTCTGTGGGTGCATCTGAATGGCACTTAACTAGATATGCAATCTCTCATCGACAATGCTATTAAAAGAGCTTCAGTTTGTGGAGGTGGACTCTGATTCAGGAAAGCTGTGCTGAGGGATATGGCCATCTACTACTTCACTTGCAGCCTGAATATTTGGTAAGGAGCAGGGATAAATAAGGAGGAAGAATTGAGCATCACCCAATCTGTGAAAATATCTTTTTTCTGCTCTTTCGGCATGAAATGGCTTTGGTGGCTGCAGAACCTTGGTTGGAAGGTGGTATGGAAAAGATGTGGTTAGCTGTACCTGATGGTCACTCACCAATGCAGCATGCCTCTTTGGTTTTGATCTATCTAAAATGGAATTTTGTGCTGATGCAAGGTGCTGGAGTGACTGCTGTAAAGGTGGATAGCTCTGTGCAGATAGACAGCAGCAGCCTGGGTAGGTGAAGGCCAGCTCCAGCCTAACCCTTGATGAAGGTTTTTCCTCAGATTGGGAAGTGGCTGGTGCTAGGAGTTGCAGCCTATCTGTGGAGGATGTGGGGAGATGTCTACTTTGTCATTCCCTCTCACATGACAGATACGAGGATGCATGAGATGATACACAGGAGGGGTCATAGAAGCAGATACAGGGCACTGTTGGGGATGAAGAGGGTTCTTGGAGTAAGGCATGCTGTGCTGGGGTGGGGCTTTGGCAGAGGGAGGCTCTGCAGCCCATGGGTGACCTACCCTGGAGCAGGGAAACCCCAAAGGGTCTGCTGCCTGCGGAGTAGCTGGGCTGGAGAAGAGGAAACAAGCAAAAAGGAAGGAGCAGAGAAAGAAAAATAGTAAGAAATGAGAAGCAACAGCAAGAAAGCATCCTGTACTGACCCAGTCTCCTGTCCTGTCTGTCACCTTTCCCAGGGGGCTTGCAGGGACTGAGCGTAGTTTGTGTCCAAAACAAGGGAAGGGGGGGACAGGCTATATGCTTGGGTCTGGGGTGGGGAGAGGTGGTGGGATGTGTTGTACTGAAATTGAGCCTGGGGATCTGGGAAGAAAAGGGTTTACCTAAGTGCTTAATTGTTTGTCATCTTTGTCTTCTAATGCCTGAATTAGTAAATAAAAGTTTATGTTAATTGGCAATAAATCAGATTAAGTGAAATTCCTGAAGTCAAGACTCTTTTGCCCATGATGCTTTGGAACTAACTCTTGCCAAGTGTCTCTTCCCTAGAGGTTATTTATTATCCCTCTCACCTCATGATTTGCCTAAATTTTAATAAGCAATGAGGTAGATGTTTTTGTGTTTGTGGGGGTTTTTTGTTGATGTTTGGGTGTTGGTTTTTGGTGGGGTTTTTTCATTTTCAGAAGGCTATATAACACTATGTCTCTCTAGAAAGTTGTGGAAGCTCCAAACCTGCTTTGTTTTTGTGGTTTTTTTTTTTCTTTTCTCCCCAAGTGGTATTGAAACCAGCCTGCAAAGCTAGTGCTGGAGAAAAGCTGAGAAAAGGTTTATTGGCCTCCTTCATTTTGGTGCCTCTTATCTAAATAAAATACTAACTTGATTGTCCGTGAACTCTCATAATGCCTTTATACGACAGTGTCCAGAGGACAAAAAGTAGGGCTCATTATGTCATGTACTGGCAAGTGACTTTAAGATAGTGACTGCACTCATCGTGCATTATAGTATAATGAGGAGAGATACCTGTATTGATCTCTAAACAGAGAAAGCACAACAAGCCATATAAATGATGTATGGATTGTTTCATGTCATTAAAATGCAGCCATCTCTGGTGAACTACTGACGCAGGTGCAGATTTAGGGTAATGAAGAATACCAAGGAGGTGACAAAGTGACAGTGCCACTGCACTCTGGCCTCCACACTAGTCTCTTCTGTATGGCATTGGACACTCCTGACCCAAGGTTTTCCATCACATCTGAATTGTACTCAGAGCCAGGCCTGGATTTGATATAAGGCTAAGGATGAAGGGAGGATTATACAGATAGTTGCTCCTTCTAATTTTGTTTCCTGCCACCAGTAGGGAACAAAGAGATATCAGCTTTACGTTTGAATTCACTTGGTTGCTTCCTGAGGCTTTTGTTTTAGTACCATAAAATTCTCCAGTTGGGTTCAATCCTTCTCTCCTATTGAAGTCAGCAGCCAGACTCCTGCTCCAGTGACGACAGGGATTGGGGGCACCATAGAAAATGCTCTTTTGTTTTGTTTTGGAGGTTTTGTTTTTCTTTTTAAAAGCTCTGAATAGACAGATTCATTCCTAGCTATTATAGTAATAATGACCTTTACACTAAAAAAAATAATAATAATGGCCATAAGGGTTTCCAGCCAGGCCACTTTGGGACCCCCTGCGCTGGAGGCCAAGTACCTAGCCAAAAAAATCACATCTCTAAATATAATTGGCTCCAGCAACAAAAAGAGAGGGAGCAGAAGCAAGAAAGGAGAAGTCAGCAGGTCAGATGGTGAGGTTGCAGGCGTTCATATCTAAATGGCCTCCCAATGTACCATTTTGCTCCTAATGACACAGGATTAGGGGAGGAACATAATTGAGGTTTTATCAAACATGTGAGTGAACAACACAGCCCATCCCCCTCTTGTCCCCTCCTTGTACAGCCTAAATTGTAAAGGACTTTAAGGATTTGGAAAGCTAGATTTAGCAGCTGAAAGTCATTTGCCTCCTCCCTAACTTCTCCATCCTCTTTCCCATTGCCGCCTCCATTTCTTATTTCTGTTTCTTTCAGTAATTAACCTTTTGAATAATCTCCCTTGCAGAGCTGGATAAGCTGCTCTTTTATCTCCCTATTGTTGAGTGTCCTTAAGACAGAAGCTGGACCAAGTGTCTTGATGAGTGACAAGTAGAGAGCTATCTGGAAGGCAAAGAGTTTAGCTGGGGGAAGAGGGGTTTGGTGCCTTCTGGTGATAAGGAGGAAAAAGTGGTGGAAGTTGTGCTTCGGGATTTCTCGTTCATTATACCCACTGTTGCTCTTCATAGGTGGTTATGCTTGTAGGTTTTGCAGAATGAGGGCCTGCTGCAACCTGACTGAAGTGGGTAGGATCTTGAGCAGTGTAAGCAGAGGAAGGTTTTGTCCCCCTCATTTTTTTTCCCACAAAGGGAGAACTGTTTTTCTTTTTCCATCACCATTTTTAAATCTCTCCTGTTCATCATTCTCCTTTTTTTTTAAAATCTATCCACTACTCCCAGTTATTGCCAGTCTGCTCTATTTGTAAGGGTTAGAAGGGTGAACTGCTGGCAGGCAGCAATGCATTATTAAAATGTATTCTCATCCTTCCATTCAGTAAGTTATCTACAAGCAGACTGATTTATACTAATTTGTTCATTATTCTCAGTTGTTAGATAAATAGTTTGTGGGACTGAATTTTAGGCTTTAGTTTATTTGAAAATGTCTTTTTCTGTATTTACTCCTAATTTCCCATGCCATTTGATGGATCATTGATGCCATGTGACATTATTCCTGTTCGTACATCAGTGAGTTTAAGTTCACTACAACAAGCTGCATCCTTTAGCCTGTTCAGAAATTATCTGTGAATATTTATTTTTAAGTATTCAATGACTCTGGTATGCATGGAGGATTACTCAAAGTATCTGCAAGGTGGATTATTCAAAGTATCTGCAAGGTCATTTCTGCGGAGAATGTGTACAATGAGATATGACTGTGTTCAGGATGTGCACAAATATTTTGGTGTTATCTGCTTTTCTATCTCTGTGAATAACTCTGTGTATTATTTTCTTACAACTCACTGGAAAAAATGATCCTAAGCTTGTCTTTCAAATGAACTGTCCGATCTTGTTGCTTCTTACTGAGACAGTTTTTTTTTACCCTCCCTTACATGAGTTTCACCCCATTGAGGTGGGTGATGCTGGCTGTATAGAGGATATACTGTAAAATGAAGTTGTGTTGATGGCTGATGGAGAAACCAGAAAAACTGCAAGAGTCCTGGGTGAATATTATTTGGGAACAGCCACCTTGTTGACCCCACTAGTGGTGATCGTATCCACACAGTTTGAACTGTAGGCAAAACTGCTGAGCTGGTATAATGTGTTGTGGTATCTCCTGTGCAAATGAACAGGGACCCGTGTAGTCAAAAGTCTTCATGTTGACAGGCTTGCTTAGATGTCTGTAAACTGAGTCAGACTTGTGTGCAAGCAAGGATCAAAGCTCGCTGATGTGGGTCTATACCCCAAAAAAGTGATGTTCCTTTTCTGAATAATTTCTTTATTGTAGTCTGTTGTTCCTTTCTGCTCTGGGCCATTGACATCAATGGATTTGGCATCAGCTTCCCCCTGAAAATAAGACTTTTGAGGCAAAATTAATGGACGTATTATAGGAGTGCTTCATTGTACCCTGTGATATGAGCTTTTGTTTTCTCTGTTCTGCTCAAAAATATTAGCGAAGCAATGACAATGTGCAAAACACTCATCTTTATGGCGTGGAATTGGGATGTGTAAGTTTTCTCTGCAGCAGCTGAGGCCTGTGCTCATCAAAGCTCTTTCTGGCACCCAGAGGCACGATTGTCTGAAGGACAGCAATGGCGGTTCACAGAATGGGAGAATGGGCCTGGAGAGGGAGTAAAATTCACTGCATAAAAATTAATTGGCAAGTTACAGTGGCAGGATCAAAGAGGGCCTAAGCGGAGAGCCCAGTGAATACGGGGATTTTTAGCTTTTGGTGATGGTTGTGGTTTCACCATCATTTCACCATTTTCTGATGAAAACTCATGAGAAATTAAAGCACCTTGAAACTCCTTCAAACAAAGCAGCCTTTGGTTTTCTGGTCAATCAGTGACCTAGCACTGTGGATCCATGGCCTGTAACAGCAGTTCCTGTGTACCACAAAGAACTGTGTGGTTGCTAGTGATGAAGAGATGGATCTTGCAAAGCTCCTACTATTTTTTCTGCATGCAAAATAACCCTGGGAAATAAGCCCCCCTTCACATTTTAGAGCCAATTCAGAACTAATTTATTGTATTTATTTTTTAATTACTCCCTTATGACAGCTAACACAAGTATTCCACATAATCCTTAAGATTTGTCTGATGCTCTGGCAGCCAAATATGAGAGCAGTATTATTTTCCTGCTCCCCAGGTGATCATCATCTGATGTGCTCATCTTAAATGAGAATGTAAGTTCCTTGGGGCAGGAAATTATACTTTTGTTTTGAGCATACCTATAAGTGTGATTAAAAATAACCCTTCTTCTTAGTGTCAATCTGGTAAGTTGGTCCTCTCTGATTCAGGGGGTTTTCACTGCAAGAAACTAGGTCTATTTTTCTTGGTATTCTGTCAAGACTTGTCATATCTCTGAACTCAAATGGTTGAAGTCCTGTTCCTGAGTTTGCAAACTTCATAATTTTGCTTCTTTTTTTCTTCATAGGTAAGTTTTCGTGCTTTCTAATCCTCTCCTGATTGTCTCTAATGGTAAGTTATTTAATTTGATTTGAGTAATCTTACAATGATATCACTAGATAACTTGGATTGGCAACAAAACTGCCATTGTCATGTTCCTGCCTGTGATAAACTTGGGAGGGGGAAAAAAGTGATGACTAGTCCTGCACAGCTTGTTGTGAGTCCTACTCACTCTTAAACATCTTAATAGTAGCTGTGGTAAATACCAATATCTCACTGTAATTGACTAGCATCTATCAAGTTATGCCAAAGTAGTGGAGCATTTTGTAATCCAAATGTTATTAGCTACTGCTGCTTCTATGGCTACCAGAGGAGGCAGCTAGCAATATGTGTTCTGGCGTCAGAGTGATTATTTGTCTGGGGGGTTGTGTTAATAAGGTCCTGGCATAGCAATGCTTTTTGTTATAGTTACAGTGGAATGTATAGATTGCAAAACATTAAGAACCTGTTGTTGGGTGGCAAGGAAGATGGTATGTTCACATAGAATATGATGTTAGCGAAATCATAGGGTTTCCAGAGGTCTTGTGTTCGTCAGAAATTTAATATGTTCAATGTGACAGCTGTGCTTTTCCTTGTTGTGACAACTGAGTTCTGCTGAAGGTCTGGTAAATCAAGGAAAAATGGCAAAACCAAAATGCAGTCCAGACTGGACTGCAAACATTCATCATGCTTAGGTCAACCTATTGACCCCAAATGGGTGATCGAAGGCAGGGCACAGGTTATTGTTGAGATATGTGGTCTGAGATAGGTAAGCAGGCTGTTTCTTTAAAAGAAACTTTTGGTCTGTATCTTGAGCCTTGTTCAGACTAAAATAACCAGTGTGGGGCATTTTCAAAATTGTTTGCTGTCTCATGAGTAAAATTCTTCATTTTACAAGTAGGCCTCATAGATTGCCTCTCATGGTCTGTCTTATGAGATAAAATGGAATATGTCCAAAATGTTTGTGATGTACTTAGATTAAATAAATCAGTAGAATTAACAGATTACTTTCCATGGTCAGCTACTCTACTGAAGACTCTTTGTCCCTCACCAATAATTTCACTTGCATCAATTAAAGCATCTAGTTTCTGATCAGATATTCAAGGCACTAACTTAACAGCAAAGAGTTGTGACCTGGTATGTTGGCAATGTCAACAAGTTTGTAATCCAGGCATGTTCCATCCATGTAACGTGATTACAGTCTCATAATAATTTTTTTAAAGGCTTATTAAAATAAAATAGAAAAAATAATCTTTCACTCAGGTGAGTACTTCATTTATTTGAAGAGAGTAGGTGGGAACTTGGGTTTTCCAGATCCTGTACTAAAAGCATGTTGTGATTTTGTGTTTATTTCATAAAGTTTGTAATTCATAAAGTCTGGGTTAGGTATGATGCTGAAGTCAACAGCAAATCTTTTTTTTAATTGTATCTTTCTGCATTGTTACATGGTCCATGAGCATCATGTGTGCAGAAGGGAGTAAACAAAATTGAGCAAGATTTGTCATCTATCCTAGTATTTCAAGCTCCATTAGAATCAAAAGGTTAGAGACATTGCTTTCAATATGGTATAGGACAAAACTATGTTGTGTGACAGCAAAGGGAGAGTAAATCAAAGTGCCTAAAATGACATTAAAGACTAGGGACAAAACTCTCAAAAGCACCTCAGTGGCTCAGGAGCTTGTCTTCCTGAAAATCAAAGGACTTGGGGATTTGAGTTCTTTTTGAAAGTGGGGCTTGTTTTTTGAAAGCTACTTTTGAAAACATACCCTTTGCGTTTAAAAACTTGTTCATTCTGGACCTATTGAACAGACTTATAATAGCAGTTTTGGTTGCTCTGATGTTCAGGGTATTGTGGTTTGTTAATACTTGTACATAGTCCACTGATCAAGAGAAAAATCTTCTGTGCAACGTTATGGGGTGACTTTGCCACATAGCATAGTGTTGTGGGATGGTTCTTACTACAGCATAGGATTATCTGATCCAGCTCTTGTTCACAGGTACTATTCCTTTCATAAATTTGCAATGCAGGTGGGGTGGTTCTCCTGTTGTACTGAATTAGGAGGTCCCTGTCTAATCTCCCTGCTCTGATGGTTTAAAAGCATCTTTTTAATTCCCAATCTAAGTGTATTCATGGCCAGTTAACATCCATATGTTCTTATGTCAACATGATCTCTTAGTTTTAAGAGCTCTTTTTCCTCCCTGGTGCTTACCCATCTGATGAATTTATAGTCCATAATCATATACACCTTCATCTCTTGCTGCCGTTTTTTGACTGTCTCCCTATGTGTTTGCAACTATGAACAGAGAGAAGGGTCTCCAAGAGATCTCCTGACTGATGCAATGCTGTCTTGACAAGATATTGGGCAGCCATGACACAGCTGAACAAATCTTCACCTCAGACAGCCTGATATATCGAGTTTACGTGGGAGAACAGGGCTATAAAAATTGCAACCCTGTACTGCTTCAACAGTGCTAAAGTGGCCAGATGGATGTCAACCTAGCAATATAAGGGCTCCCAAATCTGCACAGTGACATCTGATGGCATATTTAGTGCCGGTGCTCAGATGGACTTTGCTGCAATGTTTCTTGAACACAGCTGCTAGTCTGTGAGTTTTCTTTATTAATGAATCACAAAAAGGCATTGGGAGTGGATGTATAGTTATAAGTGATTGCTCTGCAAATATTTTTTTTTTCTCTTTGGCTTCTAAATTGCCTGCTTTGTATTTCAGGGATTGTTTGGTGGAAATGATGTCCCTAAGGGCCATTTACGGTTCTGGAAATCTCCCCCATAAAGCAGTTCTTGGTTGACCTTTATGGGGTGAGTTTTGTTTTGGGGGTTGTGTAGATGCCGGTCCAGGGGCTGTCAGTTACTTCATGACCATATATTGACATCTGATGTGAAGATGGGAGTCCAAAAATATGGAAACCATGATACCTGGCTATGCTTTGAAAGAGCTCATGAATCTTCTGCATTGGAGCTCTTTTCCAGTTTTGTACCTTTGAATAAAATTTTCTAAACAGGTGCTATGCAAGGCTTGAGTTAGGAGTCTGAGTTTCACTGAATTTCAGTGTGTTTTGGGCACTGTTATGCTTCTGCACTTCTGGGAATATCATTGATGTTGTGCATAGTTAGTTGTATTCCTAAGACTCAAGGAAATTATTTCCTGACCATGAAGATCAAAAAATGGCTCCTTTAATACATTTGGTCATTGCCTTATTTACATACAAATTCATTAATTTTTGTTTTACACTGCCTGTATTTCCTTCTTAGGTTTTCAGATGACATACTGGCATTCAAACATAGTGCTGGTATCCTTGCATTCTGCTTTGGTCTCTTATTTGCTTCTTATGCTCTTTTCTATGGAATGTATATGAACCTATAGAGGAGTGACTTCACAAGCAGAAAAATGAATTTCATCACAGTGGCTCTCAAAAAATAAATCTGTTCTTTCTGAAAGTTCACCTGGAGTGATACAGTCCTAAGCAGAAATAATCATGGTGATCGGTAGTAAGCAAAGTTCTGTTCTGCTGAATAAATTACCCCTCACAGAGTTTTCCTTATGGGAGGAACTGGGATGCATGAAATCTAATTCAGTTAAGGGTGAAGGTAAGGATGTGTTATTAGCTATTCCAGTTACACTGAGTATTTCTAGGAAGAGTTGCTGGGTATCCCTGGCCCTTCACTACTGGTCCATACCTGCTGCTGGTAAACGTAGATTAGGCAGTTGGTGCTCGGTGTATCAAATTTACTGCGATTAATCTACAGAGTCTTTTGCCAAGCATCTAGTTTCTGTTAAGCTGTTTCTTGCAGAAGCCAGGTGGGCAGTTGGCAAGAACCGCTCATTAACAGCGGGGAAACACTAGTTCACATTGGATCAAATGCAACCCACCAACCACCCCAGCGCTGAAGAGCCACTGCTGCTGTTTGCATAGCCATGCTGTTCCACCGCCGTGGGTGCCTGAGGTCTCCAAGCCATTTCACTGCCACTTGAGGCGATAGTTGCCAAAAACCTATAAATCTACATACAGTGATGAGGTCTTGCGAAGAAAACACAGGCGGTGCCAGGGAGTGTGGCTGAGGGTTCAGCCTGGGGCTGATGCTTTGGCCAAAGAACAAGGAATAAATAGGATTTTGTTGATGTATTTCTAGATGTTCTACTCAGTTGAAGTACAGTAAGGTGAACTTGCATGTATTTGGGGTGACAGCATTATATGTCATTATATTCCATTAATAATGGAATTAAGATCCATTTTGCCAGTGATCTCCAACACAAGGCCCACAGTTGAGGTTGTGCAGTGTCTGCAGTGATTCTCAGCTTCATGTTTATAAATTCTCTTACCTGTGTTTGCTTTGGAGGATGTACTAAACTATGACTTATGATCATGGCAAACTGCAGAATCACAGAAAACTTGGCCCACAGCTCCTAACATGCCACTGGCTGCATGAAAGAGCTGTGTTCAGGATGCACCTCTGAGTGTCTCTTCCTGATGGGTGACCATGGGAATAGGACGCTTGTTTATGTAAGGTCTTCAGTGACTGCTATTCATTAGGGTTTGGCATCAGCCACGTGATGGTGGAGCAATAGTTGTGGGTTCGGAGGGCTCCTGCAGAAGTCACATACCAGAGGGAAAGGAGGGAGAGATCAGCATCTAGAATTTAGGATGTACTTTGTTTTCATTTCATGCCATTCCTGCTTTCTCCTCTTTTGCCTGTTTTTTCCTTTCTCTCTTTCATAGCTCTAATGTCTGTTTGTTAAAATAATCATTTTTTTTCTCTGCATGAGCTTCTGTCATTAGATGAAAGGTCATGGATATAATATGAATCTGGAATGATAAATACAGTGCAAAATGGATTGAAATGCACATGGCAAAGAGGGTTTCCAATTAAAAAACACTTTGCCAAGCTTGCACCAAACAGACAGCCATGCAGCCTCTGATTTCTCTTTGCTTATAATTAGCTGCCATTGAAAGTTAATTACTTTCAGGACTGAAGAGAGTGAAAATAAAAAAAAAAGGGAAAAAGGATCTTTCAGAAAGTTGCACCTAAAAATTTCTTTCTTGGAAAGGTTTTTGTGTGGTACCCATTCCATGGACATGAAAACTCAATTCAGATTCTTAATGTCCTAGAAATTAGAGATGGAGAAAGGGATGTGTGAGTACATCTGGCACCTGTGATGTGTTCATGGGTTACTTTGAAAGCTCTGTCTCTGGACCGTATTCCAGAAGCTACATGGAGATTCTGGATGAGATCTCTGCTGTACTGGTATGATGTGAAGGACAGGTACTGCAGAAAGCCAGAAACTCTGCTCCCTATTTGAGAGCCTGTCCTCAGGACCTATTCTAGCAGACCATTCCCACCCAGTTCAGAGACCCTTCCTGCAGAGACTTTCCTCATCTATCCTGACTGCCTCAAATGATGGTTGTCTTATTGACCTCTCTTTCTGCATTCTGCTAACTGAATTTTCAAACTTATTATCTGTGACTAGGTTTACTGGATTAATTTCTTTCACCTCTAGCTTGCTTATGGGAGAAATGTGAGTTGTTACAGTGCAATAATGAGATGCCTACATATAAAGGTTTCATACAGTCTTGCTTCATGCTGGGGTACCTACTCTAGTTAGAGCATGCATCAGTCACACATGTCTTACTTTGAGCTGTTAGATGTTTGCATGTGCAAATGACAGTATAATTATTCTAAAAAGCAATCCTGTTGTTTTAGACTATGCATCAGTGATACTCCCTATAGGAGGGGGAAAAGGACCATCAAACGACTAAAGGCTGGGGAGAGGCTGGGATTTGCAGTGCTGGTTGTTATTGATGCCCTCATTTTTAAAGCCCCACACTTGAAAGCTAAGAAAGCAGTGTTTGTTTTCAGCAGTTCTCACTGTGCTTTCTAGGGATTAGCCTATTCCTGTGTGTTTTCAAGTTGGATATCTGGAGAAGCACCCATGCTTTCAAGTCACTGCTGACTTGAATTGGTCTCCATAAGGGACTGTGTGCACCTCCTCTGTAACAAGCTGCAAGAATCTTGAAGAGGGAGAGAGGAAAAAAAAAGGTGCTTTCTCCACAGAGGCAGTAAATTAAACTTCTTATGCAAAGATGGCAGGAGTAAGTCTCACATTCCTCACTTTCACTCAAAATCCATGAATCAAACAAATAGATATTTTCATCTCTCACATGATTATTCATTATATCAGTAGACTAACCTTCACTGCAGGTGAAGTCTTTGTATATTTAAGAGAACATGACAGGTTGTCTTAATTCCAGAAGAGAGAACCACGTTCCCACTCCTTACAGCATGAGGAATAATCTCCAAAATGCCAACAAGTGTTGAATTCTCTACCAGCACAAGACCTTACCAGTGATTTTTTGACATAAAGGGAAACCATTCAGAGTCTAACTTGGTGTGTAAGGGCTCTGTTTCTACAGCATTGCATTTAGGATTTCCTTTCTCCTACTGGCAGCATAACATTGAAATACTCATAAGACTGGGAAAGAAGGGAGCGTGAAGAATGTGTGCTGAGTAGTTGAGCAAGATATTTAAGTAGAAAAGGGAGAGACACGCTTTGTGAGGGCAGAAGAGCAATAGCTGATAACGGGTTGATAAGCCTTCCCTTTCTTTTTGTGAAAAGAGAATACAAAAATCTATGTAAGAGTGCAAAACCTTTTTTCTTTTTTTTTTTTAATAATCCATTTTATGGTGTTTTTGTAAAGGGAAGACTTGGGAAAAATATGATAGGCTTGTTAGATAGCTAGAACAATCCATCAATTAATTAACTGGTGCCACCACTCAGAACTGAAACCAAGACCTAGACTGCAGACTTCTAGGAAAATCTTGATCTGTGAGAGAGAGATATGAAATGGGTTTAGGGAAATAGTTGTCTCATGTGAGAGATGGACACTGGTAGCTCGTGACACATCTGTTTGGGGAAAGAAGCAGGGTCTTCGGTACTAGCTGTTGTCAAAGCTGTGTGGTTTTCGTTTGGTTTTTTTTTTTCTTGGCATTGCTTTACAGAAGAATGTGCAAGTATCTGGACCACAAATTCATCCCCCGAGCTATGCTGCCAGTGTTACTAACTGCGAATGGACAAAAGTGTAGTGACGTACGGGCTCATTCTCCCTGGTTACATTCTGGCTTCTACATTAAAGTTTTGGAGGGGTCAATTAGTCCATCTTTTACGCTGCTTTGAGCTTTTCTTCTAGCCAGAGAACCAAGCAAAGTTAATCCTTTCCTACAATGGAATAGGCCAGCCTGTCATTTGAGGAGCCAGGCTCCCTTTCAGCCAGAGAAACAGGGGCATGGGCAATCCTATGCCAAATAAGCAGAGTTCTTGGGGAAGGCAGTTGGGGGGGACAGCTTTTTCAGGGGCAGGAGGGAAATATAGCAGTTTAATTTCATTTGGAGTCACCATGGCAGCAAATTACTTCTCCTCCCTTCCCCCACCTTGTTTAAAAATAAAATGGAGAGTAACAATGGCAAGCAAGGCCTTCAGCTAGAGTGAGCAGTAGAAACTCATTTACAGCTGAAAAATATATAGAAAAGAAGTCAGGAAACTATTGAATGATTTGTAAAAGGAGCATGGTTTTCTTGTTTGCTGCTCCATTCACTGTCTCTATGTTAATCTCTGAGAAGAGAGACAGGCCATTTTCTCAGCCAAGAACAATTTACCTGTGTGCTGGCACACAGTTAAGAGCAATTTAGAAAACAAAAAAAAGCTCATTCCAAATTAACATTTAGCTGGCAACATTAGGGGAATTCTTTTCTTTTTTTTTTTTTTTCTTCCCATTCAGAAGTTAAGAAGCAGGAGCATTCTTGCTCCTTGAATGCATCAGGGGAACTGCTGCACCACAGAGGTGGGATGTGAGCTGCCTTGAAGGAATAAAGAAGCCAGCCTCTGCAAGACGCTTGTGGACGCTGAACCCCATGGGTGTATGTTGGGCACATGGCACTAGCACAGGGCATCTTTCCTCCCCCTTGGCATGTTGGTACCTCAGGTGGCCCAGTTTGAATGCTTCTGTGGGGAGCCGCAGCTGCGTGCGCAGTGAGCGTGGGGCATGTTTGAATTCAGTCCCATCGCCTCGATCACTGTGCATTTCCATTCAGGTGCAGGAAATTAATATGAAATGACTCTGAAATACTGAAAAGCCCTGATACTGGACTCGTATATAGGAATTGTACTCCAGAACTTGGAATGCAGGATAAATCTTGAGGAGTATGTCTGACACTGAGGGAGGCAAACACCAGAGCTAGCAGCTGTAGAGCAGCTCTGGTCCCTGACCCCCTTTGATAGGGGCTCACCATTTGCATCAGTTTTGATATTGTGACTCTGATCTTGCAGCATCTTTTCACATTTGTGTAATACAGGTAAGACTGAGAAATTACTAGCACTAAGCCTTGTCTTATGCATTTGAGCCCTGAGTTTTTGCCAGCTGGATTGTTAGCTGTTTTATGGAGAAGGAAAGTATAACCAGGCTTACCTCTTCATGTAAAGCAACAGTCTTGGATCAGTGGGTGAAAAAGCTTGTTTCTCCCGTCCACCTCCCATCTCTTTGGCCACAGCAGTGGCCAAAGAATCATGTAAGCACATAGTTTCCAGCTGTTGATGCAATCACCTTCCCTCTGGCATCTGTTCAGCGATGCCATAATGACTGTGTGGCTGCAGGCTGTACTGGAGGTAAGAGACTTTCCTGATCCTGCAAATCACATTTCAAAATCATCATATGGTCAGGAGGTACAAAACTCATCTCCCAAACCTCACAGCCCTTTAGTGGGGCTTCAGAGAGATGCTGCAACTGTTGGATCAGGAGACTCCCATGCACCTTCACCCCACTATGGAACAGGGCTGGGCCTGTTGCAAGCTCCAGCATCTTTTGAGCTTCTCCTGCAGCCACAGTCTGACCCAGGCCCCAGCATGTGGTACAGCCCCTGCAGAGGAACTTGGTGTGACAGTCTCAGAAACAGTATGTGGCTCTAGAGTCACAAGTTGGCTGCCTTTAAAGAATGGTATTGCCTGTGCCATCAGTGCTTTCTTGATAATTTGCTGAACCACGAAAGACATGTCCCCCCAACATCAACATCCAGTAGGAATGCTTAGGACAAATAGAAGCAACCTGGTCTAGTGGGAGGTGTCCCTGCCCATGGCAGGGGGGTTGGAACTA
>JAOXJM010000001.1:87617662-87629769 GCA_026413425.1 Tringa solitaria
TGCATTTTTTTTTTTTTTTTCCTTTTCTCGCCCCGCCCCACCCCCCCCCTTCCTCTGCAGGAGCTTTGTGCCACGCAAGTCTGGCAAGATCACAAATGTGGGTTTGGCATGTGGCTATATGTGTTTTAACACCTACCTCCGCAACCACGCTTCAGTTTCTTGTAGTTGCCTCCTGCTCTATGCCTTCTTGGGGAGAATTAGGCTGGTGCTTAGCTGAGAAAATGTGACCTATTCGAGTTGGGGGTGAGGGGGAGAGAAGCAACCCACTATGGGAAATTTTTTTTCTTCTGTCCCCATTGCTGTTTCTGGCCATGCTCTCTCTATATAATTCCAGTCCCAGTCTTTACCTCTTCAGCTTCAGTTCTCAAGAATGACCAGGAGGCTTCCCAGCAAGAAAATGTAGTTGCAGATTTTTTTTTAATTATAATTCTGTTTTTTTATAGAGGCTGAGTAAGCAGAGCTCCTTGGAACTGCTGGCTTGTTCATCACTGACTCTAGGAAAGCTTTTGTCACCTTGATTATGCAGAAGACAGGAGATTTTGGGGTTTTTCTTCCCCCTTTACTTCCAGACGAATAGTCCATCTTGAGACATGGAAGCCAAGCTTGCTTCTTCGTAAATCTTATGTACCCAAAAGCAAAGATGCAGCAAAAAGATCTTAGTTAAAAAAATAGCCAGCATGTCTTTTAGCTTTGCTAAAATGTAGTGGACGATCATGTTAATCACTCCACTGAGTAAACAGGATGGATGCAGAAAAGAACTAACTCTGAGAAAAGATATTTTACAGCTTTTACACTTTTCAGAGAAGGTTTTTGTGGCTGAACTTCTCTAGGTAATTCCAGTCAACTAAGTTGGAGAATAACAGTAATCTATTTCTTAAGGTAAACAAGTTCACAATTTGTTTTTTGTTTTCTACCCAAGATTACTTCAATAACAGGCCCAGGCCTGCAAGTGTTCAATCTTATGCATTGTGTGCCGATTTCAGAGTCCAGGCTCATTCTGGGAAGAAACACTGCAATTTTCCCTGAAGATTTTCTCTTTGCTGTCCTCATTCTGGCCTGTCAGAGAGACAATCTCTTTTCTCTCCTATAAACTGTATTTCCTGGGAGGGGGACCTGCCCGCCCCCAATTTCCCCACCCCTCCAGCACTAGGGTGAAGCAAATGGGGCTGCGGTGGTTTTTTGGAGCCGTGCTGTCACCCGGGCTCCCAGGCCTGGTGACAGTATGGCTGGGATGCTCCTACTTCATCTCCTCAATGGTAGTGGGCCCACATGACAGTTTCCTCAGTGTTAAGCCTGTTATGTTTAATAAAGCTGCATTTCGATGTGGTTCTTGCCAAGGGGGTCGCTAGACCACACTTGACTATTTGGCCACTGGTACCAGTGTGTGTTATGCTGTGGTTGCCTGGCAGCTAGGAAGGGAATTTCTCCCTTGCCAAAGCTTGTGCCATTGACACTTGTGTTAAATCAATCTCTCTGCTAACAGCTGACAGTATGGAGCCCCTGACACATGGCTCTGCTCCTATTTCCAGTTACTAGAAAGCAGTCGTGATGTGCACTAGCCAGCCAACTCATTACTGCCTGTAACCACTGCAGCAGCTGATTGTCGTTCCTCCCCTTCCACTTTGGATTTCTCCTCTGCTGCTTGCTGCCCCGTTTCCTATCAACTCGGGTGACCCGATCGCAACAAAGCCCTGTCCTGTTAATGTCTAATGAGCAGTTCCTAATGGCTACGGATGGATATGCAGCATCCCATCCAGGCTAGACACTGACAGGCAGTAAATAAATATTGCACTCCGTGCTTCTGTCAGAGTACTCATGGTGCTGTTGTCTTTGCTCTGCTTTCTGTAGCTGCTGGTACGCGTATCACGTTAGTCCCGTCTCTTGGTTAATGCGTGGGAGGGAGGAGAGGGTCACCTTGGCTGTACAAAGTTAAAGCACGAAACTTGCAACCTCTATGTCCCATGGGCCAACTGCAGCTTGCAATGTAAAGCTGTTTGTAGGGTGGGGTTTTCTGCATATGGAACTTGTTTAAGGGTCTCTTTCTTCTTGCCTCTGAAAGGTTTGCGCTTGGCTGTCTCCTTCAGTTCATTTAAAGATGGGTTCCCCTGGCCCGTGCATAGGACCCGGTTAAAGTTATACCTCTTCTCACCCAGAAGTACTGAGCAGCGTTGCTCTGGGAATATGGTGTTAGAAATCTTCACTGCAAAAAAGGAAATATATTCAAGCACAGAGGGATGTTAGTAACTCTTCAAGGTCTCTATAAGTATCTCTCCATTAGGTTAGAGTTTCCTCCTCACAGCAGCTTTCCACCTTTGAGGTTTTTATAAGCAAGGGATGTGGACAGTGTAGGGAGATTTTACAAGGTATTGAGAGCACAAAATCTACTGCAGATGATGACAGACTGATTCAGAGTGATGACGGACTGATTCAGAGATGCACCATTGGCAAGATCCAAGGAGCATGACTTTCTCCCTCAAACAGATTTGGGATGTTGTCATTTGCCCCTGTTATTGGTCCTCGTGCACATTCCCAGCAGAGTGCCTTGAGGATTACTCCGCCTCAATTAAACCTCAGGACACTCAGCCCTAAAGGCAGTCCTTTTACAACCTCCCAGATACCTGCTGTGTCTGATATAAGCCTCTGCAAAGTTAAAAGTGGTATTAGGATGAGATGACTCATTGTTGTAATAGAGATGGATGAGTTTTCAAATATGCATGTTTACTCCTTGCCCTACTTGTGAGCATCTGTGGGCACAGCTATTCATCCACCTGCACAAACATTTATGGTGCCTGGCCTCCCCTGACCTGTGCAGAGGCACGCTTCGTTTCCTTTTCTCTCTCTTGTTCAGGGAAGCACCTCCAAAAAATCCAGGACACGTTGTTTGGGTAGCTGGAACAGCTGCCAGGTCTGCAGCACCCTCAGCTGGTGCAAGCGTGGCTATCCCTGTTAAAGTCCATTCCTCCATGGAAGGCACTGACAACTTCTCAGGGGTAGTGGGTGACCAAAAGCAAACCAGCCCCAGCCCTGAGTGTCATGTTGTAGCTGTGAACCTGAAGCAGCACAGCCACCGCTTGCTTGAGGACCTCAGCGTCCCACCTCCTGACCTGCAGTTAGAGCCACTTGGGTGTCTGTATACCTACAGGTTCTTTGGATCGCCTAAAGTTTTGGTGTCAAAATGTCACGACTCAAAGCAAATGGGGTCATCAAAGATGTCCCATAAAACAGGCTTGTAAAAATCTGGCAAGGTCAAATCCTTGCAGCTGGCAGACCTCAGCACAGATTTGTGTGATCTGGCTGTGTGTGTCTGTAGAGCTACTGAGTCACTGAACCCTCTGAACCCTTTTATACGTATTTATGGAGATACATGGATGCACCTACAGCTCTAAGTATAGAAAATTCTGTATGTGTTCCCATTCTCTCTTTTGCCCTGCAGCAGCTATTGCTTTTCCAAATTGCAAATTTCAATGTTTTCCCCTCGTTGCCTGCTTCAATTCTAACCCACTGCATCCCCTGCATTTTCAGGCACTTTCCTGAGCAAAGTTGGCTGTGCCAGACCCTTCAGTGTTTTGCACGGGATGGCTGGGAAACAGGCTGAGCCCCTCTGTCTCATCTCGCACACGTGGATTTATCTGCTGAGGGAACCCAAGCTCTCAGAAGGTGAAAGGCTGCCCCTGCAGCCCCCTGTCCTGTATGGATTCCCCAGGTTGTGCCTTGCTTATGTGCTGAACAGGAGGATGTACAGCACTGGCAATATATTTTGAGAGGCTTGACTGTTTCAAGCTGCTTGTGGCTCTGAAAACAGCTTTATTTAAATACTGCATGCAAGCTGGTGTCTCAAAATAAGAGAATAATTAAGGCAAGGAGGAAGGGAGGGAAGGTATCAAATATTCATGTACTTCAAAGAAAATATGATCTTCTTAGGTATCCTGTGGCTACAGGGAGCAAAACGTGCTGTGGCAGTTCAGTGAACTTCTCTGTGCACAGGCACCTCTCTGAGAGCTGAGCCTGGCGACTGATGGCATTTGGGAATGGGCAGAGGATTACAGGGAAAATTTGGGGTTTGGGGGACAGGAAGGCGGAAGAATGTCAGCGAGAGAGCTATTCTGCCTTCCTAACCACAGTCTGGGGAGAGTTTAAGCTCTTTGTGCATCATGCTCATTTTTGGGGAGGGAAACACGGAGAAATTATTTGGAGAAGATGAACTATTTTAGTTTCTTGTTTTGGAGTGACAGTGTTGTTTTGGAAAACTTTTTTTTTTTTTTTAAAAAGAAGTTTGCAAAGAAAAGGTAGTTTTTTTCATATAGGTCAAATAAAATCTTTCAGCCAATCTGAAAAGATTGGTTTTTTAGGAAAAAACCAAACAAGCAAAAATTAAATGACAGGTCTGAGTCTTCCTGGAAATAAGTATTTTCAATTTATCATTTTGACCAGTGGACAGAAAAATTGTGCCTGGTGCCGAAGAGAAGGGTGTGTCAGGCAGATGAGAAAAATGTGGTTGAGATTGATAGAGAGGCTGAATCTGGTGATACCTAGGCAAGGAAAGAAGGAAGTGGGGTCAGAAAGGCTCATTGCCCTTGCTGGGATGCGTGAAGAAGATTGGGACCTCCAGGGGAAAGAGGCTGGCGAGCGTGCTGGTGCTGCCAGCCTTGGAAACAGCATGCAGAGAGGGGCAGCATGATATGGGTTTGGACAACTGCTTTACTTTGATGAACGGCACGCTGCTCAGCTGTGGCCTCAGCCACTGGCCACTAGCGGTGTTGCTGAGGGCATCCGTGCTCGTGAGTGCCGGAGCAGGAGATGGAGGGATAATTGGTTGGCCGCAGCGGTCTCCATGCCCACTGATCTGTGGGGAGCGGAGTCATCCAAGAGGCACAGGCAGATGGTGAGCTCTAATGTGCCCATATTTATAGATGTCTTCATTAGGTGACATCCGCACGAGAGTTGAAGGGTCTGATCTGTGCTTTTCAGGGCTTGTTAGGGATGGGCACAGCATGGTGATGAAGGTGTGCTTTGAATTAAGGGAGTGGAGCACAGGCATGAGGATACAGTGCTTTTTAGCATGCAGTTTGATGAGAAACGCAAGGTGAAAGCAAAAAGAACACAGTAACAGTGAGAAGGAAAAGATAAGGATGGGGCCAAATCCAAGTTGAAACAAGCTGCAACCTTCTTCCCGTGTCCAACACTATCTCCAGTCCATTTTGTCTGCCCGTCTTGCTCCAAGGCCCCCTGTCCTATCTAAGCTCATGCTAGCCCCATGCTCACCACCTGTTCTGTTTTCCCCTCCATTCCCTGGACTCAAAGTCCAGTGCTGCCTCTGGCTGCTTCTTAGTGTGTCCCGCTCCCAGCCCACGCATGCACAGATACATGTATGTGCATGTGAAAGCCGCCTTGCTACTGACTCTAGGGTATCTGACCTCTAAGAAAGCTGGCTGATGAGGGCACAGGAGGGATATTCTGTCTGGGGGGAGAGTGAGAACAAGAGTACTTGTGCTTGGACTCCATCCTTGCTTGTATCCCTGCGTGTACTGGTGCTCCTGCTGCAGCTCTTTCTTTGCTCTTTCCCTCAGTTTGTGTCTCATATTCACTCTGCAAAATTCTCTAGTCCCGCTTCCTGGAAGAAGAGAGTGCAAGATGACAATTTCAGCCTTCAAATTGTTGTTCTTATTATTGCCAAGACCATCTTTCTCTAGTCTAGTATTCCCTGTGTTTCGTGCAGCATTTATTATTACAGGAGAGGTATGAAGCATTCTCTTCCTTTATCTACTGTTCGTGTTTCAGAGTCAGATATTCTTTCAGCACAGATGTATTTCCAGAATGTCATCATGTATGTTACAGCAAAGCACGTGGAGGCTTTTGAACCTCACATTCTATAGACAGATATTGTCCAAAAAAATGGCAATTGTATAGACAAAGCCATCTTCAAAGGATTATGGGTAACTCAAGTGAATGGAGCATTTTGGATAATAATGGTCAGGCTACAAAAACCTGGAGTGGAACAGTTGAGGTATAGGTAGAAGGGCTGCTAGCCAGGATTTTAGGAGGCTTGGTCTGATGACACTTGGGCAACACAGGTTGGATAGGTTAGATGGACACGTCAGGAGCCCACGAGCCCTGCAGAGTTCATCTGCATCTGACAGCCTCAGTAAAGAATTGTCTTTCAGCCGATTACATCTCTCAGACCACTTTTCATTTCCAAAAGACTTATTATGTGCCTATGGAGCTTTTTGTACTTCTGTTAAGTCTGGATTTGTGTTCACAGCCCTTGAAAGTTATTTCTGAGGAAAGAATATGTAGATCCACAACAGAGCAACTGAAGAGGCACATTTTGGGTTGGTTCTTGACTGCAAGTAGGTTTTGTCCTGACCTTGCTAGGGTCCAACAACACATTGTGTCTTCACTCTGCCTGTATTTCTTACTGTTCTCTGTGCATCTTGGGTGGCTGCCAAAATATAAGTGTACTGCAATTCTCTGAATGTGATGGCTCGTCTGGAAGGTGGCACACAACTTTGTGGTGGAAGTATCCAACAGACTGTCACTGGTCCTAGCCTAATGTATGGCTGTACTGCAGTCCTGGGAGAGGTTGCTGTCTAGTATAGACACACCTGAGCAAGCTGGCTTGCAGCTGATATGAATAACTCAGACAATGGTGCTAGAGGTACAGAGAGGGCTCTTTACTGAAACGTCTGCATGGCCCCGGGACTACTGCAGTGGGAAGCCTAGACCAGTCTCAGAGTCATGGGTGGTGGTCAGGGAAGGAGCAGAAGAAAACACTGTACCCTTCCCTTACTTGCGGGGGAAGGATCTGGGGATCGAGTGCTGTGATTCTATGATTTAGCACTGCCAATTTTATTTTTTAATAAAAAGCCTTGTCATCTTTCCATAGTCTCAGGAGAGCAGAGCACCACCATATCAATCTCCCTTTCCCAGCTGCTGGACAAGGGCAGTCAAGGATCTTGTGGTCTTCCTCAAACCCCCTGCGGAGATGAGACCCTATAAGCACACCTCAAAATCACAGGATTTATCTGCTCATTGAGTAAGTCCCAGAAGCAAAGTCCCTTTGTAGTAACCTGAAGTAACTGCAGAGAGAAAATCCCCCTTTGTGTTGGGTTGTGGCAGAGCCACAAGGTACCAAGATGGATTTAAACAGGTCAGGGCTGGTTTTTGAGAATATATTTTGAGAATAGTAATTGAGTGTGTGTTGCACTCGAAGATAATACATTTCCAGTGAAAGCTGATTGAATGCCAGGGCTCAAAAAGGCAGAGCTCTTCTCTCTCCAGCCTCCTCCTACAGAGTGTTACACACTGGCCAGAGGAGCATTGCAGTACTGTTTTCCACTTATATTTGAAGCGTCAGCACCGTCTGCTGCTGCAGACTAGAAATTGTAAAGTGGGACCAATTTCTGGTCACTCGTTAAGAGAAACTCATGGATTTAATTGTGCAATCCCATAAATGCCAATAGTTTCTCTCTTCCAGGACCTGCAGATACGCTCTGTGTTAGGTGCTGCGGTCCTGCTAATGAAGTGGTATTAAACTTGTACCTGCGTGTAGGTGCATTGACCTAGATTTATCAAGCTGTTACACTTAATGCTTAAATTGCACTTGATTGGCCCAATGGTCTGATCTGGTCTGGCAAATACGATATTCTCTACCAGGCTCTTAAGAGGAATTCCCCAGCTGATCACACATTTCTTTGCACTATTATAGATCTTCCCCTATCCATTTCTTCTCACTCGTTTCTACTTATTATCTAGGGAAGCTATTTGCAGCAGCTTGTTCACAGGAACATGTGAAATTACCTCGTTCCTCTCTGCTCCCAGTCTCCACTGTTAAAAGAACAAATATTTGATTTTTTTTTTTTCTTCTCCTTAGCTGGAAACATCTTTTTGTATACAAGAGTATTAGTGGACTTTTTCTTCTTTTTTCCCCAATTTTCTGCCAGAGATAGCGGTTGGGAGTTTTCCACTGAAACAGATTCTCATTAGCAAATACCATTTTGTTGAAACCAAAACACTTTGTAGAAACTTAATGGTTTCAGCAAACTTATGATCCTCCACCATACAGGGGCTGCTAGAAACCAGTTCAAAAGCACATTTTTCTGAGCACTGTGATCTCCAAGGATGCTGATCCAAAATAGTTTTAACTGACTTTAGTAAGTCAGCACTAATTAATACCCATTCTTGCCCAAGAGGGGGTTTGGGAGGGAGCAGGTAGGACCACGTGGCTGGAGATGGGGCGAAGGCAATGCTTCAGCAGTGGTTAAAACTATCATGGAACTGCAGCCTGAAAACAGCCTCACTGGGTGTTCATGCCCCGTGTCCTTCTCACTCGGTAGCACATTTCTCACATTTCTCAGCAGGAAATTTCTGCAACATTCCTACGGTATAGATTCCCACAAAGCAGAAATCCTCAGGTTTACCTGGTTTGTTTAAGACTGTGCTTGTTTTGTTTGCTTTTTTTTTCTCTAAAGCATTAAACAGTTGTGTACCCTTGAGGGCAAACTCTTAAGTGATAAACCCTGCTTCATTGTTAGTGTGACCATGGATACCATCTAGCATCTGTTTTTTCAGAAGCCCTCACAATCCTGGGTTAATGTTTATAAATCCTTTACACAGATGTGAGGTTTTGTTCATGGAGCACGAGAATATTATGATATCCCTAAGGACACAGTGCAGGCAGTAGTCAGGATTTGCTCTCGTACAAAAATAACCCGCATAATGATGCATTCCCCTTCACTAGTTTGGGGAAACGAGTTACGTATAACTCTCAGAAGCAAAAGTACTTGTCTTTAGCACCTGAGCTAAGGCAGCAGTTGTTTTGATTTGGTGCAATAGGCAACTCTATGCTGCATAGACTGGACACAAAAGAGAGTTATTTTGTACTTAGCCAGCCTCTGAAAAGTAAAATGCTGAGCACTGTGTAAATAGCTGATCTATTTCCCATAGTACAGATAAGACAAACATATCCAGCAGCGCTTTCTATATGTAACTTGGACAAGATTTTAAAACAAAGCACGTTTTTGTGCTCCAGTCGGGCCAAATTTTCAGGGATTTCTCCTTCCTCCTGTTGCAAAGGTCTACCTGCAGCTGCTAATCAGCTGGCTCACTTAATATGGCATATGTCACTGTAATTTTCCTCCCCAAGGTGGCCTGATAACCCCCTGGGATCTCTGAAGGAGCAGAGCTCATGCTGTGAACACAGAGGTGCAGACCCCTGAGCGTGAAGCTCAAGTTTAGGCTCAAGCTCACCCACCTGCAGATCAGGTAGAGCAGGCTTTATGGCTACTGCCAGCATTGCACTGGGCTTGTGGCAAGTGGCGAGAGCTTAGGGCTTGCAAGTCTTTCCTCAAAATGGCTCTCACTGGATTTTAAAGGAGAACCTCTACAGCTGAACGGGGACAGAAACCTGCCATATTCCAGTACCAATACACTCTATGTCTGTTGATTTTTTTTTTATTATTTTTTTTCCTTAGCAGCTATACGCAGGATAAGCGCCAGTTCTTTTTACACACAGAAACACTCAGATATTTATTTCAAACCAGCTGAATGTGACTGAGAAAAATCCAAAACCATGGATCTATTTTAAAATCTGTGAGATTCTGTTTTAAAACAAGGGAAGGAGCAGAAAGTTGAGGAAGAGAGAATCAAATATTTATGTACTTCAAAAGCAAAGCAATATAATTTCAGTGACGTTGTTGCTAAACGACTGTTCATCCCCCACCTTGATTGACGGATAAAACAGGTTTGTGTCATTTTGAAGTGGCTCCTCATCCATGTAACTTCTCCCTTGCAGTCAGGGATCTGGCAGCTCCCTTCAGAGCCTCTGTAGGGAAGGAGGGAGGAAGATTACAGGGACACAAAAATATCAGCCATTAATTCAATTGTTTCCTTTGCTTGTTCTACTGTTGTTGCTGATGGTATTTGTTATATATTCTGCTGCTGGTACGACTACTTATGAGTTCTTTTAGCTCAGTTCAAAGAAGCCCAAATTCAAGTTGCTTACAAACAGGGAGATGGTAGGGAGCCTTAAGAAGGTGGGAACGTGGGGTTCGTAATGTAAACATTAGTTTGTGATAGTCCTTTTCAAGTTGTCTGCTGCCCTGTAATCCTGGAAACACTCGCAGCAATCGATTTACCTGGGTACGAGGCAGCAGCTCCCCAGGGACTCTGGCTAATGCGTTTGGGGCTGCATCCTGATGGCAGTGTAATGTCGTGTTGAAAGGGGATGGGGATGGGGAGAGGGGAAGGGAAGGCCGTTGTCTCCATGGGGCATCACTCACAGGAGCCTGCTATCAACCCAGGAAGTTTGAAGAAACATTTACTATTACTACCTGCCCGTTCTCTGCAGAAGCTGTCAGCTGAGGGGGATGCATTGATTTACGGGCAATACACTTAAGCATTTTGCGCAGAGGCTTTACTGGGCCTCTGCCTATAGAAATGGATTGGGTTGGAGCAATCCCAGCAGTGGCTGGGCGTGTCAAAAAAGAAAAAAGGAGGAGAATAAATCAGATGAGGGGGGGGGGAGTAGCTAATCATAATACTTGAATAATAAATACGTGAAAATATAGCTACGTGGGAAGACCAGGATCTTATCCTGGGCATTTTGGGGGAGGGTTGTTCTTCAATAATGCCAAACTTAATAAAAAGTTAACAAATTTTCTGGACATGTTAGGCACCATCTGCCAGCTGCCAGAATTTAACCTGATGTCCCAAATGGCTCAGTCCCAACATTTTGCTGGCTTTCTTGTCAAACCTGAGCAGGGAAGGTGGTGGGAGGATCTTTCCACAACACAATACGTAACGTATCTAAGTCATACCTGATGCGAGCGGCTTCAGCTCTTCCACTCCACTGGCCTGAATCGCATTCAGCGTTTCCTTTCATTTTAGCCTGGCTACTGCAAGCTGCTCTTCCCTTCACACCATGGTGTTACTAATCCTTCATTCTGTTTCCTCTCCTCTCCCCTCCTAGGGGATGGCTATGCCTTCAGCAGCACTAGGGTTAATTAACATGATGTTCGTATGGGTAACAAGCAACAGGGCGAGCAAAGCAGCATGGGCTCTAGGGTAAACGTGCCATCTTGGCTATATTAAAACCAGGGCTGGTAAGCCTCCCCACATGCACCTGCATTTATTACTGGCTCTGTTAGAGTACTCACGGTCTTCCTCTCTCAGTTGAGGCTGGGGGAAGAGCAGCTCTGCTGCCTCATTCCCAGGCTCCTGCTCTTGGGGCAGCATTTCCATGGGTAACACGATGAGGGTGGGCCTAAATGCAGAGCTGTGGCCACAGCTTAGTTAGGAGTCACTCTCTGGTTTTAGCTGCAATAATGATGGAGCGAAGGTGGACAGTGAGGAGTTCAGCAACTTGGGTAGCTGTCAGGGAGATTTGCATAGCTGTTCCTTGAGGTCCATGTTGCAATGCCCTCCTTTGCTGCTGGGAAATACTCCAGATTGACACTCCCATGATTGCCTTCTAGTGTTGTCGCTATTGTTCGAACATCTCAGCCAGTTCCCTGGCCCTCACACTGTCCTATTCCTTTTTTTTCCTTGTTATTCTTTCCTCGCTTCATTGTGATGGGGTTTGCAGAACAGCTATTAACGTTAGGGCTTTTAAGCGACAGCTCTGTTTTCTTTAGCTGCAGACTCCGTCTCTGCATTGTTCTGCTAAACTGTTGGATGAATGCGCCAGAGCTCTCTGTCACAGAAAGCTTTCCTCCTTATTATATCTCTTTTAGAAGGACAGTAGCTCTGTAATGCTGTGAATAAGAGTAAATATATACACACTGAATGGAACTGAACCTCTTGGTCCTTTGCAGGGCTTAGAGTTTGTGAGCATCTCTACACACTCAGAATTGAGCATTAAGCGTCTTTAGAGGCATATTTTCCCTCTTATCTCTCCAAGCCTGCTCAGCTCTTTAAGATGGTCTGGAGATACCTTTAGAGAAAAGAAAATCGAGTCTCTCAAATCAGCAATGGCATCTCTGGAGAGGAGAGTGATTAATACATAGTAATACAAAATGTTGGGATAATCATGGGGTTCTCATTTCTGCAGCTTTTTTTTTTCCTACATAAATCGCCAAAAAAAAAAAAAATCATATCTTGAAACAACACTG
>JAOXJM010000001.1:87629869-87644450 GCA_026413425.1 Tringa solitaria
GTTTTTAACCAGCCAATTTTCATCTGATTCCAGATGCTCTGATAGATCGTAATTTCTCCTCTGGGATGGATGGATGGCAGCGGCTTACTGGCACAGAGCAAGCTGCATAGTGCTGTGAGGAGGGAGGATTTTGGGGGCAGGATTAGTAAAATATTGACCAAATCATTCAGAGGGCATCATGCATTATGTACCAGTTCCAAGTAAAAAGAGACACAAGCTCTATCTTTTTCTAAGGTTAGCAGCACAGAGAAAGTTCTGGATTTAAATCTCATGTTAAGGTGCTCTCAGCATACTCTGAATATGTAGAAGGAAATTCATCATCTTCAGAGAGATGGAGAATGCTCTTACGGTGGTAAAAATTTGATCCCACAGCTCTGAACTAGAAGTCACAATTAGAAAATATCAATAGAAAATCTTCCTGTTGGGAGACATTGTATCAGCAAAATCAATGATTTTTGGACTCAAGTTGATGCTGACAAAATCCACATTGGAACAGAGTGGAAAATTGTAATATTTTTTGATTGTTGTTCCTTGATTATACGTTTGTGGTATAAAGTACTTTATTCTCACTCTAAAACTTAACTTTTTCTCATTTATGAGGATGGAACACTTAAACTGGCCCATATAAGTGGGGTTTTTTTCAGCATGATGTTTCAGGGAGGATTTTGAAATTTTAAAAATCTTTTCCCTGCTAGTTTTACTGAACAGACCTAGATTCCTGTGCCACCTGGTTTATCTGTAGGTGTTTTATATAAGGTGTTATCAGGTGAATCTCCTTGTTAGCTGGCCTTCTGCTCTGCTGTCTGCTCTTTCAAGTGCTGGCATGGGTTTCTCTTTAGCATATATTTGCTGAGGGCTTGGCACAGATTCTTCTTCTCCCTTCCTTGGTGGTGTTTTTCCCCATGACCACATCATGGTGCTTACTTGGCGAAGCTGGCCAGCCGGCCTATCTCATGTAGTGTTTTTCCACCTGAGGATTGCTGTACACTTAGCAAACATCTATTAGGTTAATCCTCACACAATCATTATGGCATAGGTGTTATAATCTGAATTTTAGAAAAAGGGTTTGTGCTTAGAGGGGAAGAGGAAGGAAGAACAAAATACAAAGAGGTGATGCAACCTGTCCAAGGTCATGCATTGACAGTCAGGAATTACTTTAATTTTGTATTTTTCTCCATCTGTGCAGACTTCTTCCTCTGTTTTGGTACATGCTGAGGGCATGAGTTTTGGGGGTCTTTCTTCCTCCCCTTACGATTCATATCCAGCAAAGCAGCTGAGGCCACACTTTAGCTTTGAAGAGCACGTAGCCCCATTTGGGGTACTGGCACTTGGAGCTCAGCGTGGGATCGTGTGGTGCTGGTCCAGGCATTGGGAGTGAAGAGTTTCCTTTGCACGTCCTGAACGGAAGAGGGGTCTGCTTTAGAAGGACATTAGCCAGAGAGAGGTTATTGCTTTCTCCTAGAAAAGGGAGTGACTTGATGTTTGGTCTCATTGGTGGGTCATACAGGGCAGTCTCAAACTTAGCCCCGTTGTTTGGCTTTCTTCATTTCTCCACTAGCAGGTCTTGTTGCTGCTGTGCAAGTACTGCACTTTTTTTTTTCTTTTTTTCCTTTACCAGTTGGTTATGTTTTCACATGGGAAAACTGGTCAGAGCAGAGGGGAGGAGGTTGTATTGTGATGACTTTCCATACCGGGATAGCAGAGAATGATTTGGGAGATGGAGCAGGACACAGTGCTCGTGGTTAATGTGGCTTGAGGGAGGAAGAGGAGGCACTCAATACGATGGGTGTCCAGTACCTGCTGCAGGCCTTGCCAGAACCCGTTGCTTTGCACTCGAGCAGGCTAAGCAGACCTCCTTACACTCCTCATAAAGCAGAAGGAGAGGAGAATGAACTGTGCTTGTCCTCTTCCGAGCACTTTTTGACTTCATTATGGACTGATTTGACAACTTAGTTAATCAATGACGTGCCACCCTCTTTCTCCACCTCAGTTTCCAGGGACAAAGAATATTGTTTTTCCACCGAACCATGGCTTCAAATGACTACTCCCTGTTTCTCTGCCACAAGAGAAAGGCAAAAAACATCTTAGAAACAAATACAGGAACCCCCCTGCTGCCACTCAGTGATTCTCAACTGCAAAGGTCAATCTTCTCTGCTTTGAAGGATGGTGTCAGCTCTGGAGTGGGCAGAAGTTCAGTGTCTGGCCTCCCTGTTGACACATTTAAAGATTTCACTCACATGTCTCTCCTCCTGAAATACTTTTAACAGACCCTTTTGAAAAAGCTGCAGCCATGAAGCAGTGCCCCTGCTGCTCTCTGCTTCAGCTTGTTACCAAACCAACACACATTATTAGCAGACAGTCCCCTGTAACCTTGCAACGTTCTTAAGAGTTGCACCCTTTTCCTGTGTGATTCAAAGCTCTTTAATCTTTTCTAGCAAATAAGGAGACATGACAATGGAAACAGTTTTGTTAAAGTAATGACCCAGGGCCTGAGGCCCTGAGGCCCCCCCACCAAATGGTAACTTACCTGATCCAAACCCCCAGAGGCAACGCCCTCTGAATTTGCTGGTGGCTGCATCTATGCAAAAGTCTGGAGTTGGCCAAAAGATGGTTTTGTTCTTCTCACTGTTTTTGAACTTCTGGAGTTTTGTTTTCCCAAAAAGAATTTCAAAGAAAGGGGAAAAGACTTTTCTTCTTTTTCCCTGTCGTTAAAACCTTTTATTCTGATTTTCCTTTTGAGCGAAATAAAGGCTTTCCCCCCTCCAAAATATTTAGTTTGGAAGTGAAGAATGGAAGTCATCTTGTATGTAGTGATGATGCAGGAGATTATGGAAGTTGGAGTATGGCTGCATACTTCTACGTGTTTCATTTTTCAATTTAAATACCAGTATTTTCTGTGGAATGCATCTTCTGAGTCATCTCCAAATTTCATTGAAAAATAGTTTTAACTAAAAAAAAAAATTTTGGGGGTGGAGAGATAAATTCATTAACTGCCTTTGTTTTTTCCCTACCGTCCTTTAAAAACTTAATTATTTCAATACAAGCAGCAGAGAGAGGACAACTTTGGAGCCTTGAATATAAATTTCAAATGGGAACTTTTTAATCAATTTTTTTTTTTGGCTTGAAAATTACCAGATGAGTGAGAACTTGTTTCCTTTGACCCAGCTTAGGGCATGAGATCTTCCAAGTTAACAGGGACTTTGATGTGGTCATACCTGTGAAGTCTTATCCAGTAATAGACCTGGGGAGCTATGGAGCATGGGAGGTGGAAAGAAGATGAAAATTACTTGGATATAAAGCAAAATTTTGAAAAATTACTCAGGTATTCAAGGGGATACTGTTTTAGCTTCCTTCTGCCTCAGTTTTCCTGTCTGTAAAATACACTTGATAATTAGAACTAATAGAATCATTTGGGTTGTACAATTAATTTAAAAATTGTAGCTGCTTCTGTTTGCAAAACAACTCCAAAAGGATTTTGGATTTTTCAAATGTATTTGCTCCTTGCAATTATTCAAGTCAAATGATTCAAAACTGAATCATTTCTGCAAACAATTCTCAGGCTGTAAGTTTACTTCTAAGATGTTCTTTCTGAGTTTCCCAGACATAGAGAAGAGGGAAATCTGGTTAGATCTCGATTTGCCCCAGGTACAAGTTAGTGCTGTGCCTGTTGTTTGTTGTGGAGTTTTGGCTTTTGGGATTTTGATTACTTTTGCTCCCCCACACCTCTCCCTCTGCCCCNNNAAAAACCTGTAATATTTCACTTCTTTGGAGCAATGTTTTCCTTCCAACTGGCTTCTTATGTGGGTACGTTTGCCTTACACATTTTTGCGTTAAGACATTTTGAATTAAAATTAGATGGCAAGGTATCTAGGTATCTCTGTCTCTGACTGTTTCTGCCAGGAAATGAATTTTCTTAGACACCGAACAGAAAGCACTGATTAGTGAGCTGCCAGCATCTTTTTGTCTGATCTGTGACTGTCAAGTCCATCATTATTCTGCATGTCCTCGAGGCACTGGTCAGCACGCACAGAGAAGGGGATTACTTGTGTGGTGGAAAGCAAACTGTCTTAAAACCTGAAAGCAGAGCTACTTGCTAGAGTTTCCCCCCCTCCCATTTCACTGTTTAATTAAAATAAATACAGAGATTAAAAATGCATAAGTCAGGCTTGTGCTGACAGTGCATAGCTTAACATTTGGATTATTACCCCAAACAGAGAGAGGCCAGTTTTTACCGAGCTGCTGGTTCCTGTTCTTTGCTGGGGTGTGCTCACGTGCCTTCCATAAGCAAATTCTCTTGTATACAACTTTGCAGTTCATTTCCTGCAAACCCTTTGCGGTAGTAAAATTTGATTGCTTGAAACTCCGTGGGAAATGACAGCACAAGGGTGCAACTGAGATGAATCAATTCATACAGACAGTCAGAGGAGTATTTGTGGAGAGTTTTCTGTGTCTTACCCACCTCTCATGAAGGTATTTACTGCACCTAGGTCCCAAGGGTGTGATGAGACTTAATTTAATAATAGCTTGTGAAGTACTTTAGAGAGGAAAAAGAGGTAAGTGTTGTATGTTGTTATTTCATTTTAATGTGCCTTTGAGCTTCCCTGTTCTATCTGGGCTCTCAGGTAGGAGTGCTAGAAAGCCTCCCCTGGATTTCCAGATCTGAAGGAATACTTTATTTGCAGTATAACAAAACTTTTCAGGATATTATCTAAGTTCGGTCCACAGTCTGCTTTAACCAGCTCGGTTTTGCTGAAAAAGCCGGGAACACAACACCATCAAAGCTTTGTGCAAGCACTGAAGGAGGAGCTCAGAAACCTGTGAACCTTCTCAACCAGCATTTTACAAGCATGGCTATGTTGCACAGTAAATCAACACAACACAAAGATGCCATCATGCAGGGAGGCTCGCTCAGTCTTGAAACAAGGTAGTGCTGTGGAAGCAAGGCACTGTACCTAAACCCTGCCTCTTGGCAGGGTTTGAGATTGAACACAGGCTCAATAATCCCAACTCCACAATCCTTCGTGCATATTATAGCTGGCTCAGGTGGTGCTGGGAATGGCATCTGTACCAGGCTCTGTTTGTCCCCAGTGAGTGGTGTCCTTGGTGCTCTGCAAGGAGAACTGTTTTGCTCGATACCGTGGTTTGGCAGCTATCCACTTCTAGGGACGTATCCTGCCTTCTGTGATAGCCCACCAATACCTGGACACAGCTATTTCTGAGTTCTTCTGTGGTGTGGTGTATTTCTTAGTGCACGCAATACAGGAAAGCTACTAGTCCTGCTTCACAAAAAGAGATTATTTGAGGCATAGGGATATAAATCTCTTATTTAGGGTCACAAGGAAGTTGGAAAAGAGGCAGAGGCTCCCTTGATTCTAGAATGAGATTCAGCTGCAGATTTAAATGTCTGAAGTAAGCGGTCTTCCTGTAGGTATCTAGATGTAAGTTGGTGCCTAAACACCCATTATAGCTGATAGAGATTCAGCGCAGTCAGTTGAGGCTAGGAACTTAATTCAACTCATCCTAGAGCAGACATCTCCTGATCAGCTGAATTAACCTTTTGACCTCAGTGCCCGTAGGACTAAGTCTCCATTAACTGCAGTGGGAAGTTAGACCTACCCGTGGGAGATTCAATCTCAGGCTGAATTCCACCTCAGCCGGCATCCCCCTCCTAGGGTGGCTATGTCTATGACTTTGCTAAATGCTGTGCAGAGGGAATTTAAGGGGACAGGAGATATTTCCGAAGCGTAGCTTTAAGCCAGGGTATCAGACTGGCAATCAAAGAGTCTTGGAGAACCATCTCTTGTGTGAGTCAGAGAGGACATGTTGTCCTCTACAAAATGGGACTAGTCATGTCTGTCTCGCACTATAACAAAGGAAAATAAAACCCAGATTTGCATTTGACATCCACGAAGAGAAAAATAGGTGGGAGGGAGAAAAATGAAAAAACAAAGCAAACAGACACATGCAGGCATGAGACAGAGGGATTTGTATTTCAGTTGTAAAACAAATTGTCCCTTCCTTTTTGCCCCCTCTTCCCTCATGCCCCTTCTGTCTGCCCTCTTTGGCACTCACTGGAGAAAAAACAGCTGGTTTAACGATATTGACGGAGTCAGGCCTTCTCTTTTGCAAACCTGTTTTCTGTACTAATGTATGAGGGCTGTAGGGCACAGCAAGAACAAGATTGAAGTTTCATTACTATCTCCCCCTTAAGCAAGTGCTTGGAACGACCGGCTCACCCAGCTGTCTGGATCCCTTCTGGGTGAGAATGCGAGGGCAAGAGTCTAACAGCCAGCTCGCTTGGAAAAAAGAAAGTAGAGAAGAGGGGGAGGGCAAGACAGAATTGGATACTTTTCATGTATTTATTCTGGTGCTTAATATCTGCAGTATAGAAGAAGCATTTAGAAGGTAACAGAATTGCAGAATTTTGTGTGAAATACAGATACAGTAGGATGTGTTCTTTTTTAAGCTGATGTCTAAAGGCCATGGTAAAGTACTTTGCTTTCAGGCTGCGTATGTATTGCTAGGTTCTAGTAGTAATAGTCTGCAATGGTCCCACCTAGCTTTCCAGAGTCAGTCCTTCTGTTATGAAAGAGCCACATGCTTCCCTTTATCTCAGAAGAGCTTCCATAACACCCGTTCTGCCCACTCAACACCCTTCTCCAGCTAGTCCTTACAGCCTCTTTTGCGACAATTTCTTAAGGACAGAAATGATCTGGTGAGATTGTTTACAGAGATTTCAAGAGCTGCAAGCTGTAGCCGAGGAGGTCTGGGATGAAGGAAAGGAAAAAGAAATCCCAGCAGCTCTCATAAGCAACAGAGCCAATAAACTTAGACATGAAAGCAGGAAAGGAGTTGGTGAAAGAGTTGGGGGTGGTAAGGAGCAGGTAGAACAGGACGATTTGTCTCCTTAGGTATTGCTTCAGTCTCCCTTGAAAACTCAAGCAAGCAGTGATATGTCAAATATGTCTGCTTCACATTTTCTTTCTAAATAAAAGCAAAAAGCTGCAACACTTCCATCAAAAAATATTAGAAAAAATAATAAAAAGCTGAACACAGTAAGCAAACAAGTACCAAGCTCAATGTCTGCTTGTAACTTTCTCAGACAGTTCCCTCTGGGCAGACATTTTTCATGCTTGAAGTAAAGAAGCATATATATAAAATACACATGCACAGTGCTACTGTAATAGGAAGTTTTGTCAAAATTTCAGTGATAGAGTTTTATATAGTTTTGGTGGTGATAGTTTTTCGTTTCTTGAACCAGGCAAATAGTTTTCAGTTGCTTCTGTTGTACTGAGATGACATAAAATTCTCATTTAATTGTCGGTGTGCTCCTGAACATATGCTCTCGCTGAGTCTTGCTTAGAGGGATTTCGGATCTGTTTTTGGCTTACCAGGAACATATACACTTTTAAAGACTACAGTTGGCGCCAGCATATGCAGAACAGGATTCCCCCCACTCATGTGGATGTTGCACACACACTCACAGAAACACACACCTTCTCAACTAGAGTCCTTCAAAAGTCAGGGCAGGTTGCTTCCTGGAAATGTTTTACTGGGAAAATCAAGGGCTTTAAAGTTTCGCAGAACCTCTCCTCCCATAGTAGGAACCAACCACTCTGCACAATGACCTCTGAGGAGTTTTGAAACCTTGCTGGGAATAAGCACATCCCAAGAAGAGGGGCTGCCTCTGAGCATGAACTTATTTGTCAGTGGCAATCTTATGACTAAAATAGAGGGGTAAAGGTAGAGGGGCTGAGTATACCAACCTCTCAGAGTCAGAAGAACTTTGCCTTTGAAATAATACAGCACAGTTTTCCTGGTGTTTCTATTTTTCCTCATAAGTATTATGCTCTAGGCATAGAGCTGCATAGAGCCCATTAAAGCTGCATGCCCATGCGTGCTTATGGCTACCAAGATGGTTGAGTTTCTGGTTTTGCTTCCTTGCAATTTTTATATATTGTTTTATTCTTTAATCCCTTCTAAGACTTTTTAAGCTCTTTGAGCCATTGAAATAATCTTTTTTTCTGGCATCCCTCTCTCTCTGTTCCCTCCCCTTTACTCTTCCACGCTCTGCACGCCATCCACCCGACCAGGAGTTGCAGTCCGATAGCCTTGTTTATTTTCCCAGTGTTGTAGCGAAGGATTTGATTGATTGCACTAAGGCAGGTTTTGAAATGGATATTTCAACAACTCCGATGCTGGTTGTCACAACACTAAAGTACGAATGTGTGTACGTTGTACCTGTCTCCCAAGTGTAACTGGAAAAAGAAAATATATATTGAATAATGAAATCAAATAGAAATGCATTTAAAGTAATAAGAAAAACAGAGTAAATATCCTCAGTGTGTCATTTTCCTTAAAGGAAAGCTTTTGCAATTTAACTACATAAATATGTACATAAATAATAGTATGAGAAGAGACAGTGTTATTTTCTTTTGTGTAATGCACGCTATCTGGTCTGCTGTTAGGAATCTGAATTCATTCAACGCTCTGTGGCCTCTGATTTTGTGTAGTACCACCGAGTTACACACTTATGTTTTAAGATTCCTTTTTCTACTGCTGGAATCTTAGATTTTACAAAGTAAAAGTACTGTGTAAATCTCCTGTATTTTCCCTGGCTAAGACTCTTGGTGGGGAAGGTTTACAACGTGCATTTTGCAGGGTGTGCACCATAAAGCTGGGCACGGCGCTTCCACTTCTCACTCCCTCGAAGCAGAATTCAGGACAGTCACGCTTAAGTTTTATAGCTGGCCACGCAATGGTATGCTTCCCTTGTTGGCACCTCTTTGATGGTCTTATTTAGAGACCCTGAGACAAGCAGTCTGAGCTTCCTGGCATTTTTCACGCTAGTAAGTACCGTTTGCTTGAGGATGCTCTTTTGAGCTGGGTCGTTTGAAGCTTTCTAGGGCAAAAATTAGGGGCAGATTCTAGACCCTAGAAGCAGATATAAAAGAAAGAGCACAGAAGTTCCTAAACCAAGCACAGAGAAGACTCCCCTGGTCATGGCTCCCTCCCTGGAGCCAGTGCCAAAAGGAGTGTGGTTGCTGTTGGTGGCTTCACCAGAGATGCAGGACTGGCCAGGTGCCTGTCCCTCCTTGCAGCCCCAGGTTTTGCAGATCCTGTGGCAGCACCAGGGCAGCAGATCAGGGCAATGCTGTGGCAGCTGAGCCCTGCAAAATGTCAGAAGTCCCTGAATGTTGTGAGTGCAGGCTGCTTGTACCTGCTTTTTTCCCTATTGCTATTTAGCTTTTCATCCTTTTCCTGTCTTTTTTTTTTTTTTCTGTTCAGGCACACCTGTAGTTTCTATATAAGCAATAAGATAACAGCTGGGGCTGCTATATTAGAGTTGCAAACACTGCAGGGAAATAATAGATTTCAAACACAACACTTTTTCCCCATTAAAATAATAATAATAGAAAAAAAGACAGAGAATTTTCTAAACCTATTGCATCTTTCCATCCTGTGCCTTGCCCTCTTTAGTGCTAACACTGTTAGTTAAAGATTCTCAACGTGTCAGAGCCCATGACACCCCTGGTTTTGCCTGGGGACTCAGAAGAGGGGGCTGCCATATTAACAGGAGCACACTGTTTCCTGGTGCTTACAAAGCCAGATTTTTTGCTTCTCTTTGAGGCCCCAGTCCAAGGAAACGCATAAGTATCTGTCTAGTTTTAATGAGTTGAATTGTCCCTTTGCCTTTGGTAGGACTACGTCTCATGCGTAAACAGTGCAGGGTAAGGGTCTAAGGGAACTGCAAACTGCACAGTTCAAACTTGGAATAAGGAGGGGTCTGCCAGCATATTAGGTGCATGTGTACATAATTGGCTACTTTATCGATTAACATAGCTTCTGTAAATATAACTGGATTTTTTAAATGATGAATTTGCAAGCATTCTCAACGTGCCCTGCTATCCACTGTTAGTCGGAGGGAAAGGGATGCTTTGAGACCACCTCTGCATCACTAGATTGTCAAAAAACATCTTTCCAGTGGATTTTGAAATATGTATAATTTATATTTCTGACCCTTATTTATTTCTTTAGAAAGAAGAAAGAGGGTTCATCATTCATTCCTCTTTGTAATTTGATGCTGTTTGTTTATTGACTTATTTATAAAGCACCTCCGGCATGTGTGGCACTTTACAGGCAAATAATATTGACAGGTCCTTCTCTCCTGCAGGCTGAGCACTCAGTTGTGCCTATTTCATACTGGCCTGCAGTGCAGCAGCACCACGATGCACTGACCTGGCAGGGACATTGCCTCAGGAAGGCACAATGGATTTCGGAACCTCTTAGTGCAGGTGTACGAGCAGGCACTGCCAGAGGGAAGGCAGATCTGCTGCTGTAGCCTCAGGGGTCAGGACTGAAAGGAAATGTAGGGCCCTTCAGCTTCACCGTTTCAGGACTACTTCCCTCTGCTGTACCATTCAGATTACTCTTGTTTGAAGAGAAGCTGATGGCATGGTTGTGGCCCCCAGTTCCTCTGCCTCTAACACTCTCTGCAGACCCTGGAAGCTGGCTCTAATGTGTTGGAGATGCAGCTGAGAACAGATCCCCACTGCATAGGTGCTAAGCAGGGAGGGGGCAAGCTGTGTCGTAAAGAGCTTAAAGTCTGGCTATCTACAGCAGATGGAGGAGGGAAGATGATCCCTGCAAAGGATTTGGAGGTGACTTCTGTTTTGCTGGTGCCCTCAGAAGGGGAAAGTGCCTTCATCATGCAGTTCCTTCCCTAAAATTGCTCCCATGTTTCGTCCCTTTGACGTTGCAAAATGGGCAGGGGTTGCTCAGAGAATGCCCATGTTGTTTCTAACCACGTTATCTCTAACCCCTGAGTGCTCTCTCTGTTGTTGGTTGCTTCTCTACTGCTCAGCTTACTTACTGTATCTAGTTTACCTGCTCCTCCTACCTGCTTGCTTGCCTTTCTTGCAGGGCTAGCACTTATCCTTACTGTTGGTCTTGTCACCCACAGCATTAAAAAATGAGCTCTCTTTGGCCCAAAGAAGTTGAATGTAAAGGTTTTGATGCTGTGATGTTTAATTTCGGAGAATGTCTTTAGTTTTCCATTGATAACAGGCCAAGCCACCATCAGCGCGTAACGGCATTGAGCAAAAGAGATGGGAAGGAGAGCAAGAAAACTACTGCCTTAATGGGGTTTGGAGCCACTGACAATCTCCAGAGTGTAATGTCTTAGATCCACACCTCATCACTTCCCAAAAAAACAGAGAAAGGCAGAAAAGGGCTGGGGAGGCAAGACACTGGCTTTGCTAGCTTGTCTTCACTTTCCCTCCCCCCTGCTTCCCAATCTGCCTTCAATCTCTAATGGAGAAACCTACAGCTCCAGAACTAATACTTTCCCACATTGCATTAATCCTAATTGACTTGGATATAAGTTCCCCCTCCTACTATCTTCAGCATGGCATTACCATCTGCCCCCTGGGAACCCACAGCCGCCTTTGCTCGCTGACTCTTGCTGGCAGCTTTTGCACAGGAGAGAGCAGCTTGCCAGTGGGCTGCACGGGGTGGAGCTGGGAGGACACAGGCAGTGACCTTGTTGGAGAGCTCAGGAGAACTATGAGAAGTTGCTGTGTTAGGGGTTGAGTTAGCTATGTGCTGTGGGAGGATCTGGGGCTGCAAATTGGTTGGGTCAGCATCCCTTTCCATCTGGGAGTGGGAGATGCTCACAAGGCACTGCTGGGTCTTTTGTAAGAATGGATGTTAATCAGGGTTTAAAAGGGAGTGGCAACAGATGCAGTACAGAAATTAGCTTGTATGTTGAGACTGAACTAGCCAGAGCTGCAGCAAGAAACAGGGAAGAAGTGTTGTGGATGATCTACGTTGTGTCTTACATTGACTTCAGTTAGTCCAGGCATCTTTTGCCAGCCTCCTATCTATCTATGTATCTGTCCTTACCTGTCATTCCCCAGTCAGCTTCTGACTTCTTTCTAATTCCCGTTATCCCTCCTTTTGTCCATTTGTGTGGATGTCTGCACTCCACTCTATTCCATCTCTTTTCTTATCATTAGTGTAACTAGGACTAGTTAACCCCTTCTTTTTTCAAATGAGGAAACTGAGGAAAAAATAATTGAAATTGACTCAGAGTTGCTCTGAATCAGCCAGGTGGAACTCCTGCGTCTCGTGTCCTAAGCCCTGCATCTGGCAGCAAACCTGATCAGTCCTTGTTTCCCACACTGTTCCAGTGGTTAATCTGGGCAAGGCAGCGATCTTACCTTGGTTACTTCTCCATTCCATCTGGTCTTCTGAGGTCATAATGGTGGCCAGACACACACACACACACACACCCCACACACACACCAGATCCTGTGAGGAGCAGAGAAAGGTACTGGAGGGAGCTTGGATGGAGAGAGGAGAACAGCAAATCAGGTGAAAAGAGATGAATACATGGAAGGGAGCAAAGATGATAAAAGTATAATGAGAAAGGAATGGAGGAGGATAGAGGGAGGCAGGGGGGAAAGAGAGGTGCCCAGCCTGTGGCAGCTGCGGCTCCTGGTGAGGAAAGGGGAGCTGCAGCCATGTACTTTGGCTTCATTTGTGCAGCAAGGGGGAAGACACGTCTGTTTGGGCGTGTGTGTTGGGGGAGGTTGTAACTGCTGGGGGATTATGTGCTGCCTAAATTTCTTAAGATACTGGAGGAGCCAGTGCCTGAGTGCTCTCTTCTGTATCTGCGGATCTAAACAATTTTTTTTTAAATTTTTTTTGCGCCACAGTGCTGGGATTTTATCTCCAGCAATAAGAAAGAACACGGGGGAGAAAAGGGGGATTAGTGCAAGAGCCTTTCTTGCCTCTGTCTCTTCTTCTGCTCTGGTTTTTGTTCTCAATACTGTATCTTTCCCACCAGTAGTTCTCAGTTCTTTCTTGTGTAGCAGCATCTTTCCTAGTCCAAGTATTTTTCATTTTGGAGCACCCCTCCAAAAAGGTGTACCCTGCAGGACAAGCATCTGATTTTCATTCCCCATCTGCCTCCCAGACCAGTATGCTGGTTGTCAGCTTTGCTCCACTGTGAGCTCAGCTGGCCCATGGCAGGAATGGGAGTGGGGGACAGCATCTCTTGTCTTTTCCTATGGAAAGAAAGCAGAGAGTTCTATTCTTTCTTGTAATAAGTTGGTTGGCCTCTAAAAACTATTGACTTTCCCCTTTCCAAATACACCTCACAACATTTTTGTGTGCCCAGCTTCTTTCCCAGGATTCCCCCACTGGCACTAGCTGGAAGTCTGACAGGTAGGAGGGCAAAAATGTTATCCCTGCGAGGCCCTGGCTCCCAGATGAGTTCTAAGAATTTCATTTTCATCAGAAAAGATGTCCATGAGGCTTAGAAGGGTTAACTACCCTTATCTATTGGAAGTGGCTAGAGGCTTAATTTGTTTCATGCTCTTCACTGAGCAATACTAATAGCAGTGTAATTTATGTGGGAGGAAGCAGATGATGTGTAAGTCTGCGGACCTTGCAAAGATCCTTAACACATTTGGTTTATTTTCTAAGGACTAAACCATCGTGGGAACTTTGTGGTTATCCCACAACTATGGAAATGTCAAATCTTAATCCTGTGTTCTGAAGCAAGGGATTGGATGTGCTATGAGGAACTACAAGTTTTCTCTGATTGGGATTGTGCAAATTGTTTGCCTCTCCTGTCCCTCTGCGTTCTCCTCATCTAACAACTTCAGCTATATTGTATGTTTTGTTATTTACTCCCAAAATCTATCCCTGTGTTTTCAAGAGCAGCATGAGAATTGAGAATTCACTGTTATCTGATAATAGATAACAAAAGGGGTTGTTTGTTGAGGAGTTGGCCTGCCTGGTGTTTTGTTGTTGTTGTGTGGATTTTTTTTATCTACTGAAGTCTGGATTGCACTACAGGAAACATCTTTGCCTGGAGGCCCCTCAGAGTGCTTTGGAGAGATTGTGGAGTGCAGTCAAGGTGCTGTGGCTTGCAGGCCAAGATTGAGTCCAAAAGAGTCCAAGACTTACCCTGCTGTACAACATCAGAGGCTTGCTAGTTGATGAACTGACTCAAAAAAAGCCTTGAGAAAGCAGATGAATTACCAGGAGCCAAACCCTTTTGATCAGGAGAATATATGACAAAGTGTTCACTTGCAGAGACCCCACAAGGCAAAGGGCATTGCCCAGGATGTCACATCAGCAGAGGAGCTGGGAGGAGGGAGATGTGATCCTATTCACCTTCACAAGACACACTCACCTTCCAAACCTGGGCATGAAAAAAAGAGATGTTTTTAACAAACACACTTCCCCAGACTAGGCCCAGGCCCAGCTTCCCGACTTATTAGTCTGTGTTTTAACTACTAGATAGCGCTGGCAAAATAAATGAAGAAAGAAATCTGATAGTCCCGAAGTAATCATTAGCTGGTTGTCATGTCCCTCCGAAGACTTTAAATGCCGTTTTCCTCTCTCCAGCTTCTCTGTCATGCCAGCGTTGCAGTTTCTGAACTCTTTTATTGCTCCAGTAAATATTGATCATGGTGTATGAAATCCAAAGTTGCCTCTCACCACTTTTAACCTCACAAAGCTGCTTGTGCCTGCGGGGGGGGGGCGCGGGGAGATGGAAGAAGAGAAG
>JAOXJM010000001.1:87644550-87658091 GCA_026413425.1 Tringa solitaria
TAACCTCACAAAGCTGCTTGTGCCTGCTGGGGGGGGGCGCGGGGAGATGGAAGAAGAGAAGAATCGATGGGAAGATGGAAAATGGGGCAAGCGAGGCAGAGACATCACCCTTTGCTTCGCTGTGGGTCTTGTGAGTGCTGTTGGTTCACCACCTTCCCCCCACCCCCCCTCTCCCCCGTAAGCTCACATACACTAGTTTGCGAGGTGAGAAATTGATTTATTTGTTTTTTGTGGACGTTGTGCGTGAGCAGGTGTAGCAGCATCAAGATTGGAAGACTGGAGTGAGGTGTGGTATCTGTGTCGCCAGAAATGAACAGAGGATATAAAAGATATATGCAGATCAGCCCTGGAGAAACTGCCTGCCTTGTCCTTTAGAGACACTGGTTTGGCTGAGAACAGGGGTAAAGCCCCTCAAGTGTCTTTTCCCTGACTGGAAAGCGGAGGAAACAAAAGATGTGGAAAAGGGGGCTTTGTGGGCACTGAGGGCAAAGTCGCAGCTGCCTGCAGAGCTCAGCAGCTGAGCAGGGCACACAACCTGGGAAGATGTGCTTGTCCCAAATGTGGATCGGTTCGTTAAGCCAGATCGTTGCTCCAGTGTGCCCCTGGCAGCCCATTCTGGGAAGGCAGCCCATGCTGCTACAGTGGCTGCAGCTTGGATTGCTTCCCCCAGGGTCAGGTTGCTACCAGAGCATGAGAAATAGGGGCTTTTGGGGCAGACTCAAAGGAGCAGTGGGGCTGCCCCTCTGTTGATGGAGAAGTCCTGCCCAGGTTGGGTCTCCTGGTATGCTGAAGATGGGAGTGTGAGAACCAGGACAAAATTCCAGGTAAATCTGTGAAAGCAAGTATGTTTCTGAATGACTAGTACCAAGGGACCGAGACCTAGTTGGTCTTATTTGTTTTTCTGAGTGAATTCACAGTTTCAACTGCATCCAGCTGGTTGGTGAGAGGTGTGGGAGACAGTGTTTCATGAACGCCTCTGGTAAAAAACACTGAGCTTCTGGTACATCGCAGTTACAAATCTAACTGTGTTACTAAAGTAAATCTTCTTTTTCTAGATAAATATCATTATCTGTTGTATGTAGCAGCATTTCATATCAGAGGACCTGGATGCCCTTTGTGTTTAGATCACAAGTTAATGATTTGAGTGGATGCAGCATAGTCCTGAGGGGACATTTATTCACATCACTGAACCATCACAGAACTGGGAACAATTAGGCATGATTGGCTGTCTTAATTGAGGAAAAGCCAAAGGGACTATAATAACAGGTAGTGTATTGACAGAGCTCTTTGGGGTCCCCAGGACAAACTGTGGGATAAAACTGTGGGGCAGGGGCAAAGCTGGTGTAGGACCCTTGAGCTGGGGGGGCTGCAGAGCAGGAGCTGGTGATCAATTTGTGATACTGTGTGGAAAATAAACTGCTTTGGTCATGTGTCAGAGGAATGGAAGGGTGGAATGATTTGCTCGGAAGGGAAACAGGCATGGATCTTAACTGTTCCATGTTTAATCCTTGTTTCCTACTATAAAACCAGCTAAAATCTGAGAAAGAATCCCATTCTCATATAATATATGCGTATGCATATTTAACCATCAAGTCTCAATTTAAAGTGAAAGCCCTGGCAAATATGCAACCTGGATGACAGCAGGTGAGGCTGCTTCTTGCCTGGAATTTTTCTGAACAAAATATGAGAGGTGTCCTCAGCAGGCCCGGGTAGTGCCACCCTGTGTTGTGTGTTCTGCTGTGACCCTGAGGTGCATGGCATTATGTTTTCCATGTAGCAAGCACAAAATCACCCAGCTTCCATCTAGGTGATTTCTGCCTGCGATTCAGGAAATGGAAAAAGAACAAATACGAGCCTTCCAGAGTAAAGGCGGGTGCAAATTACCACAGAGCTGCTTTTCGGCATAAATCTTTGCAGAGTCATGCCCCCTGGCCCCGCTCCTCAAGCTGATTCAAGTGAGCCTTGCTACCCCTGCCATGGCTGCCAGTCTGGGTTCCCACACCTAACCAATTCCAGATCTGTGGGTGCTTTGCTCCATCAAGGCCAAAGGCAGCCTGGGAATAGTTTAGCAGGAGCTGGGGTGTGCGTGCTGAAGTGGAAATGCAATTAGGTGGATGGTGGTGAGAGGGGGTTTTGTCCTAGGTACAAGAGCAAGCATTTCATGAAGTCTTAAGAGGGAGTTCAGAGTGGTGGAGTAGTTAATGTTCAGGTGGGTTTTCTCTGCACTCTCCCTCAGTAGGAAAAAGCTTTGCTTTTCCAACTGCCAGCCTTCTAAAGATGATGGTGCAGGAGGTTAGGTTCAGCTCTGGCAGGTAAAGTGCATCCCTCACGGATCTTCCGAGGGGCTGCTTTTCCAAGCTCGCTGCCTGGAGTTTCCCTCTCTGTCATGAAGTCCCACTAGTTTGCCCAGAACAAGTTAGATACTGAGGGCTGCTGACGTTTTGGACTCATTTTCAGGAAATACCTGCTGCAGTGCTCTGGTCAGGTCTCTAGTGCCTCTGTAGGGAAAAGGACAGGGCTGTTGGTGGTGCTGGCCGCTTGTCAATCTCAGCAGCATTCAAACAGGCAAGTGCAGCCTGTGTGAGGGATGAGTAAAAGGATAGGAGGGGACAATGGGCAAGGAGAAGGATGAATTTGCATTCCTCTGGGATTGGGGATATTTGTCTGTACTTGGGGATTGTAAGTGTTACGCAAGCGCGCTTGTAAGAGGTCGGTCTGCTTGCTGTTTTCTCTTACTGTCTATGATTGTGATACCTGAGTGCTTTTAAAAACAGCAGATATCAGGCGCTTGCTGCTTTGTGAGGGCAGCTCTTATTTGTGTGGGTGCAGTGCTTCCCTTGGCCATAGGCATGTGTTTGCATGAGGGAGAAAACAAAGAGAAATACATCCCAGGCACGTCCATGTAATGCAGGAATATGGTACTGGCAAGTACTGGTCACCTTCTTAGAGCAGGCAAGGAAGGGAGGAGAAGTGATGGAGGTCAGCTTCTGCCACCCATACCCACATCAAGAATCAGCTTCTTTTAAAACACTTGCTGCTAATGGGACTGCTGGGGGACTGCTCTGTATCAGCAAAGGTGCCAGAAACAGGGTCAGCATTAATATGTAAGTGACCTCCTGAATTAATGTTTACAGTAAGGAGCTGCAGGGGGGCTGATCTTTGTCTCGCTTGAGGAAGAGAAGGGAGATGATGGGGAATGGTGAGGGCCACAGCAAAGCTGCTCATTAAATGGAAAGCTTTCTAAGGCACTGCTTTCGTTTTCAGCTTATTTGCAGGATCAGGATTAGTTTTAATTGTGAGGTTTTGCAGAATGGAAGCGCTTAATAGGCAGAAGGTGCTTTGTGTGTGTGTGTGTGTGTGTGTGCAACTGTGAGCAGGGGGGAGGGCAGCACAGAGGGTGGAAGGAAAGGGACTGCAGCACATGGAGGGTGCTGGGAAGAGGGAGGCGAGCAGGAGCGGATGCTGGGCAAGCACGGGAGGCAGGGTCCCGGCTCTCTGGGGGAGGCAGGAGTTGAGGAGAGTAAATCAGGGAGCGCAAGTCTGAGGCTTGCAGAGTGGTAATGGGGGACAGAGGTTGGCACCTGGGGACCAGCAAAAGGATTGTAGGGAGCAGATAACGCTCTGTGAATTGAAAGGTACGCAAAGTGGAAAATGTTTGATCGTATACTGTCTGCAAGGCAGTGGGTAAAGCGGCCAGAACGCACTGGTAGCTTTGCTCTTCTGAAGATCCCTTTTGGAACAAATAAGTTCTCTTACCGGTGTTGAGTAAATTTGGCCCGCGCTTGCACACATGTGTAGGTATGTTCGTTATGTGGGCTGCTCCTAATCCCATTTTATCAGAGGGCAATGAAGTTATAACTTGTTACACAGCACATGAATGGCTGAGCAGTGAAGAGGATTCAGGTCTCCTAGCCCCTGATTCTCCCTGATAGCTCTCAGGCAAACCACTTCCTTTGAGGACCTTATCACTACCCTCCTCAGGAAGACTGGCCTCAATCTCCCCCGTATTTAAGTTATGAGCTTTGACTATCTAAACTCTTCTTTTCCCTGCTGCTCAGCCCCCTCGCAGACAGCATCCTGGGAGGCGAATCACAGCATCAGCAGTCGCTGTCAGAATGAGGTGAGGGAGCCCGGGAATCTGCTGCTGCTCTGTTCAGCGGAGGAAGAGAAATTCCCATGGCCAAGAACCTAAAATAGAAGCAGCCAAAATAGGCCAGGAGACTGCACTGCCCAGCCGTCACAACCCTTTCTTATGTACCTTTTCCATTACCTTTCAGTCCTCAGTAAAAATTGCAGCTTACAAGGCAGGGACAGCAGCAGCAAGAATAAAAGCTCCAGCTTTCTGTCTGACTTTCCCACAAAATACCAGTGCATGCTACACACATGCAGTCAGCACAGACAGTGAGTGGCGTTCCCATCTGGTGCAAACGACTGAAAAAAAAAATTATTATTTCAGATGAACTGTGTACCTGTCTGTGTGTTTGAATTTGGTCTGAAGAGAGACAGCTGGAGATAGGCGCATCCTATGCAAAGCTGATACAATTGCTTATCACTAAAGGGCCTAACATTTTTATTATCCAACGTAATTTTCTGTTGCTTATCAGTTTGCCAGACTGCATCCATTTGGTTTGAAGTAGTTTGTGCTGAGTATTAGCCCAGGGCTGAATATTTGAAAATTTCAGCTAAAAAGTCCAGAGACTAGGAAAACATATGTTGTCTTACTCATTAAAAAAAAAAAAAGTTTCTGTTTTGAATGAAAATTCAGCATTTATGTGGTTTGCAGGAGAGATTGGAATTTGGCAGGTAAAGTAAGCTGGGTGTCAGGGATTTACCTTTTGCCATCTCAGTTCATACCCACCTAGATGTGGCCAAATTGCAAGCTTCTGAAAAATCTCAGTCCATACGTACTCAGCTGAGACTTGTTAGAGTTTGGCCACTAAATCTTCCATCTGTATCCGTCATGCTCCATCCAGTCTTGCCAACTGCTGAATTATTTGTAATTCTCATACCATTTGGTGTTTTACTTAACTTTCCGGTTCCTGGAGAAAAGTGAATTTTTACTTTCTTTTGCAAATGAAACAATTTTGTAGTCCTCAAAGCTGTATGGACAAGCAGGGGAGTACGTATTCTCAAAAAGCAAATCCCATTCCCCACTCAGCATTTAGTTATTTAGTTCTCATTCCATATCACGGGGGGTTTTTTTGTGTTGTGGTTTTTTTGGGGTTGTTTTTTTTTTTAAGGCTGATCTTGTGCTGTTGGAGTTGATGGAGTAAAGACATAGGCATAAGCTGACTTGTTAATTCAAGACTCATAAGTTTTGAATAGCGTGTACCTATTTGCAGTATATAAGGCATTTTGTGTAATGTGTTCTTTACAGTTTACTTCTCTTTTAATATCCATGCCTGTGTGGAGGGGCTGAGGTAAGGCTGACCAACAGACTGGGTGTGAAATTTTCTAGTCGGTGAGACAGACTCTAGAAAAGATGTGTTATTTGCTTTATGGTGCATAGACAGATTTTCAAATTGATGCATTAGAGCGTGTAAGATGTAACTTACGGTGGTCGTGAGCAGGAGGTAACCCAGATAAGCCTCTTGTGCCAAAAAAAAAAAAGGACAAATACTTTGAGAAACCTTTAAATGCTTGTTTAATGAACAGAGAGGAAAACAGAATACACGCGGCTTCTGAAAATGGTATCTCTAGGATGCCCTCAGTGAGGTCTAGCACAAGGCTGGAAACAGATGGTCACACATCTGAAATGCAGAAAATTGTGAGACTTAATTTGGGGAGCCGGAGAGCAGGATGTGGAGGAGCTAGTTCATCGGTCTGTCAGCCCGGCAGTGAGCAGCGGGCCACAAACCCCTCCTGGTTTCTGAGGAAATGCACTAGGCTTTGAGCCAAAGGACAAGCGATTCTATGCTCCCCTCTTCCACAAAATCGGTGCTGCCGTTCTTGTGCCTTTCATAATGCCTGTTATCACCCGAGACCTCGCCTCACAGTTCCCAAAGAGAGCATATCTCACTCCTAAAGCAGGAGCGGGAAGTTTAAGGCAGGGTACTCCTTGCAGAGCCAATGGCAAGGTTCAGCTCTTCTCCACATGGTTACGTTGTCCTTTTTGGTAATCCTGCTAACCTCACAGCCAGCAGGCCCTTCTTCCTCCTCTCCGCCATCCGAAATGCTCACTCCCAGCCTCCTGTGCTAACGAGTAAGTGCATGATGCAGCTTAAAATACATACCTGAGGTCTGGATTTAAAAGCCCATGATCAAACCGCGCTGCAGCGTCACTAATATTGGGGTTGCTGTTCAACTTGGCAGATAGGGGTTTTTTAAAGCTGCAGTTCACTTTCTGTTCAACTCAAATTTTGCTTCCTCTTGGGAATTTGTCCCAGAGTATTGGAAAAACATAACTGGAAGATAATTCGCTCGCTCTCCCATCCCACAGAGCTCATTCTGATTTGGCACAGCATTGGCTGTGCTCTTCTAGAAATGTAGTACAGGTGTGTGGAGCTTTGTATAAAGTGCTACTTCTGCAAACTTGTTTTTTTGAAGCATGTAGGTGAGCTAGTCTAGCAGAAGTAGTTGTGTACTACCTTGCTGGTATAATTCATGAGCAAAGCAACTGTCTTGTTCTTTCCCCAGCACGGCTTCAAAAAAAAATGACCTTATGAGTGAAACAGGGCAGCCCAACACTTGGAAACTTGTTTACATCATTAGTTTTCCGGTAGATTTTTTCAGGGATGTTGGGTGAGTCACAGGTGTCAGAGGTTGCCTCTAATCTTAGCTTCCATATCTCTGTGCCTGTTTCTCCTCTCCCAAAGAATGAGACTTCAAGGCATATGTTGCAAAGGAAGTCAGTTATGGTTATGAAATAAATCCTTACATGCCCCTTTCAAATTTTGAAGGGTTGTGGGGGATATTGGGTGAGTTTGGGTCTCTTTGGGTTTCCTATGTGGGTAAGAATTTTGAGAGGATGTAGCTCCATTGCAGTTGTAGCAGCAGGGTTGAGTGAGGATGATGTTGGGGGATAAAAGTGGGATACCAAACTGTAAATCCAGAGAATCACCCATCCTTCGGATGTCAGTGCAGGAAACTTTGAAAAACTTGGCTAAGTATGTTTGTCCTCTGTGTGAGCCTCTAGGGTCATGTTGGAGAGTGCCCTTCTCTGCAGCTTTTTAAGGGGTGATAGGTAACATGACTATTTTGGAGGGAGACAGTTTTGCATTGGTTCCAAAAGCCAGTTCTAGTTGTTTTGATTAAAAAAGTAAACCAACCCTAATTTCCTGCAGGGGTCCAGTGTTCACCATTCAGTGTTCTAGAGGCATGTAGATGGCTCAGAGTTAGGGAGACTTGGAGCCATTTTGGTCTTAAGTTGAAAATGACAACAGCAATTCAGTGATTGCTGGAGACATACCCTCCATCGAGGTTGTGACGTTCACGGCCCTGGGTTGGTATTCCAGCCAAAGCCCGCTCTCAGTCCCTCTGGAAGCTTCTGGAGGAGGTTCGGCAGTGGTTCACCCTTGTGCTATTGTTGTTCCTGGTGTAACATTTCCAGTGTTTTCTGGGCTTGCTGTGATTCCAAACTCTTGATGAGATGCTGGCTCTTATGTGAACAATTATATGTGTAGACTCTTGTGTTGCTGGTTCAAGCCACAGTACTGCTGAGACTGGTACCTCAGCTGATATCCCTGAGACTCAAAGTCATGGCTGCCATTGTTGGAAAAGACTTAATACTTTAGCCACATGAAAGTAAATTCAGGCTCCTTTAAGAAGTGGCAGAGGATCAAGGTAAGCATCTCTTGTAGTCAGTACAAAGTTTTGCTACAATGCATCAAACCTACCTTCTTCACTTATTCCCAACTATGGGATATTAGGAAAACATGGTTATTATTCAGTTATGCAGTGAGTGTTAAGATTATGGAAAGCTATTGGAGGGAAATGGATTGTGAAATATGTATGCTCCTGTGTTTAAGCTTGATAGTTAATAGTCAGGAGGGAAAAGAAAAGCTTTGATTGTTTTTCTTGTCAGCATACATCTTTTTTTTTTTTTTCTTCCAGGGAAACAGAGACAAAGCAAGAGCTACTTTTAGGGACTGCATGATCTTAGAGAACACATTACCTTAGAAAAGCTGAACAATTTCCTGATGATTATGTTATAAAAATCACTATTGTTATGCCTGCGGCCTTGTCTTAACTTAGGGATTTCATACAAGGAACTTCTCTAATGTTTGTCAGTTCAGTATAGCATTCCTATAATAGAATACATGCAACTTCAAAAGCAAGGATATTAAAACTTAGAGCGGTTGTCACGCTCCATTCCCTAGTCTTTGTAATTCCTAGAAATCTTCCAAGCACCCTAGACAGTGCTTTTAACTCCTCCTGGGACAGACAGCCTCTCAACATGCTATTTCCCGCAAGGAATAAATTAAAGGTGGCAGACTTATCCAGAAGCGCCAGTTTCAGGGAACAGGGCAGCATGGTACCTGGGTGAAGTGGGCATGATAAGTCTTACACGGTTATGTGAAAAGAGGGTGCGTTTTATTTCACGTGTTTTTCACTGTGGACTCAGCTCTGGAGGCTACAGCCAGCCATGGTATGCAGGACGTGTGTGTAAGATGCAGTGGTAGCAAATGATGGGGTGGTTGTGGATAATCGGAGTGTAGTAGATGATGTTTACAGCTAAGGTGTTGTGCTGCACTTAACACAAACCTTCAGTGCAAGGGGATGAAGTTATCTTTCCTAAGCTGTCTTTAGCAAACAAATCCATATTGTATGACCATAGGTCTGAGAAAGTAAGCAGCACTGAGCCGAAGCTTCTCTTTTGGAAACGGCAGATTAAGAGACAGCCTGTTGGTTCCTAAATATACTTCTTTCACTGAGTGAAGTACTTACCTTAGAAGAGCTATAAACATAAAGCTGATGGAAATTTTTATTTAAAAAAAAAATTATTAATAGCTTTTTAATGATGTGTGCTGTTAGTGAACGATTGAAAAAACCAAACACCTTCCATTTTAAGAATCAAGATATTTAAGGATTATGTGTGCCAAAGAATGCATCTTGCCTTGACAAAAAAAAGACTTTTGTGTTTAGTATTGCTGCTTTCTTTTTTTTTTTCCTCTTGTGCTCTGTGTTTAATTCAGTAAAATACTGGTCTTTAATCTCTCTTACTGGAAAGGTATTAAAGTAATGTTTTATTGAAAATTTCCTGTTTCGTTTCAGGAAAACTTACGTAAAACTTCTTGCTGATAGCTTTGGAACCGTTTGCATGATAGAACATATAGATGCCATTGGGGACTAGTGATGTGTCATGGGAGGCAAAGTATGTATTTGATGTAGTTGAAGTCTCTACAGATTCACTAAAAAAGAGAGCAAGTTTCCTCTGTGCTGAGTACCTTCAGCAGCAAGATGCTGGCTGAGCACGCTAGCCCATTGTGCCATGGAGCAGTTAGGTCGAGGTAATTAAAACCAGTATTAAGAGTGTAATTGAATTCTGTTCAGGAAAGTACCTCTTACCTTGGAGCTTTTGTAACTGCTGCAGTATTAAGATCCTGCTGTTACTTTTGTTTATCAGGCAGGATTTAAGGGATCGCTTGGTACAAGTTTTTCAGCTATTTATCGAAATGTCACAGCCTCCTATTGAGTAGGACAAAAAGAGTTCCTCTGACCTTACTGCAAACAAATGTGCTCATGAGCCCAACATGTAAGGTGCTCACAGCAAGAGCCAAATCCTGATAGTATTTGACTTTGTGGGGGTTTTGCCAGTGGCTTCCCTGGATGCCCTGCCCATAGTTTATGTAGCTGGGTATTGTGTTGCGCCAAGTCCATCTCCTTTTTTCTGCAGCCTCCATCAGGGCTGAGTCTAATTATGCTACAGACTGGTCAACAAGCAAGCGTTGTACCAGTTGTGCAGCCATCACTGCCTGACCCTCTCAATGAACTGCAGCTAAATGAAGACCCTTGGGGAAATCTGCTGGAGGCACCAACAGCTGTAAATGGGGATGATTTTGAGTGGTGCCTTGTCATTTAACGGGACTCCCTTTGCCTTGGGACTTACTTTTTGCCCCTGAGGCAAAGATGTTCCCTCAGGAAGCAAAACTGGATGCTTTCCCTTCTCTCAGGGAGAGTTTTTATAAGGAAATATAAAGCTAATAGGGCTTGTTTCCTTTGAGCATCTGCAGAATGGCATACCAGGTGGCAGTGAGAGTTTGTGCAGCAAGGGAGGGCAGTTGTCTGGTCACAGAGAGCGAAGTGCCTTCACAGAGGAAGGAAACGGCATAGAAAGAACAAACCAGTCATTCAGAGAAGGAAGGAAAAAGCATTCACACGGTGCCAGGAAGATTTTCACTACCATTACCAAAGCCCATAAATACAGAGGCAATTAAGACAGAGAGAAAAACAGAAGGTTCTTCTCTCTCCGTTACTGTACATCCACTGCCTGATGCATTCTTCCTAATTGCCAGAGATTTAAAAAAGAGCTGTTCATGAACAAAAGACGCGCTCATGTCATTTCCAGTAGAAGCAAATGCGATGGGTGGGAGTGGCCAGGTGATCAGCTAAGATATACTACTCAGCCCGTGTTCACCTTCCTCAGCTGCTGGCTTCCATCTTAATGTTTAGCACCAAAATTAGTTTGGTTAAGTCAGTGCCAGAGTCACTCTTTTCCAATGTGTTACAGACGCAGGCAAACAGAGAACAGCAATGACGCAGGGCCACGGGGATAAAACTACACACAGATAATTCGTGCACATGGGTAGTTTTGCACTCACCCAGGCATAAAGGCCCTAGACAGTATATGCAAGCCCCAGGCGGCTGTTGTATAGGCAAACAGCTGAAAACATCTGTTCCAGTAAGGTTGTTCACTGGAAAACAAAGTCTGGTTTAAATTTTCTTACTGGAATGGCTGTGGCCTCCATTGCCCTGGCTGTGCAGGTCCTTAAAGACATGCTGCAATGAAAACAGAGGGAAACCCACAAAGACATACCTCTCCCCAACGATGGTGAGCGTCGCTCACAACTCCAGTTCAACTCTATTTTTATTGCTACGACAAGCTTAACCAGGGTTGGCTAAAGTGAATAAACACATCTCATCTCAAGGAGGTATTACAGGCAGGTACAGTTTGCCCAGGGAAGAGCTTGGTAATGGGTTTGAAGTTTTGAGTCATATCTCAAGCATGATGACTGTAATTTGAGTTGGCAGCAGTGTCAATTCCAGATATAGTGACAGTCGGCTAAACAATGCAACACAGGCATAGCTCAGCAAGATAAAGAGCTGCTTCCAAAACAGTAAATTAAGAAAAAACATGACTGCTTCTGTCAAGGTGTCAGATTAGTGTTCAGAGGTGGTGCAAAAGACAAAGATCTAACGATTAATTAGGAAACAGGACAACCAAACGCAAAGCAAGGTATATGTCTATGTCACTACAAATGTGTGATCTGTCTGCATCCTGCAAACCAAACGTGGTTTTGGTGCCCACCTCTAAAAGAGATGAGCAGAATTAGAGGGGGTCCAAGTAGGAGGCACCAATATGCATGGAGCAGCTTTCCTGGGAAAAGAGATTGAGTCTCCTATGGCTCTTGAGAGATGGCCCTGGAGAAACATGAAATAAATCTGCAAAATTGCTGCTGCAATGGAGAAGGTGAACACGGAAAGGCTGTTACCTGCTTCTTACTGTGTGAGAACAGGTCAGCAAAGGATATATTCAGGCAGTAGGTTTAAACTAATAAAGTATGCAATGTGTAGTTACTGCAGGGAACTCATTGCCACAGAATGGTAAGGTGATTAGAAATCGAAATTATTTTAGCAAATCATTTGACAAACTCACGGAAGGAAAAACCCTGGGGCTGCACACAGAAGGATGCAGGTGCGATGCCTGCCAGAGGAGGTCCCAGAGCCCCAAATTACTGTGGGCTGGGAAAGCAGACTGGGCAAGGTCCCTTGGGCACAGGCGTCTTACCCTTTTGTCTTCAATGTCTGCTGCTGGAGGCAGGACACTGAACCAGACACCTCCTGAATCAATGCAGCCGTGTGAGAAAATGCAGGTAATACGTCTACAAAAGTTTTAGACACAACCTGGGTATGTTCCACAGAGCTTGACACTTGTTTTGAAGTGCCAGAAGCCTGGGAAAAAAAAATAATTGTGTTTAAATATGCTATCAAATTTAAAAGGTGTGAATGGGACAACCTAAGTAATTATAGCCCTGTCATTCTGATACTGTTTTCAGGTGAAATAACAGAAAAACTGATAGGGGATTTGATTAATAAAAAATTAAAGAAGGGAAATATAATTAATGCCAATCAAAATGGATTTATGGGAAATAAATCCTGTCAAACTAATCTCATATCTTTTTGATGAGATTATAAAATTTGTTGGTAAAGGTAGTAGTGCAGATGTGGTTAGACTTTTTAAAGCATTTGTTGATGTACCTCACAGCATCTTGATAAAGAAATTAGGATAGTATAAAATACCTTGCTGTGTATGAAATGGATTAAAAACTGGTTAGATGGCACTCTGAAAATATAGCTGCAAACAGGGATCATTACCACAAATGTGTAGTATCAGAATTCTGTGCAGATTGATTCTTGCTCCTGTCATATTTATTATTTTTATCAATACCAGGGAATAAGATATAAAACCACCTGAAGGAAAGTTTGTTGGTGGCACAAATGATAAAACTCTGCAGACAAACTGTGAAAAAGGACATGGTCACAGATGCAGGGCAATTGCAGATTCCTTGTTAAATTTGGCTTAAAGAAGCAGCACATATTTTAATACAGTCAATTATGAAGCACTATATAAAGGTATACAAAAAGATAGTAGTAGTTAGCCATGCATTTAACCTAAAGGATGCTATTCTGGGAAGCAGCAATTGTGAAAAAAAAAATGCTAGCAGTCAGCTGAAAGTGAATCCTTGGGCAAAACTGAGCCAGAAGACATAGTTTGGAGGCTTGGAAGTGTCAACAGGGGTACCTCAGGTGGGAGCTTGGGAAGGAATTTATGACATCTGTACTTGACGGGTGCTCAGCTGCTGTAATACTGCCTTCTGTTTTGGTGTCCACAGTTAAAGCAAGCTACTGTTAAACTGAAGGGGTGTCTCAGAAACTAGACATGCAAATGATGGTAATGCGAGGGGCCATGCTTCACAGCCTGAGATTCCTGGAGAAGAGCCTCTTTGGTTTATCTGTGGGAAACCTAAGGGGTTGCAGTTTGTAAATACCTACTTAGAGAACCAAACTTTAATAAGAGGGCACTTCAAGCTAGCAAACAATGTATGAAAAGATCTAGTGGCTGGAACCTGAAGCCAGGCAATTTCACACTAGAAATGAGGCACAAGTTTTTTCAACAGTGAAAGTAATTAAACATTGGAACAATTTACCATGGGGAATGTGGAGGATTCTCTATCACTGGCAATTTTAAAATCAATACTAGCTGTTTCTTCAGAACATATGTTCTATCCAAGCATGAATTAATTCAGGGTAGTCCCAAAAGCTGTGTTGTTCAGGAGGTTGGAAAAGAAGTTCACTTTTCCTTCTAGCATTATAATCTCTAT
>JAOXJM010000001.1:87660197-87672853 GCA_026413425.1 Tringa solitaria
CAGCAAAGGACAAATGCCAGCAATTCTGTCCATAACAATTAAATGTCCCCTGTGCTGTAACGTGACGCTGAGGCCAACTATCATGGAACAGCCCATATTCGGCCTGTTAAAATCTCTTATTCTCCATAACAGATTGACCGTGTCTGAACTGCCTGTTAGGAATGGGTCCCTTAGGAGTGCTAACCCATAGACATGACTGAGAACTGGTTGGCCCAGGCCAAAATTGTGGCCACTCTAGCAGTTCAGCAGTGTTGGTGTCTCCAGTGTTGGGGAATGTTTCCAGACATTGTTTCATTTACTAGTAAGGGCATAGCCAAGGAAGCCAGCTTGGAACTTTGCTGCTGCCATTGATCTTACATGAAAGGGGATTTCAGTAATGAGCAGGAACACAAAACGAATAGATGGGAAGGTGTAGAAATAGATCACAGTTTCATCTGGATACAATTTCAGGTCGTCCAGCACTTTGTGGTGGTGTTTGTATTCTCTCGGTTGGTTGAACTGGCATCAGGACTGACTGCTGTTTTCTGTAGGTCTATTGGCAAGGGAGATCAGCCCAGTTCTGTTCTGCAGCTGTTGTTGCTGAAGCTCATTGCATGTATGCCATTTGTTTGCAAAACTTGAGATGGGGGGGTTCTATGTTGGAGTTGTATTATAATTAGCCTATTCAGCTGTCAAAGCTGGGCCCTAGCCTTTGCTTCTATATAGTTTGCCAAGAAGGATTATGCTATCAACTATTTTTGGAGGATTTTCTTTTGCAGGGTTGTGTCTACCTAGTGGATTCTTTATGTCATACAGCAAAGGGGGTTTTTTTTCTTTATAATTCTTTCATTTTTAGACTGAAGCTCAATCATTCATTAGTTATGAGGCCTCTCTGTATTTAATTTAAAGGATATTCAATGTCTGTTCTCCGTAAGAAAATTTCACTCTCTTTTGGTAGTTTGGGTTCATTTTTTCCAAGTTTGATCTGCAGTTTCTAGGCAGTCAACTATGAAAACCAGCCTATGTGGATAATTGCATGATAGGAAGATCAGCATACAATGTCGGTACCTTTTTCTGTGTTGATTGGTTGAAACTCAGGGTTTAAAGAGTGTCCAAGGAGGCCAGTAGGTTACAGGTGTCCGTGATGCAGAGTGTTCTTTGAGCCTAGCGGAGTGTTTTATTCCTCATGCTTGTTTGCATAGATTTAATTTTTAGCCTTTATCTTTGAATTGCTATATGAATTTAATGAGTCTCTGTTTTTCTGTCAATTTAATCCTGAGTGCCAACCTGAGTCAAAAGCCTTTATTTAAGCCTATGTCTCAGAAAAATACCTTTGCAGCTTTTGTCTGATACAGTCTTGTTAATGAGCATCTGCACAGTAATGTAGTTAGCACTTAGTTTCCTAGGCAAGAATCCCATTTGAATTCTCTGGATTATGTTATTGTTGGCCAGATAGGGTAATGCGTCTTTCTTGAGGATGCTGCTGACTTAGATGGCTTATAAAACACCTCTGTTGTATATAGGGCTAAGTACCTTTTGGCTTTTGTGCACATGGGTAGTTAGTTCATCCAAACATGCGTCCTCCTGAAAGCAGTTGGGTGGACACTTTGCCCCTCTCCCAATATTTAGCTTGGAACAAACTTCAGATAAATGCATGAGGAAGGGAAGACTGCATGATATGGAAAGCCAGAAGGGCTGAGGTGTGCCAGAACCACAGCAAGCACGCAGAAGGTGGGGGGAGTGATGTATTTAAGCATTTAGCCACAGTTTGCGGGGAGGAAATTGCAGACAGGCTAGAGCGGAACGCTTGTTAATTGCCGATTTTCTGGGCATTCTAGCATACAGGCACTCGCTCCTGTCTTGTTACTTGTTGCAGAGGAAAAGGGGTTGAAAAGGAAAAACCATTTATTTTTCTGTGTGTGTTTTTAATTGTCCCTCCTGAGACAGGCTTTTGCACAGTCGCATGTTCAATCTGTCACTTGCAGTTTGTTTTCTGACAGCTGAGACTCTGTTATCAGAATGCATCAGCTACCAAAGGGTGGGGTGAAGGGGCAGCACTGCCCACCACGCGGTGGTCTTGGGATGGATGGCCTCTGTCAGAGAGGCTTGGGGTACCTGTAAAGTTATTGTTTGTCTTTGAGCCTGCAGGAAGAGACTTCTCCCTCTGGTATGAATCTGAAGTGTGACTTCCATCCTGGTGCGCTTCCGTGGTTTGATGCCCTGTCTCTCCCACATGGCTGTTCCGAGGTTTTCCTTGAAAAGGTAGCGCTGGTTGAAAATACTGTCTTGTCAGTTTAGGAGCTCATATTCTCTCTTGTCCCATGGAGAAGAAAAATGACAAGGCAGGTTGAATCAGTCTGTTGCTGTTGACCTGCCTCCACTTGGTGATGGAGGACAGATGGGTCTCCACTGTCCATTTAGTTTTTAGGTTCTCCTGATGGTTGTGCTTTTGTTTATAAACTTCCTGACAGTGCTGTTAACCACTGTGGCTATAGATCACTGAATGCTGAGATGAACATGACCCCTCAAAAGTTTTGAGATTACTTGTATATACAGATCTCCACTGACTTTCCTAGCAGTGATGGCCACAATGCGGAGATACCAAGTCTCTGTTTAAATTGCATTGTTTGCATTTTGGCTGCAGCAGCAGGTACACACAGGGAATTAAATCACCATGTTCCTCCACTGTTGTTTGCGGGCCTTGCTGAGCTTTGTGGTGTGGTTAGACATCCGTTAGTACCAAAACATGCCAATTTAGCACTGGATTGGACTTGCCAGCAGTGACCTGCTGTGAGTGGATGGCAGCTGGCCATATGTGTTGTCTTACTCTGCTCAGAGCAGAGCTCAGGGAGGCAGTGATGAAGGGTGGCAGCTGTTTTCATTAGCAGTCTCTGCAATGTCCTACATAAGCATGAATCAGAGACAGCAGAAGTGGGAAAGTGGCAGTGTGTGAAAGAGGAGAGGAAACTTTTTCCCTCCTACAAGAAGAGAAGTCAAAGGCAGAATGTTAGATGGCTCAAAGGAGCTCCTGTTGGGTGGTTTATTCTCTGGAGAGCCCAGCAAGGGCCATTTCATTCCTTAGTTCTTGGTTAAAGAGATCAAAAGTTTAGTAACTCAGACTAAGCATAGTAATAAATAGGAAAGGTGAGGTCTTGCGATCTTTGGGCTTAATACAGGATTTTTGGGGAAAAACAAGTTGAAAACAGTCTATCAGTTTACCATACTTGTGCTGGTTCACTGTTTTCAACACTGTTTTTCTGTCATAAGTAATAACCTTTTCCCTCACTTTTTTCCTCAACTTCTCCCTATCCTTGTACATTGCTTCAATCCACTGTGTCCTAGTGACTACTAGGATGCTCGTCATGATTGGTCTAGAGCTTGAGGAGCAGTCACTATATGGCATATAATAAACTACAACTGGCATATAATAAACTACAACTTCCAGTAGATTGCGTCTTTCTGTGCCTTGGATCTTGGATGTCCTTGGCCAGAGAATCCAAAACTGAAGTAACTAAAACCACAGAGTAACTTAGAAATATTTTTCATAAGGTCTTCCCATTCAGTTTCCTCGAGGCAAAACGGACAATGTTATGCTGTCGTGCTTCACGATGTGGTTGTGGAGCTGTTCGTGTTTCTAAATAATTTCAGGACAATGATTTGTGTATCGCATTGCTCAGGTGTTACTCCCTTTATCCACTGGATGCTCAGACATTGTGCGTAAAGCAATACAGTGGCACCTTAATGAGGAATGTACTTTGATGGAGTAGATTATACACATGTTTCTATGAGACAGATTCTTTAAAGTTGTCTTGTCAGTAATTGCCGCAACAGGAGGGAATGTCTGAACTACATTTATAGGCCTGTTTTCAGGAGTTTGTCAAAACAGAGTTTCATCCTACTTGGAAGTGTTAAGACTTACAAACGTGGGGTTTTTTTCCCAAAAGCAGATGGAAAAAAAGATGAAATCCCCCTCTTTTTTTTTTTTTTATGAAAGAAATATCTAGGCATATGGAAAGGTTTTCTTTTGACATCATAGAGATGTTTAATTTCAGAGATTCTGAAACGCTCCATTTCTTCTTTATCATCTCAACTGCTAAATGACTCAAAATATTTCAGCTTTTAAAATGTAACACAAACTGGTACATATTCTTACCTGACTAAAATTAAATGTGTGATTCCTGGTAAAAGTGACAATGAAATTGATTCAAATTTCCTTCAAATTATTTCTGCTGTTACATGGTAGTATTTTTTCATTTGGTTTTTGTGGGGCTTTTTTTGTTGTTGTTTTGTGGTTTGTTGGTTTTTTTTTAAATCAAAACACTTAATTTGAGGAAATTTTTACAAAAATCTTCACAATGTATTTGGAAATGAAGAAGTTAATAAAAAATACTCCATCTGAAAACCATTCACCCTTTCCAAAAGAGCTCCCTTGCCAGACTGCGTTGAGAATATCAGATATTATGGTCTTTGGAATCAGAATAGGGAACTGGCTGGGAGATACTTGTCATGAATTTCAAATAGTTAGCATTTGGACTAAAAAAACAAAGTACTAGGAAGATGGTAGAGAAGCACACTTTAACACAAGATAGCCCTAATTTTGCCTTTAGCTCATTTTTCCTCCTAGAGAACCCATGTGTACACACATTTTTCTCTCTTGGCCTTGTTTGAAAAATCTTAGGGATGTTCAGATGTGTTGTATGTACTCCCCTTAGCTAATTTTTATACTGTAAGTTATCATAACACTCCAGAAGACGTTCAATGCTCAGGCAGTAAGAATATTACTTATCTGACCAATTGCAGTTAAGCAGTACCGTTTGAATTTGGAATATAGAGTGTGTGTTGAAGCCATTTATGAAAAAAAATAAGAACAATTTAACAAACATAATTGGGAAACAAAAATAAACAAAACCAAATTCAAAGCAAAGGCCCTCTGGTCATGGACAGAAGCTGAATTTGTTGGCTGTCTTATCTGGCATGCGTTAGTTGCTCAGCTGTACATACAGACATTGTCCACCAGGATTTGGATTGGGAGCCAGGAACTCATTGCTAGGCCTTCAGCTGGTGATGACCTTCCATCATTAAAGATTTCTCTAATGGAAATTGCTAACATTTAGAGAGCTTTTATGGAATCTTGCTTAGTATTTAATAGAGAATTTGAGCTTTCCTAGGAGAACCTCTTTCTTTTTCATTTCTGTATTTTTAGAAAGCCATTGTGTAGATTGCCTATTAAATTTCTGTAGAAACCTGTTGAGATTTTCTCCACTGCAATCCATAGGGTTGTTCTAAAAGGGCTAGGTTGTAACCTGTCTTCTGAGACAGATTCCTCTTCTCTTCTTAAGCCAGACAAGTCCTTTTGTGTGCCTGGCGGGTCAGATTCAAAGCTGGTGCTGAGCAACAAAGCTCCCATATTCGCCATGAGGCATCAGTGGAGCTATGCCTGCTTATAAGGGTGAACTTTTTTCAGTGCTCTCTCTCCCAGGCCACCCACCCCTATCGAAGCTACCTCTTGTTTACCAATATCTGCATGGAAACAGACAAATGCAAATAGTGACAATTGGACTTCAACTTCCTCCTACCCTTGCCAGCCATAAGTAGTGTTGCAGGTGTCCTGCATTTTGCAGCAGTGACCTCCAGTACTGGAAGAGGAGAATGCTGTTTTTCTGCAAAGTGCTTGACAGAGCGTGGCCAAAAAGGGGAGCTAGAACGTCAGTAAATTGGGAGAAGCAGCAGCAGCAAGGCAAGGGGATGCAATTAGGGATTTCTGGATGCTCGTGTGGGTCTGTCACTGGTGTATATTACTGTCTTTCAGAACACATCCACTAGTTAATTAAAGCTAAATGCAGATCATCTCTCTTTTCTCGCCTGCTGTTTTTTCCTTCCTCCTCCTCCTCTTTTTTGCCTGAAATAAAGGTCTTGGATTGCTGCACTTCTTCTAGTAGAAGTGACTCGAACTGACTGCAGTGTTCCTAGCTAGATGCAGATCTGTCTAGGGAACACAAAGCTGAAGAAGCAAGAAAGAACTCTCTTACTTAGCCTCTTGTAACCCACTTTTGTATGGCGCTCGCTGCCTCCCCTTTGTACTACCCAAAGAACTGCAGCAAAGGAACTGGACTGCACTTTAGTAGCAACTGGGAACCAGCCACAGATGTCCTTCTAATAAGCTGCTCCTCATGTTGATCCGATCCAGGAATCGGCCACGCTCAGCACTTTCAGGAGCACCCCATGGGGTCTCTCAGGTGCTCTGGGGCAGAAGGTAACTAGTCGTTGGGCACAAACTCCTTGGGAGCAGGCAGGTCTGCTTGTCTGTACCAGCAGTTAATGTGTGGCACCTGGGAAATGCTTGCATCAGTTATGTATTGAATATTTTAGACTCTTGATTATTGCAGGAACAACATTTTTCTCAGGATTTTCAACTGTGGTAAAATGTCATGTCGATGTACTGGGAACTGAGAGCACCAGTTAGAACCACAGAAAGATCCCATTTGTTCCTGAAATATTTCTATGGGCTTTAAAATATTTATAATCTGTCTCTTCTTGGATGACTTTGCCAAAAATGTCCACTTTTGCTAAGTGTTAAACAACTATTTTAAGATCCTCTCAAAACCTGTAAAAGCATTTCTGTGTACTGTGTGCTTATGAAGATGTGCAGCTACAAGCAGCATCCACTGGATGTGTTGCCTCTGCTTGTTCCCCTTATCCTCAAGCTGCAGCACTCATACCCTCCAGCCCTGATCTCCCTAAACCCAGTTCTGCCAGTGTGGCCTCCCTTCCTCCCCCAGCTACAGGTTACTCACATATCTCATTCTCAGGCTACATTAATCTGGCACTCCGACCCAAATCATTCCCCTGTGTGAGGTATTAATTCCCCCTGTTCAAAAGCATAGGTAAAAGCCAGCACATGCTGTTTTCACTGGTGACTTTACCTTGGTAAAATGCTGGGGTTTGTAGAAGCATTGATGAGAGTGTTGCTACAAGCCATGCGTGAGCCACCCAATGTCCCTTTTTTCTTGCAGATGGAGAAAAAACTTTCTGACTTGACAGCATAAAAGGAGGGTTTTTTTCCGGGGGGAAAAATTATATAGAATTATGTCACATCAAGAAAAACACAATGATTAAAATAACTTGCTATGAATATTCATTCTCAGCTTGGCAGATGGATGAAGTGGGCTGAGCATTTGCAGAATATTGCTAACTGAGCTCTCTTCCAGAGAATAACATTTCAAAAGAATTTCCGATTAGGTCTGTTGGCCAAAACTAGAAAGGATTTTTCTCTTCCTTTTTTCTTTCTTTGGCATTCTGAGCTTCCACCTTCCTGCTGAAATGAATTTCTCTCTAATCACAGTTTTGGATACTTCTGAAGCCTCACACTGAGGCCTTCCAGATGGGGTTCATCGCAGTGGGAAGAGAAATACTCATTATCATTATTATTATGATTACTATTATCATTCTTAACTCTTACATTACATTTTCATGATTGTCCTGAAGGATCTCGAACTGGTTTACAAACAAGTTTCATTTCCTCCACTCACTGAAATATAGTCACCTCTAAAGAAGGAGCCAGCAGTTGTTGAACAACTTTGTGCTAAGGAAGGGGCGGGGGAAATGCATTGTATGCGTTTTAAAGTTTAAGAGGTACTGTACTAGAAAGAGGGAAATGACCCAAACTGTAATTTAGCTGCATTTGTACACAAGGTATTAAGACAGATTGCGTGGACACAGTAACAGGTAACGCGTAGTGAAGTTGTACCTCCTTTGAATGACACAGTGCCCCCTAGTAGCAGTTTTGATTATTAATCAGTACTGGCTTTAAAGTAATATTGCTTTTTATTAAAACGCTGGCTCTGCTTCAAGATCTGTCATCAACAAACCAGGTTAAAAAAAACAATCTGTTTGCCAGAAAGAATGAACTGGCTGTTGTGCTGATTTATTTTCTTTTGGGTGGCGGTTTGAAATCAGAAGAGAAAAACAATAATTAGCTTTTCAAGACTGAAATGTTTGGGGTTTGTTCATTTTTCTCGAAATCAGAAGCTGTCCCCCTTTTTCGCATAACTTGGGGCTGTGCGGTCTGAGAGGGTTAGAGTGTGGTCCAGCCCATACCAGTGTTCCTCCAGTCGTGCGCCTTATGTTAGAAGTCAAGATGGTAGAAAAGAGAAAGATGGCTTCATTTGCTGTGACAGACATAACTAGTCTATGCCGTCCTTGCAGGCTAGTGGAATCCCCATCAGGTGATTTGCCTGGCATATGATGGCTGCTTTGGGGTTGTGCAAGCTAGTCGTGGCATGTCTAGTGCTCTGGCTTGCACTCTGCATGGTGCTTTTTCCAGGATTTTTTTTTATTTTTTATTTTTGGTGAGGATGCTGCCATATATAGTACTTCTGAGCTGAGCAGCCCAGTAGCTCCTTAGAGAAGGACAGGATCCAGGTATGACAGTAGAGCACCATTTCGCCCAGCCATATGTGATTGCATGGAGGACTTCCCTAAGTTTGCTTTCCAGAGCTGTGGATACAAGAATGCAGCAGGTGTGAGACAAACCTGGAGACATGTACTACTTTGGATAGAGAGGAGATGCAGAGAAAATGTGACCATTCAGGCAGGAACAGGGCAGAGAAATGCATGTGTATAAGGGAAAGAGGAATGCAGCAAGCAGGGCTCTGCTTCAGAGTGATTTGTTACCATCCCAGCAATAGCTCTTGTTTCAACTGAGCATGATCTCTCCAGAGAAGAAGAGGAATCTAATCACGATGATTGATAATTCCTTTAGAAGTTCCCCAGTAGGTATCAGACTTGAGACAAAAAAAACTGCTCTCTTCTGGGAGAGCAGATAGGAGCAAAATGCCTAGCATGCTGTTCAGAGGGTCTCTCCACTCACTTCAGGTTCAGCCCTTGAACCAGGATGTTTCATTGCTTTGGAGAGTAGAAACAATTGTTTGAGGGCCATCCAAAGAAGGCCTCTGGCAGGTTGATGCTTGAAAGCCAGTGCTCTGGTTTAATAAACTCAGTACCACTTGTACACCTCTCTGGCAAATGGATAGTGACACACAGTGACCAAGCTTTGCCGGCAGTGTTGCCCGAGGCTTTAATTGCTTTGCACATAAAGTTATTTATCTCCACATCAAGAGGGTTGAGACCACATTTAGGGAGTAATTACAAAGCTGCCAGAGGGACTGGTGTTTGCCATGCCAGCCAGACTGTGATTTATCGGTTCTGCTTGCATTTAGAAAGTGAGCTTTCCCCTCACCTCTTCCCTTCATCCTGTGCATCATGGCTAAAGGCATCCATATCCCCCAATTCCCTGCTATACTATCTGTGCCGAATATATTGGGCAGCTGTAAAGAATCGAATACTGTGAATTCCACTCTGAACATTGCTCTTCTGCTTCACTCTTGAGATTTTTTTATTCCTTTCTTTTTTATAAAGAAATTGTTATTAGGATTTTCAGTGAGATTTCATGACGGTATTCGGGAAGACTCTTTCTTTGCTTTGTATGGGCTCTTGATTCATCTATACTTTTTATAGCAACAAATTCTTATCTTCCCATAGAGGGTTTGAAAATGCCTCTGCCTTACCCGTGGGCTCCATAGGGTTTTTGTTTGTTGTTTCCTTTTGAAATGTAAGGAAATGCAGTGCATTTGACCTGAGGTCTTACCTATCCTGATCTGCTGTCCCAGCCCGGGGCTCTCTACACCCAGCCCCAAGTGCCCTTCAGACTTGGCCTGCATTTCCCCCCATCCCTTGCTAACCTAATCCTTCATTTGTTTGTTGCCTTTTTAAATTTGGTTTTCCATAACAAGTTTTCAAATATCTCTCTGCATAATCTGAACCTTGCTTTAGTCACAGATTCTTTGATTACTGGATCTAAGGCATGTCCTCTGCCAAGCCAGTGGATTTTTGTGGGCTCTGGCATATTCGTGTCCATGGAATGGAAACCTTACTCCAGCAAAAGTGTGATACTAAGATCTCTCCTAAGATCATGTAAAAATCATAAAATGCAGGAATGAAAGGGACCCAAATGACTACTCTGAATATTAACCTCATTTCTAGAAACTTCCAATGAAAGGGACTCAGCTATCTGCCTACTAGCATGCTGTAATGCTGTGCTAACCTACGAATGAAATTTTTTTCCAAATAAATATGCTTTTTATGCTGGGCTTATTTCTTTTTCTTTTTTTTTTTTTTTTTCTTTTCCCTTCCCCCTGACCGCTGTGGACACAGACAGTATCTGCTTTTTAATATGTGTCTATCTATTCAATGCCTGCTAGTTCTGTAGTCTTAATTTTTCTAAATAAACCCAAATGCCTTTTTGCTAGCCTTTCTTCATGGGTGATGTTTTCTAATGATTTCTTCCCACCCCTACCCCCCTCCTCGGACTCTGGATTTATCCCAGTTGACCTGTCTCTTTCCTGAAGTCTGGTGCCTAAAGCTGGACAGTATTTCTCCAGCTGAGGTTTCTCCATAACTGTCTGCATCTTTCAAATTACACCGTCCACATCTTGCACATTATTCTCCTCTTAACATGGCATGTGTTTTCTTTACAATATTGCTCTGCTGGCTCCTATTTAGTGTGTGAACTGCTATATGCTTCAGATCGTTATTCCAGGACTACTGGCTAATGAATCAGTGACTGAGCATTCTGTATGTGACTTAATTCCCCTCTTAGATGCAGCACTTGGTACCTTTCTGTCAGATTTCACCTTGTGTGTTTTGGACCACTTTCCCCATTTGCCAAGATGACTTTGAACTTAGTTCCTGTTCTCCAAAGTGAGAATAAGAATAATCTCTCAGCAGAGTGTCTCTCACCAGGTATATCTGTGCAGAGAACCACTAAGTAACAGCAGCGTGACCTCGATCTTGCTATTCCCCCAAATATCTTATACTAGCAAAGCCATTGTAGTAAAGAATAAGTAGGAGACATTCCAGAAGAGAACCAAGACAATTTTGTATTTTCCTTATGTTTCTCTGGATCAGCCTCACTGAGACTGGATTTCAATTTGATAACGGCATACCTTTGTAGCTCAAACAATTTCTTCAGCCTGTCCATTTAAATGTACTGTTTTGTTTGAAGGGTTTCCTCACTTCACTTCCTAGATTTGTTTACCTTTCTTATTTGGAAATATCTTTCTGATTCTTGGATGTTTTTTTCCCCCCATGTCTTTAGGTATGAGGATAGGGATTTAATCCTTATCACTTCTGATGTTACTTCTTTTTCAATCAGCTTCCTCATTAGTTTTATAATCCCTTTCAAAAAAATTTAGTACTTAACTTCTGTGTTGCTTTTCTTTTTTTTGTTTTTGTATGTGTGTGGAATTCCTGAAGGACCACAGTCTGTTTGTGAAGTGGTCATTGTTTTTCAGTGTATCCACAACAGTTGCTTTGCAAACAGACTTTTGTCTTTCATGTCAAATTGCACTGAAAATAGTCTCCTGTCTCTGTGAGCTCTAGAGTCAGCTGTTCTAAGTGATAATTTATTTAACACTTCAAGAAATTATTTTTCTAAACTGTCACCCAACATGACACCTGACTCATTTTTGTAAGCAGATAACCAAAGTCTTCCACTTTTTTCTGCTTTATTAGACTGATTACTGCTTTGATGTTCACCAACATTATGCATTTAGCATTTTTTTGTCCTCTTGATCAAGACGATGATGATGTAACCCTGCTAGCATACTGATATTCTTATATTTGGGGCTTTTAGAGCTTACTTTGTGAACATCTCAAAACATTACCTCACTGGACTCTGTGGGGGTACAGCACCCTTATCTCTTAAGACTATTAAGTCCTTCATGTACAGTTTGAAACCAAAGGTTATGTTCTTCTATTGATCTTTGTCAGTCCATTAGTCCTTATTATAGCAAGATTTTTCTCCATTATCCAGTATTCTCGTTTACTCGTTATTGCTCAGAAGCTTCCGCAGTGATGTGTACACACATGATCATATTTAGTGTTGGCTCAGAGCCTAATTTTATTGAAATTCTGTGTCAGAAGCCCTGTTATTTTTTCAGAATTTATTTCTGCAGTTGTTAACATTTTGCTTTAGCTGAAGTTTCTGCCCTATCCTCTGCTCTTCGATAACAGTTATCTCTCTATTACTGACATCCCCAGCAGATGTCTTTGTCTGACTTGAGCGCTCCTTAACACCTGTCAGCTTTCCTTTAGCTCTGAATTTAAGAAAATCCCCTCCATACCATATTAATTTTCAGAAGCTAGTTGGGGGTCTCCTGTTATTAAGATGGTACCCATCCTGGGCTCACCCTGTCTGCAAACACAGTGTGTTTGCCAGAAATCCCCCTATTCCTAATAACGTTTATACCCTTCCTCTCTATTTGAAATTTTCCTCCCTACAGAGTCCCTGTAATTCCAGCCGCCTGTGCAAGGTAATATGGTGCCTGTGAAATATTTCAAAGAAATGTGTTGTAGAGACTTAAGCGTATTGTCAATGTAATTTTGTAGGGTGTCTCTCTCTTACACAATCCCCTGTTATTAAGTACCAAGGGCTTCTTGCCTGTGCTCAGTGGATAGTGGTCTAGATGCTTGCAGAGCACTATGACTTCTGGTTCCTCTAAGCAAAGTACTTGTAGGTTCCCTTAGTCATCATCTGGAGCTGGGTCAGATTCTTCTGGCACTGCTGCCTCTCTGCGTCTTACAGCTGAAAAGTTTCTTAAGAAGCGTTTTTCAGAAGC